>JBBMKD010000145.1:16998264-17150429 GCA_037834095.1 Argya squamiceps
GGAGTTATCTATGAGTCATGCAGCAGGCATTTGATGGGCCATTAACAGAAGACACATTAACAGAAGAGGGCCTGGGAAAACACTGCTTCAGCAGTTGGATTCAACAGTTCATGAAGATGGTGATAGAATACTTTGTGCATATCTTATACTACAACCCAGGACCATGTGGCACTTGTCATGCAGGAGCAGCTGAGACACCCTGGTGCACCTTGGTTCACGGTGGTGAGATTCCAACCATGTCCTGCCTGCAGGGTGAGTTTGTTTCAAAGGTGCAAAGCTGTGGCTTTATATTTGAAATCTGGAGGAATAAGTAGCTGATGTAATTGTTGGTAAATTGTGTTTCTATTAAATTTTGAAATGAATATGTGATTTTTCCAGCAACATGTTAGCAGTGCCAAGTTGGAAGACTCCTTGGGCAAAAGATCTGACTGCTTAGAAATTAAAATGGTGCAGAATAGATATAATATCCAGAAGATGATAGTTTTATCCTTTGGGCATATGTCTGTGGAGGCTGAAGAAATTAGTGGAGCTGGTCTCCCACCTCAGTTTCCTTTATACTCTCTATGTGTTTTATGCAACATTTTGGTTTTATAAGCAATCATGCACACATGGTTTCTGATTGCTCTGTTTCAAACTCTGGAAAGTTCTGATTTGTAAAACAGATCTGGAATTAGAAAGATTTTAATTGTGAAATATGTTAAATAAATCATGTATTTCTTCTTAATCATCCTCAAAACTGAACACTCAAGATATTATTTGTTTTGAATGCCTCTTGAAGACTAGCACTTTCTAAATCACTGTCTTCTCAGTCTCCTGGAAAGAGGGTGTGATCACTTGTAGCTTACAGTCTGTCCTTGTACTAGGTACAGTCCTTTGAGATGCAGAGGTCATAGGTAATCAATCCTGCATTCATTTTTCAGCAAAAGAATTAATCTGACTGATATTCAGTAGAATTTTGCATTGAGAGAGAACTGCAGAAATATCGTGAACCATGCACTTAGACTTTCACATTTTTAACCTGTTTGCCCTTGTGCATCTGTCTAATGAGTGAAGATGTCTGAGACTGGAGCTTTCTGTGAAAAAAAAAGGTCAGAAAAGGAAACATTGACCATACATATTCCCCCTTTCCTCCACAATGCATTAAGCAAGAGTGCAACGTGGCAAAAATTTTATTGATGCATTTTCCATTTATTTTCATTGAGAAAATTCCTATAGAATTATGAGCTATTGTGACGTGAGCCTTTTGCTTCATTCTGGCAATAGTAAGTTTTGAGATGACAATAATATTCCACAGGTGAGATCTCAGCAGAAGAGGCAGAATTCTGCCACCCTTTGTCACTGTGTATGTTGTATGGCAAGTCTTGTCTTTGGAATCTTGATCCTAAGAGCACTGCTGTGGCCATGAAAGGACAATTTCAGGAGAGGGTGCAACCTTCTCACCACATGATTTGGAAGATCAATTTGGTTTTGGCTCCTGGCATACTGGGTCATTGGGAATGTGTTTTTCCTTCCCTTAGTTATGAACTCCATAGCTTCCGTCTGCTGCCGTGTACAGTAGGATTGGGTAGTTGATCCAGAAAAAGATGTAGTGTGCTTTGGCCATGTCTTCAAGTCATGGAAGAAGCCTTTAACCGTGGAAGGAGGTTTTATAGTTACAGAAACCACATGGATATTGAATTAAGAATCCAGAAGACATTTCAGACTGTGACAGGCTATTGATCACTTGCCTTTGATTTTGGAAGCAATCTTCATGATGTAGCAAATTGTGTAGAATATTTTCCTTTTCAAGGATTTGCTTTTTCCTTGGCCAGACATGAGAATCTAGATAGCCCAGTGGATTTTTCATCACAGTGTTTGAAATGATGGATGTAGAAGGTTGAGGATGAGTTATGTTTCATAGGAGGCATAAAACTGGTGTTCGTGGATATTTATCTTCTTTTGTTGTACAGAAGAGAGTGGAATCTTACCAAACTACACCAGGGAGATGTTTTCAAAGCAGAAGACTATCGCTGTCTGTTCTGGTCCTATGTGAATGTCTGAGAGGAATGTTTTAAGTCAGGGTAGCTGCAAGCTGAGCACTTCAAGTCTCATGTTTGACTCATCAACACTTCACAGTTGGCTGTAACAAATTCCACTGCCTGGTCTAGTCTAAAGGATCTCTTTTTTTCTTTGCCATTTGTGCATCTATGTGCAAGTCTGGTGTTTTGCAGAAACACATTTTAAAGGGGAGTTCAGATACTTACAAGTTTCATTAGTCAGTCTGGGGCTGAGCAGGTAGAAAGCAGCTTGGGAGAGAGGGAGCTTGGGGTCCTCGTGGACAAGAAGGTGACCATGAGCCAGCAGTGTGCCCTTGCAGCAAATGCAGCCAACAGCATCCTGGGATGCACTGGGGAGAGAGAGGCACTGGAGCTTATTTTCTGTGAGGAGAAGCCAGGAGAGCTGAGACTGCTCAGCCTGGAGGAGAGAAAGCTCAGGGACACTCTCACTGATGTGTAAAAAGTAACCTCAATGGGGAGGACAAAAAAGACAGAGCCAGGCTTTCAGTGGTGCCCAGTGGCAGCACAGGAGGTAAAAGGCACAAACTGAAACACAGGAGGTTTCTTCTGAACATCTGGAAACAGGTTTTCATTGTGGGGGTGACCAAGCACTGGTTTCTCAGAGAGGTGGTGGAGTCTCCATTTGAGGAGATATTCAAGTACTGGACACAGTCCTGGGCAGCCTGCTCCAGCTGTCCCTGGCTGAGCTAGGGCTGTGGACTGGATGATCAGGAAGTCCCTTCCAGCCTCAGCAGTTCTGCTGTTCTGTGATATATCAAATATCAACACACCTCAGAGGGAGCTTCCCTGTCAGACTTGTCCATCAGTCCTGTCAGGGAAACGAGAAGTGTGGGAGACACTCTGTTATACAGACATTATGTAATTATGGAATGGCTGAATGTGATGTGCAGGTTATGTCCAAAGTACATGGACATAGGGCAAGCTGGGTGCAAGGCTGTGGTGTACTCATAACATAAAGAAGCAGATGAAGATCTCAGACCTGCTGTTTGAAATTTTAAGTGTATGCAGCAAGATTCGTATACACACATGTGGACATTTTTGCTCATGTTCCAGAACCTGGATAAAATATGACCTAAGAAGTATTTAATTTTGGCCGCATGTAACTACTCTTCCTCCCCTTTCATATCTCTTTTAACTTTAGTCTAGATAAATGGAGCACTTGTTCAGGGTGAAACAATTTAACAACCCTTTCAAAACAGAGTTAAAGATCTGTATTGCAATATAAGTGAAGGGAATGGCAGAAAATGAAAACTATAAAGACATCAGGCAGGGCAGTGCTGTTGTGGTTTGCTGTTACTGTTACCACCCTTATTATTGCTCTTATGAGTGACACAGTTGTTTTTAGCATAGCTTGTCTACCATGCTCAGCTGAAATTAGGAAGTTGGTGGCACTGGTGTCTTGGTGAACACGCAACATGATTGTGTGCTGCCTTGGCTCAAGTAGGACCAGGCTGCTAAGGCACAGCTCGTCTTCTTTAGTGTCCTTGTGTTGCTGCTTCCGTGGTAGGAGCAGATGGCATAGCAGGAGTGTTCCTGGCTTGGTTGAAACAAGATGCAGAAGGTCAAATGAACTGGCTTGCATTGGAATATGCTGGCTATTAGTTAGGTGTTGTCTAGCAGTCAGTCCTAGATGTAATTCTCTATTGCACAGATTTTACCAAACATCTCTCAAATATGGCAAGCATATACCACATAGAAATAAAGTGTCTTGGAAGTTGAAAAGTGACTGATTTCACAGACATTCATGCATTTTGAGATATTTCTTCCCATATCTGATTCTGAATGTGTGGATACGTTTTCCTTGTGTAGCAATGAAATGACTGCTCTGTTGGCAGCATCCTGTAGTTGGTTACATAAAAGTCACAATGGCCTTGAAACTTTGAATCTGGACAGAGGGATAAGGAATACTGTATTTTAAGCTCATGATTCAATGACCTTAGTTCAACAGTGACAAGAGATTCCTGTCATATAAGTAGATAATTAAATGAACTCACACGTGTAAAATGGATTTTTCGGCTGCTCAGATGTCTGTATCCCATATGGTCTCCTCATGACCTTTCACAGTCTCATCAGAGGTGCCAGTTTTGGATGAGATTGTGGAAGTTGAACTGTGCTTGATTGTAGAATTTAACTCCTTGGGATCAGAGAGCACTGCTGGGGCAATGGGATAAATTTGCAATCACCGTCTACTAAAGGTTCTTATATTTTACTTCATAGCATTTTACATCTTTGCCAAAAGGAAAATAATTTTTACGCCTTTTAGACTATGTTCAGTGATGTTTGCTCACTGGTTTTTGGCCTTGTGTGTATGCTGTTAGAGGTAGGCTAATTTATAGTGGCATGTGATTGCTTGTTGTACTCGTTCCTGAAACTGGGGAGGGAAAATGCTGGTACAGGTCTGCAAAGTGATTTTACCTCATTTTCTTCTTGATTGCTTTAGCATTAGATTGATCTACATTCTCTTCTTTGTTCTGGCATGCATTTCTCGGCCTCTTAATTTTCAGCATGTAAAATGTAAATAGTTACTCACTGATCCACATATATATGAAAAGGTTAAGGAGGTCAGTGAAGAGTCTAATGACAAGAGGGAAAGGAAAAGTCCTTTTGAAAATATGTTTCTAGTTTGATTAGATTTTGCCCCCGTTTGAAATACAAAATCTTTGCAAACTTATAACTCCTGTAATAAGGTTAGGTTATATTCCCAATCAATTCAATCTTCTGGCCAGCACACCATTAAGCAGGCATTTTCTAGTTCATAACTGCAGGAGAGACAATACAGCAGATTTTGTGAGGAAGGGCTTGTGTGGCTGTGAGATGGTCTGTTTTTTATAATTATCTTAATTGGTCTAGTAAAATATATTTCTTTTCCTGACAAATGTTGCCTTGATGTATCCTGGAGGCAGTCACAGCTACAACAGTATTACTGCTGCACTGAAATCACAGCTGAATATGTCAGTGGGAGTCAAAGTAAAAGGTGCAATAGAAATATTATGAATTATTATTAAGATACATGAGAAAGCTCTGCAGGGAAGAACTGGAACATCTTGGGAAATGGTCTGCAGTCAGCCAGCTGGGAAGGCTGAAGACAGAATGTTAATAGAAATGTTGTTTTTAAAAATCACCATGACATCAACATTTATATCAAGTGCCTTGTGCTGGAGCTGCTTATATAACTGAGATTATATTAGGTGTGATGAACAGATGTGTAGTCAAGAGGGGTTGTGCTGCGTTGGGGAAGGTGAGGTTGGCAGGGAGGCTTGTAGCTAAAGCTGCTTCAGTAGGAATCCTTATTTTCAGTGGCCTGTCACTTTGTACTGAAGCCTTTAAATGAAAATTTCTGTTCTTGTTTTATATCTGGCTTAATAGCTTTGGATTTTGGGAAATATTAGGACAAGATTTTTTAAATACCTAATTGTGCCCATTGTGTTATGCTTTTGCAGAGTTATTCTGGATATGAGAGTGAAAGATAGCTTCAACTGAGCAGTGTTGCTGGTGTGGGTTCCAGTAGCATATTTGTGTCTGGAAATGTTATGGGAAATAAAAGCCCAGAACTGAGTCCCCTAGCATGCATGAGAAGCATCTTGAGGGAGGATGGTAAATACCATATATCTGAGAAATAGTCTGGTACTTCCCTGGCAGTATTTTTCTCCATTAGTAGAAGAGAAAAGGAAGTTTCACAGTTCCAGACCAAGTAAACTAAAACATAAGTTTTTGTAATTGTGAAGTAAAGCCCCTCTGGCAAAATTTCTTGGTTAGAAGGATGATAATTAAGAAATACCAACATAAAAAGTCCTTACATAGTGAGTATCTTCTAAAAAATTACATAAGCAATTCAGAAGCAGTTCAGGGACTAGAACAAGTGATGAATATTTCACTAAATGTACTGTTGAAGATACTAGTTGCAAACATACTATATCCTTTTTTTATCCTTTAAGCAAAATACGCTTTAAGGCAGATTTCTTCTGAAGAGCCATGGCAGGAATAGGATATAAAGCACAGATGCTACTCTGTAGAAGTGTACTTTTAATATTGCCTATTTTTATGACATTTTGAAGGTCAGCTCTCTAGGGAACATGGTAGGGTTATGCAAGATGTTGGGAGATCTGAGAAAGCTCTTCTGTCTTTTCTGGAGAGCTCTGGTTTCATCCCCCTCTTGCCAAGGCAGCCATGACATATACAAAACCTGTGTTCACACAGACTTCTCACAGAGAAAAGAAGCTGCATGTTTTCTTTTGCAAAATCCATGAAAAAGTTTGTGTCTAGATAATGAAAATTTGGTACTATTCTACTACACTCCTGTTATTTATGTATTACTATCTGTTTACAAAGGGCTGGCTCTCTTGAGTAGCCCGAATTGCTTCTGCTGCTCACCGTGGCTGAAAAGTTGCTGCATTTTTAGATCAAGCAACTGTTAATCAAAGTTGCTCTCATCCCAGTCAAATTTTTGTCCTCTGAATACTTTGCATATTGAAAGGAGGCAGTTATGCCATAAGTTACATCTTTTCGCAAAACCTTACGCTGAAATAGAATTTGGTCTTAAGGCAAAGTCACTGCTTCTTGGAATTCAATTTCTCAACTATAATTATTTTCATTAATTTCTCTGTCACTGTCAATAGCTTTTTCTTCTCTACAAAGACATCAGAGGCTCCCTCTCGTGGCTGCGTTAATTTCATTTGGATCTTGTTTTTTTTAAAAAAAGCTGAAAAAACCAGAGCACCTCCTAAGATTGAAAGCCCAAACCAAAAGAAAAAGTGGTAATAATAATACCAGGAATAATAATAATAATAGCTGTTGTACAGAAGCAGCAATGTAACTTCATAGTAAAGAGGGAAAAGGGAATTTCTTGCAGGCAGAGCTGAAACATATTTGCAGCACAGTATGAGCTTTAACACATTTGTACACCGTTGCTAATGAACAGGTGCTCAGATAGGAACAGGATTCATATTTCTACTGAGTGAAAATTAGACCTGTTATCTCACTTAGAGTGTGAAACTACTTTGATTTTTGACTTTTTTTAAATGGAATTGTAATGCACAGAGGATTTTTGAAATAATGATGGGGTCTGTTGCACTCAAAAATGCATCACTCAATTCCCATTAGTAATTTATTTTGTGTTTATTTTCCTCCCAGGCTTTCCAAGCATATGTAAAATAATTCAGCAGTTGGGTTCTGCTGTTTGTTAGGAATCCATCTGGTAAATAGTGTGGCTGCAGGAAGTGGAAGCTAATGCATTTCATCTCATGGGCAAAGAGAGTGCACAGGCTGCTGCCGCAGCTCAGCTGCCACACGCTACCTGTGCAAGGGGGATGGGACAGACACCAGCTCCAGGCAGCCTCTGCCAGCCCTAGAAGTGGCACTGACCCTCCCAGCTGCCAAAGCAAGGACTGGTTTTAAGTAGTGCCCTTCCCATTTGTACACTGGGAGTTTGTGCTGTTCATTTTCTGTAGGCCATGAACAAGCTGCACTCCCTCCTTGTCGTGTTCTGCCTCTCCCCTTTCACTCTAAGAGCTGCCCACAAACACAGCAGCCCTAATATACAGCTGAAGTCCTTTCAATGGCCCAATGAGTTATGAAACTGGCATATTTTCCATGGAAGTTTGATGGAGCCTAGAATCTATAACAAAAAAACACACAACCAAAGTGCAGAGAAGCTTGTTGGTTATTGTAGCAGAATTTCTTAGGGAAGGTGGATATGATTTGTATGATTGTAATTGAATCACCTAGACTGGGCCTCATCCTTGAGGCCTCTTAGGAGTTTGTGGCACAGGTAGAAATTCAGTGCCAAGTCTATGGCGCAGTTAGAATTACAGCTTAAGGTGTTAACAAGGGATAGTGGGTTTTTAGCAGTTAACAAGTATAGTAATTAGTGTGGACACTTTAGCTCTCTTAAGAGTTTGTTCAGCAATGGCTGTTTGCATTCTTCCCTGTGCTGTGTGCCAACGAAAAATCACCTGTAAACTATGTAGAAGTGTATATAACCTGCCATTTTAGAGGGAATAAACAGAGAACGTAGCATTGACCATATTGGTCAGATCTGTGTTGGCTCTAGTCCAACTTCCCATTTATTTTCAGGTTCCCTTACTTCTGGTTATAACTGGATTTTTATACAGTCATGATTCTCGTGAGGATTTCACGGTTTCGCTGGAGTCTGTAGCAGTAGATGAGACAGCTTAAAACACTTCAGAACCTTTCTCCCCAAAGAGAAAATGTATCACACAGTGTCATTACCAAAAAGAGTATAACTCTTCATTGCCCTTATAAATCACACTAAAGCAATTTCCTCCCTCATTTGAGTATGCTGGGTTTCAAAAGTAGGTGTAACCATGTGGGTTTCTGGAACCAGATTAAGTTTACCTGATTACTGATTAAATGAACTGTAAAAAAAGATGCTGAACTCATCCCAGTTTGGAGTATGTGTTCTTGTATTTTATCCATACCATGCAGAACAGCTGATAATGCTGAAAGAGCATCCTTTGTCCCCTGAGAGAAAGCTGAGATGTTTCAGCCAGGATTGCATACAGAGACTTCGAGAAGTAGCAGTTTCCTCACTTTTTCCATGGGATAGTTATTTTACCTCAGCCTTCACTCACTTTCCAGTTAGACTTGTGTATGTGATGTACTGTGTGTATAATTGTATCTATGACATATGAAATATGCTGAGTTTTAAAATGCACGAGAACATATATCTGTACATTTTTTTCCCCATTAAGACAGTGGAAAATAAAAATAATACAGCTAGCATTCCCATATCCATGCCTAGTTTCATCAGGTTGCTGAGCAGGCACAAGATGCTGCATTTTACGAGAGCAGGTCTGAATGCTTGGAGGACGGGCCTGCTTTGTGAATGGGAAAGAACTTTAGGTGAAGTCATGTGTGATATCTCTGTGAGGGAACTTATAACTACCTGTGAGGTCACTCCTGCCTGATGTGTGATGATTGATATGTCTTTGGTGAGCAGCATGTGGGCTACCAAGTGGCTTGAGTCAGTCAGCAGTCATGAGCAGAGACTTCTTTTCATCCCAGGAACAAGTATTTCTTAACAACAAGCCAGGTTGGATCAAAGTCTCTCTGTTTATAGGTACGGCAACATATTCACAGAAAATTAATGACGTGAAGAAAGGTGTCTTTTTCTAGGAGCAAATAGTTAAAAGATTAACATTTTCAGTCCAAGGTTAGGGCAGACTATGTCTGAGACCACCAAATGTGGTAAGATGCTTTCTTCTCTGTGGATTTTGTTGCCTAAACTCAAAGACCTAATGAACAACAATCCTCAAAAGGGAAAGCAGCTTGAATAAATTAATTAAATGGAGTTTTGAGGTAGGGTTTAAAAGACAACTGGACTTGAAAGGGGAAAAATGGGGGAATAGGAAGGTGTCATAAAAAGATAAATTCAAGCTTGAGCAGAAACAAAGCAGCCAAAACAATATCCTGAGGACAATGTGGAAGAAAACCAGGACACAGGAAAATGGAGAATAGGGACGTATGTTGAGGAAGAACAGGCTGAGGGGCTTGAACTTAATAAGGAAAAGAAAGGAAAACAGCAAAGGGAACTGGGGCCGTGTTCTCACTGACCAGGGCACAGTCCCACAGGACCTCAGCAGAGCTGGGGGCTGGTGATGGGGTCCCAGGAGCAGCCCCAGAAGCAGCCAGGGGATGAACCCAATCAGAGCAGGCAGAATGTGCTGATGGGTCCAACACTGGTCCAAGGTTCTCCTAGAAGATGGGACTAAAGACAGACACAGCTACAGGCAAGGTCTGGGAGCCCAAGGCTGAGCTACCTGGAGCTCCTGGCCATGGGCAGAGGGTGTGAGTGGGGCTTCCAGTGGGGCCAGTTAGTGCCCTCAGGGGCCTGGCAGAGATTGACACGATGGCAGAGACATTGCTGGGAAAAACAGAGACGTGGGATTCATGGCAGTTTCGGCCCCAGACACTGGATGTCAAATCATGTTGGGTGACTCCCATCCATGGGAAGGAAGAAAGGGAAATATTTTAAGAGAGGTGTTTGGAAGGTGGCACCCAGCAGAGCCACAGAAGAAAGTTAAGTAAGGATAGAGGAGATATGGAAACAAAGGGGAATTATTGTTCTCAGGAGGACAGTAAGACTGGTAATGATTAAGAGAAAAGGGTCAACATAATGTGGTGGTCAGGAAACTGGTGCAGGACCATATCAATATTTTTTTCCCACCAGCATTATTAACAACCAAGCTTGGAGTTTTATTGTGAAACTGGTTTTGAGTTATTGGAGGCAAAAAATACCCATATATTTCATGTAACAAAAACAAATAGTCTTGCCTAATCCAGCAAGGCCTCCAAGAATTTTGCAAGAATTGAGTGGTGAGGCACTGGCACAGGTTGCCCAGAGAAGCTGTGGATGCCCCATCTCTGGAAATGTTCAAGGCCTGGTTGGAGGGGACTCTAAACGACCTGCTCTAGTGGAAGGGTGTGCCTGCCCATAGGACAGGGTCTGGAACTAGATTGTTTTCAAAATTCCTTCCAACTCAAACCCTTTTATGATTCTATAACTTCCTAAAGCAGTTGTCTCGGGTCTCAAATAAGGTTCAAGATAGTGTCAGATCACGTAAGAAAAAAATCCTTCAAGGTGATCAGAAACTGAAAATGGGGGTATATTTAGGCATGTTCAGCTCACTTTTAGCCATTATGTTGTATGACACATTGGACTAGGCACTGACTGCCTGGGGTTTGGCTTTCTGCTCACCACTGTCCCATTAGCCTCTGCTGCCTGTGACCTCTGTCTCAATGCCCCTCATGGATACTGGCAATCTATAAGGGAAATGTATAGATTGTATAGATCTGTCTTTATTACAAGATAATCTGCAGCCTGGTTATAGTAATTAAAAAATCATATGTAATCATTAGATTAGGACTAGCATGCTGTAGTCACAATAGCTGCTGAAAGGCCATGCCTACTTAATAAGCTGCTCAACAAACTCAGTTATTTGGGGTATGTTTGTGGAGAGAGGTTGTAAATGTAAAGTGTAGATATAATAATTAAGAAGAACAAGATTGTCTAAATAACCCAACTGCTCTTGCAAATCAGGAAGCTTGATGTGCTGCTCTTATCAGGGAGACTGCAATTCACCAAATGCTGGAAGGCGGGCTTGGAAAGCTCTGCACGGAAAGAAATGGCTGAGCAGAATATTTTGTAAAAACAAAATAAGATTTGAAGAGAGAGACCCTGAATTAAATCAGGCAACCTATTATGTGTGTGGCTGGAGTCTGGTGTAAGGAAGGAGCCAGACTCCTGCATTTATTTAAGTCTGCTTACTATATAATTCAGAGTAGTGAGGTGAACTAAGGATGAAGCATTAGCTTCAGCATAGAATTTTTATTCTGATCACTGGAGCCTAAAGTTATTAAAAGAACAAACACAATTATGATATCCTAGGGGAGTGGCACACATATAAATCTGGATATGCTGCCTGTTTCTCGCAAAGCATATGTATGGATCTGTGTGCTGCCTGCTCTTTATTTTAACTAGGTTTGCTGCAGCTGTTGCTCTGAAAAGAACCATCTAACACTCTGGGGAAAGAGAAGCTGCAGAAATCCTCAAATGAGTATCCATTAAGAAAAATAAGTTTCAAATGAATTGCTTGTGTATATGGTTAAAACTCCTGTCCCTTGAATAAGAACAAAGAACTATCACTTTATTAGCTCTAGACCTTTCCTAGTTCCCAGTTAATCAACTTACAGTACCATAACAATTTAATAACAGCTTATTCTTCCTCTGTTTCTTCAAAAATGATGAGAACCTATCTTCATGAAAAGTAGGGATGTGAATGGTTTCTGAAGAACAAAAGCCCATAATCTTTAAATTTAACTAGCGTATGTGATTTTCAGATTGGCTTTTATGAAAATATTTTGAGCATCAGGTAGCTCAGCAATACCTATTATCTGTGCACAAGAATACCCTAACTCTCACTCTTTCAGCTGACTAATAGTGATGTGTATATGTTATATAGATTGTATCAGAATTGATCTGACTGTCTCCACTTCAGTGTTGTCAATGCCAAGTACATTATGGAGTGTGTAGTTTCTAGAGGTGTCATCAGAAAAAAATCAGGTTTTTCTGATCCAAAAGGGTAGGCCATTAACCTTTGAGGAGGCTCTCACAGTGTCTTACCACCCTCCGAAGATGTCCTGCAAGGCACTGCCCATCTGTGTTGCCTGTGACTGAGGATCACTCCCTCTCTTCCCTCTTGTTCCTCTCCAGTTCCATGTTTTAGCCTGCTAGGAACCCTATTGGGCTGCTTTTTGTGTTCCCATCTCCTCTTCTCTGACCTGTTAGTGGTATCACCGTCCAAACAGATGTCAGTCACCTTCCAGGCTAACGTATTTATATATGTCCCTACATCCCAGTTCTGTACCTTTGCCAAGTCTCTCCTGCTGTTCCTGCTCCAGTTCCTTTGGATTCACTTCCGTCCTCAGCTTCCTCCTTTTCTGCCTAAGTTCACTGCCATTGAACTGAAATGGACCAACTTCTAGTATTTCCCTAAGATGCTATCTGTAATATTCACAGATTTAAGGGAAAAAAAGAAAGAAAACCACAGAATCTGGCAATCAGGGACTTGATCCTCTCACTTCAAAAATTTGATATTTTAGAGTTGTTTTAAGGTAGTAAGGTTAAAAATATTGGAGGTGTGATATAAAATAAAGCCTATTAAAAAAAAAATAAAACCTGTATTAAAAGAAAGGTTGTGTCAGAATAATCTGTTAATCTCCTGAGAAAACAGCTGGTTTCCCAAGGATGGAAAATATAGCAGATATTGTCAACCTTGACTTTTGTAAGCTGCCACTAGGGAAAGTATTTGTGAAGATTTGGGGTAATGGAAGAATTGGAGAATTGATAGAAAACTGACTAGAGGGTAAACAGACTGCATTGAAAGGGGAAATACTGGACCAGAGGGGACTTTGTACACCAATGATTTTTTGGTGATGCCACAAAGATTGAGTATGCCGGTGGAATTTGTCACTGACATTTTTCTGGAAATTTTTTTAGGTGGTTAAACATGGTGGCTGTGTAGTTGCACAGCATTTTAATTATAAATGTTTCCATCTTGCTCACTGGCTCTTCTGAGACTTTGCTCTGAGTTGCTTGTTCCAATGTTCCGATGCTGTGAGCAGCCTCCCATCACTTTCTATCTGTTGGGATAAACCCTTGGAAGGACTTTATGAGGAAAATGGGCACAAGGATTAAGTGTAACACAATTACGAATCAAAAAGAAAGGGAAGAAAAATGTGTCTGCATCATCTTAACCTCCCACTGATTTTTCCAGTCTTCTCAGTATGGACAGAATAACTCACAGGACGGAGCACTTTAAATGAGTAATTTAAGTTAAAAATGTTTGGGTATGATGACAATCCTTCATTATTAGTGCCCAGCCAGACTCCTGCTGCCTTTCTATATAAATTTGGGGTTTATCACATACTTGGAAAAGAGCAGGATGATTATGTTCCATTTTTCTTCAGAAAATGCATTCTCATGAAGAGAAACAGAGTGAAACTTGTGTTTTATGCTAACAGTACTAGCAGAGCACAGAAGCATACAGGAACTTTTCAATATAGAAGAAAAGCAGTTCTCCTTGGGTCCAGATTGGGACCAAAATCAATAAGGGTATTATAATTTTCCCCGTGGATATTTTCTGCTTACTTTCTAAAAGCTTTACTTGAGTAGAAGTGCTTTGCAGGGTGATCTGAGCAAATGTGGAAGGTGCAATGCCAGTCCTCGTGTGGGAAATACCTGGTGAACCCACAAGGCCACCTCGTCTTCCTTTACATATTCTAGACCTGTAGCTAAATAATATCCCAACTTTGCAAGGCCAAGTAAGTAAGTACCAGCAAGTAAAACATACTCAGAGGAAGATGAATTGAAAATGGATGTCTGTGATGAGGTCCCCATTTCAGAGGAAAGGCCATGGTTTCGTGGTAGGTGCAAATAGGGAAAAACCACTGTAGGGCATGAGAGCTGCCAGAGTACCCAGAAGCATCAGAGGATTTGTGATAAGGAACCATTGCAAAAGCTGGAAACAGTGTCTGCCTGCTCTCCTATTTTAGTATATATATTTTAGTGTGTACCAGCTTTTTAAATCCCCTGTCTCTCAGTCTTCTCTAGTGTGCACTTCATTTAAAAGTTTAATATTACAATATTCACACATTAATCCTGATTGTCCCCATATCCAGTTCTGCCTGGTCTTGGGAAAGTATAAAATCGATTTATACAGCACAGCTGAAAAACAAAAAATTGTTGGATTACCATACTGTGGTATACAATAAAAATATAGTGTTATCTAGGGAAGCCTGTGGCTGATGAGAGCATAAATATCAACCCCCCAATTCATACCCCTGAGTATTTGATTCCTGCATCTTATAGAAACAAGGATCTCTGCTGAACAGTGTGACATTTCATCACTTTGGATTTGCTGTGATGAATAATATTATATGCTATTGGTCTAGGAGAAGTATTACTATAGTAACTAGCTCATGATTCATTTCTTATGAGTTTTTTTTGCTATATTTCCTAAGGGTTGCCTGTCTAGACTAAGATTGTTTAAACTAACTCATGGTAATTAATTTTTTCCAGAGTGCTAAAAATACGGGACAGATAAACAACAATACTTAGATACTGCTTTTTGAAAAGCACAGCAGGCCCATAACATTCTTGAAATTATGGGAATATTGTTTTATTTTATTTGTCACATTTTTTATTAGTGGCCTTCTATGTTGTTATTAATCCAGTTTAGGGACCTAAGGCTGGATTCCCACACTGACAGTATTGCAACTCTAATGAAATCCTTAGATAGCTAATATATAAAATGTTACATCTGAGAATGAAAACAGAAATGGGGTTGGTTGGTTGAAATCCAAGTAATGAGCTCACTTATTCATTTAAATCAGTAAAAAGAAAATCTTGGCATAAGTGATGTATTAATATTTTATATTCAGGATTTGTACATATTTAATTCCTTATGATGTTGCTTATGGGTCACAAGTCTACAAGCACACATTGGCAAATATCATCTTTATTACAGTGCCTTATCAGCAAAATGAATAGCAGGTTGTGCTAGGTATTTGCCTATTGACTGAAGCATATAGAGTGCTTAGTGTGCATTCTTGTTTTTATTATGGTAAAAGGTGGTGCTTGATTATTTTTTAACACTGGATTTTTTCAATAATTAGTTTTCCTTGTCAAACCAGATTTAGATTTTTTTTAATAGATAGAAATTAGAATGAGTAAATTAAATAGAAACTAGATTAAATAAAACAGATAGAAATTAGAATTCATAGATGTTCGAGGTTCCGATAAGAAATGTGGAACTACCATTTCCAAGAAGAACCATTTTGAAGTAGTTTAAATTACCTTAAGGATAATAAATATGCACACAGATAAGGTTATTTAAGCACATTTTGTATTTTAAATTAACTTAGAAACATGAAATATTATTGGAAATTGGAGAAGTCATTTATTCTTTCATGCTTCTTTTTCACAGAATAGGAAAAACCTCTCTGGTTTTATACTTTTTAAAATTTCTGGTGGAGTTTGCAGCTTGAATAGAACTAGTCATTAAACTGAACTAGCTGAGTAAATGGAGAAAATATTGGAAAATATTCACGCTATATTTGCAGAAAGCTGACCAAACTTTGTGTTCGGGTCTTTAATTGTTTCTGCCTAATACTTGATTAGAGCTTATCCCAGTCTAGGCCTCAGAGTACCAGTTTTACCATTTTCAATGGCTTTGCTGGAAAAATAAATGTCCAGTTTAAAAGTTTAAGAGCTGGGAGGTGGTTGTGGGATTTATTATTTGGTAAATTGGCTTTTATTCACCCTGAATCATATCCCAGGATAGCCATGGTAACTTTCTGTAACAAAAACACAGAAGTGAGCTCTGTCAGCAAAACCAGCAGCAAATTTGCTTTCTGCCTTTTGTTTTTCATTTAAGTGATGGCAAGTTCAGAGGATCACAGAGCAGCATATGACATTTCATAAGGGTTCATAAATTATGCAGTCAGACTTGTTGGATTACAAAAGCCTGGGAGTAACAAGTGCTTCTTGCATTATAAATGAAATGGCTTATTTACAAAGATGACATAGCTATATTAATTGTGAGAAGTTGTGATTAAAGGGATAAAGGGATAGGCCTGTGCTGTTTAAGATGTTAATTAGGAGAAATTCCTTTTCCAGAAGAAACAAATGCATCTTTTTAGTTTGCTGTGGGTTTACTGAAGTGCTTGGCTGATTGTATTCTGAACCACCTTCCTTTTCCAGCAATTTTAAGTGGTTTTTCCTCATGTATTAGCCTAACGTCAAGGCAATAAAAGAATCCTGAAACAAGGTTCACATTCAGAATTAAAATTGGTGGTGGTTTCCATGGGCAGGAAATTTAGCTTGTTGCCTGCTGTATGACACTGGTCAGGCACCAGCTGGGGTGTGCTGTCAGCCGTGAGTGTTGAATGGTAATTGGAGTAACTAATTGGAGGCGTGACCCCTGAAATAAAGATGCTGTTGTTACATCTGCAGTCATCTATGCAGGGCCCAGGAACCTGCCATGCTGACACTGCGGCTTGTGGTCCTTTCTCCCTGGTGGTATTCCCAGGCAGAAGCAGTTCCTAGGTGGTTCCTAGAAGACCATTTTGTCCTCTGAGGATGCTTTATCCTGCTTACAGCTTCTTACATTCCTTCCCCTGGTGCCTGCTCTGGAGGGAGCAGCAGTTCTTGGGCTTTCTAGGGAGATGTCAGCTTGTTTTAGTGCAAAAATGCCCAGGGACTTGTCATACCTGAGTAGGGATTTTAAGGTTGAGCTGACTGTCACCCTTAGGAGCATCTCTGAGCATCTCTTAGGCCAATGGGCCTTTTCCAAGGGCCCATTGGAAAGAGTAGAAAGGGAGGTGGGCAATGAATGTGGTGGTGGGCAAGATCTGGGAGCACAGCAGTCTTGGAGGAGAGTGCAAGGGCAGGTGATGGGCTGGCTTAGAGTGGGTTGATAGAGATATCTATATATAGACATGTTCTCTATCTTAGGATAGAGAATACAGGTGGGAGACCAGGGTTATGGGAGAAGGTGAAAGATCAGGAAAACAAGGAATTGCAAATGCAGCCTTTCAGCCTTTTGAATGACCAGTTGCCTCTCTTAGAGTCTGTTGCCCTTCATGCAAAGCTTGCATGTTAATTTTTTACTGCAGATGGATCAGTTTGGTGCTCATGAGCTGCATTACACACTGATTCTTTTTTCTGCTATGATGCTCTTGTGTTATAAGGAGGATAAAGAAGCTTAATGGTGTTCTTGATTTGATAGATCAGCTTGTGACTTAAGCAAAATACCTGCCCTTGGAGGTCTTCTTTGCTGTTCTGTTTCTCCTACAAAATAATTTGAACTTCTCCCTTTCTTCCAGTGGCTTGCCAGGCTGCCCTGGGTAAGGCTTAGCCAAGTGAGGAGGGATATCCAGCCGTGCTGGGAGTTGGGAGTGTGTTCTGCAAGGATGGCAAGGGAGGTTGTGATTCACATCTTAAACAGGGCAGGGTTTTACAAAGCTGCTGGAGTCTCAGGGAAGCTTAAGCGTTAGTGACCCTTCAGGGATTAAGGAGAGTTTAGATTTTAGCAGGCATTTCACTAATGAAATCATAGCTTTATAATTAAATTTCACTTCCAAGTCTAGATGCTAATCGAAGCACATCCTTCCTTTTCGTGTTCCTGGGGTACATGGATAGTTCAAGTAACATCATCCACAGCAAGGAAGCATAAACAGCCAGAGGCACACAGCGCTCTGCCTGCGTGGCTTTCACAGAAACGGGGTAGAAACTCCTAAAGGGATGGAAATGACTTTTCCTTTGTGCAAGACAAGCAAGTCCTTGGCATGTTTGCACTCGTGGCCCTTTTGTTTTAGTCCCAGAATGGCTTTTTACTGAGAGCTGGCCTAAGATAACCTGCTCCTGCAGTGTTTACAGGCTCCTTCTAAAATGTGCATGCAGGCAGTCTGGTCCTGCCACAGTCTGTGAAGCCTCTGCCTCCCTCTGCTTCTGGCTGAGACAGATTTAGTGAACCCAAAAGCAGGTCTTGATGTACAAGAAGCCTCTTCTCCATTCTACTGAAGACAAACACTGAAAATACTCTCTATCTTGAATATTATTGCACACTATATGTCACTTCTCATTCACTGGGTGTATGTAACAAACTGAAATGAGAGTGATGCCTGTGTTTAAGAACGACTGCAGCCAGTTCTGAGCTCACATGCATTATCAGTGTGTCAGTGAAATGTTTTATAGCACCTTTGGTGGCAAACAAGTCCATCAAATCTAGATTAGAAATCACCTTGCCAGCACCATGAATTTACAAGGAGCTGCAAGATACCGAGGTGAGGGAAGAGGGAAACAAGGAAAACAAAATATGAAAGTGAGAAAAAGAAACAGAGAAAAACAGATTTATGGGATGAACTGAGGGATTCTTCCTCCTGCCTTTTTTTAGGTATGTCTGAAGCTCACTTGTGGAATTTTCCCCTGGATTCCAACATTTCAGGCTTTTCATTGGGGATAAGATGAATCATTTTATGTTTGAGAATGTACAATGCAAAATTCTAGGAGCAATTCGATCAAGTTATTTGCACAATGGTTCATTTTATACCCCAAGGAGGGCATTGCTTATTTTTCAATCTTCTCATTAATTTTACATTATTTTACCTGACTGACAATACCAAGTAATTTAGGTAAAGTAAACACCCATATAATCTGCTTGAGGATTATCCAAAATAAGAACATTGCTATTTTCTGTTTGGCCCAACTGTAGAACTGTGGTAAATTGATAAATACCAAATCCAAAATACATTCTGTATCAACTGCATGCTTTGTTGGTTATGGTGACCTTATGTGCTCATTAACCTTGCCAAGAAAACATTACTGTCTATGATATTTTACACAATATCCCTTAAAGGTGCTGTGATACAGAAAGTCTGCAACTTGGACCAAATACTAACCTATTTTGATTACTGAAATAGTCAGTTCCAGCAGTAATTGTGTGATCTTTACTTTAGGGATTTAAAGCCATGCAATAGCATCCCATAAAGTTGCTGCTAATGATGTAGTATTGATTATGATGGCTGCTGGCCTTACTAAATTTTTACTATATAGGCAATATGAAAGTTTACTACTTTATTTAACAAGTGTGTTGTATAATTTTTACTAGTAGGTGTGATGATAATGATTTCCCCTTCCCTCCTTTTAACTATGGGAAAAAGACCAGTAATTTTCCCCAAAGACTCATTGAAGGGTCTGTTGGGAAACAGAATCCATTGTAGTTTGAAGTTACTTTTTATATTATTTGAGATACCTTTTTCCTGAAGGATCAAACCTTTTTATTATAGCCAAAAGATGGGCTTTCTCTTCCAAAGACTTATATTGTGGCTCTGGCTGAGAAGTTTTTTGGTTTTTTTCATCAGGTTCTAAAGGGATCGGAGCGTAAGGTGTCTGTAGCATCTTATCTATAATGTAGGATTACTCCTACCATTAGAAAGTTACTGTATCACAACTTGGTGTAGCTGCTCTTAAATGCATAGTTTTGAAAAAGAAAAGAAAGCAAAGATTGTGAGGGGAAAAAAAAAGTTACCAAGCTATATCTCATTAAAGACATGTATTTACAAATTTTTCATAGGGTGGAGCTTAACTAGATGAGATTGTATGGAAAAGATTATTATGTAAAGGGTCCGAGTCTGCTGTCGTTAAGAAGAACTGGAAGACAGCAATTCTCAGGGATGTTTGAGCACTATTGTTCTTGAATATTGTACCAGAAATTTTATACATAATTTGGAAGACTGATGGACTTAGCTGTCAGCTAAATAAGCTGTTGAAACCTCAGCACAGCTCTTGCGCAAGAGAGGGGCAGCCCTGGTGAAAATCAGAGCAGTTCCTGGCTCCTCTGGGTGGTGGCAGTTGCCTCTTTGGAACAGCTGTGGTGCCTGTTGTGCACTGGAGATCCTCAGCACAGGGGCAGCCTCCCCACACCCTCCTCATGTGTGTCCTCTCTTTCCCAGCCCAAGCACAGCCCTGGCTTCCCTGCTTTGTGCCTGGGTCATCTACACCTTCATAAAGAAGCTTGACATACAGGTGCCTTCCACTGATTCCAGTAGGACTTTGATTTGGGCTCAGCCCTCTGTTGCTACCTATGGAGCAAAGATGGGGTTAGGGTTTTGTTTGCTTTGCCTTCATGACTTTACCATGAGATATTACTGTATTGCATGTCCCATCTGCCTAACTGGCTCTTCCCTGAGGCTTTCTCCTCCTTCCTTGCTTCAGGAACATGTGAAGCCATGATCCTGCACCGAGTCCATGTGTCATCTCTTATGCAGTAGCTGAATAACAGCTGGCTGCTGGCTCTGTAGAAACTAGAGGGTGCATAATTCAATTTTCCCATTCATGTTCCAGTTTTTACTTGGGAATTCCTCTTGGGGATAAATCTGTCTGCTCGCTAACTGCACTTGAGAAAAAGAACCTGAGAGACCAATGCACTGCAAAAGGGTCCCTAGGAGGAATGGAAATCTTTGCTTGTGAAGGGTCACTAGAAAAGTGGCAGTAGGGTCACAGAATTAGCCTGCACCAGGGGAGAAAACATTCTTGCCTTCCATGTTGTGTTTTGTGCTGACGGGCACAAAATCTCTAACTTTGCATATTAGACTTAATGAAAACTGAGAAACGAGCTTGGCTCCTTTTTTATTTTAACCAGGCAAATTGTGTGTGACCTCAGCACCTTTTCTATGTTGCAGAGGCAAAGTGGTAGGCAGTAGTGTACTTTTCCCTGATGCAGCTAGTGAGAAAGGACACATATCTCAAGGTGGGTTACAATATTCCTTGCCTGACTGCAAATTCCGAGATTACTGAAGTAACGAAATTGATCTAAATGTCATGTTATCCCTTGGTTTAATGGGAAATAATTAAGATCTTCGCTGACATTATTAAAGGATGTGGGTTTGCTGTATGAAGCATAAGAAGCTTCTTTTTAATCTCCAGTAAAAATGGACAGCCTTTCTCTGTTAATAAGTATTGCCTACAGCGTGTAATCACATGATCATAATGACTATGCTTCTGCTTGTTCATGCCATTGGGAAATGACAAGAGTCTGGGGCTATTTGCACTGGAGGACTTGAGCTGTGTGGCAGATGAGCAGACGTGGGTGGAATTCAGGGACGTGTTTGACTTGGTCACTGCAGTGACCCTTCAGTTCCCAGAACAAACTGCACTGGATGGAGGAATGCAGCCGCACAGGAGCAGCTGCCCTGCTGCTCTTGTGCTCTTTCAGCCAGGAGAGGGGATGCTGGTGAAGTGGTGGGGGAGGTCCATGGGTGTTGGAGCACTGCAGAGGGGCACAGGCTGGCTGTTGGTCATGGAATTTGGGCTGGGTTCTGTCCATCAAGTCACCTGCTGGGAATTGTAGCCTAGTTGGGGAGTTCAGCACAGAACCCAGAAATCAGGAATATGCAATCCACCCTGGTGACCCCACAGTGTGTCCTGCCTCTGCTCACAGGAGCAGCCAATGGGACATAGGACACAGTGGCTTGGTGTGGGCCTCATGCTTCTCCAGTAGCAATTGTCAGCCAGGGGACTGAGCAGAGACATTCAGTGCTTGAATGCAAGAGCCCTTCATCACCTTCAGTGCTCTCCATTTGGCTGCCACAGCGTCACAACGAGCCCTTGGCAGAGGGAATGATTTAGCCTCGGGAAACGGAGATTTATTTCCAAAAGTCCTTTACTGTAATATCTTCCTTCTCTCTGACTGCACTGTGGAAGCATCTCATTCTTATCATGCAGGAAGTGGCTGAGGCTCTCTGATACTATTCTTTTTAAATCAAAACATTAAAACTACCATGCAATGATTTTCACATTTTCCAGCCATCCCTCCTGCCAGCATTAATTGCCCCCCTGCTGTTCCTGTTCCGAAGCTATTTGCTCTTTCTGTTTGCAGCCCTTGTTCAGTGCTGCACTAAACCTTTGCTGCTTTGCAGCAAAAAAAGCTTCCACTTATGCAAATGGCATTGAAATGAGTTTGATAAAATGATAAACAGGCACATTTAATGATTGCAACTGTTGGGGTTTAGTTTGTTATTTTACATTTAATTTTGTAGAGGTAAAAGACTTTACAAACTCCCTTCTGGTATCAATGAAGTAATACTGCACTCCCATATAGTGTTTGGAAAGTGTGTAGGGCCACCAAGCCAACGTGATAAGGGGGTCACATTCATCCAACTGTCAGTGTCCCTTTGCCCTGTGGCCCTCCCGTCTTGAAATCTCCCTGTACTTAGCAGTTCTCCTATTTCAATTACTGTGTCTTTGGATGGCAGTTAAGTTTCATGCCCCTTTATTTCCTCTTCCTCTCTGCTTCTGACACATTATTATTCTTACCAGTGACAGCACGAGACCTCCAAAATCCCATAGTCCCCAAAAGTAATTACAGATACATTACTGAGCAATCCCCACTGGTAGGCTGGGTCAAGTGCTTTATTTTTATCCAGGGCAGCTACTGAGGAGTGTGGTTGACTTCTGCTTCCCCAGTAGCTGTGTGAAAAGACAGGGATACTTCTTTCACCTGAGCATTTCAGCTGTAGCTGGGGGAGGGTCCTCTCCCAACTCTGGAGTTCCTGGTACCCAAGCAGGGTTGCTAGTGGTCGGTATGGAAGATACAAGGTCCTCATGAAGATAATGGATAAAGATAGAAAGAACAGGAGGAGTAAAGAGCACACATTGATTGTATCTTTGTCTGACACAGGGTTTGATGACCTGCAGGCCTGTGCTGATCCTGGAGCTCCTGAGCACGGCTACAAGACGCCCAGTGCCGGTGTCTTCTTTGAGAGCATGGTGGTCCGCTTCCATTGCCAAGAGGGATACAGGCTCAATGGTACTTCCAAAAAACTTTGTGTGAGACACTTTAATGGCTCCCTGAGCTGGAAACCCAGTGATAAACCTGTGTGCCTACAAGAAGGTAAGTCAGTTTTCTTCAAGCTGTTCGCCATGTCAGTTCTTCTCACTGTCCATGTACCATGTCTGTGTACAATGGACAAAACACAACAGGCTGGAGTCCATTTCAGTGTGTCTTATTGGATACATGCTTTAATTTTCCATCCATAATCCTAGTTTTTCAGTTATATTTTTACCATGAGAGGTGGTGTGTGTTGAAAGGGACATAAAGATATGTGAAAACAGAATTTAACCTCCCATTTTAGCTAGTTACAAATTGATGCAGAGAGGAAAAACAACTTCCTTTGTAAGGTAACTGTAACTATTTATTGAAGCTGCCCACTTACTATTCCTTTCTGCAATATTTTACTAGGAAAATACAATCAGTTTCCAATGCTACTGCTCCTGCTAATCAGGAATTTTAAACAACAGTATTTTATGATGTATGCATGAGTCAAGTAGCAAAATCAAATACACATAGACTGCAAAAGTTTAAAGCCAGGATAGAAGTCTACTCTGAGATAATTCAGACTATTATGGCACAAACCAATTTATTTTTATTGTATATTTGAAATTGTATTTGGTTTTAAATACTTAGGATGTTACATTGCTTTCTTCTTCTAGGTCTTAGAGGAAAGGTTAATTTGAATTTCATAACTGTAAATTTTGGCCAAAGTACACCCAAGCAGCACAAATTATTTATTTCACCAAGTATATTAAAGATATAACCTGTCCTTGTTGTTGATTTAGTTTTGGTCAACAGAGCTATTAAAGTCAACAGACATGAAAAGCGTTAGTTAAATAAAGTGTTTACATTTTAGAGTTGTGACTTCTCCACTGAAGACATTAGCCATTGCCTCATTGTCTTCATGGTGTAGCGAGATAAATTCTACTTCAGGTTACCTTTCACCATTTAAAACCAAATAAATACATGGACTTTATTCAGAGGTAGTTGAAGAGTTATGTGGCTCACAAAAGCACTTACTGCATAGGGTCATGCATCACTTAGCCTTTATAAAAGCTGCAGGTACTTGTTTGTGACCTTGGGGGAGTGGGTGTGAGCATCCTGTGCCAGGACAGGGATGTGCCACAACAGGGACAAGCAGGGCCTGGGAAGGAGGGGCATGTGAAGGGAACAATCCTAAATATGGCTAGTGTGAAAGTGAAGCATGAGATGTTGCAGAGAGTAGCCAGAGGCAGCTGGTACGGAGTGCATGGGCTTTCAAGGAGCTGGCCTGTTGGCAGCAGAAATTTTGGTAAAATATGTTCTCCTGGACATGTGTGAGGCCATGGGCTACAGAGCCATGAGGGGCACAGTCGTGAGCTGTCCCATGAGGTGACATCTGATGTCTAGAGATAAAGGCAAAGGGGTGTCGAGAGCACCTCATCACATGGGTCAGCTTCAAAGAAACAACCTGATGCCTTTAGAAATAACTATGTATAAAAATCGTGCCCTCTTCTGTGACAGCCACTTTTCCTAAATGACCTTGTCTCTCATTTCATGGTTATTTAAGAAAAAATACATATAGAGTGACAGCAGTGTGTGTCTAAACTGACTCTTGGAACTACCAGAAAAAGCTTTAATGCTTGGAAATTCTGTTTCCTTAAGCACAGCAGGGAGCTAGGAATGCTGATGTGAATCTTTGAAATGTTGCCTGTATCATCCACTGCAGTTGCCAAAATAAGCATTAATGTGTTTTATTGAATATTCAAACCTCTTCCCAGGCCCTCCAGCCCAGTGGAAATCTTTGGAGGAAGTTTCTTATCACAATGCCACCAGCAACAAAGCTGCCACTAATGTCAGTATGATCAACGCTCAAGCCAGGTGTTTTCAAAAAAAAAAAAAGAAATTGGAAGATGAGAATGTGATGGATGATTTGGCAACAGTTGCTTTAGAGATAATAATTACTTTCCAGCACAGAACGCTTAAAAAGGATTGCTAGCCAATGCTCTGATCAAGCAACGCACTTAAGCTGGAGCATAACTGTAATTATGTGATTAGTCTTGTTAAAGTTCTGTGCTCAAAATTAGGCAGATGCAAAAATGCTTCTTATTATTTGGACCAAAGAGTAGGACCCTGATTTAGGACTTAGTGAAGCAAGTGCTTAAGTACTTCCCTGATTAACATTATAATAATACCTCAGGTATTAGATTACAGCATTAATTCTTCTCTCCAATGCACAGTAGCACCACTGATTCAGAAGAAATACTAAGCAAAGGCTCAGTGGCAGTCCATGAGGCCTAAGCATTGGCTTAAGTGATTTTTAGACTGATGCTTTTGCACACTGGGAGCAGAATATTGAGAGAGGGTCATGGTAGGGAGGTGGACAGTGTAAGAACGTGACTCATCTGGAGACAAGTTAAGAGAGAATTACAACAGGGTTTGTGATTCTCAGCTGTCTAATGACATACATAAAAGTCTTCATTGCAGAAGGTCTGTAATGATATATAGAAAAAAATTTGAAGTTTCTAGCAACTGCTGGAGAAGGGAGAAGTTAATGTTTTCCCATTCATCATTACCTATCACAAGGTGAAATAAACTTTATGCTGCATTTGCCATTTACGGTGGGGGCTGGCTGCTCTGTGGGCTGTGGTATGCTCTACACGCCTCTCATCCTAGCCTATATAAATGTCAGGCAGTGCCAGCTGAGCTTGAACAGTGAAAACACCCCCTACTTTGGAGTTCATTTATTCTCGGGAGTTTGAGTTCGGTGAAGGATCATTTTATGTCTATATGTTATGTACGTTTAATTGTCTTTATGTGTTTGCTAACACAATCTCTAATCACAAATGGATGCTATTTACCAAAGGAAGCAAAGCAACGTGTTTCAGAATGTAATTGATTTTGAACTAATACGTTTGCCTGGAGCTCTTCACCCAATCAATTTGATTTTATAGGTCTGTCATTTCTCGTTAAGAGGCAGGAGATTTTAAGTGTCACGACGAGAATGAAGTTGCATGACTGGGTGCCCAATAAATGCCCTGTCAAAAATCTGTATGCTTAGAGTTATGTTCTTATGTTGATCTACAGCATGTTGTGACTGTACCTTTCATCAGCTCTAATACGCTTATGCACATAAATACCAAACCTCTGAGGTAGGAATTTTGTATTTACTGTTTAAGAGCAGTATGTCATGTTGTTCACACTTTAATCTAATCTTCTCCCACTGTGATAATGTGGCTGCTGAGGCTGTTGCCCTACTTGGAACAAATGCTAGCTCTTTCCTATGAGATTGAATCTAAATTTACAGTCTGCATGGAGATGGCAACGAAGCGAAGAGCTGTGCCCTCCTCTCCCTGTGCTTCTGCAGGCAGACACCTTGGAAATATTCTCAGTGCCTCATTCTCCCTCTGACAGGGATGATAAACCTGCAGTGAAAGTAGTGGACTAGTACGTGGTTTGACTACGGCTTTCCTGTAGGACATTTAGCCCTCCATTTGCTTTGCCTTTGTCCCTGAGTCTGTGAGATGACTGAAATATTTTTATTTCCCCATCTCTTATCTGTCTTGCCCAGTGTTTGCTGATTCTTAAGCCTGGTTATGAGCACTCTGTGATATGTGTAACCAGCCCACAGCTCAATGGCCACAGATCTTCGGCGAAGTCTCTCTGCAGTGTTGCAATACAAGCAAAGACAATAAAGAGAAAGTATTATTTAATATGCACTAAAATACCAGTTGCCGTCTACAGAACAATCCTAATAACACAGTACTGTGGATTTAACACTAGTAAAAAAAAACCCAAGAGACAATATTGCTCTTGAATGTTTACTTTTAAGAGCACAGGGTGTAGACGAGCTAACCCTGCATCAAACCAATTCTTCGTGATACTCCTTTCATCCTTCCTCCCTGTTTCTCTCTGTTCCATCCTGGCAGTGGTGTGACTCGATGCAGTCAAGGCTAATTCAGAGACTTGTCCACAGTGAAGTACACAGGAGCATCTGACCTCTGCGTTTGAACTTACATACAGTTAGTAAACAAAACAGTGCCAGAGCGGGGATTGGGACACTGTTCTTCAATTGCATACTCTCTTTACAGTGTTGGAAAAGTCCTTGGCATGGTTTTGGCCAACATCCAGCAGTAGCCCCGAGTAAATCCTACAAGCACCTTCTTGGATTAACATGGACCAGGGATAACTTTTGGATGGTAAGGGCTCACCTGGAATAGATACAAGCCATCCAAGGCCAGCTGGTACCCATGGATGGTGTGGCTATCTCCATGGTGTCTAGGTCGTGCCTTCCTTCTGAGTTGCTCTTGTGGTCCAAGTGCTCTTGGGAGGAGGTAGTGTGATCTTCCTTCCCCATGGGCTGGAAGGGACAGTTCTGAGAGGTTCTGCATGGTTTTGACCTGAGCAAAACACTATAACTATACTGTTTAACAAATTTTGTTCTTCAGACCGATCTTCTGTGATGAGGGACACACTTGGTTTGCTAAAGCCAGGAGTTCCTAATGTACAAATCTTTATGAAAATAAGGGCAAGGTGAGCCCTTATGCCTGTCAGGCTGTTGAACCTGCTGGCTCTACCCAACCTCTTTCTGCCCCTGCAAGATAAGAAATGTGTCCTTTTGGCTGGCCCGTTTTATATCACACAGTAGATATAAGCAGATCATGTAAAACTGCCAGAAAGGAGTGTAAGTCACAGCCTTTGCTGTTCAGTGCTGGTTAAAGACTGAATATTCCCTTAAATGGTTTAGCAGCTTCCATGGATTTGCTGAGAAGGACTCAGAATAAAGCAGTTTATTTTCTAGGACAGGACTTTTTAAAATTCAGTCACTTCCTTCTAGCTTTTCCACGCAGAATTGGTGCCAGCTAATCCAGTTGTTTGTGGAGAGGTGGCTACTGCAGTTTATGCCTGACTAAGTGCTAAAGAATATGAATTCAGCCAGTGGGAAAGCATTTGCTTGCAAGGCATCAGGAAAAAGAGCTGTAATATTGTGGTCCATTGGTCTGGCATTATCTGGGGCTTGTAATAAGCCTGTTATCAAAGTCAGCCAGGATGTGGCATGCAGAGGATGGCACAGTGAGCAACTTATCACTGTTCTCTGCCAACATCTACCCGATTAAAATGATCCCATCTACAGCTGTTCCTTGGAATAATGGGGATGGAGTTACTGTGATAGATCATTGTTACAGAATCAATTTCCCCCACTTTGGAAGTGAAATCTCATGTTTTACTGTGCTGTGTGTATACACACCTCCTTTATTTGTATAGCAACAGGAAGAGGTTGTGGCAAGAGAGGGAGCTGTTCACTGACGTTACCTTCTGGCATCCATCTCCAGCCTCCTGCTGTGTGGGGCTGCCAAGCAGGTTCTCCATCTATCTCATCCCATCCTCGTGGGGTGCCCAGGACAGCCTCTTCATGACAGCATTTATGGCTTAGTGTAAGGCATTTCTTCTGGGGCATCCTCTGCATCTTCTCTGATGATGAACTTTATAGAAAAAGAGAGAAAACTGTTCTGTCTTTGAAAGTAACGTCTGCACCCTTGCCTATTTTACAGCCTCCTGTTAGGGCATGAATCTTCCGAGACTTGTGCATTTATAAATGAATAAATTCTAAGAAAACTTCTTGCTGCAGTTTCTCTGCCCACCTGGCAGGCTGCCAGCCCTTCCTGCTTCCAGCAGCAGGAGGCACCTGCAGCAGCTGCCAAGAAGCTAAAAAGTAACAAGAGAAATGGAGGAATTTTTAACTAATAATGTGCTCAGGTCCCACACCAAAAAGTTAGCTAAGTACAATGGATTTTAGAAACATCCCTGTGACAGGAAGGTAAAAAGTATGTTTTAACTGGGGAAGCAACACTGTCCCCCTTCAGGTTAGTAAAATACAGTGATGGAGTCTCAGAGTAGTTGACCCCTCCAACTAAATAAAAAGATTATGAAATTTGCTCTTAGTAGTTTGTGAGTGCTAAATGGCAGTTTATCTTCCTTCTACTTGTGCTTCTAAACAAACAAGCTGTCACTATCACTTTGCTTAGTGCATGCTAACAATTAATTGCTGAATACAAATTTAGCTTTACCTCTTCCTCTTTAGCAAGAATTACCCATGAAAATGGCAGAAACTTTCTCTTCTATGCAAGTCTCAAGGGATTTCTTTTTTTGTTTTCTTAATAAATGCAGTATTCCTAAATGAGTATAATTGTCTCTCATGGTAGAAGTGTTGGGGGAATAAAACAGCATAACACAGGCTTACAATATTTTTTGTCTTTCTTGTATTTGAAATACTTCTTGAGTTTTGATGCCTGGAAACTTTTATTATCATCTCTGTCATAGATTGACTGCTGGCAGAAAAACAAAATTTTTCTCCCAATATTTAATCTTTCCCTGTCTTCTGTTTCGTCTCACTTTGCCTTTGTGATGAGGATGAACTTTGAGTCGCTCAGAGTATTCCCTCATACGCTCTTGGCTTGTTTCTCAGTTCTTCAGTATTACTAGGGGATTTTTTTCCCCTGCTTTCCCTTTCCACTTTCCACATCTTTCAGTGTTCTGAGTTTCATTCTGTATTTTAGTGTCTTTGGCACTGGTATCTAGAGTAGCTGTCTGATGCATGTGTCACAGACAGGTATTGGAGCCCATCCCTGTATGTCACTTCAGGTTTACAGTCCCTTCTTGAGGGTCTTCTACAAGCACTTGAGATGCTGCTCAGGACCCTAAAAATCATGTCCTCTGAAGGCATATGAATGCAGGCACACAAAACTATCTGATTTTAAACATAATCAAGGAGATTAAAGTGAAGGCATTCTCATAATGAACTCTGTGGAATGGAGCTGGATAAACCCTTGTGAATGTACCTGATTTTCATCTGTCTCTCTGCTAAAACTGCAGCTTTTCTGTGTTCCTCGTGCCTTATCTGTATTTTATCTTTTCTTTCGTCCTGTCCTTAGTGCTGTCAGAGTCTGCCCTCGCGTGGAACCTTGGGATAGTCAGACTTTGGGGTGTAATTTGCACACATAGTGAATGGAGGGCCAAATTTAACCACAGTCTTCCTAAAGGCTCCTAATTTTGTTGGTTTTAAAAAGGCCGGGGGAATGATCCATTACTGTAGCCCCTCAGCTCCTCCTACAGTGCTATAGACTTCATAAAATGGTGGTTTGCTAGGGAAAGGGCACTTTTACTGAAATGCATGTATTTTCCAAACAGTTTAAGCAGAGTGCTTGTATTGAATGCTAACTTCTGTTTAAGAGCTTGATTACTGAATAGCTAGCCATGTTTTTTTAATTAAGTCACTATTTCTTTTTCTCATGAAGTCACAGATTGCCTTGTTCCACATGTTGAAGATGCAGAGGTTCATAACAAGACATACAGGACTGGCGATAAGTTAATAATCAGCTGTCATGAAGGATTCCAGATCCGTTACCCTGACTTAGACAACATGGTTTCCATATGTCAAGACGATGGAACATGGGATAATCTACCCATATGTCAAGGTTTAGTACTCCAGCACGTCCTGTTTTATAGCTCATGCATCTTGTGATAGTTTGACAATATTTTTTCCTACAGTTGTAAGAATGTCAGTGATCTGATAAGCTCCACAATGCAGTGTTTCAGTGTTGCTGCTGCTAAGATTTTTTGATTTCTCTTCCCCTTTGCTCACTACAGGAAAGATGTCACTTCCTGAACATTCCCGTGCTTGTAATACTACTTTAAATACTGCTTTTTTGTTTGCAAAGCTCAAATCTGACACAGATACATTGCATCAAAAAGTAAAAACAACCAAGGTAATCAGTGAGAAGTTCTGATGGTCATCTTGTATTTTTTCAATAATTAATTTGTGGAAAAATTTAAGCTTCTAACTGCACTTAATCTTCCTTTACCTTGTGCAGAAGGCAGAGGAAGAGGAGAGAAACTGGAACCTGTCAGAGTTTTCAGCTGAGCTGTTGATTAGATTCACAGTCCATTAAACCTTTACGTATTGACTGAAAATTCAGGGTGTGCACAGGGATGATTTTGGCCAGAAAAACCATTAGCCATTGAACTAGAAATATCAACAGCATGGGATCCCAGCTCAGCTTAGCCTGTGAGAAATGGGTCTGGGGGTAAGCCAGCTATAGTGAATGGAAATTCAATAACCCTGGGCTCCCTTTCCCTTCACATTGCTAATAACCACATCTGAGTACCACTGACTCCGCTTTAACCAAGTCACGGCTTGGTGACAAGCTTGGCCCCTGAACAGCAGCCAGAGATTCTAACTGAGGAGCAGACTGGGTTAGTCCCAACTTTCCTCAATCCCATCTGTCACCTCGTAGAGCTAACACTTCTCTGTAGACACCTAATTACACTGTCACACCAATTTGCAGAGTCAGGGCAGACAGGCAGGGGAGCTGGGACACTTCTCAGGAGCAATAGCACATCAGACTGTCCCTCAAGATCTTGCCTTTGACTGTGGCAGAAACTCAGACATATTACCAGGCCAGTTCAGCATTTTACATGCACACATTGTGTCTGAACAGGCCTAACAGCAAAGGGGAGGTTTTGCAAAGCAGATGCCAGTTTTGGGGTGTCTTATCAGCAGTGGCATCATGTGTGGCAGTAGGAAGTGTACAGCCCCCCCTCTGTGGGTTTGCACCTCACATCTAATTTAGGTAGATTAAGACTCTTGCATCAGGGGGAGATGAATGCTTAAAAGATTGATTTGCAGATGCTGTATTTGCCAAAGATCCAGGTGCAAACTTTGTGACAGGCAATATTTACTGAGTAAGCAGAAGTACCCCAAATACCCCTTGGCTTGTTACTTCTGTTGCTGTGTTTATAACTGTGAAACACAATCAATTGCTCCTACTCAATAGTCAATATTAATTGCTTTTCAAAATTAAAGCAGTGCTAATAAAAGTTAAGAAATCAATTGCACAAGACCCAAGTGCTGTAATTACCAGGCAGTCAGAGAATAGGCAATTCAGACTCAACACTGCCATATTTTGCCAAATTCCATAAAGTTACTGCAGAATTCCAGACTTTCCTTTTTGCCAAGTCAGGCACTGGTAAGATCAAAGCCACTTGTCTGCTTGCTCCAGGTAGGCTGTCAGTTACATTTCTACAGCCCTTTCATTACAAAAGGCAGGGGAGTCTGATGACACTAAGATGCCTTTTTTTCCCTGCCAGAGCAGTGGGGAAGGATTATAGAGTGTTTAAGAATCTAACCTCTATTTTTGCCGTGAGATAATAATATTAATTACCGGTCTGGAATGATGTTATTTAGCAAAAAAATGTCAAAATGTAATTTTTTAAGCAGCTTGACTAGTTTGGAGATGTAGGAATTTTCACAAACGCTTGGCTGTCATTCAAATTCAAATAAATCTCTGTCCTGCATGACCAGGAACATAATGAGCGCCAGCAGGACCAAATTTTCCCTGATACAGTTCAGAGAAGAGTAAGCTTGGTCTTGCTTGGGCAGTCTGTGCTCTTTTTTTCCCACTGGGGGCTGCTTATGTCCTCCTGCTCAATGGGCTGCTCAGTTTGCAGGAATTAGTGTGTTGTGTGTGGGGCGTTCTTGATCAGGGTAGAAGCAGCAGCCAGCAGATAGGATGCTTGAAGTTTTGTTTGAGCAGAGACATAACCAGCTGCTTAAACAGCTACAAAATCATTGCTCTGGTTGTACAGCATGCTGCAAAAAACTTTCAGGATTTTTCTTTTGTTTTCTTTTGGGTTTGTTCCTCTCCCTCAAAAGACCATTGCAAGGAAATGGCTTCTTGAAATGCTGCTGAGGCTTTTTGTTTTAAATGCCAATACCTTATAAGAAGTTCTCAGACTGATTTTTGCTTCCTCCTCTAGCTTAAAACTATGGGAGTCCTATGAACATCCTTCACAAATTCCTAGTAGTGGCAAGAGACCTATTTATGGACTGCCATAATGCAGCTTCCATTAGTCACATAATTTTAAAATACTGTTTTTCATGCCATGATTACTAGTCATCTTTTCTCCACATTATTGCAAATTAAAAATTTAAACAGTATCAAGTATTACCTAGAGGGTCATTTCTAGGGCCATGAGGAATGACATGTTACAAAGATACACCATCTGTTAAATTCACTGCTCTTTGTTGCCCCAAATTCAGTTGGTGACCATTTAACTGTCACTGCTCAGTACCAGTCATGATACAAGCCCCGCAGGAGTAATTCCAGAAGTAGAACTGGAACATAGTCTCTGATTCTAACTACATTTACAATTTCTGGTGATAACAGGTACCTTAACTTTTTGATAACCTAGTCTGAGACCTCTCTCAATGTTTATCATGGGACTGCTCCTAGGAGGTCATGTCTCTTTAGACTTTCTCAGACTTGAATTTCAAAGTCATTAATTCTGCCTGCAAATCTTTAACAGTTGCGTGCACTTTGTCACAGGAGTGGTTTTAATATTTAAGAGGGTTTACATGCCTGTCACTTTTAGAAGGAGGAATAAAACTCACCATTTATATAAATGACAATCTTCATTTATTAAAGATTCTACCTCAGAAAGAAATTGCCATCTGCTGGAACGGTGCATGTTTGTTAAACAAAATACTGTCAGTTTCTGAAAACCTTTCCTGGATTTGTTGGGAGTGAAGCCCACACTAGCAAAGCATGTGGGCTAAACAACAAAAAGGTTTGAAACAGGATAATGAGGCAGATCTGTCTGAGGGAGATCGTGCAGACATGCCATTCATAGTGGAGAGGATGAAAAATACCACACTCCTCAATTTAGAAGCTGTAACTGAGATGCATGAAGATGACTGAGATAAGCACTTGATAATAAAAGAAACCTCCCTCTTCTTAATTTGCAGGTTGCCTGAGGCCGTTGGTTCTTCCTCATAGTTACATTAACATATCTGAGTTCCGGGCCTCCTTCCCCGTAGGAACAGTGGTGTATTATCAGTGCTTTCCTGGATATAAACTAGAAGGGACAGAGATCCTTGAGTGCATGTATAACCTTATCTGGTCAGATAGTCCACCTAGGTGCCTTGATGTGGAAGGTAAATGTCTTACTGTTTATCTTTCCAGTTTGCAAGATCTGCATGCTCTCTGTGATCTTACCTCAGGGCTGTAGCCATGGTCCCACTCCCGGTGATGTTTCCCCTGGCTGTGCAGAGCCTGTGTGGGTTCTGCTGTGCTTGGCTGTACTCTCAGCTCCTGGTATTCCCAAAGCAGTGTTTGCTCTTGCAGTGTCCCAAGTGCAAGAGGAAAAGCTCCTAATGATTGCTTTGCCTTTAAAATGCCAATTCTCTGCTGCCTTTCTGATCAGGACGCTGAAGAGGTTATGTAATTCGCCTTCCTGTGCAGATGGTCAGAGCTCCCACACATATGGATAGATTTCCATGATCAGCTAAAAAATACCCCACAGAAGCTCTCAGTTTGGGCTGTGCCAGCTGCAGTCATTACTCAGCGCCACACGGGGCTGCACACTCGAGTATTTGCTGTCTCTCGTAGTAGTCAACCTTAAAGGAGGATTGACAACTAAAATGACTGAGCTAATTTATTGATGAGGAACATGAAAACCATTCAGTGTGAAACAGGTAGATCCTACAGAGCCAAAAGGAATAATCTATGAATAGAGCTGGGATGGAGGGTGTTGTAGTGCATTTGTAGTTGCATCCCAGACATTTTCACACCGTGATACTGGATGGATTGCTCTATACATTGCTAAATCTGCAATAAACTGCATAAACTACCCTCTTTCATCTTCACATCTTGAATGACGCATCCTAGGGAGTCATGAGAATCCAAATACATCCTCGGCATTTCATCCCCTAAAAGAACTAAATTTTTGTTCTATTTCCAGCCTGTAAGGAAGCTCTCTATATGTAGAATTTAGCTAAAAGCAATTAGAGTAATTCATATGTGATGCTTATGTCACTGAATTAAATGCTAAGCATTCTGGAAGTGCAAAAATTTGCCAAAAGCATCAACAAAGTGATAAACTGCACAAAAAAATTATCTATATTTTTAGCTGACAGTTCAAGTTCCAAAATTCAAAAATGCCTTTGCAATTTTGGAATGACAAAACAAGATGATTTTGTTTGTTTGTTTGTTTATTTAGCTCACCATGAAAGATTAATTCTCAATCAGCTCTATGTAAGCCATTTTTGGAAGTCTTGTTTGTTGTTGTTTATAGCATGGAAAACACATTAAAGAATCAGAAGGGCCCTGTTAGGCTTAATCCAAACAATATGACTGATTTGATGAAAATGACAATTCTTCAGTTAGAAAAGGGCATGAAACTCAGGCATGTGAAGTTATGTCTTACTGTCACTTAACACAGGTGAGCATCCTGGCTGCTATCAAAATACCTGAGAAAACTCATGTGCTCATTGTTTCTTGCTTGTATTATAAAGTCATAGAGATGCCCTTTTTCTTGATAATTTAAAACATGAGGCAAGAATTTTTGCCCTGACAGTTCTACATTTTAAATTGCGTGTCAAAGGCTATCATCCCCCCTCAACCATGATGATCTGTGATGGGGGAATTGGTGTGTGCCGGACTCTGGGCCAAGGCCTTCGGGGGGGGCCTCCTCAGTTCTGATTTCCATTCGGTCTCCCTTTGAAACACTTTCTTACTGCACTCCTTAAATGCCAAACCTTTCCATGGTGGTTTCACATGGGCATCCCATCAGTGCATTCATTAAGTGAACCACAGGAGACCAAATCTGGAGCACAACACTTGCAAGAGCTGGTTCTGCTCAGCTTTGGGGGAGAAGAGAGAGCTTCCAGCAGCACTGAAAGGTCACTCCTGACAGCCCCCCTTGTGAACTCTGCTGTAGGGCTGCTTCAGCAAGTGTGCAGTGATCGTCAGAATGAATACAGATAGGGTAAATCAACTCGAGATGCCCATGTTTGAAAGTGCTTGTTCAAGTGATTTATGCAAGGAGTGCCAGTCTACAGGAATCTTGTTACAATCCCCTACTCTTAATTAGTGGACAGGATTCCTTCCCTGCATATTTCTTTATTCTCCACCTTGCATTCCAATGTCAAGCTCATTTTTCAGCGTTCCTTTTATGTGTGCGGTATAATCTCACCAAGCAGTATTTTTCACAGAGGAAATCTGCAAATAACAAATTAATTCCATTTATTTCTTTCCATGTTCAATTAAATATGTATTGTAATGATATTTCCTGCTCAGTATTTTAATATGGTAATGATTAAAAGCAAATGACTGCTGGGAAGCTATAGCAAACCATTTGAGAGCTTTTATTCTCCTATAAACAATGTGCTTACAGCTTCCCCATTTAGATGTATGTTCTTGTTGAAGCCTCCACAGAAGGGATTTCCTAAATTTGTGTGTAGTCACAAAAATACTTTACATCAATCTGGTGATTTTTTTTCCTCTTTGTTAGGACAAATAAATTCTGAATGAAGGGTTTGTGGCTCTACTTAAATAGAAGGTCACAGCAGGGACCACACAGCTCCTATTGCACATCAGCTTTCCAAGGCTTCCCAGCCTCACCTTCAACACCAGTGAGTAGGAAGCTTGCACCAGCTCGGGTGAGAGACTCATTTTTGCTGTTAGGGAAAGAAGATTTTTTTCTGATGAGTGAAATCAGTGCTGCTTTAGTCAGAGCAGAGCATAGAAACTGTGTCACCTGGCACTGAAGTGCAGTCAGCAGTGCAGTGCAGAGCTGAGCAGTGACTGCTCAGAAACAGCTGCTTCTGGCCAGGGCAGTGCTTATGGCTCAAGCAAGAAAAAGGATGCCTCTAGCTCAGATTCAGCCAAATGTTCACTGGTATGAGATCCTCTTCTTAAATGCTTGTACCTTTGCCAGGTTTAAAACATTTGGATTAATTTTTGAGTGTCTGCCTCAAGCTGAATCATTTGGGTGGCTTCAGTTAAAATGGTTGAGTGATATTAGAGGACAGTAAAGGAAACGGTGTTGTTTTACCAGTTCTAGAAAATTTTACAGTTATTTAGAGGATAAGATGAAGCATCTTCACACTGAATTGTCTTCTTCTTTAACTTTCTTAATTTCTTTTTTTTTCTAGTGGACATCTACAATTATGCAGAAACTTTTTAAACCTTCTTTTGTATTGAAGCTCAGTAGACACTTCCAAGAAAATTGAAGGAAAATGGGCTTTGGGTTTTTTAATACGATTTTTAAATACCAATTTGGGGTTAATTATCCGTCTGTAGAAACTGATGTAAGTTAGTGATTGCCTTCTGTAAAATCTGGTATGCAAAACATGGGTGCAGAATTAATGAGAGTGAAGAATACCACAGGGGGTATAAATATTAATTGTAAAATAAATCAAACGGCTTCCAAAAACATCGGAGGAGAACAAACACTTGAAAACATACCTGTATGGAACTCTGTGAAATGAAACATTTAAAACTAGGAAATGTTTATGATATGGTACTTTGAAGTGAGTTAAGATATTACACAGGATTTTGAGAAAAAAAAAAAACAAAACAACAAAAAACCCCCAAAACCCTGAACCCAAGAAACCCCAAACCAAACTGAAAAGAGAAACCTTGGCCATGAGTACTTTGGGAACATGATCTGCATATGATTACATTCCTTGCCATCTGGAGTCTGTATTTTAATTTTTCATGCCCTCTGGAAATCTTCCAAGGAGATGTAAGAAATAGTTCTTATAAAGAACTGGGTGGGGAGTGGCAAGGGAAGCAGATAAAGAGAGGAAGGGCTGGGAGAATTTGATTATAGTGCCAGAAAATAAAGCAGTTGTATGGATAATGTCACTGGGAATTCCCGGCTTTGTATTTAAGAGTAAAAGGGAAAACAGGTTGATTCAATTTGCAAACAATAGACATGATCCTGTTATCCAGAATGTCTTGTTTCAGCATCATCCCAGCTGAACAGAAAAGCTGGTCTTGCAAGAAATCAAATATATTGAAATATCAAAACTTCATTCTGCTTTCTGGGACCAGCAGATTCTCTAGCTGAGGTTAAACTTGAAAGAAGATAAAGTAGAAAATTTCAAATTTTTGTAGGTAGATTTGAAATTAAAATGACACAAACATGAGGAATAGACTTCAAAGGGCAGATTCAATAAAAAGAAGAGAGTAAAAACACAGAAAAAAGCTGAAGGTATTTTTGAACTCTGGAATATAAAACCACCTCATTGTGAGGGTAGATGAAAAGATACAAAGCTAAGCAACCATAAAAGTACTGACAAGAATCTGAAAATTATAGAAACTGTGGAAGAAAGGTAGGAGAAGGAAGGAATTAAGAAATTTTCAAAGCCAAAGGTGCAAGGGAACACAATCCCCCTTTACATGGGCACCAGGAGATTTCTGGAGAATAAAAAGGGGTTAACCAGGTGAAAATCAAAACCAACACAGTATGCTACAGAGAAAAAAAATACTCTGCAAAGACAAGTCAGAATACAGAACACAGCTTTAAATTTTCTCTCGTGACAGGCCTGGGGATAGACACTCATAGAGAGGGGCTGATAATTCCAACTTAGACCCTAGAAAATAAAGGGTATGGCAGAAGAGGGTGATATTACAGATGAAATGCCCTGGCCTTGTAATAGTTCAAAGCAAAATAGCTGTAACTTTGTAACCAGCTGCATGCAGGACACTTTGAAGGAAAGCTTCACAGATTTACATTCTTCCATAACAATTCCTAATGTCAGGAACAGTGATTGACACCAAGTTGTCTGTCTGATAAACTAGGTACTTAGAATCTTTTAAATTCTTGAAGGAACATAGGGCAACACCCTGAGAAAAAAGGATAGAAGTCAGTCTGTAATCAGTTATGCTCAGGAGATGGGATGAATTAAGCAATCTTAAGCCTGAGATGTTATACAATGGTACAAATGGATTTCTCTCTGTTTCTCTGCTGACTTTGAGAAGGTTTTAGATAAATTTCAACATGACAGACTGGTGTGTATCCTCAGGGATGATAATGTTGATGCAGCACATCTCCAGCAGATAGAAGTCCTGTAGAGGGAACAGAGGGCAGCAGAATGAGCAAGTTGTGAAACACTGTGGTATTGAGAAATTGAGGTAGATACCAGGATTCTGTTTCAGGCTTGCACCTACTCAGCTTGCAGGTAGGAGGGAGAAGAAATTAAATATTGCTCAACTGCCAAAGAGGTCATCCAGGTTAACTGAGTTAATGTTAACATAGGACATATTGGTAACCTGCTTTTTAGTAGCTCTGACTACAGTGCTATTTCACTGCCTACAGCAAAATGCGTGACTCAGAAACTACAACCAGCAGTAAATGCTCAAATAGCAGCAGATAACCATATATCAAAGCCTTTATCAGGACAACACCTTTATGTCAGTGATACCTTCAGCCTGATACCCAAAGGATGAAATAGGCTGACAGTGTCTCACCCTGGGGGAGCTTGTCATGGAAAGCAAGTGTGATGAAGAAGTTTAAGAGTATATTTTTCTTTAGAAAAACTCATTCAATAAATCTGCTTCTTTCTGCACTGTAGACAGTTGATGCATTCATCACCCAGGAGTGCAGAAATTATATGCATCCATGTATGAGTGTGGAAAGTGAACACTTTAATTTGGAGTATCTAGATTTTTGTGCTGTTGGAAAATGCTGAACTTGATCTGTTACCCACAGCTGAAGATGTGTGGAAAAGAATTGAATTCAAAAGGAGCACAGAGACATGAAATGCTAGACAGAGAATTCAAGTTATGCTGCTGGATAGTCATCCAATCTCTTAACTGCAGCAGCTGTATTGCAAAGTGAAACATGAAGGAAAATAGTCCAAATCCAAGACAGAATGGATACATGACAAAGTGGGCTTTTTGCAGCTCTTGTCGCAAGAAATGGAGGATTTAGAGAACAGGCTCCAAGTCAAAGACATCAAAGAACATAAATAGCATTATATTTCTAAGTGACTGCTCCTTTTTTCCACTGCAGAAATCTTCTTTGATTTTGTCTGGTATTGAAATAGACGCCCTCTCCACTGTTCATAGTTTTTCAAGAAAGCAACAGAATAACATCTTGTAATCTGTTTCTTTCATGTCTTTGGTATTGCTTGTTGCACAGGACTGCCACAGCAAATCATTGTTTTACACCTGCTCTATCACCTCTGTACCTTTCAGAAACTCCTTAGCATTTCCAGAATCAGCCAGACATCCCAACTTGTTCATGGAGCCATAATTTCTGCCCTGAAGTTCCATATTAGCTGCCACATGCATGTAGTGTTTTATCCATAGTGCTTTAAATATACTGTGAGTTAGGTGGGGGGAAACAAGCAAAAATTCTTCCTGAGGGCTATTTTTTGGTATTAATCTTAAATGTATCTGACAAGGCTGCTTGGAAGGGAAAATAACACACTGCCTACCTTGAAATCAAACATCTCTGTGCTTTATGGACATGTTAATTAATTTGGCACACAGTGCACTCACAGAACATCTTCCCCAAATGGAGGGAACTGTAGCTATGGACTCTGTGCATCAGGAAGTCTACTCATTTGTTCATTTCCAGAGATAAAACCCAATATTTAAAGGGTGGAACTTTCACTAGTGTAGGCAGGCACTTGGGAACTGAACATAAATACCAGAAACCAACACTCCTCCGTGCCTTTCTGGTCTTGTAAGATGGTTTGTGAAATTGCAGTGATCATGTGCTGGTTTTCCTCCTCCCTGTTTTGATTTTTTTTTTTTCCTTTTTTCCATTTCCATTGGGAATGGGACCTTGTGCTTTTTCCTTCCTTATGTTGTTTAGCTTGATTTCCTCAGCCTTCAGCTAAGCCCTGGATTACAGCTTGTCTGTTCCAGCATTCCTTGTCTCCATCGGTCCCTGATGATGGGTGTAGGTAACCCCACACAAGCTCAAGGGATTCTTGCTTATGACAAAGAAGAAAAAGCTATTCAAAAAAGAGGGATTAAAGTAACATTAAAACCCACTGATACATCCAGTTGTCAGTGAGCACTGGCTTTTTCAGACATTCCTGACAGGAGCCTTTGGCTGTCTGATTTTCTTAGCCAGCTTCCTGACTGCTCTCTCTCCCCTCCATTCTACTTCTAAGCACTTTGACCTTTTCCAACCCTCAAGTTATCCTGGGATGCCTGTCAAATACCCAAGCCTTGACTGATTTTTGAGTTTTCTAATTCTTCCCTGCAAAGTGTCTGTGTAGTTCCCAGCATCTGTTTCTCAAAGTCCTAAAAAGACCATTGCTGATCGTAAAGCCATCCACTCATAAGGGAAGGAAGAAACAAAACTGGAAGAAAGTGATGAAGAAAGCCTGATTTATCTGCTGTAGATGAGACCACAGTGCTCCAAGCACTCACATGTTAACAGTGAATTTAAATATTTCCTTAAATATAATGGCATGCCATTTGCTAAAAGAAGTCCTGGCTCTCTAGCTGCAAACTTGTCATCAGTTTTTTGTAATTTAAATTAAACTTTCATTGTTTAACTTATAATTTATAGGAAGAAGATCACTTGGGGTGCACTTCATCCTGTATTTGTTGTGAAATGCATTTGAAACTAAGGACTTCAGCATTGATATCAATGTTTCACAGGATACTGTGCTGGGAAGGGCAGAGTTGTTGAGGTTGAGTGTGAATTTGGAATGATGCTCCTGTAGGAGCTCAACTGACTGGAACTGCAAAACCTGCTGGGTAATTTGCAGTTCCAGGGAGGAAGTGTGTACCATAAGTGATTGTAAAACACTGTCTGTCTCCATTTTGGAGTCAGCTAATATCAAATTATTATTAAAACATATTTGAAACTAGTTTTATACTGTTTCATGCAATTCTTAGCGAGATGGTGTTTGTTAAAGCTAGACAGAGAAGCAGCTTTTCTTTAAAAATCTATTTATTCAATTCATTTCACACTCTGTAGAAGGCGAGAAGTTCTTCTCACTGTGTGCACACTGAAAGGCTTACCTTAGTGTCAAAGCTGGGTCAGAATTACCCTGGGGTGATTTTCTAGGGGTACAGTCAGCAGTCTGGAGCCAGGAGACCTGGGGAATGTTCCTGGCTGCTTGAACATTGACTTGCTGAGTGGTTGAGAAGAAATTGCTTACCTGTTAGGTGTCTTTTCAGTAGAAAACTTTTAAGTGGCATTGTGAAGGTTAAGTAATCAAAAAGATTAAGATTGAAAAGAGTTTGGACACTATTGGCTAAGAATAGAATATTATTAATAATTCTTGCTCTAGGCTTTCAAGAAATAAATTCTCTGGCAACTTGAGAGTTCAAAGTAAGCATCTTGTATCTTATTACTTTACATCTTCAGTCAGGCTTAAATAGGATTTACTTTATATATGAGTGCTCAGTTGTTTCCACCAAATTTTCTATTCTGTTATTACTCTTGGTGGTGTTGTTTTGCTGTGGGGATGAATAATCAGAAGTTTCTGAAAGCGAGGCATCACTTTCAGAAAACAAATTCAACGGCCTCCAAGTTTGTTCCAGTACAGCTGTAATAGGCACCAAGTCTCCCTTCACAATGCCAGCAGCATTTCTTGTAGAAATGTTTCATTAGGATATTGTTAAGCTGATGTTCACGATAAATGAAAATTTACTCCAGTAATGCTTCCTGTTCTGCTTACATTCCTGAAGAGTATCGTTAAAAAAGTCTCATTAAGCAGCTACTCTTAGAATGAGATGTTTTGACAGGGCTTATTTTAAAGCAACTGGATTTGTTATTTCCTTCCTTTTACAAACCTCTAAATTTCTTCTTCAGGCTTTTGATTGGATATGAGCAGTTAAGTCCAGTAGTTTTTCTTCCATCCTACTTATAATACTGGACATTTTAATGGGAATTTTTGTTTTGCTATTTTAGAACTAAAATACATTGGGTTTTGTACATTTCTATAAATTGAAATCTAAGTATAGAATAGAAAACCCCATTTTTTACTGTTCAAAGTGCAGAATTAATTTCCTCAGGCTCTGTACTGTGAAGTGCAGGTGTGATTCATTTGCTGGTAATACCTGTGGAAATGGACAGGTCTGTCAGATGAACTGGACAGGAATTCTTACGAATATGAAAGAAAAACTTCGTGGTTGATGATTTGTTTTATTCTGAAAGTATGAAGGGTGATGACACTGAGGGAACTAAGAAACCAAGTTTATTAGCACAGCGTTCATAAAAAAGAAGGAAAAGGAACAAACATAATCTTCATCTTCTATGTTCCTGTAAAAAATATAATTTTCAGATCTTGTTTCCCTAAGCATGCATTTGTACAGAGGCAGTATATGGAAAAGGAGCCTTCCTTAGGCCGCAGGAGCCAGCCAGTAAAGCTTCAGGTGGGGACCTGACCACCCTCAATGGGAAGGGTCAGACCTGCTGGGATATACACAGCTGTGGTCTCGTGGAGTAAGTGACAGCTTGAATTAAACATTGGTTGGGATGCAGCAGCCAGGTGACAGGTGTCCAGATTCCTGGTGGTAATTAGTATCCTGATGTGTACAAAAATTACTAGTGAGGGTCAGGAGGAACTCTTGTTCTCTTCCAGTTTGTGAGCAAAGCAGTGTCTCCCTCTCTCAGATGATTCTCTGAGTGAGACACACCAGCATTTTTCTGCACAGTGGAACCTGTGTCTTTTTCACCTGGAAGTTTCATCTTAATCTGTTCTCACTCTTTGCATAACGAGCAGGCATTTATGATGTGCTTGGTAGAAGTGTTATTCTTTATAAGGTGCAAATGTCTCTAATCCTCTCCATCCCTGTGTCAAACAGAAAGGGCTGGCCTTACACTGACGTTTTCTGCTAACCCAGCTAATCAAGAAATTAATGTCCTACACAAAAGGTGAACTAGTAATTTGAGGCAATTAATCACAGGTGGAAAATAAGCTTGCTTGTTCCTACCCCTTTTTTTTAAAAATAAGTAAATGTCCTGTACTTCAAGACATTTTTACTTTTAGTTTTTGGCTCACATAAAAAAATGCTGGGCAAAACCTGAGGGATTTACCACCTGTCTACTTTGACCACAGACTAAAACCACTAGCCTTTGAACATTGTCTAAAAAATGGGGTTTGAGCTGTGTAAATATCTGTAACTCCCCTGTTATCTCTCTACCAGTGGCTTTTAAAAAGTCATGCAATGTCTTTATTCTGTGCCATCGATGTTAATTGAGAATATGCTAATGTCAAAAAATCTTCCCTCCCTCCTCCAGTTCCAGTGTCAACATTGCAGAATTACTGCAGCATCCTCCAGGCAGAGTTTAAAAAGCTTCTTGACCATAATGGGTAGGAAAAATCACTGGCTGAACCTCACTAATTCCTCAAGTGCCCTCAGCCTGTGCCACCCTCGCCTGGCCCTGCTCCAGGCCACAATGTCACACTGCTGGTAACACAAGGCTCAGCTCCCTGAGTTTTAAGCTCTTCTCAATAGTGTTAGTCCTGCATTAAAATCAGCCAGAGCAGAAAGCTGATCTCAGAGGAGAACTGCAGCAGCTCCTAGGAGCAGGCAGGAAAGCCCACCAAATCGAATCAGGAATTTTTCCCTTCAACTTCCTTGAGTAACAGGACTCTTGAGCATCCAGCAAGGGATTTGTTTCCCATATAAACACAACTGCTCTTTCTTTTTGATGAATGATTCAACTTTTCAGCTGAAAATGCTGAGCTATAAAGTTCCTGTAAATCCCCTTACAGTGTGTGGCCAATTGCTGTAGAAAGACAGATCCAGAGGCCTGGGATCACCTGCTGCAGAACCACCAGCAGACACTGTTTGAATTATGTCCATCCCTCTGCCAAGCTCCAAAGTTAAGGACACAGGCATGTGGTCTTTTAATGCTGGTCATCAAAAAATACTACTGGATTATCCATGCTGGATGTTGTAATTAGAGCATTAAAGTCTCCAAAGCCTTATAAAGTGAAGATGCTGAAAGCTATTGGTAGTAAAGATTTAGTATAACATTTAAGAACAGCACTTATGGCTTTTTTCGATCTGTGAAGACTTTCTGAAGTAGAATTCCCTTGTTCCTATGACTATTGTGCATACTGCTATTGGCTTTGGCAGTGAAAATGTACTTGTCAGACATGCTTTTATTGTAATCAGTTTATGGCTATTTTCATTCTGTGAGTTTGGTGCATTTGCCTGAAGTCCATGGCCTGTAATTTCCAAACACAATTAGGGTTCATCACTGGGAATGCTATAATTTTAACTTTCATAAAAGACTTCAGTGGCCTGAGGTTTGTTAGCTGAGTTCCCCTCCATATTTGATCTGACACATTCCTTTAATCCATGTAACCAGTATCATGCACTGGCATCTAGCATAAGTAAGGATTCAGATCCTATAAGGTGACTGGCTCTGCACTAAACATTTTCTGTTGAAGAGAGCCAAAAGAGTTCAGCAGCACTCCAGACTTTCATAATCTTTATTTTCTATGATCAAAACTAAGGGCACTTGCTGGCTGTCCTTCCACTGGCTTTAAAAGATCTTGGATCAGGATGACCATGTCAAGAAAAGGACTGAGTGTACAACTAATTGCCTAGAGCTCCAAGTGAGCTCATTTAGGGTTGTTTGTGATGTATCTTTGACTTGATTTGTGAAAAGAGGCTTTGGACCTGAGTGCTACAGACTGTACGTGGGGCCAGTTTGCCCATGGAAGTGGCATGAAACTGGCTGAACATAAAGTTCACAGGAGGTGGTGAGTGATACTCCAAGTGAGTTAGAATCCCTGACTGCTGCAGTCCAGGTGACATAAGAATGAAGCACTGTTTCAGCTGAGCTAAAAGCCCTCAGTCTCAAATCTGTTCCATTGTATTTGTTGGTTCCCAGTGTTCCGTGCAGGAGCTGTTGGCAGGTATGACCCTGTAAACCTCGACTAATTCATGACTAATACTTGACAGGGCAATAAAAAATTGTTTGCAGGAGTTTCCAGGCAGCACCAATACACGAGCTTTTCCCTTGAAATATGGATGTGTCCTTGGAAGGGGTGGCACTCCTTTTAGTACTGGAGACATATCCAACACAAAGAGTGATACTCTCATTTTTGGGTGTTATAAAATACACCTCCATTTGTAAACAGACTGACAGCTCCATATCTGTGTTGTTCTCACAGCGTAAAGCTTTAAATCTGCCTGGAAATGTGTCATTCCTGAGCTGACCCACATTGCTGTGATGCCAGCTTTGAGGGATTTTTCTATTCAGCAGGCTGCTTTGGCTCTCAATGACATTAAGAGGTTAGGGATGATGTAGCAGCTACATTCCTGGAGGGGAAAATTAGCTTCTCTGAGTGTTGCTCTTTGTGATAAGGTGTGCTCTACTTGTTCATTGCTAGAAAGGTTGTGAGCATCTCTTGTGCACTGCCAGAGCTTGGCAAAATTCAGTTGCAGAGGAGCTTAAATTGTTCTCTTCCTTTGTTCTCATACTCTAAGCATAGGTAATAATATATACCAGGTTTCCTTATGGTAGGCCAGGATCATGGCTTTCACTGATCATTTTCTTTTTAATACAAGAATTATTAATAGCTGCTTTCCTACTATTTCAGTCTGACAACCTCGCCCTAATCTTAAGAAAATTGTTTTCAATCTTGAGTTGACTTCCCAGTAAAGTATTCCTCTTTCTTGTGGGCCCAGAGACTTTGGAAAGTGTGCAGAGCATTGAGGATGTGAATTTTTATGTGAATTACTTACTCTGGTTTCAAGTTATTACTAAGCCTTGCCAGTGAAAATGCAAACAAAACCGTGTCTCCAGAGGATGGGGAATAGACATTGCTGCACATTGTAATCAGCCTCTCTTGAAGATTCATTTAATATCTTGTGTATTTTTTTATGAAATGCATTATTCATGTAACAAGATTCATGGGGAGAAGCAGCTGAATTGTAATTTCTGGGAAGATTCTTCTTCCAAGAGATGTAATTTTCATTATTTAAATCAGTGCAGTAGGTCTTGCCTGCATGAGAGAGGCATGAAGTGAAGGGCCTGTAGATGGGGCACTGAGCCAGATGGGAACTGCCTCTGAAGGGAAATAAAAGCAGCCATCCAGTAACTGAAGCCCCTTTTGGGTCAGTATGCAGTCATTTGAAACATCATTACACTTTGTACGGTTTTTTTGCCCTGTGCTAGAAGCACTTAAGGCAGTAATCAACCAACACTTACACAGTGGAAAAGTTTCCTCTCTTGTAAAAATACTGCTTGTGAGCTGCTGTTTTCCAGAGTGCTCCCTCAGTTCTCCTTGGAGTTCATCTGCCTGGGCTGTCATTTCAGGGCCTACAGGAAAAGTCCCATGTGTTTATATTGCAATTCTCTCTTATTTACCTAACCCTAAGTAAACCACTCTACTTAATTAACACAGGCTCAGCCTCTGCTATATTTAAGACCTCACTCCACCAGTGGTCCCACTGAGATCAGTTGGGCTTTTCAGAAATAACAAAACACAAATACCACCAGTAGACTTTAAGCTCAACTTAATAAAATTACAGTGATACAGACTGCACATGCTTAAGCAACACTAGGTGCTTTGCATCTCTTACAGCACTGCTGATGGCAAACTTACTTTTAAAAGGAATTTAATTAATGCATATAACCATTTAATTATGTTAATGAAACAAAAAATAGCATGTTACAGCTGAATTATAAATGCTTCATGAAAAGCATGATTCTCCTTATTTTGACTGCCCTGCTCCATCCCCGTGCAGCCACCTGATGGGCATGTGTCCCCTTTTGTCTTCCTCTTACCCTCTTCCCACAAGGATTGGAAGCTTCCCAGATCCCACCTCAATGACCCCCTGGCACGTGCATCCCTCCACTGGTGTGCCTGGGCAGTGCCCTGGTGCCACTGAGACATACCCTGCACTGCAGGGAGCTGAGAGAGAGCCTGAGGTGTGCCTGCTGCATTTTGACACTCTGAAGCTGCCCAGCAGTGGGTTGCTGGCATTAATTTAGGGTCTTTCTCCTTTTGTCTTTGTTTGCCCAAGTTTGCCCACTACCTCCAATGGTGAGTCACGGGGACTACATCTGCCACCCGCGGCCTTGCGAGCGCTACAACCACGGGACGGTGGTGGAGTTCTACTGTGACCCTGGATACACCCTCACCAACGACTACAAGTACATCACCTGCCAGTATGGAGAGTGGTTCCCCTCCTACCAAGTGTACTGTGTCAAAACAGGTAAAGGATAGTCCTGTCCTAGCAATTCTGTCTTCTCACAGTCCCTCATTTTGGAGCAAATTTGTAGGTTGGTAATGCCTGGTGAACTTCATCTGTGTCATGGTTAAGTGATGAGCATTGATTTTAAGATGCTACTACTTTCAAGAGTCTCAGGTTTTGAAGAAGACTAAATATAATGCATTCCCAAGATCCTGAATGATTCTAAACCATTTTGATCATTGCCTCTTCAGAAGTATTTTTTGACATCTGGGTATTTTTATATGTATGCAAGCTGTGGTCATGACTGCATATATAAAAGACCAGTCAAGGGGAAAAGGCAAGATCCAGCCTCTATGACAGCTTAACGTTAACACTGCTTTTGGTACATGGCAAAGGGTTTATGTGTGTTTTTACAAGTTGCATATAAAAAATGTCTGGTCCTAACTGGCACTTCTGAATATAAAATAACAATGGGAATATACAAGCACAACTCTTGTATTGTCTTTCTGTTACAGAACAAACCTGGCCAAATACACAGGAGACCCTCCTGACTACATGGAAAATAGTGGCATTTACTGCTACCAGTGTTTTATTAGTACTGCTACTGGTTATTTTAGCCAGGATGTTCCAGACCAAATTTAAGACACATTTCCTTCCACGGTTTGTACTGGTTTCTTTCTTACTTTGATGGTTGAGGGCCTTGGTTCAGTTATCACACACAGCACTCCTTGCTGGAGAGATGGAGCAGTTCATGAGCCTTGCAGATACTTTGTTCTGCTCTGAGCAGAAGCCCCTGAACCACTAGTGGGGAAGGGAACCCCCAAAAACCTGCAGTAGTCCTTCATGCAGCTAAGATAAAAGGCAAAGTTTGCCAGATTCACTCTGGGAGTAATTACCACTCTTCTTTTGAGAGCTGCTGCTTCTGCCTGTAAAAATAGCTGACAATATTTTTAAATACTCGTTTTCAGGTGCTAGGGGAATTATTTTTTAACTACTGTTGACTTAGTAATGTCAGTTTTAAGAAAGAATTTCTTTTTTCTCTATGGACAAATTTATATTAAAGGTTTGCTTTGCCTTCGTAAGTGTTATTTTCATCACGATTCATAAACATCTCATGCATCTTCCTTTATTTCCATAAAATATCATGGAGCTGGGAGCATTTGTCATTGATTGAGATAGTGCTCTTCCAGAGGAAGGCCTATAGCATGGGCTTGTCAACCTTACTAAAATGGCTTTCAGCCATCTCCTTTTCAGATGTTTTCATGTTTTAAAGGTACCTGGGACCAATTCCCTCCTGCCTGGACTATACTGTGTTTAATAGGCTACTAAACAGATACTTTAGGGTTTAACAGACTTTTCCAAATAACAGAAATGTTTTGCCTAAAAAGAAACCAACTTAATACTGGTTAAGGAAGCTCCCATCCTTTGAAAACAAGGCCTGAAGGAGGCCACAAATCTTGCCACCAAACCCTTGTCATCCAGCAGTAGTGATCTCAGTGCCTGTTTACTTGAGCTGTAAACACTTTTGTGCTCTTGCATACGTTTTGCCAGTTCAGACACTTTTGCCTGGTGAATTACATCTGTGATCTTATGTCCATGATACCTACTGTGCACAGCACAACAAAAGGTGCTCCTTATCTCTTCCATATACCTGTTTACCTTCCCTTCTTGGCACTGTTCTTCCCATTACTGGTTTCTGTTTTTCCCACTGTAACAGATTCCACCTGTCAACCCAAGCATAGTTTGTCAGACATTTCTGTGACTGTTAATGACCCTGTAGCTTTATTTGGCATGACTGGAAAGTGCTGTGTTTACTGAAGTTCAGCAGTTGCTCCTGCTCTCTGCGATAACCTTTCTGTGTTTGACATAGAGGCAACCAGGAGGGCTCCATGGGTGACCCTGACTTCGTGGTGGTGGATGGTGTTCCTGTCATGCTGCCTTCCTATGATGAAGCTGTCAGCAGCGGCTTGAATGCCCTGGCACCTGGATACTCAGCTGCTGCAGGGCAGGGGCACATTTTGCAGACAGAAGATCAGAATCCTCCTGCTTACCCTGGGCCCAGCATTCCAGACACACAGCCCAGTGAATTTGAGACCTGTGACAGTGGATCGGGTTCCTCTGAACTGCTCCCAAGTTTGTACCCATCCCTGACATGCCAAGGGGCAGCACTTCCTGGCCCAGATCGAACTGATGTATCCCACAGCACTGATGGGGATGCTGCATCCACAAGTCCCCGGATCGATATCACAGATGGTGAGTCTTGCCATAGGTGCAGTAGGTGAGTCCATGAACAGGGGATGTCATTTGTCTGTACTGGCAGAGCAGGAATTCACCCAGCTGACGCACTCATACTATCTCTGTGGTTTTGTCTACACCTTAATTTGAAACTTTTTTAAAATCATAAAACTCCATGGTTATAGAATTTCATGTCTGTGGTATGTCCTTGCTACCTGTGGTGCATGTGATTTGAATGCCAGGCCAGAAGGCTCTTGTCCAGACCCCAGCCTCATCAACAGGGATGTCAGGCATGTACCTGTGTGCAGCAGCAAAGCCAACCCTCATCTTGCCTGTGCTGGTCTATTCATCTGCTCCTCAACTCCTACGTTCACAGCTCCCTCACATACCCTGGCTTTCACAGCAAATAACAGGATTTTCTCCTTGAAAGAGAAAATAAATCGTATTTTCATACTGGGCCAAAATTAGCAGCCTTATTAACAAACACATCATGTCTGTGCATCCAACAAAATATTCCTTCCATCTGAGGCATGTGAGCCTTAAGCCATGGACATGGAAGTCACAGCATAAGGAGAACGTGCCCAGAGATCCATGTGCCAGGAGGGAGATTACCGTGTATTATTGCCTGCATTTAAATCCAACATGAGCATGTACTGACACCATTTCATGGGGTTCTGATTTGTGCTGCTCAGTGTGTTAAGGAAACTAGATGGCTTTCCTTGGAGACATTTAAAGGCAGAGGCTCATACCCCACTCTCCACTGTTACTGAACTGAAGCTCAGCATCCTAAATTCAGTGTGGATGAAGGTCTGGGTGGAAGAATCTTCTGCTTCAGAGGGGTTTGGGTAGTTTTACTGGTATCACAAGGGGAACAGGACACCCAGGAGGAGAGGAAGAAATTATGGGGCTGCCAGTTAAAGTCCCTGCCACCTCTGAATGCTGCTTCAGTGATTAATGTAGTAGCAAGGATGTTTGCATTTAGGTTTTTGTGGTCCTAACCTGCTGGAGAAAATCTGTGTAGTTTTAGTTACCTAATTTTCATAAAGGTGTTAGAGTCTGAATTGTTAGGGTCTAGAATTGGCAATATCCCATGTCTTGTTCAGATATTTGCAACGTCCATTTCTGGTTTTGTAGAATTGGTAACAATAATGCTCTGCAAAAGGGAAAAGGGAAAGTGCAATCAGCAGTGGTATTCTTTGCAATGGTATTTCTTTGTTTCTCCTAGAGATTCCTTTGATGGAAGAAGACCCTTAGCCTGCACTGAGTCGTGTCTTCGTCACATTGCACTGTGGGGTGACATGAATCATGAGGATTCTGAGACAGAAAAGGCTCTCTGTAGATTTGGGGAGGGTGTTTTCCTACTTATCAATCTTCCACGCGATGATGTCACCAGGTTGGGTGTATGTCCTAATCCGCAGAGAGGATAACAGCATCAGCATTTGGAACAGCAGAAGTTTATGAATGAATCCTGGGGATTTGATGAGAGCAGATGTAGAAAAAGAACTGTGGCTTTTTAGAAATGAAATGTATATCTGCATTGCAGAAAGTCATATGGCTCTGTAAGAAATGCTATTGGATTTTGATACTAACTGCCTCACAAAAGCATGTCAAAATATGTAAATTTGCTTATAAAGACTGCTTTAAATGATCTATGGACCTCTAGTTTATGAAGAATCCTTTCAAGTTTAAAAAATATCGGTACTGAAACACACAGAAAAAGGAGGAAAGATCGTCTTTGGCTTTCCTATGATAAACATGAAGTTTTTGATTTAGTTGTTGGTGATCTTGCTTCAGACCATGTCTGCAGAAAATATAACAGAAATGAAGGGATTCATATGTACTTTGATGTAAATAGCAAATACATATAAATATATATATATATATATTTAAAAACTCTTAAAGAGAAAGAAAAGGAAAGACTCCGAGGTCACATAATGATCTGGAGATTTTTTTTAAAGGTAAGGCAGAATTTGTATCATAAACAATATTCAAAGTACAGTACCAATATTTGTATTTATGCAAGACTTCTGTGACTACATTGCATTTGATAAATCCTGCTGTAATATGGGAGATCTAGAAGATGTTAAAATTATGAAATATATGCTTAAGAAATGTCGAACTGCCATGCTTCCACCTTTCTTAAGCTCTTAAATATATATATATATATGAAAGTAATCTACAGTCATAGCCCAGAGCACTGCCTTGTCCCTGCACATTGTGGTGGTATTCTGAGCCATTATTGTAGAATACTTTTTAAAAGAAAAACAATAAAGCTGAGTTTCAGTTCTTTTGACTTATCTGACTATTGAGTACTTGGCTTTTTTTTCCCTCCTCACCTCTTTCACCAGCTCCTACCAGAAGGTAGGAGGTAGCAGAACACCTGTCCTGTGGCATTTTCAGCTTTACGTCCATTATCCAGCTGGAAGTGGAGAGTGGTTTTGGTTAAGCAGAGCACACAGAATGGGTGCAGCAGGGGCACAGCTTCTGCAGATAGTGTGGGTTTTGTTAAGGGTTTTCTCTGCTCTGCAGGCTCTGCCAGAGCATTGTGCTATAGCCTGTATGAGGGGTTCACTCCGTGGTGTTACAGGCTATTTGTTCTTTGTCAGGAAAACTCCTGGCTGTTTCATGTACTTACTGAAATCCAAGCAGATTTCCTTGTCTTATTTTTGGTATTGTGCAGATGAAACATCTTAAACTGGCAGTGTTTGAAGGAATAACTCACTGTGTGTTAATGACAGAGATTGCCATCATGTGGGCTAATCCAAACCAAAGGGGAGTTCTGATTTTATGTACAAAGTAAATTAATAATATCTCTATTGCTGTAAATAGAGGATCACTACAGGCTGCTCTGTTATTTTTTCATGATAGTTTAATGGTTTCTTTGTATTGTGGTAGCATTTAGTGGCCCCACTCGTGAGCCAGGCTAGTGGAATAATAGATGTGCTGCAACCATTCAAGAAAAGTGTTTATTAGCATCCTGTCAGCAACTATACATGACAGCAAGAAGCAAAAGCAGACCAAAAACTGTGGCGAGCAGAAGCAATTATGTCAATTTTCCTATGGTAAGATTGATGAAAACGCAGCGATTGGTACTGAAAAATGAGACATATTCCATATTATCCTCCATTCTTGCTTACACAATATTTGCATTTTTCCTCTCAGTTGTAGCTGTATGTTCAGGTTTATCCCAGAGATGTATCTATCAGGTGTTTGTACTTTCTTGGCTACCCCTTCCTTTTGAGATCTCAAGTTTTCCAGAGGTGTTTGCACGACCAACTGATGCTCGGAATTATCACTCCAGCAAACAAGACAGGACTGCTGTAAAATCAACCCTGAGCTGAAGCACGCCCCAAGCCTCCAGTCAGTTATGTGATTTCAGTTTCATAATGCCATTGAAAAGTATTGAATTTACTTTAAATGCCTTATAAAAGAATATGAAATCCATCTTTGCTGGTCTTTTAGCGGCTCGTGAAATTTCATTCCTTATTAAATTTTTTGCTTCCATTTATTAATTTCTGTTATGAAAGCTTCTTGATTAATATTTGGAGCTGTGAGGTTTTACAGATTTACACTGCTATGTGTATTGTATTGCAGTAATTTCGTTAAGGGACCCAGACAGGATAACTTAAGAAATGTAAATTTGTGACTTATTAGACTATTTTTATTTTAAGAAGTGCAGAACTGCAAATACACCAGAAAAAAAAATGTATTAATTTTGCATGATAGCTTTTTGATAGCACTGTGCTAAATACAGCTTGTAAAGGGAAGAGAGTTTTACCATTTTTTGCTTATGTTGGATAAGACTTCCTGAAAGGCTGTTTTGAGGGGGATTATTTGTGTGGTTGAGTTTGGGGGTTTTGCATGCTTGAATATTTGGGGGGAAAGAGAGGATTTTTTTCTCATGCCTTTTTTTTTTTCCACATAGGGCTTGAATTCTCATGAGAGGACTGCCTGCCTCTGGATCCACAGCTGTGTCCCAACTCACAGGGTGACACCCAGGGCTGGGGGCTGCCCCCAGGTACCCCCAGCCTGCCCAGGAACCTGGACACCCTGGAGAACTCCACAGCTCCATGGCCTGAGACCTCAGGATGTTTTTAGGGCCTCAAGAGACGAGAGGGCTGCTCTGATCATGGCAGGATGTTCACTGTGTAAATGAGACCAGATGAGAGGATGAGCACATCTTATGCAGATCAAGGGCTGTTTTCCCTTGAGTTACCTGGATGTGAATTAAAACAGGCCCAGGAAAACCCTTGTTGGTGAGGGGAGAAGCAGCATGTTAGTGAAGATGGACGACCCAGCAGAGAGAAAAAGGGTCTGTACTGAGAACTCCAGGAAAGAAAAACAAGGACTGTCTTCACCCTGCCAATATTTCTAATAGGAAAAGAGAGGAGCAGAAGTGAGCAATGTGTCAGCCTTTGACACTGACTTACAAATGGGGGCTTGACCTGCAGAGTGGTGGGTGAAGGGTGGGGATCCAAGGTCTCACAGGAGCTCTGCAGGGAGTGAATCACAACTGAGCATGAGTAAACAGAACCTGGCTGTTGTGAGAATGTTAAATGTCAACACAGGAGTGTTTGCACAGAACTGTAACTTACCAAATGCATGAAGTAATCCTTCAGCTGCACTCAGCACTAATAAGGCCTCAGCTAGAGCAGTGTGTCAAATGTTGAGCAATTTTTTTCCTCTTCAAGGGAAACATGGTGTAGCTGGATGGCAGCCAAGCAGATAGAATTGGAAGAACCTGTCCTGTCCTCACAGGTCACAGATTATGTAACATTCACTGTGAACAACAGAAGACCAAAGAGAATATAAGAAGAATATTTTGCAAAGAAGGAATTTATCCATATAAGTAGGACAAGAATAATAGACTTAATTGAAGCTTGAGAGAATTAGGTTAGATATTAGGAAAAACATTCTACTCACAGGGATGGTTACAAGGAGAGAGAGATGGTCTGAAGAAGCTGCAAAACCTCTGAGAGAAAGACTGTTTTAAATAAATAGAGGCTAGGAAAACACTGGGGAGATGCACAATGTGAGCTTTGAGGCCCCTTCTCATTCTGTCTCTGCATGATTCCCAGCTTGTGAGAACTAAACTTGGCTGATGCCCAGTTTTACCCAGAGACTGATGGTACTGGGCACACTGGTCAGTGCTCATCAAAACCACAGCCAGAAATACTCGCTATTCCACTAACAGAAGCTTTCATGTAGCGTGGGCTGAACTCCAATAAAATCCTGTGCATTAAACCCTGTTGCATTGAAGTGACATTGATTTCAGAATTTTGTTCTGTGACAAATCCAAACTTGGGATTTTCTGGTCTTCATGTCTATCTTAGGCAGCTAAATGAATGCAACCCTTCTAATACTCCCTGTGCATTAGGTGAAGTAAATCCTCTCTTGGCAATTGGCTGAAGACACCTATTGAGTTCAATGAGAAACAGCAGCTCAGGCAACTGGAGCACAGAATCCATTGTCATGTTTATGCAAAATTTGCTTCCCATGCCCAAAAGCAGTTTGTTCCTCCCTGCTCTGTGCTGTGGATGGTAGCACAGCTTAGCATGTCAGCTGTCAGAGGGGGAGTAACACAGGTGAGAGAAGCACATCTCAAGCTCCTGTTCTTGATCTCCTACGGATGCCCAGGCATGACTTGAGGGCAGAAAGAATTAAAGCAAGTAAACATCTGCCCCAAACCCAGGAGGATCTCCCATAGTCAAGGACACATCCAGTCCCTTCGACACAATTCCCAAAGGAATTGTACTAACTGGAGGGGAAGCCCTGTTGCGGAGGGGAGATGGGCCCTGCTTTGCCTGTCACTCTCCCAGGCCAAGGTGTGCAGACAGAATAGACAGACAAATCCTTCTCTCCCATATATTATATATAACTTACTTCATGCATTCAGATTTCTCTTCTCACTACTGTTCTACAGTGGCACACAGCCTGTTCTCCCAGCCCTACATTTTCCAGGACAGGAAGATAGGTTATTCAACAGAGAGGGCTGAGATTGAATTATCTTCTGTCCTGGTGTCAGAGCAGACTTTTAATAATTCACAAAAACCCCATAAAGAAACTGGATGGATGAGGTGACTGGGATTTGAGGCACCTTTCCTCAGCAAGGCAAAGAGACTGCCCTGCAGGCCAGGGGCAGCTGCTATGTGAGGACATTTTATAACCCAGGAAAATTGCATTCACCTGCTAAAATACATTAAGCGGAAACTTGGAGAAGGAAGAAAAGACATTTAAATTTTAATAAAATCCAGGGGACAGGGATAAATTCCCCCTGTTCTCCAGTAAGAAGAGAGGGAGATGTTTCTTTAATACAACTGGTTCAAAAGAAAGTCAAGAGGCAAGCACAAGCTTCCAAGTTTTGGGGCTCCAGCAGCTCTTTTCCTTCACCTCTGCATTTGTCATCAGACTGGTTCTGCTTACAATAAGGGCCTTGGTTTTGGTTTGGACTCACTTTTTTCCATTTTACTGTGTTTGCCTTCATTTCTCCTCTGCTTATCCTTCTATTTGTTTAGGTTTTTTTGGTAACTAATACTGTTGTTCCAGTTTCATTCTGCCACCCCAGTCATGCTGGGAAGCAAAACAAGTTGCTTAATTGCAGTGCAGTACCCAGCAGGACACTCCCCTCTGTGTAAGAAGTTGCTCTTATTTGCCTTGCTCATTTAAGTTCTCAGCAGAGAGGACAAGAAGGGACACAGAGCTCCTCGCTCTGCTGGCAAATGGTCCATGAAGATGGTTAGAGAGGGGCACTGAGGGGAGCCACATTGTTTTGTCAGTGTTGTGTCTGTGCCTGGGTCCCAGGACTGTCAGCTCACCAGCTTTCATCGACCCAATATTCACAGGCACATGTGAATGCTCCTATAAAAACACAGTAGCCAAGGGTTTTAAGGATCTGCTCATGTTTTAGGGTGTTGTTGAGGCAAGACCTTTTTAAAGACCCCCTCCTTTTTGAAACTGGTGAGCTCACATCTTCAGAAAATTGGCACTGATACGGTCCAGTTAGGGAGCACAGGGTGCACAGCAGGTCACTTCATCTGCCTGCTTCCTGGTGCTCCAGTGAGAGTTTCTTGCCCCCTGGATAACTGCTTGATCTAAAGAGTTGCCAGTTGCTGAGCTGTCAGGTTCACATATTTCCTTTTTTCTCTCTTTTTTTTTTTTTAACCTAATGAGGCTGGATTTATTTTTAACGTTCCTTATTACCATCCGCTTCTGACTTCCATCCATCTACTGCTGAGTACATGCTGCTCTTGCCAAAGCAAGTGTCTTTGAGCAGCTCTGTGAGCCCCTGGAACTGCAGTGCACTGCAGGGGATCACATTTGCCACCCTTGTCCCTCCTATTAATTCCATGGCAGCACATGCTGCTCGCCTGCCTTGTTCAGTGCTCTCATGCTAATAACTGTGCAACCAGTTGTTATTTCTTTCATAACCATTACCATAGCTGCCTGTTGTTAATAATTCAGGGTTAATTACTTACTAAAAAGTTAAGCAGAACGGTTTAGCTTCACTTAGCCTGTTCATTGATGAAGACTATAAATGTCTGCAGTCTATCACTGATAGAGCCATTACTGGAGTTCAGTATAATTGGCTTTTACTGAAGTGCTGCAGCAAAAATGAGGGTTAATCCAACTGGCAAAGGGAGCTTGTACACCTCCTGCTTGGTTTTCCATTGGATTTTAGGCAACCACTTGGGAAGAGAAGTGCCACAATAACTTAGCAGGTTTTCTTACATATCCATTCACATTGCAGCAGTGTGCAGTGTAGACAGAGCCACAGAAGTGCTGAAGCCTGGCATTAAAAAAGACATCATGACAGCTGTAAAGTGTCCAGCTTCTCAATTAGGCTTAGGGTGCTGGGCTGATCTATCACAAATACATCTTACTGGGGAGAGGCATACCTACAACAAGGCTTAGATGCTAGTGTTCTCTTTGGTTTATGGAAAAACTGGGAGGAAAAATTGCCAAGAAGAAGCATCATTAAATGTAATGATCCCTCTCCGGCCAGTTTTCTCTGGTCTGGGTGGCTCCTGTTTCCTGAATTTCTGAATCTAGGAGCTGTTACAGACAAGAGGCTCTGGATATACAGACTGCTCTCAGTTTTCAGTGAAATGAATGGGAACTGGGACCCCTTTCAGCAATGAGCTCTTTCTGACCATGGAGGCAGGAGTTCCCCATCTGTTTCCCAGAAGCAGAAGTAAGGTCATGTGCTGCCTTCCACGGGAAGGTGAGGTTTACCATTACACTTCTTTAGAGCAGAACTGGACTCTGGAAAATCTACCCAGACTTCTGATTTTACTTGCTTTACAGCATTGGCAGTGACTTGAGGCTGACTGGGTGCATTGTGGTACTGTGGATTCATTTGAGTCTTCACAACATAGTGCTGTGCAACAGATCATCAACAGCCTTTGGCTGCTCTAGGCAAAGACAAGCAAGTGAAAATAAGACAGTTTCCCTCTTAGATACTTATAAATCCAGAACAGCATCGCCTTCACCTTTGGATGCCTAAGTGTCCTAAATATGCCTAAATATTTTCATATTGAATTATGGGCAAGAGTGTGATTAATTGTCCCCTGACCTTCAGTTTCTTCATTAAAACCGTGTCACCAAACTGTATTTTATATCACTAGGAGACAGCAGACATAAATCAAATGTCTGCCTCCAGTAGAATATATAAAAAGAGAGGAAATGAAATGAGAATTAAAGGAATAACATGAAATGAAAAGACATGAAAGGAAAAAGAATGAAATGAATTTTGACAAAAAAATTGTGAAATGAAGTAAAACCAAAATGGAATGGAATGGAATGGAATGGAATGGAATGGAATGGAATGGAGCGGAGTGGAGTGGAATAGAATGGAATGGAATGGAATGGAATGGAATGGAATGGAATGGAATGGAATGGAGTGGAATGGAGTGGAGTGGAGTAGAATGGAATGAAATGAAGTGAAATTGTATTGGTTTAGCATTGCCTGGTTTTCTTAGCCAGTGGGGCTACAGGAGTGGCTTTTGTGAGAAGTTGCTTGAAACTTATTCCATGCTTAGCAGATCCAGTTCCTGGTGACTCCAAAGATGGACCTGCCAGTGGTCAGGGCCGGGCCAATTAGAAATGGGGTTGCAAGTCCTCTAAGTTTTTGCCTCCGCAGTATTCAGCACTGTCAGGTCTTTGTTTCAGGATGTCTGTCAGGCCTGGCTCTGTGAGGCAGTGAATATTTTCAACTCCCATCACCTCCAAAGTGAGTACCATTGAAAACTAAACAAATGCTTTTAATAAATAAATAAATAAATAAATAGTTTAGGAGTAGCCTTCTTGTCATGTTGTCCCCATGCATTTATTTTTCTCTTCAGATCAGTCATGCACTTGAAGAACAGGAAGTTCACAATAGGGAAGCCAAATCTCACATTCATAATTTAGACCCTGGAAAGAAATCCAGCCTGTAAACCAGAAAAATATTATCCTGTAATTACACTGAAATCTCAACACTTATTGCAAGATGTGTTCATAAGTGCTTTTCCTAGGAAGCAACAGTCTCTGCCCTGCAATTACATATTTAAGCTCTGTGGAAAAGATTTGTTTACTGAGTGAGAAAGGCACAAATCCCCAGCTGCTGGTCAGAAAGAGTGCTATGTAATCATCAGGATTACACCAATACAACAGTTCAAAGACCTTTGACATTTGATGAGTATTTTTCTCTTTTACAGAGTGAAAAGAGTTTGGACCTTAAAAGGAAAGTGAGCTGAGGCTTTGATTAGCAGAGCCACAGAAAAAGAAATGAATAATGCCTGTGGAGAGCCATAAATATATGCTGAAAGTTGACAGCGAAAATGCTGCCAAAGCAGGTTGTGATACATTTTAGATTTCAAATGTAGGTGGACTCGCATGTGCAGATGCCAAACACAACTGTTTCTATATAACTTGAAGAAGGTAGGAAATGCAAGAAACCCTCAAAAGCACAAATTTGTTATAACTGGCAAATGTTCCACTAGAGCAACTGCTTTACCCCTTGGCATGGTCATAGAGAATTGATTCTGCTCTCTTAAAAACAACAGCTGTTCACTGCTGAAGGCTAGTTTTTGATTTGCACCATCTACATTAGGGCAAAAGAGACACAAGTTTATATCATTTAGCCCATCTCTACTGGGCCTTGACCACACAGCTCCGTCAGTACTGGTGCACTGGCCACAAAAGCCAGGAGCAAAGGTGACCAGGCACCAAATTCTCTCAAATGTACAAAGAAAATATCAGCAATGGGTAGGGTTACTGAAAATGGCAAGCATGCACTCTTCAGGCAAATATGATTTGTGAGGTGATGGTTGCTTCACAGGCAGTGAGTCACAGAAGCTTCTTGGCATCTGCAGCATCTCTTTTCTTTAGGCAGTGACACTCTTTGGCAGGAACAGGTGTAGATAAGAGCAATGTTTTAGGTCTTGTGCTGATAGCACAAAAAGAGCAGAAACTGTTGTCACATCAAAACAGGTAGGAATAATACAGGACAAGGCCATACAAAAGTGAAACACATTTCATGCATGAAAGGCTGGACTTTCAGGTGTGGATGAAGCCAGAAGTGATGTGGCATCCAGCTCTCATCCACTTTCTCCAGTTACTCCTGGCTAGCAGATGCTGTCAGCATAAGATCAGGAGTGCAAAGCACCACTTAGTGGAGTTTGGCTAAATTGAGCACTGGGCAAGGTAGAACTACAGAACAACTGCTGTATTTTTATATTCTGTATTCACCTCATCAATGCTGTGGGGCAGGAGCTGGAGTGGAAAGGCATCTCTCCCGGGAGGGCTATGGTGGCCACTGGAAATCACAGCCTCTGGTACAGCTCTCAGGTGGGCAGGTCCTGTTTGTCTGCACCATTCTGGGGCCCCTCCTGCCCTGGACATAGGAGCCAGAGGCAGCAGCAGCAGAGAGGCTGTCACCCAACTTGGGAATTCATGTGGTCACCCAGCATTCCTCCCTCTTGAACAGATTACCTCCACCTGCTTCTTGGTAAAAAATGTGATTTAGTATTGAGACTTCAGGTTATTATTTTAATGCCTGCAGGAACCTTTCCATGTGAAAAAAAAAAAATGATAAGGACTTTTTCTCTAGGATGTCACGTGCTTTCCTACTAAACCACTCTGGAGATCCTTAAAAGAATAATGTTCTGGGAGTGCAAGAAGTGATGTGCCGGTTTTACACTCTCCTCATCCATTGTGTTTTTGAGTGGCACAACATGAGGTGTGACAATTCATGTGTCATTTTTACATTTGGAGAAGTGGCCAGGATGGATCAAGCTGGCCATCCTGGCTGAATGTGCTGTTGTTAACTGACACATGTCTTGAGTGTCACAGGAGTCACAAGGATACCAGGCTGTCGTGGAGGTGCTGGCTTTTAAATCCCAGCTGCATGCACAGCCCTGGCATGTCGCCCTGATGCAAAAGCCTTTTGGTTGTTTACTGTCATGAACTGGAGTTTCTCACGCAGCTTCACAAAAACAATGTATATTTTTAGCATTTATCTATTGTTTACATTTTTGTCCTCTGGGAGGAGAAATGTGATGGATGGCAATGTTCACCTACCAGGTCGAAGAGCTGGCAACCTGTGTAGCCAACCTCTTGACCTCTGTACAAATGTATATAAGTAATGGAGTCAGATAATTAGAACAGAATAAAGAAGTAGAAGCTTTCCCTGGACCGTCTGCGTGTGCCTCTTTCCTTGGGTGCCCTGAAACTGCCACACTGGCATATTGTCAGCATGTACAGTTTTCAGTTTCATGGGACATTTCTTCTGGTGTTACCAGCCAATTTTGTTTTATCTTCATCTCCCCTTTTTGTTAACACTGCAGAAAATTATGTCTCAAGGCTCTCTCCTGTCATTCCCAATCCCACAAGCACTGTGTGATTCCCAGGGGGTTTCCATGGCAGAACCTGAGCTTGCACAAGTACTCCATGTGTACACTCACATCCCGATGCCAGACAACTGAGTAACATGAAAGCTGTCACAGGTCATTTTGCTACAGCCCCAACGTTTGAAAGGTATTTGGTTAGAGTAAAACCAGATTTCAGCTCCAGTCAGCCTTTTTTTGCTGGATACAGAGAACAGCTGGCTGGTGGATGCTGCCCAAACAAAGGTCTCCTTCTACTCCGAGTGGCCTCGGGGTGCAGCTGCTGCTGCTGCTGCTGCTATGTCTGGCTGGCCTGACAGCAGGGCCCAAAACAGGGATTTATCCTGCACAGCTGTGGAGGTCAGACAATCCAGGGCTGTATTTTATCCATAATAAACTGTGGGAGTACATTTTTCTCTTACAACCTACTCAGATCCGGAAGAGAAGCAGAGTGAGATAAACCAGTTCCTCCATCACTATCCTTTTGCATATTTTTACCTTGGGTTTAAGAATTCAAAGCAGGGTAAGCACAGCTCTGAGAGTTTCTTTTTGCCAAGATCTGACCATATTGGTTTCAACAGAGAAACTTCGGTTTCAGTGTGTGCTAAAATGAAAAGATCATAATTTTCAAGCTAAAATATAATATATTGAATTACTCTTATGTTGAGATGGATAGAGAACTTTATTAAATTGGTCAAGCTTTGCTCAGTTAGCCTTTACTGAACTTGCTTTTCTCTTCTTTGCTCAAATTAACATAGTCATATTTGTAACTGGAGTCAGTGGTAGCCAAGGCTCTAAAGGCAGATAAATGCAAAAACCTGCCTCTCCAAAGTCTTTACTCTTACTAAGAAAAAAGCTCACAGAAGGAGACTGAGATCAAAATCAATGCTACCTAGCCCAGGAAAAAATTAATTTGCAGGAGTTCATTTTGGATTCTTCTATGTAGATAAAGAGAGAATAATTAAGTTTGCACATGTAGAATTTTATCTTTTCTTACTCTCTCCATTATGTGGACAAACTTGAGTTCACTGCTTTGATAAAAATTTTTCTAGAACACTTTAATTATTCCCAAAATACTGTTTTTCCCCCTGTCCTTTTTTATTCTTTTTTTAAGTTAGAAGTTTGTTAAAGAGATCATAGATTCTCGTATGTTAGTTGTGAAATCCATATGGGAAGAAACCAAATCATTCTTGGCATTTATTATGATAATTTTAACTGGGACTCATAAGGTAAAGGAACTTAATGGCATTACCTATGCAAGATCTGAGAATGTGCATCTCCAGAAATAATGACCTTATTACAGTGTTGATCTGGTGTGGGTGGAAGCCTGGCTTAGAAGGAGCCTGGGGGAAATGTTCATGTATTTCACCTGCCTAATGTACATTATAGGTGAGCTCAGAGGTACAATAAGATACACACTTGGTAAGTGTCTTACATGTAAGAAATGGGTAATTTAATGCATTAATCACTGGAGTGCAATTACAGGCCTTAATTTAGAAGGTATTAGTCACTCGCCATAAATAACCTTCTGTGGCTATTAGAATTTCATAGGCTGAATACATTACAACTGGAAAATGTCATTTGCACAACCAGCACACACAAGGGGCTGGTTTTGGCTGGAAGCACTTTTTTTTTCTCTATTAAATCCACTCCATTAAATACAAGAGAAAGCACCTGTTTGGGTCTTATTTCAATAAAGAATATATCCTGGCTGCATTTTAAGAGGTCTCATAAAGACTGCATGTTATTCATGTATTTTATTAACGTGTTTAAAATGGGGTGGGATACCCTGGAAATGTTATGAGCACATCAGCAGAAGACATCATAGCTGGTGATAAACCCTGGCAATAAACAGCCTATTAACTTGTTGCAGTCTTTATCAAAATGTGAGAGAAATAACTATAAAACCTGTTACAGCATTTACTGATCTTTTATAAATGAACCTTCATATATGGTATTTTCTTGAAATTAGAAACATGCTTAAAATTTGGTCTCAGTACTTAATTTCAAGAAGCTGCATAAATCTAGGAGACAGCAAAATTCCGTAAGTAATTCTTCCAAATTTGTGGTGTTTTCCCACGCATATTGGAGAGGAAATCTTTACCCCCTCTCTCGTAATCCCTTTTGGTGCCTGCCAGGTGTCTAGCTCACTAGGTGTATGTGACTTGCATGAGACAAGGGAAGAGCAAGAAACGTGTCTGTGCTTAACAGAGGCACCTTGGCAGGACGACAACTTTTAGTTTTGTTTCCATCCTTTCTTTCAAGTGACAGAACAGCACGAGAGGGCTATGTAGGTGTGCCTTTTGTTGTCAAAATATAACATGCAGGACATGCTCATCTGCATCATTTGGAATTGCATTACTTCCTCTGTGCTAGAAGGCACTGAAAGGTGTCAGCACACTGCTACAGGAAATACAGCTACATTAACAAACAACTTGGCTGTTTCTTTTCTCTCTGAGAGAGAAACAACCACAGTACCTGAATATTTTGGCATCTTTATTATAGTGTTCTGTGATTTATGCATGTGAAGCCTAGAAGTTTTTAATAACTGGATTAAAAAGACTTAATCCAGAAGCAAGTCTTCCAATTGTAATAATGGTGTGCAAGCATTGTTCAGTGACAAATCAGCCAATGAACCAACCCCCAAAAAATTGGATTTTTAACCATAAGTTAGTAAGAACTTTTGCAAAGAAACACTTGTGTAAATTCATGACCATTTGTTAGCAGTAGGTGACTATACAACAAGCAGCAGTGAATACATTTCTTCCATGCTGAAATGTACATTATGTATGAAACAAAAGGGTTCTCAAAAACTATAGCCATGAAAGGATAACAGTCCTGCTTACCTGCTGCTTCAGCCACTTCTGAAGTTTTCACAAACTGAAACTGGCTTAGCTGGCACCTAAACTGTCACAGTATTTCAGACCTTGCTTTGGTAATGTCAATATAAAATATCTCAGCCTTCCAGGTATATGGGCAAACAGCTGGAGGCCCAAGCTGACAGGACCTACAAAGATCAAGGTGTTTCCCACCTGCAATAACAGGATTATAAGTGAGGTACCTACATCGGACAGATGTTTGTGGCCTGTGAACTGGGGGCAGGCATGGTTCAATCACAATGCTGGTTCTTACTGTCACCACATAAAAAGAGGTGCTGTGGTGGTAGACTCAGTAGAAGAGAGACTTACTATAGGCTTACTGTCTTTTCCTATTATTTACAGCTAAGAGTAATCCTGAAAATATTCAGAACTAAAGTATCCAATTTCCTCTATTCAACTATAAAAGGGAGAAGCAGGACCAAAAAGAAAATATCTTTTTGAGCATAAGTATCACAACCATTTCCTCACACTGTAAATCTGCACAAAACAATTTGCATCCTGATACTTCTCTAATATCCCATGTGTCCTCAAAGAATTGTATAGGATTTTTCCTATATTTGGCTTTCTTCAATTTCCTGTGTTTTGTTTAAACACACTACTCCAAACATAGCAGAATTACTTGTCTTCAAGGTCCCATTCTCTGTGGCCTTAGGACTGTTTCAGTGCCAGATCTGTCACCTGATTTAATGTAAGTATAATATATCCCAGGCAACCAGAGAGGTGCATTAACACAATTTCATTTCATCAATTACTCCTCCTGTCTCCTCGATTCACTTCCTTCTCTGATTTCAAGATTTCAGGGAGTACAATTTTTGCAAGCTTCTATCCTTGTCTCTGTATCTCGTTTCATCCCAATCCATACCATTGGAGCTGCTTTCAAAGGGAGTTGACCAGGGGGTTTCCTTTCCCTCGTGTTAGCCACTCAGGCTCAGGAAGGGGCTTCCTCCAGGTATAGGAGATACTCCAAAAAAGGCTCAGGGGAGGGCGGCGGCCAGGAGTGGGAAAACGGGGGCGGGGAACGGCGTTTGCACGGCGGCTCACACTGGCAAGGTAAGCAGGCAGAGTTGCAGTCATCCTCCTAGTTGTGAGGTTTTTATTTTGTTTGCTTGGGTATTTTGTGGGTGGGTTTTGTTTTTTTGGTTTTTTGTGGTTTTTTTTTTCTTTATTTTTCTTTTATTCCCCGCCTCCAGTAATGGTCTCCAAACGATTAAAAGCTATAGCTAGTAAAAGCGTACCAACCCGAACAGAACACTCCAAGCAGGATGTGTCTGTCCAGACCCCCTTCCTGTAAGGATTGTTTGAAGCTGTCAGTAGAAGCAGGAGACAGTGCAAAAAACGCCTGTATGTGGTGGGAACAGGTGAATGATCTCCTCTGTCTGGTGGCAAGCTCAAGAAAAAAGTAGAAAGATTTAGGAGTATTAGGGAAAGTGAATGGGAAATAGACTGGTCAAATCTTGCCCTTCCATCCCTGTTGCGGTGCGTGATTTAGGTTTTTGAATTTGTATTTGTATTTTGTTTATTTGTTTGTAATGGTATGTCTCTTTCACCCCCCTACCCCTGCTCACACCTGGTATCCCCCTGCCCTGGACACACTCCTTCCCGTCCCCGATTGGCCCAGAGTGTTCCCTGGGAAAAGGGACACACAGGCTCACTCGGGCTGCTCTGGCAAGTGGCTCTGCTGCAAGAATAAACCCTTCTCCACCCACGCCAGAGTCTGCTCCTTCCTTTCAAGCCTTAACCACGCTTCAACCAGCAGATTTGGAGGAACCCACAAACAGTTTTAGATTGGTCTGGGGAGCTGCTTTGGCCGGTAAGCACCCCCACGGAGACATCAATCGATACATCCCTTTCTTTCTTCTGAAAGAAGCCCCCCAGCAGTCAGAGGACTCCCATGCCTCCTGCCACCAGGCAGAAGGAGGAGACCTGGTAAACAAAGGAGAGGGGAAATGAATCCCTGCTTGGAGAGTCAATTAAAATTCCTTTCAACCCCCATCACCTACCCAGGTACCACTTCAGAATAGGTATGAGGCCCTGGACCCAGAGGGTCAGCCAGGTGCCATTGAAGAAAATTATCTGCACAGAGAGCCTCCCAATTACACTTTGTCTGTCAGATGGATCACTGTCTCTAGCATTAAAAAGAAAAGAAAGGTAGTCATAGTAGGTGACTTCCTTCTGAGGGGAACACTGGACCCATCCCACAGGGAATGCTGCCTCCCTGGGGCCTGGATATGGGGTATCAGCAAGAGACTCCCTAAGCTGATTCAGCCCTCTGGTTATCACCTACTGCTGATACTCCAGGCTGGCAGTGATGAGATTGAAAAGAAGAGTACCAGGGCAATTAAAAGTGTCTTGAAGGCTCTGGGTTGATTGGTTGATGGGGCAGGAGCACAGGTGGTGTTCTGCTCAGTTCCTTCAGTAGTAGGGACAAATGATGAAAGGAACAGGTGAAGCCACATTATCAACAAGTGGCTTAAGGGCTGGTGCCATGGGCAGAACTTTGGGTTCTTTGATCATGGGGCAGCCCTAGTGACACCTGGCCTGCTGGAGTCAGATGGGCTCCATCTAACTAAAAAGGGCAAAAGGATTCTAGCCTGTGTGGGGACTGACAGAGAGGGCTTTATACTAGGTTTAAAGGGGAAAGGGGATGCAACTGGGCTATCCAGAAACAAACCCAAGGAGGGTAAAGCCAGAGTCAGGGGTGAAATTAGCAGCCCAGGTGAAGTGGATGGACACTAATGCACGGAGCGTGGGAAGCAAACAAGAAAAGCTGGAAGCTATGCATCATGAAATTGTAGAGTTTCCAATATTTGGTGAAACAAGAGGGAGCATCAAGAAAACATCCACACTGGATTCCCACAGGGCAGAATTTGGCCTGTTCAAGAGAATTATTTGGAAAGTACCTTGGAAAGCAGCCCTTAAAAAGAAAGGATTCCAAGAGGATGGGCTTGCTTCAAAACAATTCTTCATTTCATGAAAGAAAACAAAATCTTGTGAGTTCAATCAGGATAAATTTGGCAAGGTTTGGTCCACTTACCTACACTTGATGTCATCCTATTCCATTTTAATGTTTTCACTTTGATTTACAATTTTATCTTTTTCTTTAAAGAATTTAATTTCATCAAGTTCTTCTCCTGTCTCTTCGTTTGACTTCATTCAGTGATTTTGGGATTAAATAAAGTATAATTTTGAAAAGTTTTGGTCATTTTCCCTGCAGATCATTTCATCTCAATACGTTAGGTTGTAGTCATTCTATTTACAAATTTTATTTTTCTTTCTTTCAATTGCATTTTGTAATATCATATCTCCTTTGAACAGAGTTCGATACACTTTCATTTCTGAATTCAAGATTTTATTAGATTTAACTGAAAGAAATTCTTCATTTAATGAGAGGAAATGAATACCTGAGAATTAAATGAGGATTAATCTGGCAAGGTTTGGTCCATCTCCCTCGATTTCCAATGCCTGGATGAGAACTGGTCCCTTTTCAATGGAAAACAACACTCAGCCCCCAGTGTCTTGGGGTCAGCTCAGAGGTGGCTTTTGGGGCTCCAAGGACAGCCAGAGTTCTAGAACCTGGCAGCTTTGTTCTGAGAGAAACACTGAGTTGTTTGCGAATTAAGGAGGTGGCACCCCACTGTTGGCCAGTGCCATTGGACGTGAACGGTGGCCATTTTCCATGGGAAAAACAACTCATTCCCCAAGGTCTTGGGGTCAGCTCAGAGGTGGCGTTTGGTGCTTCAGTGGCAGCCAGCAATTTAGGTATTGGCAGCTTTGGTCTGGGAGAAGCCCTACCATGTTCATTATTTTAAAAGGCGGCAGCACATTTTCAACCATGGTCTGCTGCTCATATAATCATATTGGCTTCACTTCATTGCAAAATTTTCCTTTTTTTTTTAAAGCATTTTATTTCATTAATTTTGCCTCTAGTCTTTTTGTTTGATTTCATTTCCTGATTTTGAGACTTCAGTAATAATATTTCTGCCAAAAAAATTTCCTTTTCACTACACCTCATCTCACAGCAATATGTTTGGTTTTAGACACTCCATTTCTGAATTTTCTTTTTTTCAATTGTATTTTATTTTATCCTATCTCCTTTCCTGAGAGTTTATTACACTTTCTTCTCTGATTTCAATATTTCAAGTGCAGGGAAATGGACCAAATGTTGCTGAATGGGTCCTCATTGAAATGGCAAGATTTCATTCCTTTTCATGAAATGAAGAATTTCCTTACATGAAAGGAAATAAAATCTTGAAGTCAGAGAACAAAGCAAAACAAACTGACTGGGGTGAACGTATAATGAAGTGAAATTCAGTTTAAAGAAATAAAAGAAAATTCTGAAATTAAGTGATTGTAATCCAATGTAATGAGATTACATGAAGTGCACCCTTTGCATGCCTTTGTTGTTGCAATGTCCCAGGAGGTTTAGGCTTTATGGTACCCCATCATTTATAAGTACTTAATACAGGAGTGACATAAGTAATTAAAGGTACATAACACAGATTAGTATGAAAATAGTCACTTTGGTATCATCTCTGGCCCAGTTGATTCTATAGAAAGCAGAACATCTTAATAAGAATTTCCTGTCTAGATGTTCTCATCATCTGGTGGGCTACTAGGGGACATCAGGGGCAGAAGCAGAGTTCTTCCTATTACAAAGAGGAGGGCTCCAGAAGGAGAGATCTGCACAGGAGAAGGGTCCACAACTTGGTGTGACTTGTGAGCAGGAGCTGCCTTAGGCACTTAATTCCAAAAGAGGTTGAGGCTTATGCAACCCCAAGAGATTTGAGACTCATTTTATTTAATAATCTTAAAACATGCCCTCAGTGCTGCATTTCCAGCTGTGCAGATTAGCTGATGCTTTGGTTAACAAGATGTGTACTGCAGATCCATAGGCTCCCATGTCACGCATGCGATGTTACTGAATCCCCACCTCTCTCCTGTGGATATGACCATGCAAAAGTGAGCTCAAGAGTTAGATCAGAAGTGGTCACTTTTTCAAACAGCATCAATTTCCAGAAGTTTTATCTAAATGTAACATGAAAACCTAAATTACTACAATTTTTAAAAAATAAAAGCTACCCTGTTCTCTCTTTTACCTCCCCCTCTATTCCTGGATTGCTCTCTAAGAATTACAGTAACAGGCAAATAAATCACTTCAGTTACAGATATATCATTCAATTCTAACTTCTTTAGGAAGCCTAAGTATTCCACTTAGTATAAGGCACTGTAGGAAATGGAACATAATGGCCATTAGAAATAGGATAATAATGTGAGTGGAGGATCACCTGCTTACAGTTATCTTGAGTCAGATTAAGTGCAGATCAGAGAGTCAGCTGTACTCGAGGTAAGAGACAGAGATGTGATGGCTCTTCCCACCTGAAAAAAAGACTAGAAGAAACAGCTCAAGCACCAAGCAGCTGGCAAACACAAATGTTCATGTTTCCTAGACTGAGATGAGTCAATCTGATCATTTCCTATAGACTAAAATGCAGCAAAGCCCATAAAAGCTGCCTCTGGTGCTCTGGCTGCACCTCTCAGTCTGGTTTTCCCTGATCTGAGCCTCCCTCATGGAATAGTTTGGGTTGCAAGGGACCATAAAGATCATCCAGCTCCAAAGCCTTGCCATGGGCAGGGACACCTTCCAAAAGACCAAGTTGCTCAAAGCCCCATCCAACTTGACCATGAACACTTCCAGGGATGGGATGGAGTGCCCACAACTTCTCTGGGAAACCTGTTCCAGTGCTTCACCACACTCACAGTGAAGAATTTCTTCCCAACATCTAATCCAAATCTAATCTAAATTCTGTCAGTTTAAAGCCATTCACCCTTGTCCTGTCACTACATGCTTTTGTAAAAAGTCCTTCTCCTGCCCTCTTGTGGGCACCCTTTAGGTACTGGAAGGTGCTATGAGGTCTCCCTGGAGCCTTCTCCAAGGCTGAACAACTCCAGCTGTCTCACTCTGTCTTCACAGGAGAGATGCTCCAGCCCTCTAAGAATCTTTGTGACCGTCCTCTGGACCTGCTCCAACACTTCACTTCCTTCTTTTACTGGGGGCCTAGAATTCGGTATCCAGCAGCCGATCTTGGAAAGCCAGGGAGGATTTCGATTCTGTTGGGTCACTTTTTTTTCCCCGTTTCATATCCACATAAGCACCACTTCCCCCTACTCCTTACCCCGCGGCACGCCAGCCGTCTGGCTCTGCCCAGTGTTTACTCCCGCCTTGCGTGGATGAGCGGCTCGGCTTCTTCCCGGTCTCCCTGGGGCGGTGCTTCCCTCGCCGGACCCGCGTCCTGGCCATTCCCGGCAGGTGGAGGAGGCTATCTCGCTCCAGCCGGCCGGTCTGTATGTGGGAACGACGCGGGGAACGGGGATCAAAGCGGGGAACGAAGCGGCTCTTCCCGGCCGGGTTTCCGTGCGAGGCCGCTCCGCCCCGGAGCGCTGGCGGCGGCACCGGGACACGGGGCCGGACAGCGGGCGGGGGCCGCGGGAGAGGAGAGCGACAGCGACAGCCCTGCACAGCCGGGTCCGTCACAGCCCACGGCACTCCCAGGGTCAGTCTTCACCCTCTCTGCCTACCCTCGACCGCCTCCCTTTCCTCTGTCCCTTTAAATCGCCAAGAAATAAGGTTCTCCACCCCTAGGAGAATGTTTTGGCAGCAAGGTTTCTTTCACTTCGCATTTTTCAAAGCACTATATGTAACTTAGCGCTCATTCACTTTACCACCCGCGTGGCGGACAAGGATTACTACACTCTTTTTATGGGCGAGGAAAATAGGTCTGTGGGGTACAAAGTCCCTAAGAGGCACAAAGGCGTTGGAGGTGGGACTTGATAAGACAGAGCCGCATCTGCACCTGGCCTTTGAATAGTCCAGTTTGTGGGATTTCAGCAGTGCCACCCTGGACTTCAGTACTTGAGAACTCGGGCACGAAGTGTTTTGCTTTTGCAGACACCCTGTCTGGCAGGGCTGACTGGCCAGCATCTAATCTTGGCTACAAGGCATAGGTGTTGTCAGGTGGGCAGGTTTCTAGTTCAGACCTATCATAAAACACAGCACTGTTGTAAAATTGAGCAGTGACCTCTTGCTGTATTTCTTTAATTCCGAGACTTACAGCTGGGAGCATTCACTCGGGTCATGGGAGAGTTCAGTCCATCAGATCTCTGCCCGAGGGTGAATGAGACATGTTTCTTCCTCTTAATTGGCAACAGGCTAATTTTGGCCTCCTCCGGCTTCCTTGTGGAGCTGTGTCATTATGCAAGAACTTTCAGAAGCTGCATAAGGTGGTGAAAGGCAGGAACTAGAGGGCGGGGCAAGAAGAACCTCCACAGTGTTCTCTAAGGATGGTTTCTGGGTTGAACACATGCATAATCAGAATAGGGAAGCAGCCCAGAGCAGATCTTCTCCCTTCCCTCCCTTGGCCCCATACAAAGCATTCCCCAACCCCTCATTAGGCTGAAACATGTATTTGATTTAGAGACTCTTGAGCATTATTTACTCAGTTGGAAGAGCTATAATGGGAGAATGCCTCCTGTCCAAAATAACCAATGCTTCCACAGTTAGTGGGTATGAGTGTGAAAAAAGGGTTTGGTGTTGCATTGTGAAGAAAATAGAGCTGACTCTAGCTGTTTTACTTGACAGATTAATGTGCTAAATAAAGACATAGCTGGCTTTCTCTTTGGAAAGAGCTGGGTAGGGGGAGAATTTGAAATATAACCTTCATGGGGATTTCTGTTTTGGCAACCCCTTGGTGTCTGACTGCAGGTCTTTATGGTCAGAAATCAGGTGACTGTTCTTCTAGATGCACTACATGGAGTGTGCCATTCAATCTCCTGATTCCACTCTTGGTGCCTTTCATGCAGCTCAGCCTGTGTTCTTCCTGGTTGGGTTGGGACTATCTTGTGTAAGGATAATCAGTAGATAAGCAGTTGATCTGGGATATAAATGCAGATGAGCCCTAGGATGCTCCTGCCATGCTGGGTATCGATGGAACAGCTCCCTCACCAGGAGCCTACCACAGGAACAGTTTCAGGAAGGCTACCAGCCACTTTTCTACCTCCTTCACTTGGTAGGTCTTCATTGCATCAGAAGTTGGAAAGTACAGAGTTTTGTCAGCCATACTAGTGAGTGAAATTTTCACATCTTTCTCTTCCACCACCAAGAGCAAACTCAAATTCATTCAAGGTCTAAAGCCTATTTCAAATAAATCCAAACATCTCGATTCCAGGAAAGTCTGGAGCAGGTTTCTAATTTCACCTAAAAGCTGAGCAAATTTTATCTCTCTTTGTATTATGTTTATGGTCCTTTTGTCACTGTACATTTGCAGCTTATTATCTTTTGATTGCTTTTTTAAAATGCACATGCAAAAAAAAAAAACTTGCAAAGGCAAACATCTCTTTTATACTTGTTCCATTTGGCTACGCATATTCAGGAATCTGTTTCCATATTTTTTAATAGTTCTTTAATAAATACTGTGCCCAGATTTGGTCCCAGAAGTGCAGGGGTGGTAACCATGCCACCCCCCCCAGCTGGTCACCACTACTCATCTTTGCTGACTTCAGGCTACCAAACCTTTACCACTGTTTTGAGCCTGACAACTGTTTGACAGGCATGGCAGCACTGATGAGCTTTGTAAAAAGGTGAGACCTTTAAAAAGAGCTGTACAGAGCTCTGCTTGTGACCCCAGGAGTTACAGTTTGAATGCTGTTTCTCCACTTCGTCAAGAATTCACTGCTTCCTGAAGAATTTCTGTCTCATCTGTGAGAGCTGGCTTCCTGTAACTTAAAGACTTGACTGTCATTCTTAAGACTCCTTTCCTATTATCACTTTGATCTTTTCCAGGTGAGAGTTTAAAGCCTGGCTGCTTCTAATTATCCTGCAAGCACAAAAAAAAGAACATTGTGTCCTTGGGCTAAATCCAGTTTCTGAAAAACACAGTCCAAAGTTGTAGCAAAGAGGGAAGGGAAACTAACAGAAAGGAGACTTTTTCCCCCCAGGGTGCCTTCTAGTGTAGACCAGGCAGTACTCACATGACAGCTTTCAAAGAGTAAGGAAAACATGGCCTCAAGATGTAGGAATACCTGAGTGGTGGCTGTGATTGCCCACAGGTGGTTTGTGCAGCTGTGAGCCACTGTTGCTTCTGGAAAACGACAATAGAAAAATTTTGGAAAAACAAACAACAAACAAAAAAACCCCCACCAAATGAAAAACCTCCAAATGAATCTTCACTGTCCTCACTGAAGCTCTATTTCCTTAGGACCTGGAGGACTGGTTGTTGATCCTCTGCTGAGGCCCAGCTGGGGCTCTTTCTGCCTTTGTGATGTCCTGTGACACACAGGGCAGAGCTGGGCTACCCTGGGCTGGCTCATGGAGCAGCGCCCAGTGCTGGGGGTTGTACTGGAACAACCCAGCTGGCTGCTGGGCAGGGAAAGGCGCAGGCTGCCCCTGCTCAGCAGGGATGCACTCAAAACAGTGCTACAGGCTAAAAACAGCTGAGCTAAGGCCAAAAGCTGAGGTCTGGGGCTAGGACATGCTCTCTCTCCCTATCCAGTTTAGTCCTGTCCTCCACAGAATAGACCAGAGTATGTTTCAGTCTTTATTTTCAAGTTTATTTTCCTACCCTTCTGGGGACTGCTCTCTTGTAAAGAACTGTTGCACTATAATTAGTGGAATCACATCTGTCTCTGTGTGTTTGCATCTCGTCATATGATCTGATGGGATACCAAAACAAACAAATAAATATAAACAGGAAGTAGATCATTGCACCCAAACCAGTACTGGCTTTTATGGTCCTGCTCTGTCAGGTCATTAAATGCCTTATTGCCTTATGCTTTTCTCCATCAATGATAGGAACTGTCACAGTGCTCAATTACTTTGTAGGATGCTTCCTGATTTGAAGAGGAAATATGCTATATTTGATTTAAGCATCCTGGCAACTTAAGGGAGAGGCTGAGGGGATGGGATGGGGCACATTCATTAATCATCTGATGAATGAAATAGTTTCTTTTTTAGATCTTAATTGGCTAGAGGGGCCCCATGACAAAAAGTGTGTTTACACTGCACAACTTTTATGAGCACAAATGCATATATTATGATGGCTTAAAGCCCAGGCAAAAGCTTGGGGCTTTATTTTTGTTTCAGTAAGTAGATTTGATCTAATCAGATAACAGCAGCAATACAAATTTTCACAATAGCAGTTGGCCTTTATCTGACCAGTCTAAGAACAAAGGCTTACTGTTTTGCAATATATCTTTCAAGATCTTTTTTATGGCCTAAATAAATATTACAAATGCCTTGTCAGCAGGCTCTCTGTTAGATTAAAAGGATGCTCTTTGAAGGTCTGTGGGGGTTTTTTTTCTGAGAAATTTTACCAAGCACCAAATACGAATAGTCCTTCACAGTCAATGAATATCACCAGCCTCTGGGAAAGATAATCATGATTTTTGCCACGAGTGAGGAAAACTTGGATGATACTAGGGCATTATCAGACAATGATATTTTGTTCTGCACTTTCTCCAAGAGTAGGAATGATTCTCGTTTCCCTACAGAATTGTGACCTGGGAATATAAAGAGAAGACTGCACAAGGGAGACTCCTTTGGAAGGCTGGAAGGTGCCCAAGATCTGAAGAAGGAGATTGAGACATTTGTCTATTCAGGTGAATTTTCATGGGGTTTAGGCAGCAATTGCACAGCAACTTTTCCAGTGCATTTTTGTTGGGGGTGTGGAAAGGGGAGCAACAAGTGCTTTCTAAATCTCCATGAGAGAGTTGCTATTCTGGCATGAATAACAAAAAGAGACAGTCTGAGCCCTCCATTTCAGCTTCCTCCAGGCCCTGCTTACTGCCAGTCTCTCTGGGTGTCCTCAGGCAAACACAGCAGTGCTGAGATAGACAGGCACTGCTACAACATCCTCTCTCAGGTACTGCCAATTCCCATCCTCTTTTGCTGTGGTTTGAAACCAGATTAGCAAAATCAGGTTTTAAAACAATGAGTACAATAGGGAAGGTCGGTTGCAGATGACTCAAAGCCTTCCCATGTTTCTCCTTCCCTTTACTACTTACCCATTCCTGACATCAGTGCAATAGAAGAAAACAAAATCTCACGTGCTGGGCTCTGGTTCTCTGAACTTAAGGGCTCCAGCTTTCAATAATGAAAATTTTCTATAATTGACAGGACAAGAGGATATAGACTCAAGCTCCACCAGGGAGGTTCAGGTTGGACATCAGGAAGAATTTTTTCACTGAAAGGGTGTTTAAACATTGGAAGAGGCAGCTCAGGGAGGTAGTGGAGTCACCATCCCTAGAAGTGTTCAAGAAACAACTGGACTTGGCAATTAGTGCAACAGTTTAGTTGGCATGGTGGTGTTTGGTCAAAGATTGGACTCCATAGTCTTGGTTATCTTTTCCAACCTTAAAGATTCTGCAACTCTGTGTTTCTATGAATTAAGCATTTACACATCCTTTCATCTCCATTGAATGTAATTTCTAATTGCATTGGATGTAATTACAATGAATGTAACTGAATGGGGTGATCCTCATTTTGTGGGAAGAATATTCTTCCCAAAAGGTTTTACATGCTAATGTGCAGTGGTGAAGGGTTGCATAGACTGCTAAATGGTGAGATTCTGATAAATTACAAATCTTTGCTGTCTTCATGAGAGCAGTAAGAGGCATTTCTTACTGCCAGCATCCCTCTGCTGCTCATGGATTCAGGGGAGAAGGTAATAACTTAGGCAGAAAGGGAGCAAAGAGTTTACAAGTGAAATCTTGCTTATCACTGCACCAGAGCAAAGTTGGAGTTTAACAACTGCTGAAAGATCATTAGATGGTTTTTTAGCTTACAAGAATGTAGAAAAGCAGATCAATGTAAAAGAAAAGGTCTCTAAGAATATTTCCCCATTTTCTTATATTCTCATAATAAAAATAAAACTGCATTTTAAAATTTAAAAACAACATTTTCTAACAATATTTTCTTGCACTCTAAACATTCTGAGCTTTTTCTAGCTGTGTATTGTACACATATCTGTTAAATATTGACTTTCAAAGTATTTTCTCTTTGTCACTGCTTTTGATGATGCTGTGATTTTGCCCAAACTTTAAAAGCAGCCATCTCATCTGGGATGAAAAGGTAAAAGTCTGAAAAATAAATGTAATTTAAAACTATTTGTGCTAAACAACTTATATCAAGGTGTCAAGAAGAAGCAATATAATAGTTATCAAATATTAAAAGGGTAACTTGATGTTTTGTTTTCATGGTTCAAGCAAAGAGAAAAGTAAAAAGGTAAGCAAGATCTTGAATGACTTGCTGTATGTTTAGCTGTGTCTTTTTTAATAACCTACAATATTTTGTAGTCACAACAAACATTAAATAGTTTACTGCTTTTAAAGCCCTCGTTGAAAATGCATGTTAGATCAAAAAAGAGGTTAGTAAATACAATTATTTTTTTAGTACTTGGAATTATTCCCCATAGAAGAAGCTAAAATTTCTTAATGGTTTTCTTAAAGTACAGTACACAGACAAACCCTTTAGGGCTAATAAATTGCTCTGTTCTTTACTATGCTCAATAAAAGAGAGTTTTGATACTCGCTGCCTGCAATTTGATTTCCTTCACGGCACATCCTAAATTCCTTAGTGAGACAAAACATGAATGAAGTTTGAATGCCAGGACTTCAGAAATCAACTCTGATCATATATCCCTACTCTCTTTTGCTTTCAAGGATCAGAGCTTGTCTTAAGCACATGAGATTGTCTTAAAAATGGCAAGATCACTGTTTTAAGTTGTGAGCTATGTGAGTTTCCCACTTAGGGTTTGTGCTTCTAGGGTGAAAATTTGCAGACTCACTCCAGCAGTCCAAGCTGCTACAAGTTAAGCTTTTAATATAATCAGATGACTTGGAGAGCATCACCAAAAATGTTCGATACAGTGGGATCATGTCAGTTATGAGACTGGATTGTACTGTATTATCCTTGTACTTTCTATGGAGTGGATAGTCTCTAAAAATTGACTGGATCTTTCCTTTGGTATTTGCAGCGGGAATGTCATAGTGGCTTCTACTGACATACTTTCTCATTTCCCAGGAATCCCACTGTATGGCAGCAATAAGCATAATTTTAATTTAATTTAATTTAATTGTGCAATATTCTGCATAGAGGTTTGTAGTTGTCCTCAAAAGAGGGAGGCATGCTCAAATCAGACCAGAAATTGTTCAAATCTCCACTTTTTCCTCTCTGAAGCAGATTTTGCAGACATTAGATGGCCACTGGGGGCTTGGTTCTACAAGAATTCACACTTACCAATCTTTAAGCAGATTGTGCTGGAGGACACAAAAATTCATCCATTGGGTCATCATTTCATTTCAGTAAATGCTTGGCTGAAAACAGAAGCAGATGGCTGCAATCTTAGTTAGAAGGTTGGGAGTTTTTTTAAACTGCACTACACAAACAACCACTTTAGGGCTAGTAATCTGCTCTGGTCTTTACCATGCTCAATAAAAAAGACCTTCCTTGCTCTGAAGAGGCTTATGTCTCAGAAAAAAAGGGCAACAGACAGACAGGTGGCATAATGCAAAGAAAAATATAGACTGGGAATAAATGGATTCATCAGCAAGCTGCATAAATTGTGCTATGCACCTTTTAATATAATTTAGGAATTTACAGTTTGGGAAATGTAGTTTTCGTAAAACATGAAACCTTGCAGCACAGTTTCAGGCTACTGCTTTTTTTTCAGTTGTTCCATCACTGTTAGTCTTGTTCCTGCCTATACTTTCCAAACTATTTTACAGCCGTTTCCAGAACAATTTCACATTGTTAGGTTAATCTGAGGCTCGAGGAGCCCCAAAAGAGGTTCCCCTTCTTAAAAACTCATGGCTGTTAGGCACCTATATGTGACAACAATTTGAATTCCAAATAGGTGACAGTCCTGACAAGGAGAGCACTCAAAGGAAGAGTGGCATTTGCCTGCTCTGAGATGACTGGGTGGCTGCACTTTACTTGGACAATCCAAGCTGGTTTAGTCTTTTTGGAAGAACTAATTAGGGAGTTAAGCTAATACACCAACATTACCAGTTCAATGGTGCAGTTTAAATACCTAGGCCAAGATTTTTACTCTTACCTGGTGGGGTTTTAAGGAACTTAAAGGAGAGTTACTTTTTAGGTCATAGGAGGTCCTCACATCTTTTTGGGATGCAGATTCTGATGAAACAGCCCATCAGGTGATGCCTGTTAGACTTCAGAGAAAGGATAAATCCCAAATCACAAGTTATTTTTATTGTGACATTAGCCCCTCTATTCTACAGCTGTTAAAAATGTGGTCTGAAATTCACTGCAAAGACAGCCAACTACAGAACTAATTCTCAGTATTGTCACTTTTTTCACATAGGTTCATGATGTGTCATCAGCTCCTACTTATCTTTGGCCTGTCACTGGCTACTGGGGTGTGTGCATATAGAAGCTGCTACTCAGAAGCCCAAGTCTCCATATATTTTTTCTGCAACCTCACAGATGTTCCACCTGTGCCAAAGGATACAGTGAAGCTTTTCCTGACTTTCAACTATATCAGACAAGTGACTGTGACTTCGTTTCCCCTGCTGGAGCACTTGTTGCTGTTGGAAATCGGAGCCCAGTTTGGTGGTCCTGTTATCATAGGAAAAGGAGCGTTCAGGAACCTGCCAAACCTTCGTGTATTAGACTTGGGAGACAATAAGATTCTTCAACTGGATCTTGATGCTTTTCTGGGCTTGCCAAGCCTGACTGTCCTCCGTCTGTTTCACAACTCCCTTGATGACTCCATCCTAGAAGAACGTTACTTTCAAGATTTGAGGTCGTTAAAAGAATTGGATCTTTCAGGAAATAAAATCACAAAACTTCATCCTCATCCCTTATTTTATAATCTAACAGCCTTGAAAAGTGTGAACCTGGAATCCAACATGATATCCAACTTCTGTCAAATCAATCTTACCAGCTTCCAAGGAAAACACTTCTTATTTTTTAACCTTGGTTTTAATCATTTGTACAAGACAGAAGATGTGGCCTGGGCCAAGTGCTCCAATCCTTTCAAAAACATTACATTTAGCTCACTAAACCTTAGTAGCAATGGCTGGAGCACAGAGAAAGTCCAGTATTTCTGTACAGCCATTAAAGGGACTCAAATAAATTCTTTAATATTTAGTCCTCATATAATGGGTTCAGGATTTGGCTTCGATAACTTAAAAAATCCAGATTATTCTACTTTTGCAGGACTAGGAAGAAGTAATCTTAGGACCTTTGATATTTCACAGGGTTTCATATTCTCTCTCAATCCTTTAATTTTTCAAAGTCTTGGTAATCTGGAATCACTGAACCTTTTCAAAAACAAGATAAATCGAATCCAAAGGCAAGCATTTTTTGGCTTAGGCAACCTAAAAACTCTCAATCTCTCAAGTAACCTTTTGGGTGAGTTGTATGATTATACTTTTGAGGGTCTACATAGTGTAACGTATATTGATTTACAGCAAAATCATATTGGGATGATTGGTGATAAATCATTTGGGCAATTGGTAAATCTGGAAACAATTGATCTCCGAGACAATGCCATTAAAAGCCTCCCTTCCTTTCCACATCTGACCATTGCCTTTTTAGGTGACAATAAGCTAGAGTGTGTAGCTGACAGAGCAATAACTGCAACATATCTCCAATTAGAAAGAAATTGGTTGGCAGACTTAGGTGACCTGTATGTTCTTTTCCAAATTCCAGATCTGCAGTACATTTTCTTAAAACAGAATCGGCTCTCTTCCTGTGTGAAAAGTGCTAATGTTATAGAAAACAATCAGTTAGTATATATGGATCTAGGTGAAAATATGTTACAGCTAGTGTGGGAGAGAGATTTATGTTTGGATGTGTTTGGGGCATTGTCCAAACTTCAGGTTCTACATCTGAATAACAACTACCTTAGTGCTCTTCCACAAGAGATTTTTAAAGGTCTAACATCTCTTAAAAGACTTAACCTGGCTTCCAACCTGTTGTCTCATCTTTCTCCCGGGCTTTTCCCACAAAGCCTAACAAACCTAAACTTATCTGGAAACCAGCTGCTTTCCCCTGAGCCTGAAGTCTTTATGACTTTGAGTATTCTGGATATAACACATAACAGTTATGTCTGTGATTGTGCTTTAAAGAGCCTGCTGGTGTGGCTGAATGAAACCAATGTGACCCTGGCTGACTCCCCATCTGACAGGTACTGTGTGTACCCCCCAGCCTTTGAAGGGGTGCCCCTGTCATACCTGACATACGATGGCTGTGATGAAGATGAACTCCAGCAGACACTCAGATTCTCACTGTTCATCATCTTCTCTGTCATTGTTCTCGTGCTTCTGGTGGCAGTCATAATTTTTACTCGCTGCCGGGGGATTTGTTTTGTCTGGTATAAAACCATCACAAAAAGACTGATAGACAACCAACCACGAGTAGCAGATAAAAGTGAATACAAATATGATGCATATCTGTGCTACAGCAAAAATGACTTTGAATGGGTCCAGAATTCTTTGCTAAAGCACCTGGATTCACAGTATTTTGATAAAAACAGATTTACCTTGTGTTTTGAGGAAAGAGATTTCTTGCCTGGAGAAGAACACATCAACAATATTCGTGATGCCATTTGGAACAGCAGGAAGACCATTTGCATTGTGACCAGGCAGTTTCTCAAAGATGGATGGTGTGTGGAAGCCTTTAATTTTGCCCAGAGCAGGTATTTCTGTGACCTGAAGGATGTCCTCATTATGGTAGTGGTTGGGTCACTTTCTCAGTATCAACTGAAGAAACACAAACCCATTCGAAACTTCTTACAAAGGAGTCAGTGTTTGAGGTGGCCTGAAGATTATCAAGATGTAGATTGGTTTTTAGATAACCTTTCTTGCCAAATTCTGATGGAGAAAAAAGTGCAAAGGAAAAATAGTGGTATAGAGCTGCAGCACGTAGCAACTGTCTCACGTTGACTGTGTGAGTTCCTGGCAAATATCCCATTTCCAACTGTGCCATGGCGGGAATAAACAGAAGTTGGCTTCATCTTTCCTTGAAAAGACATGCAGAATGATAACTGTTTCAGTATAAATCCTTCAGAACACAGAGACAAAGCAACCAACAGATTTATGAAAGTGCAATGGTTTTATGGACTACAACATGCAGTTTCAGAAGAATTGAATGAATCACAGATGCTTCACATTTTGGATGCATCTTCAGGCAATTTAGTTCTGATTTTTGGAGTACTGCTTGATGGTCTGTTTCAGCTAGAGAAGGATGCTCATGGTTGTTTTTTCAAAGAGAGCCCATGGTACTGTCCAGGAGTGACCAAAAGTGCTCTCTGGCCCTGGCAAGCCTGATCATTGTGGTTCCTGGACTATTTAATTCTGTGCTTGCTGCACTGGTAACTTTTCATGCTCTGTTTCACAGTACAATCATTGTTTCGCACCGTTGTGCTTTATATTGGTGTAACACAGATGTCGTTTGTTTATTTCATTCTCAGTTTACCTCAGCTCAGTTGGAACATACAAACTTTGGATTCCATTCATGCCCTTCCCCTCCACCAACTTCTCTGCTTGGTGGTCAAACTACAGTCATTGGTCTACAACATTTGCTACTTGTTCAGCTTTGGTGCTTTTTCCCTTGACCTGCCTCCTGCCCTGCAGAGAGGAACCGGTATTCCCTTTAGATCTGAAGTAAGCCTGAGCTTGGAATGGAAACAGGAAACTACCTCAGCAGATGTGCAGGCTGTACCCTGGTGACAAGGCTTTTGCATTCTGGGTGTGGCAAATGCATTTGTACTTCATAATTGTCCTGTGTTAATTTGGGTTGTCCTCAGCACACCCTGTGTGCTAATGAGTTCTAAGGTGTTTTCTTGCTTCTATTGAAATGTTTTTCTAGAGACATTAATGCCTGGCTCTCTCTTCTCTAATTATTTTACCACTGTCTGTTCAGGTATGTGTCTTCAAGGTATTGTTTAGGATCATTTTAATAAAAGTCTGACTCAGTGTTCACTGTTACAGAACCTGCACCTATTATTTTGATCATTACATACTCCTTGAGTGTACTGTTCACCTCTGTGCATTTATTCAACAACAGATTACCAAAACAATTTCAGTGTGGTCTCAGTGAGATTTTTTTGCAGAAGTGAGGAGGCAGGAATGGGAGGTTTTATAAGTTATCTGCCTCGACCTTAGCTGCAAACAAATAACATAATTTTAATTGTTTTGATAGAGATGGAAGTGTGTAATCCACTTTGTGTGAATGCAGTCGTTGGAACATAGATATGGTTGTGGCTGATCTAATTTACTCTCAGCACAGTATACATGATTTCTATTGATAAAATTACTTCGGCAAAATATCTCTTCTCAATAAATGTAGTCACTCAGGAAGGCAGAAAGGGCTAAAGCCCATGGAATATTTTCCAGGCAGCATGGGACACGGGGTTGCAGATGAAAGAAGGGATTGACTGTGCTGGCGGAGCCCTGGGTGTCGCTGTTGGCTCAGGTAACAGCCCGGCTTTCCTGAGCCTCTCCTGTCTCCTGCCACTGCAGCTGCTGCCAGGAGGGGAAAATCCTGCTGCAGGGAGAGGGCTAGGAAAGCACCACCAGCCCTGGCTTCCCAGAGACCCCCGTGAGCCGTCAGAAAAGCCACCACGGGCATTTCAGCTCTCTGCACTTCTTACATTTCTCTAAAAATGTCCGACTCTTTCTCCTTTTGTCCCGTCAAGCGGTGCAGATATTTATAGGCATCCTTTAAATGCAGAGGCTATACGAGGGAGTATTTCACATAAAACCCACTGGCAGATAGCCAAAGCAGGAATGAATCTGTACAGTGAAGATTATCTACAGGTCCAGGTGCTCAGTCTAAGGACCTGTGCATGGTGTAAGAGTTGGCGATTTAAATTATATTTGAATGAATATCACAAAATATTTTTGGTCAATTTTTAATTTAGAGCCCTCTCCACTTAGGACCTTGCTGTATATTTACAAAATGCTCCTGTGGTTTCAGATGTTTAAAACTTTGTCCTGCTAACCTGTGTATGCAGGAATGACAAGTAGATACAGGAGTATGACAAGTAGATACAGGAGATGCCTTAAATGGAGGGTTTTTCATCTGAAAAGCTTCTATCTGTCTATTTCATGCTGATGTCACTGGTGGGAGGTGGCTACATAAGGTTTGGATTTACTTCAGGCTTTGGAAAGGTCTGACTTTTTACATGGAAGTTTTAATAAAATCCTTGGATGAAATTTCATTATCTGCCTCTGTCCTTAAAAACCGATTTCAAAACTTAAGGAGATCACACCTGTGCTGGAAGCAGATGGGAAAACTTCTTCCACAGAGGCAGCTTAGAAATATAGAATTAGTCCAACCTCCATCTTGAAAATTCTATTGCAAGGGGTCTACAAAAAGCAGTAAAAGGATTTTTGGAGGACGTGCTACTGAACTATTCCTGGCTGTGAAGTGGTCTGCAGGCAAATAAATAACTGCAGTGTCAAATTTAAAGAGATCCAAAATAACTTTATTTTTTTCTCTTTGTGAAACCATTCCACGCCTGAGACCCTGAGAACACATACAGTTGGACAGCTTGTCCTAGATGATGAAAAATTGCCTTCAGATAGATCATAGGATCCTGATCACCCCCTCTGTAGAGTCAGCTATCTTAAATGACAAAGCCTGGGGAATTGTTGAGAAAGGACTTGTGCTGACTTTATACTCCTCTGCTCAGCAGGAACCACAAAAGCATCCTGTACAAAAATGGAGAATGACTATGCTTGATGAATTCAGGCCATAAATTGAGCCTCAACCTCATAACTATTGATCGGATTTCCTTCAGGCTCACTGGGAACATTACTGCTCTATCAGATTTTTATGGCTCCTTAGTTAAGGATAGTCTCATCATTTTTACTCACCTTCCTCAGTAAAAAACATTAACTTGTTGGAGAGGGTCCAGAATAGAGTTTGAAGTGTAGCACTGGCTCTAAAGCACCTCTATTAAGGTGAAAGCTGGTGAATTTATTCACAGTAGCAGCACAGGGGAGGACAGTGACTCAGTGCCCCATGGTATCAGCTCAGATATTCAATAGCAAAGCCCAGCCCTACCACTGCAGTATACATTATAAACACTGACTGGTCAGTGTTGTTCAACAGTGACATCTAGCCAGCCTCTCAGAGTCCAAGGATTGCATGAGCTCCTCCTTGAAGTCCAAGCACTCAGGACCAGAATCCAGACTCTACAGACATATCCCTATGGAGACTAACAGAAGCAAACAGTTGTATGGCCACATATTATTTCACATTTTAAATTGTTGTTACTATTTCCCACACAGTGAAATCAGGCATCCTCTCCCATCTGACATGCACAGCATTCTCAGTGAAGTCCAATTATACTTGTTAATCCCAATCAGAGAGATTGTTCCACATGCTGGTAAAGTATCCTATTGCTAATTAACAAGGTGATAGATCTAACTACTGACAATCAGTATCCAGCACTGCTCCCACCCCAATACCTGCGTGGAGAACACGAGCATGGGTAAGACTACAGAGAGCTCAGTCTCAGGAGGCGCACTCCTACATACATTGCCCAGAAACACTCTGCCTTTAATTTTCTTGTGTCACATCCTTAGCTCATTTGCTGACTTCTGGGTCTTTTTTCAGTATGACAGCTCTTCTTCTCCCTGCCAGTGACCACCTGCATTTCAGATCATTGGACCCCACCTTCTCAATGTCGTGTGGTGCCCATTATTTTACAATGGCTTTAACATGTTCTCTTCTTGCTGGAGCTGAAGTCCAGTAGATCACAAAGCAAGGCCCATATCTGGGAAAACACAGATGAAGAGCAGGACAAAACTGAGTGGCAGGAGTGAGTGGTTGCAAATGGAGCTGAAGCTTCCCATGTGACTCTCTGGAAAAGCACAAAGTTGGGAAGGGTGCACACTTGGGTTCCATGAGAAGTGCAAACATGAAGCAAGCAAAGACAGACAAGGAACAAGATATGTCTTTAGGGTCTGACTCTACCAACAGGAGCAAGCATAATGCTCTAATGTAGTAAGAAGATGCACCTGGAAATAGCCAGAGAAAATATTGGCAGGATCTCTTTACACTTACACAGTACTGCCAACAGTAAGCAGGCAGTTCTGTAAAATAAGGCTTCCAAAATCAGAGACTGGTGTAAAAAAAACCCCCAAGGAATAGAAAACAATTATAAATGTCTGGTATTTCAAGCTGTAAGACCACATTTTCACACTTTTTACATGATCAAAAGATGGTAGATATTCATACAGTCTGTAAATACGAGAGCCAAGAAATTGGCCAAGTATTTCAGAACTTCTGCTTAGCTGTGAAGGACATCTAAATTACCCAGGCCTGGAATAAAGAACTTTAGGAAGATGATGGAGAAAAGACAGGCCTTTCCACCTTCCCAGCCCTCTGTGGGCAGTGATCTTATATATATACTCTTCCATTCATGCAAGATATTTCAGCAGTTGCTGTTAAATAGGATCAGCAAGACTACAGCCTTGACACAATAAAATAACATGAAGGAGAAGTGACAATGTAAACACTTCCCATACTGACAAATTGACATCAGCAGTCCTCACAAGGCCTCTCCTGGTGGTTATTCCATTAGGCTGCCTGTCAGACTCTGGGAAGGTATGAAACACTTTTGGAATGCCAAGCAGCTCATTCTGCCTTTGGCATGAGCACTTTTCCATACTTTTTCAGGTAGCTTTCAGTTACCTGTTTTCTGATTTCTGCCTCCCAAAGATGAGCTGAGAGTCTCAGTCTTCAGTCTCACTAAACTGGTCCTGGCAGCCATCAAAAATTCCACACACACCTGGAACAGGTGCTGCTCCACCAGTATTTACTTTAACTAAACTAAAAGCTGCAAAAGTAAAGTTTAGGAGGTGAGATTTACCCAAAAGGCCATGTCAGCACTGACTTGAACCACAGAACACTGTGTGCCAAGCAGGTACCTGAAGTTTTAAATTCATTCTTGCATCACATCTAGAAATTACTGTTGGGCCAGGCTGACTGCCTACATGATTCCTCCTCTCTGTACAGAGTGACAGGAGGCTTCTCTTCCCTCTCTAACCTTAACTTTGCTTTCTCTATTGTGTACATACAGTGCAGTGAATGCCAAAAATAAGTCTACATTTCCTTTCCCAATATGCAAAAGTCAAAATGTAGGTATGACATGAGTTATTTCATAGTGCAAAGATTTTCTATTCATAGCAGACTCTATTTGTTTCAGACATGTGGTTTTCCTTCCTTTTAGATAGTCTATTGTTTGTCTTTTTCATTTGTATTAAAAATAAAATCTTTGAAAATTGCAAGCAAGAGAGGAAAAAAATATATTTCTTCTGAAACTAACAATTCTCCAAACAGGAAGGTTAGCTTCTTCCTGTTTAGACATTATGTTCAAAGAGAGGAAGTTGGGATTTTCAATGATAATAATAATTACATGGTATGTAAACATCAGTAAGTATCAAAGAAGGCTTCACTCTTTATTTAGTATGTTCCAAATGTTGTTTAGAGTATTTTTACCAGTTCGCCAGTCTCTTGCAAAACTGGATTTATGAACAGTCACTGCACTGGGTTGATCACCACATACAAGATTCCACGGTGAAAGAAATCAGGCTGACTCAAGCCTGCATGGAGGGCAGTGATGAATGAGAGTGGAGCAGATGGAGAATCCTCATGCAAAACAACAGTTTGAGATATCAGGTTTGCAGATTTGGGGGAGAGTGTTGAATCAGGATTATACCTACCAGGCTGTTCATGCTGCTACCTAAAGCTAAGTACTTCAAGTCGTGAGGTCTGTTGAAGCTGTTCCTAAAAATTGGATTGGCAATGTAATTTCAGCATTGAGATCAGGTACAGTATCAAAACATGTATTTGGCACATGTGGGACATTGTAGCAGTGTTTTATAAGTATTTTATAAAAATGAGTGCATGTTATTATCTCCTCTTTAAAGATGGAGAAATTGAGGCAGAGAAAATGAAGTTATGTACCTTTGGGCACAGGCAGCACTGGGAAGAGAGCTCAGGTTTGTCAAAGCTCTTAGGTCTGTTTGCTTGGTTTAGTAGGAGTTTTACAATGGGCATCTTTATTACCTTCAAACTGAAGTCTTCTGTTTATCAGCAGAACTAATTAACAGTGTAAGGCCTCCACTTAATGGCTACCTGTCTGCCCATGTGGGTCAGGACTGGTTTTACAGAGAGAAGGCAGCTGAAGAGTCATTGAGTGTCACCAGCTTGATCTGAGCCTATTCAGGATGGGAGCAAGAATCCACTGGGCATTTCACTGGGAAGTGCTAACACTTTTCAGGTACCCATGTAGTCTGGTGTTTCTGATGTGGGCTTGCAAATTAAGAATGATAGGAAAAGCCACAAAAAACATATGACACCATAAGGACATTGTCTTCATGAAGATGGACCTATGGGAGAGAGCAATGGAGTAGGGAGAATAAGGAGAAGGCAAGATAATTTGAAATGCATGAACTCTATTTTGAGAACTCCCAGATACTAAAATTCATCAGTGATCATGAAAAATCTTTGGAAGGGGCCATTTGGATATATTGCTTCAAAAACAATGACACTTAAGAATTTATGTCAATACGGAAAAAAAGAAGGTGAAACAATAAATTGTACAGAGTCTGAGAAATGAACAAAGCTATCCTAACTATAACCTCCTTTTATCCAAACATCTGGTGTTCTGGAATTTATTCACTTTAACTCATCAGAAAGGAATACCCAGGCCCATACACCCAGCTTTTCCTTTGGGATTGTGAGAAATGCTAGGGTGAATCACTTAGTATGTATAGGAGCACTAGGACCTGCAGCCCTCCTGACATAAACATTCAACACTTCCAAAAAGCAGCCTTGAATATCTCATTCCTTTCTTAGGGAGAACAGCCTTCAAGCTGCATTCCAACTGCCTGTTGGAAGCAATCTTGCAACTTTCAGTATCAGCTTCCTTAATTTCAAACTTCAACTGTTTTGCAAACAAACTCCTTTTTGTAGCCTCCCTTGTTCTGCACCGTCAAGCATCCCTGCACCATCTTTTGTTATAAATAGATTTGCAGACACCGAGGAAAAACCCATCCTGTGCTGCAAGGGAGGGCAGCTGACAAGTACCATGAATGTCTGTGTGATTAAATACAAGTTAGGAAAAATCTGCAAACCATTTACCCACGTATGTCCACCATACTCACTGCCCAGGCTTCAGAGAAAAGCCACGGATTAATCACAGCCCTTCCTCATGTCTCTGAAGTCTGGGCTGCACTTGTCCTGCCAGAGGCAAGACCTTTTATGAAGATGCCAGCTCAGTCTTCAGCTGCAGCAGTCTCATTGCATGAGGGAAAATATGGGCTGGTGTGGAAGAAAGAGAAATCCAGAACACACTTCACCTTTGCCAAATCCCTCAATACCCTTCAGGGACACATCCAGCAAGAGGAAAAATGTAGCTGTCAGTACAAAGCCAGTAGTGTTTCACTCAGTTTTGTCTTTACAATTCTTTATCAGGAGCAATTTTGGAATGTGACTTGATGGAGAACAGGCCCAAGCTGGGAATGACAGAGCTTGATTGATTTAAATAAAGGGGGAATTTCTTCTTTTTTTGTTGCTAAACTTGAGACATGCTTTAGAAAGGCCCATGCAGTTTTCTGCTCTGTTTTCCATTTTTGTGCAATTCTCCTCACTGAAGATGGAAACAAATCACTCAAGACAGAGGTTAGGGAAGATCTTTAGTCTGATTTGAAAGAGCTGAAGAACCCAGAGAAGCAGAACTACAAACAACAGCTGCAGGAAAGTTTTATCTGAAGCCAACAGAGGTTTTCAGTGTGAAGAAAATGGAGCTGCACTACTACAGAGGTCACTGTCCCTGTCAGCTCACTTTCTGCTCATATTGTAGATGACCAAATGGAAGACAAAGAATGGTGTGAGAAACCAATAACCTGAAATAATGGAGACAAATTCAACTTTAAAAGAATCTTGTGCAAATTACCCTCCTCATACCTTACTTTTTAATCTCTTTTGTGAGAAGACAGCACAAGCCCTGTATCATGAGGGTGCTGTAATTGAAAAGATATTAAAACTGGGAGACAATTAAACAAGATGCTGATGAAGCAACGTAAACACAGAAGACAGAAAAGAGCTTAGCCTTTTTTAACTTAACTCCTCTTAAGAGATTAATCCGTAGGCTTATCCTATGGCCATGGAAGTACCCTGGGACTTGTCTTCACACCCAGGAGAACTCACACTAAGGACAGACGTTATTTCAGATTTTTTGCTAAAACTGGAAAATCTTTCCTATTTAGCATGACTTCTGAAAAGAAAATAATGTAGTTCACTAGAAAGTAGGAACCCACTCCCCCTGGGTGTACTTCCTTTTGAGTATTTGCTCATACTTCTGTGGTCATTTTTGCTAACAGTGTCCTTTTCATCAGTGTTCTTCTCTGAAGAGACTCATTCATAATATTCTCATTTGGGTACACACACATTCGCCCCCTTGACACTCCAGCAATCTGCAGTTCCATTCGTGCCCCAGCACACACATCAGAAGGCTGTTTAAAAAGCCCCAGGAAGTTTGCTCAGACATGCTATTTTAGGAGACCTGGACTGGGTCTTGGAATTTTACAATATTTAGAGGATTTGGCACCGTGACTGTTTCCACACCAGGCCACGTGTGCCGTCAGAACATGGAGTGTACGCCTCATGAGGGAGGAATAAGCTACCTGCAAGCTGAGCAATAAAGAGGAAGGCCTATAAAATGCTTAAGAGTGGCTGCAGTAAATGATTTGGGGAAGACTGACCCAGTCAGCCAAGAGCCTGACCCCAAAGAGAGTGGCAGGCCAGGCTGCAGTGCACACATGCAGGGGACACACCCGTGCCCTGCGAGGAGGAAGGGCAGACAGGAAAATTTGTCCTGCCTGAGGATGGGTTATAACACAGTTTGGAGTTAGGTGAAGGGACAGAACTAAACTATCTTGTTCATGTTACAACATTATAGTGCACACAGCTACAAAACCTGATTCCTCCTCTGCACAGCTCCGCTAGGCCGACATATGTGTTACACTCCTAAAATCACTGGGTGATAAAAGGGCTCTGCTCAGTTGTATCAAGCCTGAAGAATAAAAATAATAACTGCAGTTTTCTACAGAGCTCCAACATACTTGGGAGCTGCCAGAGGCACCAGAGATGCACCTTTTTAGTCTGTCCTGCTGATACCGTGGTGAGGAGGCAGCAGTGGCACTCTACAAACTTCATCCTTCTCAACCAGCAGGCAGCCTGGGACATCATCACAGACACCACTGACTGACCTCAGAGAGCTGCACCAGGGAGACTCTTATAAGTAAACAATCATTTCTGCCACTCAAGTTACTCTCCATGGGCTCCTTGCAGTGTCCAAGATTTAGGAAGGATCCATGTCTCTCCTCAGGTTTGCGTTTACTCAGTATTTGCAAGCCCTTAGGAAAGAGGCCTGACACTATAAATTAGGGACCATCAGGAATATCTGGAGAAAAAATATTTTACAGAGTAGGTTGCTTCAAGTAACTATTATGGCTGGGCTGTTCTGCCTTCTCAATTTTCAGAGAAATGTATTTCTCAGATGTCTGTTCTCCCATGGGAACAGGACATTTTTTCAGAAACTGGCTCATGCTTCACATTCATGGGACACAGCATTGGTTGATGAAATTCACTGAACAGAACTGCATCAACAGCAGCACAAGAGCAGCTCTTCTCAGCAAAGCCTCACCTTTCCTATTGCCATGCCATAGACTTCTCAGATGGCCTCAGAATCCAGAGCTTTTAATAACTTACTGCTCCCTGACCTTGGTTTTACCTCTTTGAAGGAAAAGCTTAGCAGGAGACACTCTGAAGGGATACACTTGTACTTCACATCTAGAAGCAGCAGCTTTTCTTCCAGTGACCCTTTGGTAGCCCTTACTGAGGTTGAAGATCTCAGTATCCCCATATCCTGTTGACTGTGTTTCATTGGCATGACAAAGCAGCACATCCTGCCTGAACCTGTGAACCTGAGGCCAGACCTCATCTTGAGAGCTCCAGGATACATGCATTAATAATGCCTGATGATCTACCCCAACGTGTTTGGTGCCTTAGGCCCTGAAATGTGGCGTTACAAAATGTCCCTCTGTTCTGGAATGTGCGTCTGGAGCCAGAATCTTCACTCAGAGCTGCTACACCCCCAAAACACCCTCCACAGCCAAACCAGCATAGATTTCAGACAGGAGCTGCTGGGTTTATTCTGACTTCCTGCAAAGACTAGAGATGTATCGAGCCTCAGTTTTCAAAGTAGCATCTGGGATCAATGCAAACCTTTGTCAGAAGTGGCTCAAGGTGCAAGGCTCAGGCTGCCTCCCACCGAGATCCAGCAGCTGTACACATCTCTGACAGACTGATAGCTGTTTACACAGCAGTAAATATTTTCTTACCCCATCTATTTATACTTTCATGTCACTTCAGAATAATTTATGTTTTTATTTTAAATCAATGATACCAAGAAGACTATATAATTCTGTGTGTTACTTCACAGTTTGATAGAGAAAACATGACCTAGAAGGGTAAGAGTCTGAGAAGTGAGATGTGCTTACTTGAGCAGAAAGATTAATTAAATAAAATTCCTCAAGATCTAATCCCTCCTGCCCAGCTCCCACTTGGCTTTTGTGACTGCTCTGCATGTTTCAATCTACTCACTGAGAAGTCATTGAAGGGAATAAAGGTTGCAGCCCACCTGCCTGATACCCACTGATTTTGAGGAGGATGGGAAAAACATCTTTGACTCTTTTTTTCTTCCAGACTTACAAGAAATAAGCACAATCAGTAAGTTGGTAACTGTTTTATGGATGTTTTGGCTTTCATGAGTCATCTGAGATGTGAACCTAAGAAATATGTGGATGGTTGTAAGCTGAATGAACTGAGGAGGATAAGTCTTACACAATTATATTGTGTGAAAAGAGAACCAGCGACCACAAGTCAGAAGATAACAAAAGGGCTTGAAAATCAGAGAAAACTAGACGAAAATTGCAGAGAAAAACAAATAGGCCTTTTACATTTTAAGCAATCTAAGATCTGACCCAGCTTCATCAACAGAAAGATACCAGGGAGTTTCACAGATATTTTAATGTTTTTAAAAATGCATTTTTAATACACCTTGAGTAGATTAATCCTGCAGTAAGAAGTATAATATTTGTTTTCAAAAGTCTTAGCCCTTCTCGAGAAATTTTTAAAAACAGTATTAGATCTCAATGGGGCAAATCAGATGATCTCAGAGCTGGACCAGCATTTTTAAAATATACAGCTGTCTATGAATTCTACATCTAAAAAGGAAAAAAATTACAGAAAGGGACCAGGATGGTGACTCACAACTCAAATCTCCCTTACAAAAGAGATGTCTCTATCCCTTCCCAAAATGTGAGTCACAATTCTCTGATATGGGTCAGAAATCTGCCCTCTGGTTCTCAGAAAATGGTGTTTTCAACACAACAGTATCTAATGATTAAGAAATTGCGAGGCCTCTTGAAGAAACAAAAAGGGCTGCTACACCCAGGTTCCAAGCATTGCATGGCCCCTGGAGAGAAGACATCCTTGTGGATCAATGTGGGATGGGAAAACAAATATACAAGGACTGGTCTTGATGAGGCACAATCTCTGTGTTTTCCCAATGACAATAATACAGTTCCACAGTCATAACAGGAATTCATTTGGCAACAGAAGCTTATCAATATGTATTTTAAAAAAAATTCCAGGTTTTGATGCCTCCAGAAACTTCTTCAAAAGTTCTCTTGGCAATCAGGCACTTCTGTTTCACAAATCAGAGCCTCAAGCACACAGGAAAATCAACTACCCAGGAACTGCTCTCAGCAGGAGCCCTGAGCAACATCTGCCCTGGTACATTACCTTCCCCATTAGCCTCCTGAAATTAGGTTTGACTTTGCAAAAATGAGTGTGCAGGTACCCTTGTCAGCTCCAGAGGCAGGAGACAGGAATGGCACTTTAATGATCCACTTAAAAGTAATGAAACAGCCATTTATCCTAATTGGAGGAACACTAATTATATCACAAAGTGTCACACTCTTAGATGGCAGAGTGCAAATGCTATCTAATCAAACTTAATGAATAGGTAAAGTGTCCTGACAGAGCATCTGCGCATCACTCATGCATTCCTGCAAACAGAAGAATTAGCCTGTAGGGAGCTGATCTGGAACTGGAGGTTTTAAAATGGAAGGTTAATTATACTGGTTGGATACATGTTCTTTATCTAAAAACACGTTCACACCACCACCCTCGAGGGATGTTTTCCTTTTGAAAGTAATGAAAGTGGCTGGAACACGAGGGTACATCCAGTGTGGAAGGCCTGTCCCGGTTACTGGGAACATGTGAGGCACTCCTTTCTATCCATGTGATAGAAGGAGGAGGCTGGAGATGGCCTTTGAGTAAAGGCAGCACTGCTGGTAAGTCACAGGGGTGAATCTTGTGCTGAAATGTTTTTGTTTTCTCTAATTGGCTGCCAGCAAGCAGGAGAGAAAGGCCTTTGGCACTGCTGCTGGGAAGAGAAGGCCAATTCCAGTGTCTTCCCAGCCTGGCAGGCTGGAGGGCAGGAGAAGCAGAGTGTATGGCCCTGGGCTGGCACAAAGAACCCCATAAATCCTTCAGCCTCCATCCTTTAGGACAGCAGCAGGGCCACTTAAACCAGGCTCTAAATGAGACCTCATTTGCTCTGCATTAGCCAGGAGAAGGGTGCTTGGGACAAAAAGGCTGGGAATGGACATGGAGCAAGGATCAGTGAAGAGGTCCTGGAGAGCACATTGGAGATCAACACTCCTGGAAGAGGAGACTATTATTGCAAAGGGAGCACAGGGTCCTGCCTTCAGCAGTCACAGAGGATGCATTTCTACAAAGTGAACTGGGCTTTCTATGAGCTGTTCATTGATGGGATCCCAACAGCTATGAAGAAAAAAAGAAAAAAATCTTTGACACCTTTTAAAAAAACCTCTAATGAGGAATAGCAGTGAATTGACAAAGTTGAAATCTCTGCCAATGAAAGGAAGTCATCAGAATTTGCTCCTGTGAGCGAGGTACAATGTTAAAGTCAGAAAACATTTACCCTCAAGCCACATTAGTGAAAGCCTTAAAATATTGACAGAATTGGCTGCATGGAAGCCCTGCAAACAGCACTGGGTTTATACATTGAAGACGCCAAGTAAACATACAAGGCTTGACCAAACAAGTACTGCCCTGATAGCTCATCTGGAAAAAGGAAAAGAAAAAAAAAGCAATGAGGGATGTAATAAAACTCCAAGCAAAATGTACTCCCAGCCAAAAAAACAAAACAAACCTCAACAACTCAGGATAAAAAGACATTCACAGCCTCTGAATGCTTTCTGAGATTAGACATAAAAGCCTCTTCAACTTATCTTGAATTGTGCTTTCCTCCTAATGTCAAAGGGTACCCTGCTGCATAGGAAGATGTTTATACCCTCTCATGGGAAGCCAGAGGCTTCAGATAAGGGAGTGTCTTTGGAAGAGAGCTTTAAAGGCTTGGGAAGATGGCCTTTATTATCAGCCAACCCTCTATTGGGTTGGTGAGATTCCTGTTTGATTTGGCTACAGAGTTTAGCCTCAAGTTCCTGCCCAAGCTTTTAAAATAGAACAAGATCTCCCTGCAGGAGACCTGAAAAAGGGTGAAGGGTGGAACGTGTAAATAGCAATTAAAGCAAAAATCTTGTTTTAAAAAACCCTCCCCTAAATTACATTCTGTGCTCTTCCCCCGTGGCCAAGGTTGGCAAGCTGACAAAGCCAAGCATGATCCACAAACCAGCTCAAGTTAAATGTGACTATTTCAAACTGCAGATGACAACACAATCCTGACATCACTCTTTCTTGGTCTCATGATTAGAGACAATTCAGCCAAAAGGACAGACTCCTTGACTGGGGTTCAAGAGTGCTGGGAGTGTTCAAGAGTGTTCAAGAGTGTTCAAGCCAGCTGACCTGGCTTCTCCAGCAGCCTGCTAGATAATCACCTTGGGGCATCTCTGCTGCTTTAACTTTACGAGCTATTTTTGACTATTTTAATTTTCTGAACTATTTTTGAATAAGAAGTTCTGCATTAGGTATTAGTACAAATTCTTACAATCCGTGGGGTTTGTTCCATGTAGGTTGGTAAGACTACCTAGAAAAATAAAACAGCTAAGCAAACCAAACTTGGATTGGGGAATAAGAGCCCCCCCATATTCCTTCCTTCTCATTACAGAACTCATCTGAGTGTGCTCAGACCCCATTTACTGCTCATGTTTTGTGACCTTCCATCACCTGTTTCTCAGTTTTTCACTGTACGCTTATAAATCATGACTTTCTCATCTCTCAGCATTTCAATCAATAAATAAAATGTCAGATGAGATAACTGGTGCTCTCTCAATGCACATTAATGTAATTTCATAATGTGATTTCACTTTTCAGAGAAAAAATCAGAAAAGCTATTATTGGAAGAGGAAGAACAAGGTAATCAATAAAGGGCACTTTAAAGGCAAAATTCTTAGAGCTTTGAGTAAAATATTTGTCTTTGGATTACACACAGTGGCTTCTGTGACTTCCACTCCACTTACACATGCTGCAAACCAAAATTTGTTCCAAAACCTAAGAACATCTATAACTGACCTTGGACAAAGTGTCCACTGGGATAGCAAAGAATCACAGGATGCTCAAGTGCCAGTACCTTGAGAGGTCTGTTAGGCCATGGAAGTTTTTCAGCATCTATGATAACTTTTTATATAGCATTATTATTATGTGCTATATAAAGTTTATGTAAGATTTATATAGCATGTGGAAGTCATCACACTCCAACCCATCATTTTCTGTCTCATTTCCAGGCAATATCTGACCTATGGGATGTATCTAAGGTAAAGTATCTGCAAGTATGACAACACTGTACAGAGCTCTTGAAGAGCTGCAAAGTCCAAGATGTGAAATACAAAACTTTGGGGAATAATTAAAGCATTCATATAGGAGGGAAAAAAAAAAAGCAACAACAACAAAAACCTTCAAAAATTCAGGCCGTTGTTTTCAATCTGTACTTCAAAAAAGACAAATCCAAGATACAGACAAGACCCAGTCTCAGTCCTGCTGGCTCTGGAAGCAGAGCTGTGCAATGACAAGATGAAATTCTGCTCATGCATCTGCACATTTTTTCTCTGTTTTTTCAGGGTGGTATCATCCCACTGATACTTTTCATTTGGGATTCTAGGGAAGAGGGCTTCAGTAACCAGGTAGTAGTCTCTTCCAGGAGCAGATTAGGAATGTCTGGGTGAACTGTTCACAATTCATGCCATGTAACTCAGCCTTCCTGAGTACTTTGTAATCTTCTCTCTGTTCCCTGAAAGATCATCATTCTCCTCCCCCCACTGCTCAGACCTGAGACCACAGAGAATAGTACAAGTCATTGGAAAAGTCAGAGTCTGGGCTGTAATTACAATCCCTGTGTTTCTTGCTTCAACCACCATGTGGACCATCCAAAATCTTTTGAAAGAAAATCAGTTAATTCCATTTTTGCTCAGCTGAGTCGGCAAACTCAGTTTTAGCCCAAGAACTGGTTGGACACACTGAACACCTCAGAAGGAAATACAAGTAACTTTCTGTGATTGCAATTTCCCTGTACAGTCTTGGTGACCAGTCTTGTTTCAACTTGTAAAAGCTTTTCCTTCATAGGGAGGGAGGTTTTGGTCAAGTTTAAAAAAAGTCATTGCTTTGCACAGTTATTCTTATAACACCCCTAATTTCCAAGTGCCTTTGCCAAGGAAAATATCATAAACAGGTTTTCTGTGAAACATGGAAATAAGCAAAGAAGCAGAACTAAGTATTACTGGGATAGACTAATTTGAGATGGGAGGGAAACTGCAAACAGGAATTAGGGAATGCAGCAAGGGAAACTGGCACAACGCTGTACAGACATCTTGATGAGAATCAAAACTGCCCCCCAAAAATTCACTGAAACCAGAGTGATCTCAGATGTTTTTCAGCATTGATAAACTGTGTGGATGCCAGCACCTGGACAAAGTAGCAACTTTTCCTAAGAAAAAAGGAAAGCGAAGGATTCAGGAGATCCAGGCACCTCCACATGGAAAGATCAGCGATATGGGAAAAAGAAATGCATTTTTTTTCATATCCTCTGGTGCTAAAATTACCAGGAATCCAGAATTCACTGGAGCTGGATTTCCTCTGTAGTTTCTGCTCACAGGGACTCGTGTTGCCAAAGCATCAGGCACACATGGCAGAGCTGAGAAATCTGGGCAGTTACTGGTTTTAATTGTCACCTGAAAAAGTGTGGAAGGAGACTTCACCTTGAGGTGACAGAGATAAACCAGATAGCTTGGACACAGTTACACAGAGAGAACTTAATGTCAGTGTGTGCCTTAAAGCAGAGAAGGTTATGTGGGCAATTTGACACAAGCATACCTGACATTCTTCCCAAATTGGATTGAAAAGACCAGCCTGTGATTTATAAAAGAGGAGACAAAGCTGCACAAAGGCTAGGGGCAGGAAAGAGATCAAAGTCTTAAACAAAACAAGCTTTTCTTATCAGATTGAGGTGCTTTTTTCTTTTCAAATAACATTTAAAATATTAGTTTTCAGCAAAAATCACATATTTAGAATCATCCTCTGGAAAAAAAAAGAACCCTGGATTAAAGAAGCTTCAGCTTTCTTGTCTTTTTTTTTTGTTTGATTGATTTCCTTTATCTCTTTTCCTCTTCTTTCACTTTTTCAGTGGCAAAATGGAAAGACTTAGAAAAAGAGAAAATGCCAAGCAGCCACAAAGAAATGTGGACATTTTCTGTAAAAATGCTGGTGATACATTTTGAATTAATAATGTGTTTATGCAGTATGTAAAGGCCTTCAAAACTGAAACATTTTTAAAGAGAATATTTCTATCCTCAGCACTTCACAAACCCTGTAATAACACTCTGAGTCATAAAAAGCATTTCTGACATTTCAAAATAGTTCACACCACACTTGAATAAAATCATAGCAATAACATTTGAAACAAAGAATAATCCTAGAGGTCTGAGTCCCTGGATTCAGGTATAACCCAGCATCAATTTGAAAACAAAGAATATAACATGATTGTTTATTTCTTATTTTCTTTCCAGCTTCTCTTCTTAAAAATGACATTTAGGGGGTACAGGGGTCACTGTTTCTTATTCCTGCCTAGTGCCCCACACTGAATGGCAAGCAGAACAAAACATTTGCTACTGCCAATCCATGGCCAGACACAGCTACAGACAGTAATTTCCACAGTTGATAAACAGTGTTTATTTCATTAAATGGCTATATTTCTTGCATTTGTATTTTTCTATACAGTTTTCCAGTTCAGCCATGTTCTGAAGTTTTTGCTTAAAGATCAAGACTCCCAAATATTGCAGTTTCTGACAACCTCACTCACTCCAGGCCTATGACTCTGTTAATTCTCTCCAGGCTGCCAGAAAGACAAGGTAGAACAGCAGTCAGTCAGAAAGACACACTTATTTTCATCTCTCACGCAGCTGATATCTGAGAAGAACATCTCAGTGAGGCCCTCAGGGCAACAAGGACTTTGATTTATTCCAGAAACTGCTTTTTTAGACAAGTTGCTCTCCTGGCAAAATTTAGAACAAATTCTTGAACTATAAAGGCCTGGGGAAGGTTTTGGCTTCCTGCTTTACTTGAAGAAATACTGTTTGCACTGTATTTTGTGTGACCCTCTCAGCCCCCCAGCAACAACACTTAGCATTTCCTGATGGCACATCAATCTGTTGCCTTCATTGTTCAGAATATCAATAACTATTATGCAAGCAAAGACTGAAGAATTATTTCAAATCCTTATTAGCTTCAGTACCAACAGGAAAAGGAAACTAGGGCAGGAAAACCCTGCAATTACTGTTGTGGATTCCTAGGAACATCAGTCACACCACATCAGTACAGTGTCTTCCTAGTTCTTCTCCCTTCTGCTTGGATATCCTCTGGCAGGGAACAAAAGCTGGATTAGACATTAGTAGGAATAAGAATAGTATCTAATGTTACACTGGCTAATGAAAAATGGCCAAAGGTATTGACTGTCATGCTTCAAGGGGATAAACTGATCACCAGTCATGAAAAAATACATTTCCCACCCTCTCCCATACAACACTTCAATGGGATTACAGTGGGAACACAATCTCCATTTAAACCTTTCTTGGAACAGCCACACCTGGGAGCAGTGTCAAGGAAAACCTTGACCAGACAACTCACTCACCCCTTCTGTACCTATAGCAGTGCAAAAAGCAGGCAGAGCAGCAATCAAACCGAGATAATGAAGGAATTTTGCCTTTCCACTTGAAATGCTGGCAGATGAGCCACAGATGGCGGCGTGCTGCAATTCATGCCAACACAGTAATGGTGTGTGTGAAGGCACTCCAGTTACTGTGCAGCATATTGTCTGCACAGCCACCAGGGCCCCGTGTCACAGCTCTGCACACTCTGCTTAACTCCAGTTGTTTCGTCACTGGTCCTGCAAGGTCAGGCTGCCTTCATAAAGCCTGGCAGTTCCTCCTAACTCAACACATTAAAGGTCCCCACCCACCAGCACAGCAATACACACTCTGAGGGGCAAATCTACAACTCAGGGTCTCCTATTCTATCTCTACATGTGCCCCTTTCATTGTGTCAGTCAATATTGAATACACCTCTGAGCAGCCACTTCTGTCTCCGCTTTATTACCAGGCAGAGGAAGGATTTATCTGGCTGACAGTGCTATAGATTTAACCCATTTATCTGGCTGAAGTGCTACAGATTTAACCCATTATCTGAGAATTAGGCTTGTCTTTTTATTTCATATGTGGTTTTTAGTAATTATCATTGTGCAACCACAGTGCAGATGTAGCTTCTGGGATGCTGCCTTCTCCTGGAGCTCTGCAAGTTCTGAATCAGGAGTAGCTAATATGAATATTAGTCACCTAGCTTTCCCTAATTCTTTCATCTATTCCTCTCTTTAATAATGTTTCCTTCCAGAGTTGACCTTATCTTTATCTGTAAATCCTGGAACATCCACAAAAGGCTGCAGAAGCAATACAGAACAAAAAATGCTGGACAGCCAGACCACCTGCCTTATTTTGGCATTCTTTTCACTATATTGCCCCATCTTTAATATTGCAGAAAAGAAGCAGATACCATGTAGTGCCTTCTTTCTTAGAAAACTGAGAATGAAAGACTACAATTTTAGAAACTAATGTAAATCTGAGCTTTCTCAAGTAAAGTATGCTAATGTGTCTCAAAGCTTCAGTTGGCCTAAACACTGAGTAAACACTGTAAGAACAAGATTTTAAAATTATTTTTAGAAACATTTTTCAACTTTTATGATCAGATCTAACATTTAAAGAAATGCAGGGGTTTGGCTGCTTATTTAGCTTTTATTTTTATACACACACTTACATATGTGTATATAATGATAGAACTTTACCAGAAAAACTCTTTCCCATTTAATTTCTCCTCACTGGAAAGGACGACGGTAAATTCCAGAGTCAGAGAGGTTTTGTTCAAAATCTAAATCAAATTATAGCTCTGACATAAAAGTACAGAGGTGTGCAAGAAAACTGCTCATTCCTAAGAACAACAGTAGATCACCTGCATTTCCTAACATCTGTATTTACACACTGGAAGATTCTGAACTGGAAATCCAGTGTTTTAGTTTACAAAGAGCACACTAGAGTTATAAAGTTTTTATAAAGATGCACATTGCACACAGAGCAGTACTACCAGCTGTCCTGGGTGAGTGCTGTCTGATGCCATGGATAAACCCCATGTATTTTCCTGTTAAAAAACTAAACACACAAACAAATGGGAACAATAGATTGGTCAACTGAATCAAGCTTTCCCAAGCCAGCACACAATTGAGGAAGATGAACTGGATTTGAAGCACCAACACAGGAAAGACAAGAGACGAGCTGGGCTCAGAGCCAGGGACTACCAAACCCATTGACTCAACCCTACCATGACACAGGTAACCAATTACCCTGAAAAGGAGATGCTCTGTCCCTAAAATGTAACTCCTAAAGACCATTGCATAGAGTGATTTCCCCCAGAAGCCAACACTGCCTTATGGTTTAATTTCCACAGCACACAGATACCTGTGGGAGCTGAGTACTGAAGACCGGATAAACAAACCAGGCCAGAGCTCGTGTTGTCCCAGCTGGATTCCTTTGGTAGCTAAGGGGAGCAGAGCACGTATTTCAGGTGAGGCTGTCTGCCTTTTCCTTTGTCTGGTCAAACAGAAAGATTCATGGAAGCCCCTGTGCCATATTGCAACCTCAAAGAAGACAGAAGTATGTCACCTGTTCCTGTGCTTTTCCAGCTTTCCCATGTTATTCCAGTTTCAGGTCTCAATTCATTTGTCTGTGGATTAACAAGAAAGAGACTATGCTGTAATGTTAGCAAAAAAACCCCACATTGCAACCTCTGAAAACCTTTAGAGGGTGGTGTTCCAAGTTAGGTATGATTTGCTGCTCCTGAATTACGACCTTGGGCTCTCTGGACAGTCCCTGGGAAAAGGCACACGCACTTCCAGCAGGTTGCGCCTGGATTGCTTGTCTGCAGAAGACAAGGGGGGTATGTCTCATGTTACTATGCCATAGTCAGTAGCTTCCTGTCCCACATTTAGTTTGGAGTATTTTGCAGTGAGAACAGAGGGATTTCAGGCAGCGCAGCACTGCCCAGGATGCACATACATTTCCTTACGACAGCAATCAGCTCTAGGTGCTGCATCCATACCCAGGCAGGCTGGAGCTCCAAGATCTCCCTTTACTAATTCACTGTATGGCAAAATGTTGTAGCTATGAGTCAAATTCTCAGTTCAGATCATCAGCTACAAATCAGCCACTGTTGTACAGAGAAGGGATGGAAGGACTAAGTCTTTTGACACAGTTCCTGTCTGTCTTTCCCATCTCCCCTCCCGCTGTAAGAGAGGCTACAAACAAGAGTTGCATCTTGTTCAATACACTGAAATATGACTTCAGACCCTCTGAAGTGAAAACAAACCAGTCTGAGAGCTGCAATCACTTTGAGGAAATCTATATTCAGCCAGGCACACCTAAATGTAAAAACAAGAAGAGGCTGTGGCTTCCTCACTGTCTGGGTTTCCTAAGGAAGGGCGGACCCATTTCCAGATAGCTTGGGCTTGGGTGGAGGGAAGCGGGAAGACACCAGCACCAACATCTGACATGAATCTTTGCTCTTCTGATCTCAAAATGCAATGTGAAACCAGAGAAAGTGCAGAAACTGAAAACTCCAGCAGGGTTTCACATCAATCAGGCTTTTCAGGATACACTATTTTAGTGTATCAAACCCCAGGAGTGAGACAGCAAATGTGAGATGTCAGGACAATTTCTGAGATCAGAAGACACAAGAGGTTTAAATTCACAGCCTTTACATTTACAGTCCACCTCAGGAGCTCACAGCACCCCTGCTCTTTTCCCAGACCCCCGGAGGCAGAGGAGGTGATCCTACAAACAACAGCTACCTTTGGGGCAAGGCCACTGAAATAAATAAATGCCACCAGCTCTCCCTCCACTTAACAAGGGGCTCCAATAAAGCTGCACACAATGTTGAGAGCAGCAGGAATTCTTCCTCAGTGGAGCCTCTTTGCATGCAGCAGCAACTGCAGGGATTTGAGGAACATGAGCACCAGGAGGAAGCCACTTCGGCTGCCCAAAGGAAGGGGAATAACTTGCAGAGTGACACAATGGCAATGGACAAAAGGCAAATTTAGACCTGGTATCAGACAGATAAATTGCTGAGGGTTCTAATCCTCAGGGATTGCATGGGCCAGTGCTCCCCTGCTGCACAGGCCACACCACCTGCTCTACAGCTTGATATCAACCCCCTCCCTCAGCTCAAAGCACTAGGAGAGATAAAATAGTGGGTCTTATTCAAGTTCTGTGTCTGCAAACACACTTAAAAAGCAGGCATACACCAGCATAAGTGCAGCCCCTCACAACTGGTTGGCCCCTTGCAGTATCATAACCAGCTCTTGTCCTTTAGGATGCAAGTTCAGGTGCTTTGAATCATCTATGCATCCAGACCTAGCCTTTCAAATTCATTATTTTAAAGGCCTCATGAAATACAATAGCAAAGTACTAAAACTGCTAAATTAAATCAGAGCTTATATGTCTCTAATGGTCTTGCCCATTTATAAAAATAATGAAGTAATAATAACATTAAACATCAGCTATAATAATAGGCATTTAAGCCTGGAATGTTATTCTAGCTTTTATATGTTCAAAATAAATATGAATTTAAATATAAGAGCAGAGTGTTTCTTTGACAGCACCAAAGCAGAAATAGACTAGGCCAACTTTTACACTTAACATGGTGAAGTGAAAAATAAATAAGTTTGAACATAAGCAACTTCTTAGCTACAAAAATCTAAGTATTTATTTGGAACAACCAAAGAACCCCAGCCCATACACACAGTTTCAGCTACCCAGGACCATAAGGACTTCATTGATTCACCTTTTGAGTTTTGAAATACCTATGGTGGGCAAAGTTATCAGCTTCTGTATTCAGGGGACAAACAGAAGTAGAGATTTCAACCTCCCTTCTCCATTGCCCACAACAAAGCAGCGTTTGCCATAAGCCAAACAGGCACACTCACATTCTGCTTTCAGAGGTGGTCTCAGTTTTGAGCTGCTCATTCAGGAGGCACTTCAGTCCCCATCCAAAGTCCAGACTGGTGGCAACTGAATTCACTGCACTGATGTACCTATGAACCTGTGTAACAGATACCAAGTGCAGTATATAAAAGTTATAGCACTAAAAGCTACTTGGATGCACTTGAACAAGCACCACTGAGATCTGCTCCGCCACTTGGATACACAAGTTTGTGGGGTTGGATGAGATCCCTCCAAGGGTACAGAAGGAGCTGGTGGACGTGCTCTCCAAGCCACTTTCTATCATTTACCAGCAATCCTGACTAACTGAGGAGGTCCCAGTTTTCTGGAGGCTGGCAAATATGACTAAGCCCATTGCCAAGAAGGGCTGGAGGAGTCTGCAGGGCCTGTCAGTCTGACCTCAGTGCCAGGGAAACCATGAAGCAGATCAGCTGGGTTGCCCTTACGCGGCATATGCAGGACAACCTGGGGATCAGGCCCAGCCAGCACGGGCTGATGAAAGGCAGGTCCAGCTTGGCCAACCTGGCAAACCTCCTACTGTGATGAGGTGACCCACTTAGCAGATGAGGGGAAGGCAGTGGATGTACTCACCAGGACTTTGGTAAAGCCTTGGGCATCATTTCCCACAGCATTCTCCTGGGGAAAAGAGCTGCTCATGGCTTGGATGGGTGCACTGTTCACTGGGTAAAACTTGGCTGAATCCCCAGGCCCAGAGTGGTGGTGAGTGTAGTCACATCCAGCTGGTGGCCAGTCACGGGGCGTTCCTCAGAGATCTGCATTGGAGGCCAGCCCTGTTTAATGTTAATGATCACTTTATCAGTGATCTGGATGAGGGGAGTGAATCATCAAATGCTGTGTCCAGTTCTGGGTCCCTCATTACAGGGGCTGGAATGTGTCCAGAGAAGGGTCATGGAGCTGGAGCACAAATTCCACAAAGAGCAGCTGGGGATGTTTAGCCTGGAGAAAAGGAGGCTCGGGGAGACCTTTTCACTCTCTACAACTGCCTGAAAGGAGCTTGTAGCCAGCTGGGGGTCAGTCTCTTCTCCCAAGTAACAAGGAATAGGACAGGAGGAAATGGCCTCAGGTTGCACCACAGGAGGCTTAGACTGGGAATTGTTTTTCACCGAAAAGGTTGTCAAGCACTGGAACAGGCTGCCGGGGGAAGTGGTTGAGCCACCATGGCTGGAAGTATCTAAAAGACGTGTACATGTGGCACTTGGGGACATAGTTTAGTGGTGGCTTGGCAGTGCTGTCTCAACACTTAGACTCAATGATCATAAAGGTCCTTTCAACCTAAGTGGTCCTATGATTTACTGCAGGTTCATTTAATGCTCCCTTTGCAAATACTGGTGTTTTCAAATGCACAGAAGTTCCCATTCCCTAATAAAACATCAATCATATTATACATACTGTTGTCTTTAACTGTTTCATGCTTATTACTCTGAGATCAGAAAAGCTACTGTCATTTCAATAATGTGGTTTAAACATATTTTCAAGACATTTTTCTTTCCCTGTGTTGTGTACAAGAGTATTTCAAGACAAATAAGGATTTGGGATTCTCTCTCTCTCCCCTGCTCTAAGATAATTGAAAGTTTTATATCTAAGTTATCCAGTGCACCTACTGAGCTGTCTCGAATTCTTGCATACAGGCTTGAGTACCTTGCAGTCAACATGTATTAGTTCAAGTCCCATAATACTTCTCAGCTGCAAATGATGAAAAAGCCAGATTAACACTTGAATGATAGTTTCATTACGACACCTTATTTTGGTAAGGTATCTTTCCCCAGTCCTTTTATTTCACATACTCAAACTTCTCTGGAAAGTGATACCATCTAGAGTTATCAGAGGAAAGTTTCTTGAATTCTCATTCAACAATAGCATGTTGTTCACCTGGGACATATTAAGCAAGTTGGTTTAAAAAGTCCTTACAGAATTGAAAAAGAAGCAGAGTTTACCTCCTGGCAAGCCACTGTAATCCAAGCACTTTTCAGTTTTATGTTGTTTTGCTTAATACTTCCTGAATTACTTCTTTTAAGTTTCTTTGTGTGAAGGTTATGCTACACAAAAGAAGGTGAGAGTAAGTTATTATCTGTCATTTATGTTACAAGACTCATAATGCCTGTCTTTGTGAGGATTATACTCTTTCAGTGCTATGCCAAATAAAACACCTCCATGTAATGGAACTACCTACTGCTCCAAGTATTCAAACCGGTGTCAGTGTAACACAGCCCTCTCTATTTCTGCCCTATTTTGTAGTGCAATACTGCTGTGAAGTCTTAAAAAGCTGACATACTATACTCCCCAAACGTAACTAAAGCTTCTCTAATAAGAAAGGCTCAAAGAGATTATGCTATGCAACTACAGAAACTGTACCTCAGGAGCTCAAGACAAAAGGAACCAACAAAAGGAGAGATGGCCTGCTACAAGCAGTTTTATGAACGCATGGGATACAGGGAAATTAGTTACCTTTAATGTACACTAATGACACAACGAGCTCCACTTGGCTCTTAAGAGTTTCAGTACTATGTCAGGAAACAAAGCAAGCTCTCAGGGCATCTGAGAGCTAAGAAAGGCCCAAATTTTAGGGTCATTTGAGAGAGAACCCTAACTAAGAACACAGAATAGAAGGAAAGGTGAATAATAGACTTGGACAAGGTTGCTGATGTGACAGCCATGAGTTTAAGTTCCATCAGATTGAAAAGAACATTTTTTAGGGAAAAGGTTGGATGTTCAGCCATGGCGTATCAGGCCACTTGGAAATTTCAGGGACAATACTATCATATACTATAAAAGAGATATTTAAAACATAGATTTTAAAAATATAGATTTAAAAATATATATTGAAATGGACTATTTTTGTAAGAAAAAGGAGAGTTTTTAATTTGGTACTGCAGGATGGCTCCAACAGATTTCTCCATGCAAAGCAGCACTAAACCTACTTTTCTGTGCTGTCAAATATTTTCAGGAGTGAGTTCACATGCCTTCAGTTGCCAGTTTCTGCTCATTTTTACCTGGACTGTAAGAACTTTGATGGGTTCTGCTTTTGCACATAAACATCTCAAAAAGTGGGTTTTGGGCCAAACATTTTGGAATTTTTATGAGAGCCAGTAACTCAGCAGTTGTGATACCTCTCTTTCTTATACTAACACAGCTCAAATAACTCCAATTAACTTACCTCTGATTTATACCACTAAAGCAAGAGGTGAATTATTGCTCCAGCAAACAACACACTGAAGGGGCTTTTATTACCAAATGGAGAACTCTACCAGTGAGGGAAGGGGAGAAGAGGAGGCTGATGCAGTTGCTGCCCCTCTGCTCCCCACCACGCTGCAGGTACCTGGCTGCTCCTCTGTCAGCTCCTGAACACTGCCACCACAGCCAGGTGACCTCAGGTGACCTGCTCTGAGGGGTGAGTGAGAGCAGACAACCAGGGGTGCCACCTCCTCAGACAAGCTGTCCTCACCTGCCCTTCATTTGTCCTGAAAATGACTTCAAATACACGTCAACTCAGTAATAATTTCAGTACATCATCAATCTTACAATTTAAACTATGACATTTCCAATTACTGAATAATATTGTAAAAATATTATTGTATGCAGAAGACATAGCTTAGGTCAAATTTTTAAGGGCCTGCCATTACTGAGTGTGTATTTTAGTCACACTGTTTTCCAAGGATCAGGGCACTGTAATAAAGCCAGCATTACTAACTAGTCAGCCATGAATGATCTGCTCCTTCCCTAAGCCACAGAGAAACATTCTAGAATTGCTATTAAGATTAATCTACAGACATTTTTGGTTAAGGCTTTACAAGGGTTTAAGAAGGTTTGTTTAGGCCTCAAAGCAAAGCCATCTGTCTGCTCTAAAGACTCACTGCTGGAAGGGTTCAACTTTGAACACTGCCACCATTGTGGCCACCCCTCAGCAAGAGAGCAAGTGTTATCCTGCTGCTTTTAAGAAGACAGATGGGCATCAGTTTTAAATTAACAGCTTGGGAACTAGACTCAACATACATTTCTAACTAACAGAATTTAAATAAAAGCAACAAGCAGCTGCTCCTCTGGTATTTGCTCCTCTATCCATTTGCAGGTAAAGTGACATTGATCAAAACCTAAAATAATGGAATCCAAACCCAAGCTGGACATATTACCTTTAATACATTTCAGGTGTACCCAAAATAGCCCAAATGACATGTCTGCAGGAAACACCTGACTCCATGCAACTTTCTGAAGTGGGGATTTTTAGGAAAAACTCTTGGAATACAGGCTGCCAAGTAACAGGAAACAGCAAAGTTAAGAGTCCTTGGTTTCAGACTACTTAGTATTCAGACAGTACTACCTAAAAGCTGCAGCCTCTCTAAGCTGTGCATGATCTATGTCACAGGCTCTGCAGACCTCAGAGACCTTTTTTTGATAAAGTGAGTGAATAAATAGTCAAAGGATATCACAATTAAAGTGATGGTAGCTCTGCAACGGTGACACCGGATCCAAATTCATGAGTCTGCAGAGATCTGTTAAGAACTCAGAGAAGCTCTTGCCTGTCTTCCAGACTGTAACTTCTCCAGGCTGAGATTTTTATTGCAAAGGCAAGCCTTATTTTGCACTGTGGTAATATGCAACACTTAGTAGGATGGTGTCCCAGCTCAACATCATAAATCAAATGCTGCATGTATAGGCACTTCAGATGTCACTGGCAGAAGTAAAATTTAATACACCTTGCCAGCATGTGGAAAAAATTTAAGGTCCAAGTCAATGAAGTCAGTGTGATTCTGGTCTGGATCACCCATCTGCTACCTGTATTAAATAGTATAACATTCTTTGTATATATAGAATATATTCGATTTTTATCACATTTGACATTTCTTACAGTGCTAAAATTTTTGTCATTTGTCAACCTGTATTTTTAGAGCTCTCTTGGACGGACTGCCAGGACTCCATCTGGCAAAATGAGGGGTGTTCCTAATTCAAAGCACTTCAAAGCAGTTCTCCCACATCAGTTCAAAAAGATCAAATTAAAGTGATTATGGCTGATTGTAAAAACATGGATTTTAATTTTCTTTAAAAACACAAACCATGAAACAGTAATTTAAAGCTCCTTTACATTACTCTATCAGCTATTTACCCACCCCCAATCCTTTGAATGAGGTAGCTGCATTTCCAGTGATTATATATTGAGCCAGGTTTAACATTTTAAAGAACTTAGTGTAAATTTTATTTTTTTTGTTAAAATGATCAATATATTACCCACGCTATAAATGTGGCTATAACCTGAAAAACACAGATCCTAAGGACAATACAGATAACTAAGGTATCTGTTATGTTAAATATATATATGTATTTTTTTCCCCTGGGTGAAGCGAATTTGAGGCAATTGTTCTCAGATACAAGCCCCACTCTCAGGAATATTTGTGCTTGTAGTCTTTATTCCTCAAGAAAGCATACCAGCAACTTAAGAGCCACAAAGAGACCAGTGTCTTCTCTCATAAAGTCTCTTTCCTTCCTTGAATAATCAAAGAGATGTCACTTTAAAGACTCCCTACAAGTACAAGTTACTGTCAAGTCTTTCCTAGACTTTGGAAAGGCAGAAAGCTCACCTGTCACGTCTCAAGTTACAAGTGTCATCACTGGCAGAACAATTTCCAAACATCCCAGCATGGATTATCCATAGAAATAAAGCTCTGCATCTTCTAAATCCAGGACCACATTACTTCCCGGGGGAAGCACGAAGCAGTGGCAGGGCCCTCACCCCACCTGGGCAGCCTCCAAGAGAAGCACCTCACAGAGCCAATCTGTGTGCTGTGCACACATCCACACCCCCCATGCAACCCCAAAGCGAGGGAGGACCTCTGATAGAAAATTAGTTAATGGAACTTCCAGTATTTTAAGCTCATCAGCTTCCCTTGGGACTTGGCCATTCCTGGCAAGTGTTTGAGAGATGTCTGAGCAGGATGTAATGGTTCCTGTTTAAATTTCTTGGAGTGGAACAGAATTCCACCTATCCTTGCTTGCTCCCAGTAGCCTGTAAAAACTTAATTATTAGCATTTATTTATTTCTCTCTGGGATTTTCTGGGGATAGAGTAATGCACAGCCTCATCAGCCTTTATCTGTCACTGGAACCAATTCCTATTCTCCTTCACTCTCCAGGAGTTGCACTGGCTTGGATTTTAGAGTCTACACCTGAACTGACACACATGCAGCACCCACCCACACACACGGTGCTACATTCCTAAGTATTAAACTTATCTAAGTCAGTGATTGCTCCTTGTCCACATAACTGATTTGGAAAAGATAAAGCAGTTTGCACAGAGGAAATGGCAAAGTCACAAAAGGCAGATACAGCAGTGATCCTGCTCACTAGCCAAGCACATTAGTTCACTTTAATCTTTCCTAAGAGCACATTACATCACAACTCCTTATCTGCCCCATTTTTCTCACTATATCAGCCTTTACGAACATATAGATCACTATGGAAACATAACATTAATCTCTGTCACTTACAACACCATTATAAAACCAGTTATTAATACAAGCAATTGAAGGTAGTTTCCTTACCCAGAACGCAGGATGGAAAACTGGCTTAGGGAAAAATGTCATTTTGAGCTGATCAGCTAACAAAGTTCTCTGTTCTGTAGATGCACTGGCTGGGGGGTGGAAGGCCCACGTCTCAAAGCTGTGAGTGACAGCTCATGTACAGGCACTGTGGTAAGCACTACATGCTGCTTTGACAAGGTCTGACAAACTACCCTCAAGCAGGGGTGGTGGGCAGGAAAAAAGCTGGGCAACAGCAACAGTCCAGTTTTATTTATTCCCTTAAATTTCTTTGATTGCTAGCACTGCCAATGTTAGCTTATAACTAATGGCATCTGTAGTGCACAGAAAAGCCTTGAATTGCTCTCATTACAAACTAAAGAATCAGGCTCTAAAGGCTCTAAAGGCTCTAAACTGAGTGACAAGTTCCAAGGTAACTAAAACAGAGTCTTATTTTATAATGAAGAAAGAATGATGCTCTTCTTAAACCATGTAAAACTAATTTAAGTTTTCCTGTAGATTTCAACCTCTTCCAGTCACTGGGACATACAAGCCCTAATATCACTACTCCCAGCCAAACCAAAGTGGTTTGCTGCATGATGTGAACCTTCTGCATGCCTTCAACATGAACACTAGGACAGAATTAGCCAGGCTTTTCCTCCAGTGATTCATTACATACTGAGTACCTGATATCACATCAGCCCATGAAATCTATCTTCTGTCTCATAAATCAACATCATCAGCATAACCAAGTGATTAAATAAAGAGAGATTTGTCATTAAGGTACATAGAAATTATGACACACTACACAGTTCCAGCTCTCAAATCCACTCTCCCTGACTGATAAAACCAGCAAGTATTCCCGTGATTACCCACAGCTATCATGTGACTAAACCCTGTACTTACACAGATACAATATCTGAAATCCAATGTCTGGGTTACATGGTTTAGTTCAGTATTTGTAACTTCATCTTGGAACTTCTCCAGATAGGAACAGTCAGAACACAATACTTTAATTTACGTTTCTGAGTCTTTAGAGTTGACTTAATCTGATACTGTTGGCAGTAAGTCTAGAACCTGTGCATTAACTATGCCTTTCTCCACGGTGGATTAACTCTGTGGGAAAAAGTTCAGTGTTGTAAGGCACTTCACGTCCAATTTTACAACTCCTGATTTTACATACATCTGTCAGCTGCATAAACTGTATTTTTGTTGTCATCACTGAGAAGTCAACAATGTTCACTGACTATTGTTTCCACCTGTATTCTCTGGTATGCAATGGTAAAGTCTATACAGTAACTGCCAGAAAGGCAGTTTAAAATGTTTTACTGCACTATATACACAGAAATGCAACACAGGCAGGGCAAATGCTGTAGACCTCCAGGAGCTTTTCTTTAGATTTTGTTAGGATGAATATTTAAAAATATTCCACAAACAGGCTACCCTGCAGAGGTGGTCTGTCAAACAATCCTGAAAGAACACAGTCACAGTCCTACTGCTGTTTCAAGGTCTGCAGAAGCTTGCCAAAGCAGCAGAAGAATAAAGGTAAATTATGTACTCAGGAAATGTGGCAATCTCAGTCTGCCCCAATTGTTATTGATCTCACAAGCCTTGGCTTGAGAACAGGGAGAGTTTCTTTGTAATGCTTTATTTCTTGAAATGGTTTATACGGAGAAATCAAACACTAATGTCCTGAAACAAAACCTAAATGAAGCATAATCCACCTTATGAGTTATAGCAAAAAAACATTCTGGACAACAGATTTTACCACATGTAATGGCTTTATGAAATGTATAAATGTTATTGTTCTATAAAATACATTTTTCATTCCAAAAGGCAAATTATAATTCATATTTATTCAGGACTTTCCTTTCTAGTGCTTTAAACTTACTTTTAAAAGAAAGACACTGGATTGCCAAATTAAAGGTTTATTATAGTGTTTTTATTAACAAACTTTCATTCGAAAGTTCTGGGCGCATTAACATAGGAGGCACATTGGCTTCGATGTTTGGCATTTGACAGTCAACAGAATTGCACTTCACTGCGATTGCCTTGCCACAACAGTGTGAACTTTCATGGCAACCCTCGGAGCGAGCCTCTCTCCCTGACCTGGTCAGCAGGTGTTTTTTATCATTTTGGTCAGCCTTCAAAACTCGGTCGTTCTGCAAAGAACGCTGATCTATCTTGCTCTCAGCTTTCTTTTTCTGCTTTGACAGAGAAGCTTTCTTGTTTTCCACCCCGTTCGCTCCTGTACCATCCTTTTCATCATATTTGTCTGTCTGCTGACACAATCCCTTTTGGTTATTTGAGAGGCTGTTCTCACATTCAGAGCAACGCACTATTAGAGGTGCTGCGTTTTGGCAGAGGAACTGTGAGGAGCTCATCACCTTTGGAACAGTCCTTACATTTTCCTCAGGGTTTTGATGAGCATGTGTATCTGTCCTGTTCATTCTTTGATGTGCCTGGAACTGTTGCACAGACTGGAGAAAAAAGTTTTTAGGCAGAGAGTTTTGTGTCATTGTTCTTTTGAGCCTTCCCTGAAGGCAGCTGCAATGGAGGACGTGCTGGACTGGATGCACGTAACCCTCGGCAGCTTGCTGTAAAGCATTTACAGGAGCTACAGAGCTTTGGATCTGCACGGTTCCCGGGGAAGGAGAACACTGGTAACAGAAGGTGTCACTTAACTGCTGACAGGAGTGTGGACTCCACCTCACTGCCACCTGCTTATATGCATCAGGACAGCTACACCGCCTGTTTTCAGAGAAAATCGGGCATATGGTGTGTTGGTCAATAGATGTCTGCAGCACACCAGAATTAGCAACATTTTTGATGCCTTTACTCACTTCGCTACTATAGGCTGGATGCATAGGCACACATGAGTTTTGGGGCCGGCTGTTGAAGAGCTCTGAGCAGATATGAGTTTCTTCATATGTCACTTTCTCCGCAGGGTTACAGATTCCGGTTTGTGACGCCAGAGGTTCAAGCTCATAGTGCTCATGCTCCATTTCTGGTTTTTGACTTCTGGAGTCCAGCTGATACTTGCTAACAGGATGTGATTTGTTTTGACTTCTGCCCCCTTGGGCTCCTGAAAAGGCCTGAGAGAAGGCATTACACCGCAGTTTTTTTGGTAGTGGGATCTGGCCACAAGTGCCCTGGGGCCCAAGGCATCGGCACATGCACTGGAAGAAGAATGTTGCGAAAGCCCAACTAATGCACATTATAAGCATCATGAAAGTGCCAAGCTGAGTGTAAGCTAGCACTGTTGAGGGCATCATCATTGCCCCAGCTACAAATGTAGTCAAGGCAGCCATTGCAATAGCAGAACCCATACGGCTTAAAGAAAAAATGACCTTCCCCTCTCGGTCAGGGTCAGGGGCTAAGCGATAAGCCACTCCATAATGGACAGCAAAGTCCACCGACAAGCCAACAGCCACCGAGATTGTGACAGATTCCAGCACGTTCAGCTCCCACCCAAGAAGAACCAGAGAACCTACAGTTACAAAAATAGTTCCAGCTATTGAAACTATTGCATAAAGGCTTATGATTATGTTCCAAGTTGTGAGAAGCATTACACTAAATGCAACAGCAACTGAAAGGCCCATGGCAATCAGAGTACCATCAGAAAGACTGTCCTGAAGATCGTAAAATTCAAGGTTACTCACAAACCAACCATTGCTAAGACCTTCAGGAGCAGAACTAAGCTCACTTGAAATCCATGAGTCCACCTCTTTGTAGAACTGATGCATTTTCTCATAAGCCAGTGTGAAGAGGTAGGTGCTTTGGAACTCCAACACCACTGCCCTGATGGTGTCATTAAGGTCAAAGCGAGGCCCTGGGGTTTTGCTATCTAAATGGTACCCTGTGCTTCTTTCTAGCTCCATTATAGCTCTCTTGATACATAATTCAAAAACTTCTTGTTTGTATGGAAAGCTCCAGTGGCTGCAGCAGGGGTAAAGAGATGGCTCATCACAGTCTTGATTTTCCATCCACTGCTTAAATGTTTCAATGAAGCAGCTTGTAAAGTCTTGTTCTTCTGTCTGATAAAAAAAGGTTTGATTTCTTAACTTCTGACAGAAACGTAAAATCCAAGCCTGTGAAGCTGGGCTAGCGATATTAAAACTGGTATCTAGCTGCAGCGCTCCTTTGCTCTTAGGGTTTAAAGGGTCACCATTATCCTCAGGTGTGACACCCCAGATTACTGTAATCGGCATGTGGAGCTCTTCTCCGTGGTGGACACGTTCAAACATAAAAAGTTTTTTGTATTCTGCATCGTATCGTTCAAATGGGTGAGAAGACCTAAATACCTGAAACTCAGAGAGCTCCAGCGATGGCAGTTTCATCTTTGGATTTACACACACGATATATGCTCCACCAATTGTTAAGGCAAGGAACCAGAAAAGCCAAATATACCGAAATTTGATAACAATGCATGGCAAAACTTTCTCAAAAAATATCCTGGATGCTTCTGAGACTGCAAAAATAATCTTGTGGAACATTTGGCACAACACTGTCCAGCAGTTTTTGTTGTTGTATACCCTCTGTTGAGGTTTCTTAAAGCAACTGAAAATATTGAGAAGATATCGTTCGTGTAATACAACTACAGCAGGCAGCCATGTAACCATCAAAACATAATTCACCAGAATGGCAGTGCCAGCATAAACACCAAAACACCTGATTGCTGTGATATTGCTGACATAATTAGCATAGAAGGCAGCAGCGGTTGTAAAACTCGTGACAAACATGGAAAGAGCAGCGTGTTGCAATGTGATGCTCACTGTCTCAGAGGTTCCAGCATGAGGCTTATCAAACTTTGTGTAATTCCAAACATCACATAAGACAAAAGCATCATCTGCTCCAATCCCAACGAGGATAATCAATGCTGTGAGATTCATGAACGGAAAGAACTCAAAATTAAATACTACCCGATAGAGAAAATAAGAAATAATCAAGGAACTAATTATTGCAAACATAGTCATCAGCGTGATAAACATAGACTTGGTGTACACACACATAACTAACAGAACAATTACAATGGCTATGGCAGGATACACAGTATCCATCAACAGGTAATCTTGAAACAACCTATGTTTTATTCCAAACTCAATCCCTGTGACGGTTGTTACACCATCAGAAGCGTTCCAGTTCTCAAAGTTATCTAGGTAAATACTCATCATGCTTTCCCCTTTCTCGGTCGGAGAGAAGAGCATGCTGTATTTTAAAGCTGGTAAGACATAGTCAGCTGTCTTTGGGCTTAGGAAATCCTTGTCCACTAGGTAGTGGAGGATCTGGTAAACAGCATTGTACTTGGTACATTTGCGAGGCACGTTAGTACACTTGAGTTGGTCCTTCCTTTTGGCATTCATGTCCCAGCAGTCCGGCCCCAGGGTCCCGTTGTAGTAGTATTTGGCACAAGTGCGAAGCAGCTTTAGGGTGTGAGAGACGTCCCGTTCGACGATTTTCTGACACGATGACCTGTTGTTCAGAATAGCAATATAGTTGCCCAGTGTCCAGCTGGGACAGCACGAAGCAGCAGTGGCTCTCTGGCAGAGATCACCAAACTGGGAATGGGATCTGATCTGTATGAAGACAGACAGGGAGAAAAATCCAATCTAAAGTAACAGTCTGAAACATTCAGTAACCAAAAAAAAACAACTCAAGAAATTACTTTAAATTATGTAAATTCAGTCCTTTGCCACTAACATTTTAAGTTCTTATTTCCATATGCACTGCTTTTGATCAGTATCCTCTTACATGCAGCAGACCAAACCAACCACTTGTCACAATGGCACTGAATTGGCAGAACTGTTAAGCCTACTATTTGAAGATCCACTGAGGTGTTTTGTTTCTTTCCAGACTGAAGACTGTTAACTCTATTATCTCATGCTATATTCCTGAGAATAAACAATCAGCCATACATCAGTGAAGTTTCATTCTGCTTGGAATCATATTCTGAAGTTCCTAGGAGAGGCAAGGACTTTCCATCCTGGAAGGAAGGATGTGAGAGCTTTACAATAACTTCCATCACCTGATCTCTCTTCTATAACCCTGATTTAATGAGTCTCTTTTAGCTCTTGCACAGCTGGCAGGCGCTGCCCCCAAACAGCTCTGCCTATCACCCAGGCACTGCATGCCCCTAAGTCATGTAGGATTTCCAAAGCACAAGCACAAGATAATTCCACTGTCAAGAAGCACCCCAAAATAACAGGTCATGCCTCTGAACACTGCACCCATGGTGCATGGCACATTCTGGTTAAAGATTCTCCTGAACTAAATGAATCTTAATCCCTTATGGGGATATTTTTCTTTTGCTTCTAGAATACTCCAGATTTAGTTGAAGACAGTAAGAGCACAACTTAGCTAAATGATGACAAGACACTTTTAGGCAAAGTGAAAGTAACTATAAACTAGAAGTGAAATTCTTAAGTAGCAAGGCTAGATCTGGGAAATTTTCTCAAGCTGAGAAAACTCAATCTTTGGAAAGCACGAGAAATAAAAGTCTCAAAAAAAAGAACTTCTGTTATATGTGACAAAATAGAATTGGTCCTTCAAATAGTTAAGATATATGTAAAAGTTCTGTTTTGATCAAGTTACACAGAATGAACACATATTAATACAGTCACATCAATAAAGCCATGTGCTTCAGATTTTATAGGAGTGCACCCTGAAACAGTTGTCCATGTATGCTTTAAATTTAGGTGATTTGAAAGAAACCACTAAGCCTCTTTTTTCTTTTTTTTCTTCAGCAGAATGGAACAGGCTTATTATTAGTAATCCTTCATAATGCAGACCAAAAAATACACTCAGGGATTCTCTCAGCACTTAAAAAAGCTTTAATATGGACCAAATTTTGTCAACCAGTTTCTGAACAATAACTAACTGGCACTGCAAAAAAACAGGATAATTCACATTTGATTGTTTCCAGATAAAAACACTCACACATGCAAACTCAGGAAAAACTGAACAACCTACTAAATAAAAGGAAGCACTGGAATAGCATATCTGTGTTTTTCATGGCACATCTCCAGGTTAGTCCTATGAGGATATAATAGGCAAACTGTGAGGAAAGGGTTGTATTGTCTTCTCTATGTATTCAGGTTCAAGATGGGACAATGAGATTTATATACTGTTCTTCTACACTTGCTGAAGGCCATAAACATTCACTGGAAAAGTAACTGCTGCCAAAGATAAAGTAACACGAGCTGGCAGCTGGAAATTAGAAAGTAAAATACAAAACTTAGCTCCTGATAGCTCATTAAAATACTACGTAAAATGTTAATAGATTGCAGCATTAGGCTTTGTTGGTGATCCACAGGAACTGGAAAGGTCATTCTGGTGTTTCCAGACCTGGTCTGCCACTGGCACCACTTTATTTTGGAGCAAGTGAGGAAACCAAACTGTGCAACCTGCATGCATCTGTGGGCAGATCTGCCCAAATGGCTCTCTGCAGTGACAGAATCACAAATTCACTGCTTTGGAGAAGCAGCCTGAAGACATAATATACAGTCATTAAAGTTTATAAAATAACTGTTTACAGTTTATAGGGAAAACATTCTGCAATTAACAGGTAAAAGAAAAAAAAGTTCTTCTAATCCAAGGAGTAGAAAAATTAGAACACCTCCTATAACTATTTTGTATATAAAGTTTCCATGAAGATTATAGGACTAGCATATGCTGAACAGCTGCAGGGTAGAGCCCCTAAGTGTCAGTAAAACCCATAGTTAAAGTAGTTACAAGCAGATGGGAATACAATTAATACATAGTGGATACGCTGTTAGTTCCATGCTAAAGCCATACTAGTTGGTGCTGACATCCTGCTTATCATCAGAAAAATATATAAATTCTAAGGTTTGCATTCCCAGTAAGCAGTGCCTGATTTTCCTGTCTTTGAATACAGAAAGCTTTATCACTCAATTCAACAGAACTGTGGCCCTAAACAAGCATGAACTCAAAACCAAAAATACTACAGCCAGGAAAGAGTCTGTAAGACCAGAAGGTCACCAAAGTCATGGATTTTCTGTTATGGCTGTAGTGCAAGCCAGCATCCTCTCCCTCCCTAGGGACTGGGTGCTAGCAGAACTTAGCATTCAGAAGTGGGACATAGCACAGCACTTTGTGAGTTCTAAGAAGTGTTGGAAGTACTTAAATACTGCTAGAAAATGTTAAAATAATTAAAAATGTTATTTGTAAGTAACAAGCATTTTAAAAAAAACTATAAAAAAACTTCATCCCTTTCTGAGCCCTGAGGATCTAATTTTTATAATAAACTTACATGCACAGATCAGCAATAATAGCAAAACCTAACCACACTCATTTGTTTTCTATACTAACTAGCTAAAAATCAATGCTGCTACCATGATGCACTGTTGTTCTGCTCAGCTGAAGTGTTCAATTACTTTATTCCTAAGTAATTTACAAATAAAGAGCTACAAAAACATTATTTACAATAATATTCTTTATAAATATCTACACAACTGTAGGTGTACATCATGCAGCAAACATTTTATTTTCTCTAGTGTTCTTATTTCAAAGGAAGAGCTAGTTTTATGGGGCTTGTTTGTTGTAATAAAGTAGTTTCATCCTTCCCTCAGAAAGTATAGCAGTATTTGTTATAATACATTTTTATCAAGGTGAGCAGATGGGGAGGAACAAAAGAAAAAATTCTCAGGAGTAATGCAATCGCTACAGAGATATTATTCAGAGGTAATTAACTGTCTTCTGTTAAACAGAAATATGTTTTTTAATTCAGACTGCATTGCTTTGCAATGATCTACACTACCTGGGCTTTATCTGCATCAGCTGCCTGTGTGACTAAACTACAGTTAAATGCACAGATTAGCATCTTCTCCCTCAGTCTCAATTTTTACCCTTGTCAAAGGTTATCCTCCCTTGGATCTCCTGATTGAACTGGTGATTCATTCAAAACTGAGCTGGGCTGCTTTAGATTCTGTACTCTGCTCACCTGGCTCATTCTGATTGCAAGAGATAAGGGATAAAACCGCATGAGCCATCTTGTCAGTGCAATAATTTCTGATGGAGAAATAAGGAACATTTCACCAGGTGTGAGGACAAAACCCACTTCCACCAAGGGAGTCCAACCAGGACAAAATGCCTGGCAGCAGACTGTCAAGGGAGATTCATTATACAATGTTCCACTATAGCTCAACATTTTAATCCAGCAGATGATGGCTGTTGTAGAAAAAACAGTTGGGGAATTTGCTAAATTAATACAGTTATCTAATAGGCAATGAGCAATCTAATAATGAAAATATTTCTCATTAAATAAATGAGAAATATGAATTAAGTTGTCTATGACTATTTTTGTTTTGGAGAAGAGCAACATGGAAATAATTTGTTCAGTATTAACAGATGAAAAACATATTGCTTAATTTCCATGCAAACTCATCACTGTGTGAACCAGAAGTTCATGGTTAACCAGAGGTTCAAAGGAGTTCACTCCAGCAAGTGACAAGCTTGTATTTTACAGATAAAGTAAACTTTAAAGAGAAAATTAGTATTACTTTTCAAATATCATTATCCACATCTAATTAACTGGGCTGTGTTTCTAGCTATTTTACCTAAGTTCCTTTGCTGTCCATTTGCCAACCTACTCTAAACTTAAAAAAAAAAAAAAAAAAGTTGAGTGATCCACTGGGTGTCAGAGAAAACTGCATGTACTATGAGACTATAGCTAGTTCATCTGGAGGTGAAAATACAAGAAAAATCATTTATTTTCTGGGACCCAAGGACAAAACTCCATGGAATAATATTCTATGAGGAAACACACAGTAAAAGTTAAGATAATCTCTTCCTGAAGCAACGCTCTTCTGCCTCATTCTGGATGCTAGAAAACTCAAAGAAATTGCCCAATACATAACCTGATCTACAAACTGAAAGTTGTTTTTTAACTGCATGTACATGCTGACTGACCATGTGACAGGAGCTGAGCCATACAAAGTCCTCTCATATACTACTGGATGGCAATGGACAGCAAAACAAAGTTTCAAATGTATGTCTGTATCTGCAAGCGAAACAAATGCCATATTGACTTACCCTCAAGTTGTCCACATTGCACATTGACTTAATTGCATTCAAATTCCATAAATTCTCTCCTTCTGTTGATGTAAACACCACTCGTGAATAGCGATCACCTGCAATTACAGAAGGGGGTTTTCACTGGTTGTTTGGGTGGGCCTGGAATCAAAGGCTGAGGCAAAATCCCACCACTCAAATGACACACATGAAATCTTTGTCGAGTCATGGGAATTCACCTCCTTTTCAAGATGAGCTGTTTATCTGTAAGACTCACTCCACATGAAAGTTTCCATTTCCTTAAAGTGCTTATAGTAAATATGGCATCTTCAATACTACATACCACTCAGAAGCTCTACAGACTTCTATTCAAGCAAACTATCTTCTGAAATATGACAAACAAATAAAAATCAAAAGATCTAATCAGCAAACTATGAAATTCTTGGCACAGCATAATGGCAGTACACTGATAATAGTAATCAAAGGCTGATTTAGTAAGTCATTTGGGAATATAAATAATAATTATAAAGCTGTTTCTACAAAAATGTTTTTGTTTTAGAAGCAAATGACTGCAGTGGAAATTGTGATATCCTTGAGGCCATTTTCAAGAATTCGACAGTTCAGACACATGGAACTTAAATTACAAATTAAATCACATTTATCAGAAGACAGATTTAGGAAAGGAAATAATTACTTAGTGGCAGTGAGATCTGTCTGCAGAGCTCAGAAACGAAACAAATGTACAAACACAAAGTACTACCTAACACAGTATGGTACTTCGGGTTAAGAAACATTATCACATCAATTAAATATTCCCAAAACCCAAAAGGCTGAACTTTTCCCACTGCTGTGAAGCTGCAGAATTTTTGCCTTCCACAAGGCTGCAATGAAAAGACTTAGAGGCAGTGCTTCATGATCTCCACCTGTTCTTTAGGATCAAGGGAACTGAAACCTAGAGGTCCCGGAGCAAACAAAGAAAGATACCAGGAATGCAAAAGTGGGTCAAGAGGAAATCAACTGCTTCCTTTACATAATGGACTGTCAAGTTTTCCCATAGAAATGCAATTCCTTCACGACTGTCACAACTGAGACTATGCAGAGACAGCAGAGGAAAGAAGGAGAGTGAGACTGTGCAGAACAGCAGCCTGGATAAGAGGAGTTAATTCTGCTCCAAGTTAATGCTCAGCAGAGTACCAAGTACATTTCCTCTCCCTTACTCATGATATGCACAGTCTAATTTGGTTCTGTTCACAGGAGCTAAAATGATGACCTTGCTCCCATCCTCTCACTTAGATGTAAGACTATACTGCAACTGAAAAAAAAGAATAAAAATCTATTCTTCACCCCGTTTTTCCCTGGTCATTGCTCTCTTAGACCAAGTAATCTAAACAAATATTTTCACAATTGTGTTTTTGTGCTCTTTTATCAGTCCTCACATGTGGAAGTAGCCACAAAAGAGCTCAGGTCCTTCTATGAATAGAGGCAAGATCTACATCTCTCTGCCAGAACAAGACTTATCAAAAGTTCTGCAGTGCCTTGTAAAAAGTCAAAAGACTTTGTCTCTTTTGTCCTCTAGTTTAACTTAGTCAGCTTCATAAGCCTATAGTGCTTTAAGGTGGGGACATTTTATTTTTATTTCTGTTTCCTTGAGGGGGATGTTTTCTTTGTTGGGTTTTTTTGTGTGTATTCTCTTTTCCGTAAACAAACCCCTACATTCTGCACAAAATGCAACTGGTAGATGCCTTTAGGACATATACAGGAAAAGTATTTTGATTTAGGTTTTTTAGAATTAAGTTAATGGCGCAGACAAAACAGAACTTCTTCCCAAGTGTGAATTAAGGACTACATCTCTAGCCACACACAAAACACTGATTTCACAATGTTCAGTATTACCAAGAACTAATAAAATTCCTTACAGGAAATGGAAACAGTTAAAGGAAGCACTTCAAGTAAATACAGTTTATTTTGAGGAAGAGCCAACAGAATAGAACCAATAAGGCAAATCTTTAAATAATTTTGAAAGTGACTTTGAAACATTTCAGCCCAATTTTATCAAGATTTCTGCACGAAGAAAGGAGGTGTTCATTGTGTGTATATATTAAGTAAAAAATATCTTCCTAATAAGGCACACAATATGCAGAAGAGTTCAGAAAACTCTGAACTGTCAGAAGTTTTTAGCTTTTCTTGTATAATTTTTCCACTTACTTGGAATATCACAGAAAAAGGTATCCTTGTGGAAGTTCCAGTCTGCTTGCCTCTTCTCTCTTTCATAGTGATCATCTGACCATCTGTCATCTTGATGACTAAACCAGAATAAGGAGTTTTACTTTACCTTAGCAAAGAAATTATCAAAAGAAGCACCATCCAAACAAGTCACACAGCTGAACAGCTCTTACACATGACAAAACATATTTTTACCAATGTGATTTTGGTATACAAAAACCAAAATAATATTTTAACTTTTTCTTTAAATTAAGAGACTTCAAATACAAGGACATTGAGTTCAGTACCAAAAATATCCATAGAGAAAAGTAAAATCATATACATTTTTTTAAAAAGCTTGCAATGGGAAATAGCTAGCCTGATTGGAAAGGCCTTAAGAACAGTAGAATATTTGATTCTGTATTTATTGAAATCAGTGGCAGTGTATATACATTAACTTCAGAGGGTACTGATGAAAGCATGATGATACAAAAGTATCTTTGTATGTGAAGATACAAAACCACCAATAAAGCAAAATGCATTTTTACTATAAAGCCTTACCTTTTAGCTTGCTCATCTGCATATTTGAAAGGATAGTTTGCAAGTGTTGCTTTGTACCCTGTGTTTTTCACCATGTTGTTCCACGTGACCAATCTCTGCCCTATGGCTGTCCCTCTGGGTTCAAAACCCTAAGGGGAGAAGAAGCACAAAATTCCATTAATGCATTTCATTCTTCAGCTCAAACGGGAGAGTGGAAACACGATCAAAGTGATGGATAGTTTTCATTATGAAGCATAATTACTCCAGGCATCTACTTTTAGAGGTAAAATGCTTTATGACAAGTCAGACAAAATAATGACCCAGTGTAGGGAGTGACGAGGGATTAAGAATTCTTGCACGTCCTACTGCTCTCCCTGAGAAGAGAGGATGATTTAGTCCCATCAAATGCTCAACACTCGGTTTTCAGAGGAAGAGCATTCTACAAACTTCTCGTCTGTACCTCAACTATCACTCTTTACTGATGAAATATGATTGAAAACTGTCTAGTATTTCTTCGTTAATAAGAAATAATTTCTTCGCTAAGAATAAGGCAAATATTTAAATAATTTTGGAAGTGACTTTGAAACAATTTCAACAACTTGGCTGTTTTCAAGAAATATCCATTACATACTGACATGTACAGATACACATACTATACTATAAATACCAATAACTTACAGTAACAGTTCATTTTTATTTGAGGGTAATAATTAAATGCCATATTTTCAATTAAAAATCCTAAAGCTACTCATGCTTAAGACAATTCATGAGAAGCAAAAAATGAGCCCAATATTTAATAGAATCTGATGAAAATTACTTTTAGCCTTTCATTATGGCTATCACTTTATCCCCAGAAGGCCCTCAGAATCCTGCTTTAACAGATCCAGGCCTTCATTCTTTGAAACCTGATTTAGAATGTGTGGTCTGACCTGTACACCTAAAACTGGGATGAATTGACATTATTCAATCTGAAGCAGTTCTGTTGAAGGACACATGACCTTAGCAAAATGCAGAAGGAATGGAAACTAGTGGGTAACATTCTCTGATGGGAACTGCAGCTTTGTATTATCATTTGCTGCTCCAAGGTCAAGATTTAATACTGTATCAATTGCTGTACTCGCATTTGCTGTTTAGTGGCTCCACTGGAAAAAAGGGCAAACAAAAAATACTTGTTTGACAGTACAACTGATTGCTATTGACTTACCAGCAGTGGGTCAGAGAAATCTGGAAGGTCTGGAACTAATATTCCCACGAGTGCACACACCACTATGAGCACAGTGCACATGCCTAGGACCACCACGGGCCAGTCGGCGATGAGCGCGGCGTAGCTGTGGGAGAGGAGCAGGAGAGGGGCTACAGCAACCAAAGCTGCACACAAAACTAATCCATTCTTCTCTAAGGAGCTTTTCAGATCAGACTGTTCTTTTACCCCAGGATTCTGACAAAAATGCAAGCTTATCCATGATTTCAGATCAAACTATTCTTTTTCCCCAGGATTCTGACAAAAATGCAAGCCTATCCATGATTGTGAACCCCTAGAAAAAGATGCGTTGTCAAAAATTTAATGAGAAAACATCACTACTTGGGCTTTTTTAAGCTTAAGCATTTTAAAGAAAAAAATCCAAGAAAGAAAAATATCTGTTTTAAAACAGAACCCAAAGAAAACATTTCCTCTACTTTTAAAATAGTCATTAAAAAAATATTCAAACCCTACATACTCATGATCCATGAAACTTGCAGTTCAAAGATGCAAGGGGGTTGGCAACATGATACATAAACTAACCAACACAGTCTAGTCCTTCAGCATAACACGCATCCTTGGATTTTAACACCTAGCTCATTCTAAATTTTATGAGTGGAAGAATTGTTATATGCAAACTTAATTTTTTTTTTTTTGTGTGAAATATTTTTATTTTTGTTAATTCAAGAGAAAAGTTCAGAAAATTAAGTGAAATCAAGAAATCTTAATTTCTAAATGATTTTTCTTACAATAAAGACTTGAATGTAAATAGAGTTTACATTTCAAAAGCAACACTGTCTAACACTGGAAGTAAAGAGAGTATTGGAAGTCCCATAAAAGCATTAGAAAAGTAATTACAGGCTATGAATCCTACTGTACGAATGGTCTCTGTACACATTAAATATTGATCAAGATCTCCACTCTTATTTCCTCCTCAACTTACAAGCAGCATAACATGAAAAATTATAGCAGAGAGCTCCTTTACTTATTTCTACTGTCTTAAAAGATTATGCCTCTTTTCCAGTTTTAAGAGCAACTTGCTAATTAATCACAATACAATTATCAGCTCAATTGAAATTTTCTGTTGTGCTGCTAAAAAGGGAGGGATTGTCCATTTCCCCACTCCAGCAGTGGGTTCTGATTGCAAAATCAATGGCATAAGCAAGCTTATTCCTGTTTTTCCATAGCATGTGGAAATAGGCACCTCTAGGGGTCTAAGTAGAGCTTTTAGGAGCAAGGAAATCCCAAGCACTGGGTGTTTCTCCACTGCCCATTAAGTAAACATGGAATAATTCTGACATGCTCACATAAGAGGTTAATTAGCAAAAGGTTGAAAAGCAATCTGAAGTCAAAGTTTTTATTAAAGTCAATCACAAGGGGGCAGCTTGCCAAATAAGCAATTGTACAAAGTAGAAGTGAAGGGAAGTAAATGACCTAATAGAATTTTCCTATTTATGGGACTAAATGTTTTTCTAAATACCAAGCTAGACTGACTAGCCATTACAGACATTTGCTCTGAAGTCATAAAGTTATACCCAAAAGTTTTATTTTCCTATTCATCACTAGTGCCAAATTTACCACTATGACATGTTGCCTCTACAGTTCCATTCTCAGCTGAGCACTCTTAAATTGGGTAAATTCTTTCAGCTCTAAAAGGAACTCTGTCCTAAGTGTTTAATGTGATTATAAGCCAAATACAGAAAACAGTGAAGTGCTTGCTTACACCTGCAAATTTCTCTTCTTTCTTTTACCACATACTGAAATTCAGATAAGCAAAGCTGACCTGGACTGACGAAAGGACTGACCACTCTATTTTTAATTTTACCTGTCTGAGTTTATTTAGTGCTGCTGAGGGCTCCAACCAAGTTGCCTAAAATCAGCCTCAACCCCAACCCACAATACATGGCTAAAGAGAAGGCAGTGTTTTTTATTTTTTACCCATTAAAAAGCTGTAACATGAGTTTAGTTACATTTTTGTTCCTCTGTAAGGAGGAAGCCACCACCCTGACAGATTGGGCATAAACGATCACTTGCCTGAAAATGCCTGAGTCCAAGGGGAAAATGCTTAAATCAATTCCTCAGTGGAGGAATGACATTCAGAAAGGATATCCTTAGTGGTAAGCACATCCTTTAGCACTTTTCTAAATCAGGATAAAACCTCCCACTTTTGGATGCCTAATTAAAACTATTTTTTGGTTATGCAATGACCTAGACATATACATCATTAAACACACTTAAACCTTCTTGTTTTTTTTATCCAAACTACTCCAGCACTGAATGATGAACTCATGTAAGTTTGACACTGAGTGAAATACCACTTTTTATGCCGTTTTGCCCTATTTCCAGTCTGTTAGAACAGTACAAATTTTAGCTAGCTATGTACCATTAAAATGCATATAGCTTTCATTAATTTACGTCCTCCTGATGTTTTTCACACACTAAAAAAGGTTTTGTTTGTTTTTAGCTGTTTTCTTAAATTCATGCTTTAAGTAATTCAAAAAGCTTAGGAGATACAATAATTCAATCTATATTTAGCATGACTAAAAGCACCACTTTTATCAAGCAATTGGTGATCCAAGACCTCAGATGTTTTCTTCAAAAGGAGAAGGTAAAAAAGAGAATGTTTAGGTTCTTTTACTATTTTAAGCATATGTGGCTAGTGACAAACTTTTCAATTCAGCTTCTATATACAGATGTCCTCAGGTCCAACCACTCCTCAGGCTCATATAGAGACAGAAATGTACCATATATAATTTCTGTATTGTAAAAAGGTCACTATGAACAACAGGTATTTGTGTGACCCAAATCATATCAACACACAGATTTCTGTAACTCAAAACAGACACTTAACAAACAGGCCTGCTCTTTACTGAAAGCAAATCCTAAAGATGGATTGTGTTTTTAATGTATTTTCCACTTGAGATGGTTTCTTGTTGCCATTCTGATGCAATGACAGTTTTAGATGGAATGTTCTGTTATTTTCTCTGACCCTGCCATGCTACAGAGCTTATACAATCCAAACCCAATGTTCTAGATTGCATGAGTTTTTAGGAGGAATTAAAAACTACAATGACGAAATTTCCTGAACTAGGAAATTTCAGTCAGGTTTGTTTATCACTGTTGATACAACCAAGCTACTTCTCAGAGCAACCCTTAATCAAAAAAGTACTGAGGCATGGAGTATCCAGGCACAGATTGTAATAAAAATGTCCTAAAATAGTTGGAAAACAAGAAGCATTGAAATCTGCATAGATTTTAAAATTCTGACCTAGCATTAATGAGGAGACTGCTTTTCTGTCTGTAAATAGAGCCTGAGTTTGGATATCCTGCATGTTCTCTGCCCTTCCTCCTCCTCCAGGATTCACAGATGTATTATTAGGGATGTTAAAGAACTTGGCCCATGTTGCAGCCCTGGCTCCTTGTTTCAGTGTTTAAGGACCCACTGCAGATCAATTCTTCTAAATGTTGCTTGACCTTGCTGATACTATCTGCCTCCCTGGTTTACCATGCCAGTTGCAGATGTTTACTTACTACCCACTGCCTAAAGAAATACTTTTAAAATCTGATTTAATTTGAATGCTTATTATTTTCTTTGAATATTCTTTATTCTTGCTTTGTATGGGGGAATAACAGCTTTGCCATCACCCCATCTACCACCTTAATAATTCCACAAACCTCAGCTATGATGAGCAATGAGTATGACAGCACTGATCCTTACCTTTTTGGTAACTTGAATGGTCTGGCAGGCCTGAAAAAAGAGAAAATAGAGAGTAGTTAAAAATGCATGAAATATGCATGCACACACCAATTTGTTTAATTATTCGCATCCATGGGTAAGCAAATAAATTATAAAAATCAGATATTTTAGGATATGAATTATTTTGAAAGGCCCACAATCATATTTAATTGAGTCTTTGCAAACAAGTAGTTCAGAGAATAATTACAGCTACAGACAGCTGGGTTTTTAAAAGTGGAATTTTATGCAGCTGATTTTTGGGATTACTATTCCAGAGGCTTTTCCAGTTTTCAACAAGAGACCAAATAAACTAACATGATAAAAATTCAATACTAATCAATACAATCATTACAAAGTTTGCATATGATGCAAACAACCACAACCACCATGTTCTGACTGTAATTCACAAAACTTCACAGTTGTCCTTTATAATTCCATTAAAAAATTATTTTGGCCATAAATTCTGTCTTGCCATAATACATGAAGTAGAATAACATAGGATACCTCTATAAAATATTTTTATGCAAGTTTTTGTTGCTTCTTAAAAATCTAATATAAAGTATATTATTTTGAAGAGGAGATAGCAAACCCAAGAGAAAATTATTTTTATCTAACACTATTCTGCAGGCATTTCAATTTCATAGCTACTGGAGCAGTAAGATTCACATAAATTTCACTTAAAAAAAACTTCATGAAGAATCTGCAAGTCATTTCAAGAATGTGACATAAAATCTGTGTGTGACTCTGAAGTTGTAACCATACAACACCTTCAGTTAAGTTATGGATTTGTTTTACCACCAAGGACACATTTAATATTACTTCTTTAAAAAAATATGGAAAGCACTGAATTTAAGAAGCATAGATTTGTATGCTTTCATACACAGATAAACAGTTCAAACTTGAGACTCCCCAGAGATTTTCAGAAAAACTTAATCCACCAAACAGCAATGAAATTTGCTGTTCTTCAAAGTAGTAAGATTTGTTTACTACTGCACAACACTAAGATTTGCTCCTTTCAGCCACGAGGAATTTGGAGAAAAACAGAATAACCAATCTGCAGTTGCAGAGTAACTCAAGGATTAAAGAAAGGTATAGACAAAGACTCTGTCTTGAATGCAGCCACAAAAGATTAAATTTATGAAGTGTCACTAACCTTCAGACTAGGTGCACAAATCTGACTTCCAGAGGTACTGAACATACCCAATTTTCCAAATGATGCTAAAAACTTCTGGTAGCACTACAACAGACTCACCAGCAGCCAGAATGTAGAGAAACCCAATTGAACTGGGTTCTGAAATGACTTTAAACAGTAGATTCCCCAAGGCTTCAAAGAAGTTGTGGCAGGCTTGGGGGACTCCTTGCTGTCTGATCTACAGCCTCCATCACAAAACCAACTTTTCCCAACTCAGGCTAGAATGGAGGATCAGAAATCAGGTACTGAAGTCAGAACTCACTCAACTTGAATCTGAAGTGAGCACTTACCAGGACTCTGGATGAAGAGAAATGCTTAAACAGACAGTCCCTTTCATGAACCAAGGCAGAGCACACACTGAATGTGCCTTCACGACTGTATGGAAAAGGGGGCAAAGCCACAGTGTTGGGAATAACAATTTTTTAAACTGCAGCACAGACCCCTGGGTTTACAGATGGGAGAGAAATATAAACAGACATATTTACTGTTAGGAAGGTGATTCAAACATGAATTTCTAGCTTTCATTTGTAAAGATCTGAATTTCCATATATATTCAGTCACTTGTTCTTGCCTGTGCCATAATGGACTCTGCTGTCAGTAATAATATCAGGCAATGCTTTGCAACAAGGAGCACCGCCCAACGACAATGATTAATACAGGCTTTGTATTTATGATGACTTGTATAAAGGTTTCTATGACAATTTCAGTTTATATTAGCAGATAAAATTGTTTTCTTCTGCATGGGGGCCACTTTAAAATGAAATTTGCCTAATTTGGTTTACACAAAGTGGGTGAAAATACCAACACAATCATTCCTCATCCTCCCGTTGTCCCATCAAAACCAAACTACATTTCCCTCTGTTTCCTCCACCTGCAAAATATATTCAGTGTTGAACAAATGATGATGATTAAGTTCTTCAAAGTTAAGGAGGGTCAAAGGTCACACCTGCTATCAAACTGTTTTGTTTTGAAAAGCATGCACTGAAAAAACCTGGGTACACCCGGGTGAATTCCAGCAGTGTAACCAATCCCTTGCAGCTGTTCTGATGACTCTATTATATTGGTCAACAGGAAAAGCTATCCCTGAAAACTATGCCCCAAAATTCTTTAGTTATGCTCCAAAATACTGAAATGCATGGCAAAACCAGACCGTTCCCACTTAATTAATGTTGCTGTATCTAATTTTTGAAGTATTATACTTTTATTGAGCCCCTTTAAATAACACCATCAGCCTCCAAAAAAAGTGTGGACAAAAGAGTCCTTATCACTTTTCATGAGAAAGAAATGGTGAATTCCACTCTTTTGCTGGAACAAAAGCCAAGTTGATCTGTGTATTAAATTACCTTTGCACTTGGTTCTCACAAGTCTGACAGCAAAAAGTGACAATCACAGTTGTTTGTGACAGGACCAGCACAACCAAGTTACTGCACAAATTGCATTCACTGATCAAAATCTAATAAACACTTTGCCCCAAGAGGGGAAAAAGAAAAGAGGAAGAAAAGGACAGGCTCTGTTCTAGCACCATTTACTGCTCAACACATGCTTTGCTTCATCCTGTCCTTTCCTTAGTGGCAAGTTTTGTCTGAACACCACACAATGAAGAAACACATAAAGAAAAGATTAACAGATTGGTTAAAACCCCCAGATGTTTCTCAGTATGAAATGTATTTTGAATGCCCAGCAAGCTTCTGTGTAACATGTTGAAAAGGAGGAATGGTATCTTTAAAAAGGGCTGCTATAATATCAGCAATATCAGTTTACTCTAGGAAATAATTGAGTATCAGGAGGATTGATCAGCTTTGGACTGGACTACTACAGCTCTAATTATTGACCTTTCCAGCCTAAGCACTTAATCTCAGTGTTTCTACCAGTATTTTGAACAGTGAGGTGGTAGAAAACATTTGTTCCTTTGTGTATAAACCTCCTCGAATAGGGGCAGTTCACAGGTATAAAAAAATATGATTGCTTTACATATTTTTCAATCTGAGAAAGACATTGACCAAAGGAGGGGAACACTCTGGGCCACATGGCAACATCCTGACTTTGGGTTCCCACGGAAGCCAAAGTCTCCTTTTGATTACAGCACTGAATGAGTCTTCTTACGGAAGTTAATAGGGTAGATCAGAGAGGGGAGTTTGGGCCTAATTTCAAGCATCACGCTGGAAAACAAGCTTTCTGAAATCCTGTGTATTATTAAATTTAGTTATTAACTTTCAGTCACCTGGACATCACACGGCACAAAGCACTATTTCAAAACATGTTCCTCAGCATGGGATTTAATAATAACAACACTATGGCTGATTTACTTCATATGCAGTATGCTTCATTCCTCTAAAGCATTTCAGGAAAATACAAACCTGAATGTGTCAGAGGGCAATAGAAGTACCTAGATATTCCAAGACATTCTTTTTCAGGCTTTCTTCACAAACCTCAGTTGTGAGAAAGGCATCAATCAATGTAAGCAACCCCTTGGCCTCACACCCCAAGGAATCAATGCTTGCTGCTTCCTTAGTGGGTGCAAGAAACCCTGCAGAATGTAGCCATGAAATAGAAAACTAGGAAAATAGGCTGTGTGTTGAAGCATGCTTTGAAGAGTTTTCTAGCTGTTGTGAAGCACCCATAATTTCAAAAAAGTGTTAAAAAGGTAGCTATCAATAACCTAAGAGGTTGAAAGAGATATTAATATGATTTTAAATAGGAACATTCCTGCTTACACTGACAGTAATGTTGGTTGGAGGTTTTTTGTTGAGTCAGTTAAAAAGCATCAACACATTCCAAATAATTTCTTTGTACTAACTTAGCCAAACATTACCTTCCTAAAATTCCTACTACAATTCTGGATATTGCCCTGGCTAAACATTTGATTTCTGATTTATGGAATTTCACTTAGCTGCAATTAATTTCTATTTCACCATGTGCAGATGTAGAGACTGGAACTTGGCTATAGAAGAGCTTTTCCTCTATTTTTCCTTGGAGCAACAACAAGCCAGTTAGACTTTAAGCTGAAATTAATGCCTACCAGGCTGACATGGGGCAGCACAAAGGCACTGCCTGTGATTGTGCCCTATTTTTAGGTGTAAGGAAACAACAAACAACACTGGATAAATGTGAAACTGTCAGTGTGGGTCCTTCTCCTCTGCCTCATTCCTGGGAGACAGGAGCTAAGGGAAGCAGAAGCTGCTCTTCCAGCAATGATATCCAGCACCATCATTTTGGTGCTGAGCTGCACAAAAATTTGAAAATAAATGTACAGCTTACTGATATTTATCATAAAGGATTTACAGTACAGAATCATGGAATATCCTGAGATTGAAGGAACTCATCAGGATCACTGAAGTCCAAGTCCTGGCCCTGCACAGGACAACTGATTCATTGTGCACTCTTGTTTTCACCTAAAGAGTCACTGGAGTCAAAAATGGTAGGTTGCAATAAATAGCTGTATTTACTGAAAAAAAAGACTCTCCTGTCCAAGGATTATGAGGTGTTTAACTTCAATGCTTTACTTTGCCAGAGGGAAACTATTCCCTTTGTTGCTAGATCTGGTTACCAGAAGTGATAAAACATACCTTTTTGTCATTATTATACTCCTGGATAAGCTAAATCCCTGCAGGATAGAATGAGATATGCATCATATTGTACATTCTCCATCAGAACACACAATACAAACTAAATCCCTGCACAGGAAGAAAATCCTCATGCTTTCAGAATATCATTGACCCAAGAGAACAATTTGAATTGCTCCTAAATATCAAGCTAGCTTTTGCTGTTATATCAGATATAACACCTTTGTGCTTTATCATTTTAACAATCAGTCAGACAACAAATCCAACAGATTAAGTTGCCAAAAAAGTTTTTATAAGCCTCCCAATTTAATTTTTTGCTATCATGTGTAGTTTTCTATTATTGTAATCATGAATTCTATCTAGATTTTTTAAAACATGCAGTATTCACTGTATTTGTCTGCACTTAGCTTTACTTGTTTACATCTCTAAGGAACAGGACAATCCACAGCAAAATGATGTAAAGGAGATAGAGAATTCACTTTTTTGCTAAGTTGCTTTTTTAAGGTGTTATTAAAACCAAGAAGAATGAAACTAATTTTCACAGGTTTTTTTCTCCACATAAAATATCAAGGAATAATCCAAAAGGATTTTTTATTTTTTAATGTTTACATTAGCAGGATGAAATGATCTGAAACTAACTGCTATTTCATCCCATTAAAATGTGTGAAATGTCAATGTTGCAGCTTTTCTTAATGTTGTACATATGACTATTCTTTTGCTTAAAATTAAGCAAAATGCAACTTAGCAGACACTATTTGGCAACTGTATTACAAATGTCAATTCACATTTTTACAGTTGAGACATCAAGCTTTATAAAAGTTCTTATCTGCTTTTCCTGTGTTCTTAGCTACCTCTTCAATTCCAAGTGAGCATCTGCTCTATTTTCACAGATAGAAGCAAATAAGATTGCCTTTCTCTGAGGAAAGCAGTTGTAAGGAAGGTGCTAACAATAAAATCATTGTCTGAGTGATTCTTGGTCTGCCTGATTTAAATTTAGCATAAAACTGTAAGCTTTACTGACCTACAGCATGGCCACTGGATAAAACCCCATAGAATGGGGCAAACCCTATATACCTTAACTAAACCAGCATTTCACTCACTTCCTTTCTGCTATGAAATCCATATTAAACTTTATTAACCTACTCTGCAGAAGTAACAGGGAGTTTTGACATCTCCCACAGACAAACTTCTGGCAACAAGGAACTATGTTTCCACCAAGGCACCAGAGATGGGAAAAAGTCAATGCAATCCTACTAGCATCCTAAATGTGTGTTTTTTCATTTGGAAGTTAAGTAACAGTACTGGGAAGAATGTCCTAGGAAGAAGGGTTGAGGACTTTGGACTTGTCTAATTTGGAGAAAAGGAAGCTGAGCAGTGACCTCATTGCTGTCCACAGCTTCTTGAGGCAGCAAAGTGGAGAGGTGAACCCTTCTCCCTGGGATCCAGTGCTGGGACATGCAGGAATGGTTCAAAATTGAGCCAGGGGACATTTAGACTGCACATTTTTTTATCTAGAAGGCGGTCAAACACCTGACCAGACCTTCTCAGGCAGGGTTGATGTCCCTGTCAGTGTTCAAGAGTCATCTGGACAATGCCTTTAACAAGATACTTTAACTTGGTCAGCCCTGAATGGGTCAAGGGATCCTTGCAGGTCCCTTCCAACTGAAATAACCTAATTTATTCTAACCCTGTAAAACTCACACATGCTAAAATTAAAACTTCTATAAATTTATAACATATAGGTGATTTGAAACCAAAATGATCCTATTATAATCATCTCCAAGGCCAAGGGGATTGTTGGGTTTTTTCCCCCTCTCCTTTTCCTCACTGCTCCATAGGGACAGTATCCACATAAGAGCCCAGGATTTACTGATCAAGACTTAAGATTCCTTAGAAACCCATTTTTGCAATACTGACTTCTAATGTCTTTCCTCTTTCATCTTCAACAACTGACTAAATATTATCAACCACTAGGAAAGCTGACTCTTTTGCTTTATGGCACCTACTTGGTTCACTTGCCTTGAAAAAGAATTAAATCATCTTCTCTGTAGGAAAATCTGAGAGCATATGAAGAAGCCAAGTCATACAAACCCTCCAAACACTTTTCTTGTATTCTTCTTTCCCTAAACTTGTCTCCAACGTGTGTAGCCACTTTTAAACACTGCTCCAAAACTGTCAATAAGAAGACTGCCATCAAGCATACTTCAACTGGATTCTCCCTGCTTTAAATGGCAAAGTTTATACACAATTTAAAGTATACAATTCTTCAAAAGGTTTAATTGAAGCTATATATATATATTCCCTAAACTTTTGAAGCACTGAAGGCAGGACCACATAGAGCATTGCCTGGAAAATTAAACAAAAGTTCTGAACTATTAAAGAGAAAAAAAAAAAAAAAAAAAGAAAAAGCTTAGTAAAATACCACCATGAATCATTATTTGAAAACAAGCCAACAGCTAATTTGGAGCAGATTAATATTATTTCAAGATCCTTCACAAGTCTAAAACCATTAGTCTTTTCTCTTTTCTTGGTAATTACAGTGAAATTAATAGATATGTTCTGGGATTTAAATGATGACTAGAGTAGTTTTCAACATTTTTACTGGCAAAAAGTCCCTTCCTTAGAAATATTTTATTTCAAAGCTGTTTTTATTACACTTCCCAGTTGAATGGAGCAACGCAAGGTCATGGCCACATCTTGTATTTCTCTGACAGACAGGAAATTAACATGACCCAAGGAATCACAACATTCACAGAAGAAAAACCCCATCTCATGGTACCAATGAGAATGACAATGTCCAACAGTGCCTATTTTTATGAGGGTATCTCTCCACACAGGCTGAAGTGCATGTTCTTATAGGCATTAATGACTGACATTAAGCACATGGAAGTTTGGCTCTGGAGTAGGGAGACTTGGAGTGTCATAAATCACACCTCAACTGGTACATGCTTCAGTCTTCCTTCCTGTGCAGATACAAAACTCTATGACTTTAAATCATCAGGGGCTTCTGTTTTGCTCTCAGAAAACCTCCTTTGACCAGAGAGCTTTTCTAAAAACTTTTACAATTTCTCCAAATTATTCATCTAACTATGGGGACAAACAATAGTTTTTATCTTTCTGCATATTTAATCTCTTGCAGCAAATGAAAATACTGTTACTTAAGATCTTTGTTCTAAATTTAGTCAAGTATTTCTCTTCAGTGTTGAACTCCTGTTCCAATAACTGTGAATTTAGTCTTTTAGAATGCCATAACTTTTAAATTATATAAAACAAACATGTATTAAACACAACTAATATATGTAAAAGGATTTAATATATAATTGCACAAAGAAGGCTCTTTAGCTTTTGCTAGTGCTAATGAAAACTTGTACATACATAATGCAATATTATCTTCTGGATCTCCTGACCTGAAATTTGTTTTGTATGCTCAGTAACAAGCAAGGAAAAAAAGGGAAATATTTACTCAACATTTAAGGTTTCCAGTATTGTATCTAAGACCCCAAAAAAGCGCTCTAGGATTGAACACACTATAAAAAAGATTTAATATAATCATAACTGTTCAGCAAAACATTTGTAAAAGTTCATCCATTTGACAGAACAAACTAAACATCCTACAAACTGGAAAGGTAACATAAGAATTTTAAGGCAAGGTGTCCCATTAACATACTAGAAAATATGGGAGAAGTGGCAGAAGTGATGCAAATAAGCTTGTCCAGTACATAAATCTATTTATGATTTTTCTAGAAAAGAACTAAAACACACCCTCATTTGCAAATAGTGAGGCTAAACTGTCTGAAACATCATCAGGATTTCTATCTGTAACTTCCCTTATCTCCATTCATCTGTTAGTGGTACCATCTTATTTCTATTTTGCATTGATAGTCCAGGCTTTAAGAGATTTCTTTATTCAGTAGAATCTCACTGCAATTTTTGTGTAGCAAAATCAATGCCAAATTGCTCAGGTACCCTCTGTATTTCCCTCTTGCACTGTGTTTGGGGTTTTGCTTTGTTTTGCTGTTCAAGCACCACTGACCAATTAAAAACATGCACATCAATTATTATTCACTAGGATGTGAAGACAACACTGAAATCTCAGAGAAGAAGAACAAGTGATTTTGGAAGGAGTTACAGGTAATGATGGTAACTCACAAAGAGCTTTCTAAAGGTGATGTTGATCATTCTGCACCTTCCCCTATCAGAAGGAAGACTCAAAGCTTTTAAGCAGGAATATGCAAATCCTTTGAAACCCATCTCTAAAAGAGTGATGAAAATCAGGTCATGCATAGTTTGGACTGCTGCTGTTTGTTGTCTGGTGTGTCTCATTCACATGTGAAGTTTACTACAACCTCCTACTAAATTAAAAGTATATGAAAACAATTACATATCGTCAAAACGTTCCAGCAAACTGACATCATTTGGATGTTGTGGGTTCTTTCTAAGTGTACATAAATGCTCAGTTTTAAAAGTCATCCCACACCAATTAGTCCCTTTCCAGAATGAGCACAGCTGATGCTGGTTTTCCAGTCAATTTAGTACAAAAGAAAGGAACCGTGTTTTTGCGGTTTCCCTCCCATTATCAGCTTTACATCATCTAAAGACAGCAGTTCAAAGGCCCAGCAGATTGCTGGTTATGAGTGAGCTCTTTTGTTGTTCAGGGAAAGGTGAGGGATACAGGGCACAGGAAATTCATCTTCAAGCACACACAGGACCTGAATTCCCTAAGGACCAGAACCTGGATGGCAAAATACATCCAAGCTGGTACTCAGCTGCACTCAGAACAAAGCATGAACCTTCCAAGCACCACCTTCCTATGGCAAAAATACTTGATTCCAAACAACCTGAAGTCCAGACAAACACTAATGTTTAATTAGTACAATTTAAAAGCCTGCACAAATCCCTTGGACAGCCCAGAATGACAGGGTTTTTTTAAGTGTACTTAATACTTTCTTAGTCATGCTATTTTTAATTTGGTCAGTCACAAAATTCTAAATGGCATTTTTATTTGTATTCTGGTCTCTGTGTGTCAGCCCTTTGCTTTCAGCTCCAGAAAGTGCAGCAAGTTGTTTGCACAGCCAACAATGCACAATATTTATCATGGGAAGAGTACATGAATTAATAAAACCAGAATAAAACATTAAAGGTATCACACTCAGACATCATGCAAGACTAAAATAAAAATGTGTGAAAATGAAGAAGCACAGCTCAAGTTAGACTCACATAAAATTTATTTCAAAGAAAGAAAAAGGACCTGTTCATTTGGTCATAGGGAAAACCTACTTCACCACATGTACACAACAGAGAATCTCACATTTGGACTCAGATGGATGCATGAGACGGCTTCACATTCCTTTTCTTTTTTCTCAGCTACATCAAAATCCCAAGTATGCCATTGGGATGTTAATGCTTCATAATAAGAAAGGAGAACTCCTATCTTAGCACAGAATAAATGGCTTAAATGAGAATAGAGGCAGAATTTGTATTGTTTCAGGAACTCCAGATCTATAGCATGAACCAAAAGATTTGCAACATCCTCAACACTGAATGAAATGATGGTAACAGCTTTTGCCTTTTAGTTGCTAAATCATTTCAGAAATCCCACTTGCAGAAACCTGACCTAAAGGTTTCTTCCTAAAGATTCTTATTTTTAATCTTCCTAGGGGAAGGCAGAAAGGCTCCTTTATTAATTTTTTAATTGTTATATGCATATGTATTTTGTACAAAAGACATTAATATACAATTCATTTAAAAAGTGAAACTGAAAATATCTTTTAATGTGTCAAATAAAGCAGAAGCTAACAACTTTCAAAATAGGATAGGTTGTTAAAAAAGCTCTGTGGAAAAACTTCTGTGAACAGTTCATGTTGCTGAAATGAGGGTATTCGAAAATATTTTATACACATGTATACACAAAATCAGCTCTGCAAGCCATGCAGAAAGTACTAGATAACAATTATCCTTTTCCTGGAATCAAACAGGGAACTGTTTCATAACAAAGTCTTGTTATTAAGATTAGTATTTGGCAAACATTCCCTTGCTTTTTGAAAAAACAAGAGATTTTTATTTTTATCTGATCCTAATCTTTATGCCAAATAACTAGAAGGAAAAATCTAAAATGGGTAAGAGGCAGCTGTAGTGTTCTATCCTCACTTCACCACTTTTTCATTTTTATAGAGCTTTGTTTTAAAGTATTAAATAAAGTGTAATTCACGTGTATCTGCAGTACTGTTTGAACAGTGTGTGGCACAGAACTCTGAGACACAGCAGAACCCAGAATCCCAGAACCGCCACATAAATCTGCAATGCCAAAACACTTCAAAAGAAGGTTTAAATCTAACTGAAAGCAAGATGTACAAGAAGTCTGGATGCTTTACCAGTTTCCTGACGCTGTTTTTTGCCTTCTTTAGAATATAAATTGGTCTAGCAAGCAAAAACTTTGAATCCAGCAATTTAAACTAACTAAGCTTTGGGAGCTAAAACCTCCAAAGTGCACTGGTGGGGGATGAGGAACAATTCTTAAATTTTAGCCAAAGTAAGGATTCTGTGGGGCTTCAAACAGATTTTATTTTCCTGTTCCAGCTTGAGGTGATTGCATGATGGTGGAGAGATCATCCCATATGTTCTTTCAGCCTTTTTTTTTTTTACCACAGATAATTGAGATGCTTTTCAGAACAGTTTTCCTTATTTGTCTGCTTTAGTGAAAAGCATTAACAGTATAGTCTAAAAAAATAAATAACAGTGGGTGACACAAAGCAGGTTCACCCTGAGTTAAGAGTGCTTGTTTGAATTTATTGGTTTGATACTGCAAAAGTGCAAGCACTGCACACACTGGCAGTCTGGAGCATTCTCCTTAGCAGCAGCACCAGCAGTTCCTTCACAGCTCCCTGACTGCTTCTGCCCTACCTTTTGTCTCTGAGTCCACAGATCTAAGTTTTCTAAATTTTATCACCACAGAGATTCCAGCAGAGTTGGCATCAAGATTAACAAGCATACAGGTAGCTTTTAACTGATGTTTTCCCACTAAAAACTTCCCATATATGTCTGAGGGAAGCAATCCAATTTGGTACCAGAGATAGCACCACTGTTATTCCATGCCTTCCACAACCCTGAGACGACTTCCTGAATGATCTCCACATACCATTCCTCTTCCTCTCCTATTTACATGCATACATTCCTGTATGAAAAAGAGATTTTGAAAAATACCAGGAAAGATTGTAAGAGTTTTTTAAAATGGTATTATTTAGTTCTCCTAGAGAACTATGCAACTGTTTACTATTTATTTTGTCCTCCTTTCATCCCAGTAAGCATGCTACTGGCTGCACAGTTTTACTTTTCCCTAGGGACTCCTAACTTGAGTGTTTCAAGTCATTATGAATCAATCTTCATGCTTCTTTCACAGCCTTATTTGGTTGGTTTTCCCCATTTCTACTCCAGCCTGGTGAAGGCTGCTGATGACTACAGAAGCAGAGTTCTGGCAGCACAGGAGGGGCAGTAGCTAAATATCTTCCAGTCTGTCTAAGCCCCCAGGTTTCTTGAGATTCATAAGCACATTCCAACAAAAAGGGATACTTCAGCATGAACTCTCCAAAGGGGCAGGGTAGGGGGAAAAAAACCCCATCCAATAGTACTGAAGAGAATTAAATGTGCCATGTTCCTAGACAAGTAAATTTAGAAATGGTTAGAAAGCAATTTAAACCCCCAGATAACTGCGTTCTGATATGGAGAGATGGTTAGAATTGTGTGGTCAAGATATTATGGTCATTGAGAAAAGAGGTATGAACATGTTTACATGAGCTATTTCTTAAATATGTGTACAAAATAACACAAGAAACTTTACTCAAGATCTTCCAACCTCAGAAAAACATCTAAAGATCATCAGAATCATTATGACCAAATGTCGACCTCTTCTACCTATTTTACAATAGAATTTTTTACCACAATCATGCTGCAAAACACCAACCACTAAAAATATTTTCTTTTATGCTACAGAACTTTTTCACCAACCTAAAAAAGTTAACAGTTGTCCAGACTCTCAAGATACGGTGGATAGATGATGTTTCCATGTAATTTAGTTAAACTTCAAAGCTGAACCCTCTACAAAATTCCAGATCCAGCCAGCTTTAAGAGGATAGGACAAGTATGGCATTATTTCAATCTGTCTTTACTCACTTCAATCTGCAATGATATACCAGAGCCACATTCCTTTAATATTAGGTCACTGACAAATGTTAAGCCTTGGGCTTCAAAACCTGACAAAACCTGTTGTGCTGAAACAATTGGTTACCTGCCCAGAGCTGTAAGCATCAGTGATACAGTCTGCAAAGTGTTCACCCTACTCTATCTAATCACATCTTTTCCCCCTTCTTAATATTATAACAATATTTGAATGCATTTTTTAAAAATGGAAAGAAGCTAAATTAAGTATAGTTTGACTATATACTGAATTTAACTAATGTATTGTATGAGAACCTGCATTTTAAATAACCCTGTTAAAACATGCACATTTTATAAAGCTGGATGATTTCCAATGAACCTTGTAATAAAAATACCTGGAGAAGAAGCTGCTGTGCAGATTATAAGCTCAAATTGCAATAAAATTAAGAGTGTGGAACAATGATCACACTGAAATATCACACACCTAAGTGTTATTCTTCTGTTTACAGGAAGTTACCTGAGCACATAAAAAATGAATACACATTTATCACCCCTCCTTTTTAGCACTGCCAAGTAGCTACAAATGAGGCAGTTTGCTTCTTCCTCAGTGCACATCCATCCATCTGCAATGCTGCATGCAGTTGTTTCCAGTTTTTACCACCTCCCAACATGTCTACATTGACAGTGGCCTCTCTGGGTGATACCTTCACAATGCAATGAGAGACACACCCTGTTGAGTATGGAGAGAGAAAAGGAGTCTTTGGTTCCATGTTAAGTGACAGTCAGATCAGTATACACTGTCCATTAATGCAGCCATGGGCAGGGTATGCTAACAGATAGAGCTGATTAAATAAGTATAGGTGCTTTAAAGGTTGGATTGCATTGTTGTTTTGACTGCTTGAAGTAAGAAAAATTATTTATCAAAAATCATTATTCATAAATTCTGTACATTTTTGTAGAAGTGTATGGTATGGCAAGGAAGTGCAAGATGAAAACCCAGCCTCTTGGCTCAAGAGCCCAATCAGAGCAGTTCAAACAGTTTTTGTATCTGTGAAGCATGACAGAAAACATTATTTTATCATATCCAGAAGAAATTTCCACTGTTTTTATTTTTAGACTAAAACCAGAAATCTGGACTATGGATGGCATTTGTTCCCTTCCTCATAACTATGGAATACAGATGAAGTTTAACAGCCCTGCTGCATAGGAAGAAAAACAGTGAAATCAGTGCAACCATTCTGACAGTTTGAAAAGTATGACTGATTCTACAATAGTTCAACTTCCTGCATACCTTTGCATAGAAAATTATACAACATCTCTGCTTGACATTTAAACAAGTATGGGGTGGAAAAAACATCTTTGATTGTAAGCAGTTCTGACAACTAAGATTTTTTCCATTTGTAAGTGGAATAACTGGCAGGAGAAAGCTGATTTGTGCTTGATATTATCATCCCTATTTTCATCTGCTTTTGCCTTCGGAGGAAAAAGGGTTTATTCACTTTGAGGTTTTCCACATTACATGTTTTTCCCAGTCTGGTACTTTTAGGAGTTTAAATTTAGTTCATATATTTCATCAAGACAAAATCACTGTAACTGACTTTGAGAAACACTTATAGCTCCAAGTTCTTGAACAAGGTTGCAGATGTTGGAGAACAGGGAGAATGGTCGTTTTTAATGCTTCCATGAAAATTCACCCCTTTTAGCCCAACTGCAACTCAGACAAAATAATAACCTTGCTTAAAAGCTTCAAAGCTTCTTCCTTCAGTGGGGAATTTGGTTTTCAGAAATTGCCTCTTAGATTGACTGATTTTGCCCAGGACCAGGAGGCTGTAGAAGACATTTCTTGTGTTTGTTGCTTCCTGAGGCTCTGGAACTCCAAAGCTAACAAATACAAAGAGGCAGGTTCTTAAAAAATGGAGAACAGAAAGGACTAAAACGTGGAACAATCCCAAATTTCTCAATCTGAGCACAATTTTCAAGTTTAGCAGAATCTACACTGAGAAAACATGCAGGCAACCCACTGAACCAGCTGGCTTGACAAAGAAAAAACACCCAGTACATTTGAGAGTAGAATTGTTGAAAGTATTTTTCACAGCATCTTTTTAAGGAAATATGTGTTTTGATTGGACTGTGCAGACATACCAGATCTTTCAGTGTATTCTTAGCTATCTCTGTACTGGTTTGTTTTACACAATAGAGGTGCACCCTGTGTCTTCTAAAAGAGCTAATGAGCTTCCAAACACTCCCTAGAAAAAAAAAAACAACAGCTTTTTTTTTTTGTCCCAAGAAAGAACTAATTCACTTCAGAAATATTCATGGAGCCCAGCAAAACAAATCTCCTGACTTCTGGAAATAATAACTTGGTAATGCATTGAAAATTGATCTGTAAAATCACTGGGAAAGAAATTTGGTTCATCTTTCTTTCAGATCTTCTACTTTTGTAAGAAAACAAAATAGTTCTGGGAGAGATTACCCATCCTGAGAACTAAGAAATAATGCAACCTGCTTACCTTATCTTGGCTATGTGTTGCTGCACAGGCTGATGCTGGAAATGGTCAGGCCACTGATGGTGAAGGCAGAAGGAAGGGGAGGGCTGAAGACAGCAGGCAGGCTGATAGACAGGTGTGTGTTTTTGGCAAATAGAGGCTGAGTATTCAGTGTGTGGCTGCATGCAGCACGAGGTCATAGGAGATGGTGCTGAGCTGCCAACCACTGCATGACTTTCCTGCCTGCTATTATGGCTACTTAAGGAATGATGGTATGGACAAAAGTGGCAGCATTGCGACAACATCTGCTGAGTTCTTTGGTTGTCTAAAGGCAGAAAGGATGGTTTGATTGTACCATTTAGTTGCAGGCAGCCATTTGGACTTGGTTTTGGTTTTGGTGTTTCCTTGGATGGGAGATGTTGGACTGTGACGTCTCCTTCACTCGCTGCAACAACCCCTGGGCCAGCAGCACTGGACAAGACGCTGCCATTGCTCAGGACCACAGAGTCACTGGCGTTGCTCATAGCCATGCTCCAAGTGCTCAGTGGACATGTGATGTTCCTGAAGAAACAAATAAAGCACAGTTTAGAGAGCTGCAGTGTTTTCAGATGCTCAAAAATAACTTTGGATTAAACGTGAGTAAAACTGCTCTGAGCCTCATCTTTCACAACACAGAGAAACAGAAAGGAGTCACCCACACTGCCAGGAATGTTTTAAAGTACTTTAACTTGTTAAACAAAATGTTAAGAGTGAAGTTGTGTCAATTTTCAGTCATTAAACCAAATTGTAAGTCAAATGAATAGAGATTTGACAGTGTCTGTGTCACAGCTAACAAGTAATAGCTGACATGCATGGAACTAGATCATTATGCACAAAACTAAGTTATAGACACTATTTATAAAAACAGCTTTTGGAATTAATGGTGTCACGATCCACCTTTCATTGCAGTTTACCTGTGTGGTTTGAAAACCTGCAGGAGACAAGCCCACACAATAGAGATTATTTAATAACCAATAATGTGCTGGTTTCAGTAACCTCCTTTCCAATTTCTATTAAAAATGAGGCATATTCATGTTTATAAAGAAATTTTGAAATGCTTTATTTGAATAAATCAAGCCATTTCAGCTGACATATCAAATTTTCTGAATAGTAGACTAGGCCATTAGCAGAAGCTCAAAGTAAACTGTTATGAATACTAAAAATACTAATACTATTACAAATACTAATATAAATAATAACTGTTATTTACAACCACATTTTTCCCATGTTGACAAAAAATAATCCCAGGATTGAATAACTGCTGATTGAGAAGCTCTTGCTTCTCAGTGACATGTATTCCAAAGGCAGTACATAATGTACCATGTTGTGAATAAAGGATATGAAAAGATTTTCTCCTAAGGTTTCTCAGGCAATATGTAGGTAAATGAGAACTATTAACATTGTAGAAGTGACCACAGCTCAAGATCAAAACTTGTGTAAGGTGCTCAGCGCAGCCAATTTTTCCCATCTTAACTCTAACTTTATTTTAGTAAGATAAAAAGGTAAGTTGGAGATCATAATTTTGATAAATAACGTGAAAGGTCAAACACCACACTCAGACAAGAGTTTGCTACCCAATTTACATGGGCCTGGGGAAGGGAGGAGGAGAAAGAGGAAGAAAAACACTAATTATATACTACTTAGAAGAATAAATCAACACTTTCTGAAAAAACAGAATCACTTCATTACAACTGCTTTGACTTTTTAATACCAAATTTAATTAACAGCATTGCAAGTCTAAATTGCAAGGCTTGTATTACAGACACTGAACTTTGCAGAGACACAACATACATAGATTAAGGCAGACAAGCAAGGAAGTTTCTAACTCATTTTCTTCCCTGATACCTTTGCTGAGTGCTCAGAGAGCTAAGCCTGTCCAGCCAGCTGAGCTATTTTACTGCATGAATGCTAATTCTGAGCAGAAAGTGCTTTGCCGACTGGAATGCTCCCCCTGCCAGCCCCCCACGTAGCATCTCCCTGAGACAGAGCTAAATCCTCCACTTCTGAAACGAAAATTAATCCTCTGCTATTTGTTCTAGATCATGTGCAGAGCCAGATGCCCTGGGAAATCACTTTCATTTAGATAACTGCTCAGAACAGGAGAATATGCTGCTTGACAAGCAAACCTTTCCTGCCTTCAATTCCACACATTCCTGCTGGGTACCCCCTCCCCTGGCCCAGGCAAGTCAAGCCCAAGGAGGACTTTCTGTTGAGCACAGAGAGCAAATTCAAAGGGCAGGCTAAACTTCAGTTTGGTCTGAAAAGACATATTAGTTATGTGAAATTTCACTGTGTTTCAGCAGTCTGGTTTTCTCTCGCACTGCAGGCAATGTCGAACCTCAGTGGACGCAGTGAGGGCTGGACACCGAGGCAGAGAAAGCTCCTCTCCAGGTGTCTGGCAACATTCTAGGAATTTATGGCTGCTTATTTTAACATTCACACACATAAGAGCTATGCTGCACGATGATGCTGCTCCATTTGTTTCTAAGTTATTTGGACTCACCCATATTATCACTTGAAACTGCTGTACACTGATCAGTTACTCTCTACTGTAATAACTGAACAGAAGGGATAGAGAAACTGCAAACATCTGATATTTCAGGAAGACAGGCACACCTCTTACTTTAAACCCAGGACACTTGCAGCATTAATTTTTAGTAGTTGTTTTCAATCACTTCATGAAGGAAACCACACATCTCTGTGCCAGGCACACAGGTGCCAAACACAGATACCCAAACTCGTGCCCACAGCAGCTGGAGAATCCCAGCACAGACACACAGGCTTGGCCCCTCAGTGTGTCTGTGCCCCGTGAGAACACCAACATGGCAATTGTAACTTCTGTCCAGACACCTCAGCAGCCTCCAGTTAATATGATCAAAGATAAATGCTTTGTTTTCCACAGATGTAATATTTACCTGTGTACCTTTTGTTCAGAAATGGTTTAGAACCACTAAATTTGAAGAAAAGATAATCAGTACCACAACATATAATTCTGCCTTTGTTCTCCTGTTGAACAAGCAATTCATGAACCATTCGAGCATTAAAATTTTGACAGATAGAGTTAATTCTTTCCCTTTTTTTCCCAAGCCTCAAGGAACTCCTGAGTACTGTCCATTTTTATGCAGTCTTTTAGAGAGGCAATGGAAGCACCTGCTTGCCTTGAAGTTCTTTCAATGACACATTAAAGCAAGACTAGTTTGCATGCTAAGGTAGCCATCTGATTAAATATTTTATTCAGTCACAGCTAAGAAGAACTGGGACTCAAACCAATTCTCTAGAATGTGAGTTGGGCTGTACATTTTCATTTAGTTTGGTAATTTTTCAATTTTGAGTCGTTAAATTTGACCGGGCTAATGTCATCTGAGTTTTGTTTCACTTGTGTTTGAGGGGATTAAAAAAGTGACTGTAAATCCACCAACAGCAAAACTTCACCTGCAGCTGTCACACCAAAATATATTCTTAGATTATATTTTTAACTCTCCATTGCATTTTGTCTCCTCTGCCACAACTGCAGTGACTGGGAACTTACAGAGATATAACAATGGCCCAATGAAGTACTTAACTGATTGTCTTCTCTTTAGAGGATGAATAAACAAGCCAATTAAGATGTGACAAATAAAAGCATAGTAAGATTGTTAATATGACATGGGTATGGAAAATCTAAGAACATGCTGGTCATTTAAAAAAAAATCTAAAAATAAGAATCTTTGAAAATACAGACTTTTGAGAATTCTGAATTCTTTCAATGCTGAAGTTTATTTTTGCTGCACTCCTCAGACTGTTTTAGGATCTGGCATTCTCCAGTAGAGTGGGGTTTTCAGACTTACGAAAATTTACACCTGAAAGCTTTGAAGCAGTGGACAGGTATTCTGAATAATGAGGTTGTAGGAAATACAAATTCTAGTGCAGGTAGCCCTACTTAGCAGAAGATTAAATACAATTAGAAAAAGTGTTCATCTACATGTTTAATACATCCCACATCCCTAGCTGGACACAAGGTATTTTAAATGTGATCATCTCTTTAGAAATTGTGCCAGTTGGACTGCTAAGGGAAGAAAACCAGAATTGTCTTTAAATACTGCACTCTTGATAGCAGTAACTGCCCAAAAAGCACTTTAGCCATGCAGTTCAAAACAACTCTTGGAAGAGTATCATATCTGGAATGTACCATGGTCTGCAGCAGTGATGTTCCTCCATGACAGTTTTATGGAATAATCCATCTGTTATCTGTGGAGCTAAGAGTGAACACAGCTCAGCCACCAGACACCTGCCACCTGCCTTGCAAGCCCTTCAGGAAATAAAGTAATGCTGTACCACACAAACTATGTGGGATTTGGTGCTCCCCAACTAGCATATTCTTTTAAAACTTGGATTAAATTCACCTGTTCCTTTGGCTGCGACTGAAAGATTTTTTCCTGGATTTCCTTGGTTTAAAAAACCAAGAACAAAAAAAACCACCCCGACCAGACTTAAAAAAACATTGGTTCAACAAATCCCATCTGGACTCAAAATGCCTGTGATTGGGAATGATAGAAGTGCAAATCCAAGATGGAATGACGTAGTGGAAATTTAGTATAACCTAATATATTAGTACAGATAATTTATAGATTTTTAAAAGACAAAAGAAAACAGCCAAATGTTGAGAGTTGTTTTAACCATAGAAGAAAAAAAATATACAAAACCTGTAACTTGCACAGAATCAAAACTAACCTGTTGTAAGACTTTAGATTTTTCATTTAAGGTAGGAGAAAATTTAAATTTCATTTCAAAGTTATCTAAAGCTTTTCAGCTGTAGTCAGCATTGCACAACTCAGCCAGCTGAACCAGCCCAGGCTTTATGGACTTTGCAGACAGAGCATCATAGTTCTGAGATGAACATGACGTCTGAAGTAACAAAAATGTCTTTTCACGTAAAAATTAATTTAAACCAGCTGTATTCTAGAAGTAGTGCATTTCTAAAATAAGCAACATTTAAAATCCTAGCACTACCTGGTAAGGCTCCTTCCAGATGAAATACCATAATGGCCTTGCAGTCCTTTAAGACGCTGAAGTTTTCCAACGTGGCCAATAGTCTCACAGTCTGTAAACTCAGTTAAATCCACGTCTGCTGTGCCAGCCAGTGCACAGCCACTCCAAATGATGATTTGCTCCTCCTTCACATTACCAGAATTCCTTGTATCTTTGCTTTTTCTCAGTGCTCAGAGAAGTAACAAGTGGTGCCTGGTGTTTGACACTGGGTTTCATGGGAGATGTCTACTTATCTATCACTGCAATGGTCTTTAGCGAGTCAAAGTGCTTTTTAATGTTTTATGGTTGTTGACCTCCATTTTGGCTCTCAGCTAGACATTTTTCAAATTCTCCAGCTCTTACTCCAATGCTATCATATGTGGTGCTTGGTTTCTCTCAATACCTCGATTCTTGCTTTTCCAGCTGTTAACCCCTGCCTCTTCCCTGAAAAGCTTTCTCTGTACAAAATACAGGCGCTTGCTTCTCAGGATAAGCCACCCCTGTGCTTTCCTTTTTTCCCCCCAGGTATTTCAAGTATATTAAATGTATGCATTTCAGCTTCAGGAAGTCTCAAATTCTTATTTCATCAACAAGCAAGTTTACCTGATATATTTACTAATGCAGCCATTTCACTCTGAGACTTGGTGCAACGCAGCTCCTACTTTTGAGAAATGCCATCACGGTCAGTTTGTTTTGTGCACAGTCTATAAATACCCATTTTCTCAACTAATGTCACCCTATTAACAAGCAGATGTTCAGCAATCTAAGTCCTTGTTCCATGAGGCAGTAGTTAGCAGACAATTATGAAGCAGAAGAGGTTTGTAGAGAGGAAATTTCCCCTCCTCCAAGTGTTCTGAAAGCCAGCTGTCCCTGTCATCCCCCTCCACAGCCTGCGAGGTTGTGAAGCTGTCCTGTCCCGAACCTGAGACTCCATGAGTTCATTTCCTGTGTCGCAGGCTGGCTAGGGAACCACAATTCCTGTGACAGGGAGTTTCCAGATGTCACCATGCCAGCGGCACAGCTCACGTACAGCTGGGCACTGGCAAGCAGCGCTGCCAAGCTGGCACAAGAATGGACCCACCAGCGACAGCTATGGGGTGAGGGAGCTGGGAATGACTGCGAAGGGTGGGAAAACCAGGATTCTTCAGACCCTCACAAACAGATTTTGCTTTGCTTCTAAGCTAAAGTTACTTCTTCGGGCACAGAGAGCAAAACAACAGCAGACCATTTACAGAAATCATTTGCAGGGTTTTGACTACAGAAATCGATGGCAGCGCTTTAACTACAAAATCTTTTCAAAGTCAAAATTTACGATAGATATAATTAGACTATAGATAGAAGCAACAACAAGGAGCACTGAATTCTCCTCCAGAAGCTTTGTATGATTCTAAAGTTTTAATTTTTTTAAAAAAAGAAAAAAACCATATCTTTGTAGGGAAAATGGAAAAAATGTATTAAAGTCCGAAAAAGCTTCAAATACTCTGAGTTTTGGAATAAGATACAGCGACCAGCAGAAATTACTGGAACCACACTACTTCAAGAAAAATGTGCATAGTTCTGGAAAGCAGGTGTATACCTGAGCACAGTTTAAAAGCCCAGAAAGCTGTTAAAAAACCCCCAAACATTGCTTACAACTGCTACACTGTCATCACACTAAATCTTATTCACACAATTTACTGACTTTCCATTACCATATGAAAGACTTTAAAGTTTTTGTAATTGCAAATATTCTGGTCCAAAATAGCTCTAATCCTGCTTACAAAGAGCGGGGAGAAACCAAATATGTCTCTTTCTGGCTGTAAGAAGAGTTACGTGCATTGGAAGTTCCACAGGTTTTTACTTCATCACGCTGTGGGATTAACATTGAAATTATTACAGCTGCAAAGTGACACAAAAGCAACACTCTTTAAGGTACGGCCCCAGCTATACCTGCCATCACCCTGGCTATATTAATGTTATGTACGAGGTTAAGAAATCTCTCCACCATCTGCTTAGAATCAGACTTTTTGTTTCCTGTCCAAATTTAAAGGTTATGTTTGAACACGGTATCATAGTAACAAAAATCGTTACAAATATTAGAATTTTTCTTCCTATTTTAATAGAAGCACTAATGTAATGTCCCTCTACAGTACATTAAAGAAGGCAAAGACTCAGTGAGAACGCCAGGTCACATCAGGCAGGTACACACTGGCAGTCACACCTATTTGATAAATACAGAGCATTCTTTGCATTTGACTCCAGAAAACACAGCGAAGCACTTTTACACTAACAGTCCAGCAATAATTTTCTTCGAAAGCTAAAAATGGGCGTTGCTGGGTTTTTTCCCCACTTCATTTCCCAAGCGTGAGTGGGTTTAAAGTCTCCCATTTGTTAAACTGTGCTCTGAAGGTCAAATGATAAACTTTGTACAGCACTTTTATCACAGCGCATCTGCCCGAAGAGCCGGATCTCGAGTCGGGAGGGGGGGATTTGCTTTCTCACGAGGCTCTTCAGCGCCGGCAGAGTCCTGTGCTAAACTCTCCGGCATTTCTACCCAGCTGAAAACTCTCTCACAATCCCAGGAGCCCACTTGTATTACAAAGTAGCATTGCTGTGTAAATAAACGCGCTGAGTTAAACCTCCATCCTCGCGCTTTCGGAAGGCACGGCCGGGTCCGGAGAGACCCAACGGGACGCAGCTCCCGCCACTCACCAGCCGCAAGTCGGGGCAGACGGGCAGGAAGGAGGCGGCAGCCCGGTCTCGATCCAGGTATCCCCGTCTCGATCCCGGTCTCGATCCCGGTATCCTGGTCTCGATCCCGGTATCCCGGCCTCGATCTCGGTATCCCCCGGCTCCGTGCCCGCTCTCCCCGCAGCCGGAGCCTCTGCTCC
>JBBMKD010000145.1:17150529-17176260 GCA_037834095.1 Argya squamiceps
TCCTACTCAGGTTGTATTCTGACTCTGTCAGTGGTCTTTTTGTATTATTGCATTTATTTTATTTTACCTTTTTTTTCCTTTTTTCTTATTAAATTGTATTTCTGACTTGGAGCCTCTCATTTGTTTTGCTTTCAAACCATTACACTCTGTCAAAAAGGTTAACAAGGACTTTTTTCCCCTTCTGCACTGCTTCACCAGTAACCCCCTCTTTTGGTTTGTCTGATACAATTAAAATCTAATTTCTGCATTTTCTAGACTTCTTATCAGAACTGTGTTATCTTGGGACTTTTAGATCAAGATGAATTTTTTACATAACAAGATTAATAGGAATTGTCATCACAATCTTAATTCTCTCCACAAAGTAACTGGTATGGATTTATTATTTCATCTATGGTATCTTCAAGCAAAGATTTTCAAGTCTGAAACAACGGGGTGAAAGCAGACAACATCTACACTCCATATTTAAGTTTAGACATTACCAACAAAACAATTATCAACCAGCGTCTATTAAATTATTTATAAAGCTATTAAAAACAAAGAAAATTTTAAATGCCTTAATCTGAAAACAAGGATTGAAAACTCAAAGATACCAAAAAGCTAAATATATGCATGTGAAATGGTTCAGAAAATAACTATAAAGCTTAGATACAGGGAGATCTCTAGCATGCTAGCTGATACTCAGCTTCAGGCAGCATCCAATTAAAAAAAAAGTTATCAGACAACTTTTTGACTGCTCATGCAAATTGAACAAAGGACTTGATTTCAGAGAGAGTAAAAAGCTTTAGTCAGTGGAAGCCTCAGGAGTGATGGGAAGGGAGCAGACCTGCCTTCAAAAATGACCTGATATTATTTCAGCATCCCTCAGAGATTATCACTGGGGCAGAAGATTCCCAAGGATGTTCCAGTCAAGGCCTCTATGATGCAGTTTGTGCTGGGTGTGGAAAGCCACATGAATTAGCTGTCCAAGAAAATGTAATTGCTTGGCTGAGGCATCTCACTGATCTTGCCTACTACATGAATATAAAGTACCTTACTCAAAATCCAAAATGTAATCAAACCTGTGTAATTGAAACAATCAAAAGGTAAATATTTGTGTGCAACCGATGGCAGATTGCTAATACTCCTAATATCTGATTAACATCAGGAATATGATCTCATGTTTATTATTCTTTATTTGAGACGGAAAATAAACCACTACAAAGTATTTGTGCTCATTTAGGAAAATCACATCTCTGCAAAGGAGAGAAAGATCAGAACAAAGTTTCTCATTATCAGAATACCATGCCACTTCACATTTTCTACACAGTTTTTCTAAGAAATCAAATTTTTCTCAGAGTGAAAAAGCAGTTGCACCTGAATTGAAAATAAACAGTCTGAACCCATCAGCCTCACGAGGGAATCTCAGTGTAAATTTTTAAGTGGAGCTCTACTTGGAATTTCAACAAGGTAATGAGATATAGACCACTTCAAAGTGGGACATGTCTACACTGATCACTGAAACACACAGCATTGCAGAAAGGGAGCCAATACTTCCAACAACATTTGAAGAAAACATGGATTTTAAAAACAATCTGTACTCTACAGGAAGCGTAAGAACAGACTGAGAGAATATCTGAGCAGATCTGCTTTTCATTTTTTTCAGCTAATATTATTTAGGCCTGTATCAAAAGCTTCTTTGGAAGCACCAGAACTTAGCTGTTGGCTCCAAATACCTTAACGTAATTAGAGTGTTTTTAAACTTTAGTCATGCCATGCTTCCTCGCCCTTCTGTGCACACTGCTGGGAACTGAAGATCCAGTTTGTCTTCCCTCCTGCTGACCTAAGGCAGCATCACACCTCTGCTTGTCCTGCTGGAACTCACAAGTGTGAAGGGTTCCAAGTCACAACTCCTCTTCACAAAAGCTAAATTGTCACTGTATTAATCTGTCTGGTGCAAAAGTGGGACTTACACCATTCTTTCCCCTTTGTCTGCAAGAGCAAGAAAAACAAGTGTTTAATCACAGTTTTGGAGAAAAGAATTGGCTGCTGGGTTCCAAGTTAGCTGATGTTACAAAACAACAGCTAACACAAGAAGTAGGGCAACTATCCACTGTTTTAGCAAAAGAAGACACACGTGCTACACAATATCCAGATTTTTTTAGAAGGAGGAGTCAAAGTTCACTTGTCCTTATCCTAAAATAGAATTTCTACTTCTCAGTTTACTGGTTTCGGGGTTTTTTTTTTAAATAACTAAAGCCACATTGCACATGTATCCCAAAGCCCAAACATCAAAACATGCATCAAAAGCATGTTTTGTAGACTGAGGTGCACAGGCTCAATGAACTGAAACTCTGCCTGTGATGACATCAGCCAGCTGCAAATGGAGTCTAAGTACACTGTCAGAACTGGGAATACAGGCCGAAGGCTCTGGCTCCCTCTCTGGAGACAGAAAACAGTATTTCACTTTTAGGGTGGAACACAAAAAGAAAAATAAAGTACCTGCATTTTATAACACAAATTTATTTGGATAGATGACCAAACAGGTCACAGCTTCAAATTGCCACTATGAGATTCAGAGTGGTTTTTGGGAGCTGTTTGTTTGTTTTTAAAATATAAACATACACACTCTTACAGTCATATTTTGCTCAATGAGCTTTATGAAAAAGTCTGCCATATCCTGCAGCTTTGCAAACTGAGACCATATGTGAGCATTATGCACACCACAATAAAAAAGCAAGCTGCCTGTTCAGCCAAACATCTCCTCCTGCACATGGACACAGATGGAAGTAGCTGTTGCCACTGAGTAACTCACAGAGCTAAAATGCATCTGAGAAACTGCTCCACTCCCCAGGCAGGACCTGCTCTTAGGGACTGCAGCAGAGCTGGATGGGACAGAAAGTAGATGCAAGTAGTGAGGTGGTTTGTCATTCCCCCCTCATCTCCTGAAATGAGCTCTGCACAGACACTTATCCAGCTCTGAGAAATGAAGACAAATACAAACACCACTTCCTCCTGTAACTGCTAAGCTAAGCAGAAACACAAAGTGCACACTTTTATTTTACAGCACAAACAAGAATTAGGCTTTTTGCACCAAACCATTAAAACATGCAATTTGCCCATCAGGTCACTGTAGAAGGACGAAAAAAAGTAGTGTCTGCAACTGGCTTACACTGGAAAAACAAGGAGGTGGAAGGATGAGGTAATACAAAGAGGGAAAGCAGTTTATCACCCCACTCATTCTCCTCTCAGAGAAGACTCGGGAATAGCAGGGGACTATGTGCCCACTCATGACCTTTCTTTGAGAAAGTGCAGTGCAAAGTCTCAAAAAGTAAAAGTCAGGGAGGAGGCAGAAATCTGGCATTCCAGCACTCCCAGCTTAAAACTCCAAGGCAGACTGACTGCTATTTCACAATCTGCTGATTTGCTCTACTTTCCACAAACCAAGAATGCTAAAGAAATTCTAATTCAATCTCTGCTTAATGTCTCAGGTTAATCACATTAAAATTTTGCTTCTGGAATCTTTAATGTCATCAGTGGCAGTAGTGGGCCACTGAAAGTTAACATTCAATAAGAAAACTAAGAATCTCCTTGCTGGAGGAAAGTGAGCCAGAAGTCTCTTTTCGTGAGGATTTTAGAGACAGTTTCATTTGCAGGTTTTTAGACAGGCATGCACCTTTAGGAGGTGAAATCACCTGTAAATCTATACAGAAATAACACAGTTCTCTCCAATATTTATCAGGTTAGGAGAAACCATTAGCAATGGTACTGAAGCATATGTGCTTATGGAATAGAAAAAGCATTCCTGCTTTCTGCAGCTCATGAAATCATTTCTCTTGTAGAAAGCAGCTTTAATATACACATTGCAGTCTATACAATTGTAGGTATTAATACTTCTGTGATTGAGTATAGGAATGATTGTGCTCAATCAATTCATAAAATAAGAACGTTTTAAGCCTCAAAACCAACAAAATATCTGATTCTTCAGATAAAAGTATGATTACCACAAAATGGTCAACTCTATAGGGAATGCTTTCCCTAGGAGCTATTTGAGCTGTAAGCTCATAACTATGATTTTTTTTTTCTGCTTGAATAATGTTTCACTTTTAGAGTCTATGACATTTAAAAGGTAGGTTTCAGACATGGAAGAGGCCCTACCTCTGCATCATCAATTCTGCACCATGTAGCCAAATTCTCTATTCTCCAAACAAACTATGCCTCTTATAAACAAAGAACTCCAATTTTTGCATTTCTACAAAGCAAATAAATTTGTACAAGTAGTTAATGCTGGATGCTGCTTTCCCTGTCATAGAACTCCTCTGCAATTAAATGACTAGAACTGTCAAGGCTTACATGAACACACAGTCTCTGCACCTAATCTTTAGCTATTATTATATAGCTGCAGGTCTGCTTGGACATGTAGAAAGTAAGTATTTCCAGCCACTGGCCCTTTAGAGACGTTGAGTGGGTAATGTGAACATGGGAACAGGAAAGCACACACATGCATGTTTTATTTGCAACTTTCACTCCCAGTTCCGTCATCTAAAAACTTTGTAATTTTTCCATTTCTATAGAGAAACCATGCCAGCATCTTCACCCAGACAAAATACTTCTTTCATCAAATGAAAGAAGTTTAATTCCAAATTTCAAGTAAATATTCCTATAGCCACCATCATTACTTATCCAAGCAATGAGGCAAACCAAAGGAAAAAAACCCAACAAGTCAACAATTCCATGAATCACACAGAAAATGTTTTGCTTCCACTGACAGGACTGATGTTTAAGTGAAGCATTGATGTCATTTTAGTGGCACACCCTCCTCTGCTGCAAGACCTCACCCTCCACAGCCTGTGCCCAGCTTCCATCCCACCCAAGCACATCCATTAGCTCTGCACTTCTGCAGCAGGCTGCACTTATGTTTGCACTATATTTAAAATCATTTAATTGTTCTACCTGCTTTTGAACAGAGTCAAATCAGATATAACAGTAATTACAAGCAGAACAATGAAAATAACAAAAGGATTCAGTATAAAGAATCCTCAGTTACTTAACTGCCTTTTAAATCCCATACATTCAACTTTGCTGTTTCCAGGTCTTTAGAGAATAATGGCTCATTTGACCAGTTCTTACTTAAAAGTCAATTACTGTACTTGTAAAATTTACCTTTAATGCAATTGCCACCCAAGACCTCTTCATCACTGCTCTTGATTGATTCCTCAGGTCCTTCTCTCAAAGTAAAGTCCTTGCCAGTACTGCACCATCTTTCCCCAAATCCCTGCTTTTCCTCTTCTCCATCAGCATCCAGAAACCAATTCCTAATCACAGAACTTCCATTTACCCTCCATCCTAATTCTCCCTAGTAAAACAACACTCCTGTCATTCTGACTTTCCCAGGTTGGAGGGGAATAAAAGCCCATCCATACCAAAAGACACTGAACTTACAGAAGTTATTTCCCTTGCAAACAAGTGTGCTGTACTTACTGAAAGTTATATGGAGAATAAGCACACAGAGAAGTTCAGAGCGGGGAAACTCTGTCCTCATAGTCTCAAAGCCTTAAGAGCCTCACACATTCCTGAGCTTGCAATTTATATTCCCACCTCACATTGTTTCCCCCTCGGCTGCCTGCATCTTCTGGGTTTGCACACAGCACCTTCATTTTCTTCCCCACACCTCACGTGCTTTGAGCAAGATTCAGCTGCATGAAGCCACCAGGCATTTGGCACATGGAAATAACAAAGCAGGAGAGAGAGCAAAGCCTTATTACAGACAGATGTTGCTGCTCTTACTGCAGCTCCATGCTCAGGAGTCTCATTAGAAAGAATATTGCTCCCAGTTGCAGCCTAACAGTGGAGAGAAATACAACAGAAGCAAAGCAAGTTGTCTGCTCCTGACAAGGGAACATTCAATAAAAATCTAAATTTGGCACCTTAATGTCTTTGAAATCAATCAGCCTCTAAAATTGCCTGCCACATGATGCTAACCATGGAATACAGCAAAGTTTAGTGCACTGCAAATTTTTATGGTTGTGTGGAACTTTTAGCTGCTCATACGATTAATGCCAACAGAAGGACTATTAGAAGAGAGGTAAGTATCTGCTGTTTAAGTTGTTAAGCTTTTCATGCCTCTGGCTCAAATAACTTCACACTCTCTGAGACAGTAAGATTGCACATTCTTCCTCAACTTGCCTTTTCTCCAGCTTAATAATGGTACATTCTCTTCCTGCTTATTCTGTTCCTCCACACTTGCAAAAAGCATCGTTGCCCCTATACATACCCAGCACTCTGACAGGCCTTGTACAAATAAGGATTTGGCTTCTTTCTGCCTTCTCACAACTATTCAGTCCTCTGCCATCCCCATCTCATCCCTCCTCAAATTACCTCAGTATTAAAAAAAAGTAGTGCATAAATGGTACAGCAAAAGGGCACGGAACAGCTCTCTCCTTTCTAATAAGGTTTTTAATGCCTTAGGCTAGATGAGATGTTTCTCTTCATGTTAGTACTAGCACCAAGTTAGTATTTCCTTTCAGTACCAGGATTATGGTGCTACCAAATAGTAATAAATCTCAACTAAATATTGTCAAGAAATTAAGATCTAAAATTAGACTTGAAAGTAGTATTTTAAAAGAACCTCTAATGACTATTAGAATGGGGGAAGATATATACAAAAAGGAAAACTGACTGAAGTGGTTTCAAAGAACAATATAATTATAGATGAGCTTCCAGCATTTTATGATCACGAAAAAAAGTTATCTTTCTTAAACTGAATTATGACGAATTGTTCCTTCTCAGGAGTGGAACAACACAAAATTGGTACTACCAAAATCTTCAGCTGAGGCAAGGTATTTTCAGCAAAAATTTTTATCTCTATTATGATCATGTGGTCAGATGACTATTACGTGGCCTAGCAAAACCAACTTCAATGTGAATATATTTCTAACCCGTAGCTAAAGGAAGCAAAGTAAACATTCATCTGGATCTGTTCCTTTATTTCCATTTGCAGATCATGAAGGTGTGAGTACACAATGTTCTCCACAAGCTTTAGGAGATGGGACAATTCAGCTAGAACATCCCAACAGTGAAACCACAAAAGAAATATCCTGGAGACAGAATATGGGAGAAGAGGAAAGGCAAACTGCCTTTCAGACCTGTCCCAGAAGGGCAGCAACTTTTCATTATTTGACATTTGTAAAAATCTTTAATTCAGGGGTTCAAATAAAACCTTCATGATATGCACAATCTGCACGTAAGAACACTATTCCTAAAAGTTGAATATATAAAGTAGAGTATAAACATATCAACTGGAAAACTGGGATGAAACTCTCAGATCACTTCTTGTTTAAGACTGAGGTATTTTTGTAAGAACACTTGGTGTTAGTCAACTATAGATAAATCTCTAAGGCTATAACTATGCAAAAGAACCCATCAAAATTCAAACATGTTGAGCTGAACCGTTCTATAATTCCATCTGAGAAGTTCTGAAGTTTTTGCTAGAAGTGCTGGTTTTCCCTAGCTCAAATAGTTACCCATTTCTAATATTCTAAATGAAGTCATCTGGTCTTTTTCTAATTGCCACTTAGACCCAAATCAACCACAGGGACGCAAAAAATAAAACAGAGACACCAAAACCTAAGACTATTCTGGTGAACAGTACTTTTGGCACCCAAGCCAAGCAGCAACCACAAGAATGCAGTCTGGCCATGATGAAGCTCTTGATATCCAGTCCCTGCCTCCCCCACTGACCCCTGATCACCCAGAACATTTCAGCAATTTCTGCAGGTTTGCCTCAAGACATTATTGTGACTACAGCGTGATACTGAATAAGCAATCTTCATCTTACAGCACTTTAACAATCTCCAGCTTCTCCCACAACCATAAAGCTATAGATTATTTTATTTGTCCAAGATGACATGCTAATTTTTATCAGATTTCACTGCCATCATCTTTCAAGACCAACCTAAATATTTTTCCAAAAAAGTACTTTTTAAATTAGATCTGGTAAGCAATATAATAAGTTCTTTCTCTTAGAAGCAGGATCTCATTTTGTGCAAGTTTAAGATACCAAAAGCCCACCTAAAAATGCACACTATTTCTTGAGCAAAGTTAATTCTTTGTTAATGTAAGTATTAAAACTCAAAATTGTGTTCCTTTCCAAATAACTGAAACATGTCTTTAACAAAGCAGCAAACTGTAGTACAGCATGAGCATTATCAGTGTCTGCTTTTAGCAGATAATTTCATTTCACCAGCGCAAATTTTATTGTAACTACCTTCCAGTACTTCTCCCCTCTCAAAGTTTTCCTGTTTTGTAACACTCTGGAAACTCAACATCTTGCTTTGAAACCCTGGCTTATGGCCAACTTGCAACTGATACTACAGTTTAAATACCTTCCTAGCAAAGTTGCACAAACTTCAAAACACTCTGGGATCAGTCATTAAAATGTTTTTGTTTCAGTTACAACACTAATGAAAACCAAATGTCTACATTTATTTTAGCCAGCTTAATGGTCTAGGGACTTTGCTTAAAAGAAAGCACTGAATCAACCCTCATTTACTTGACTGAACAGATTAGCAAAACAACATGGTACAGAGATACGGATAATATTTTTAAAAGGTTTAATAAGAGTCTTTCAGCCACAGTTTCAATTAAGGAGGCCCAATTAATCGCCTCAATTTTCTTCTTCTCTAAGGTCTTCAATTACAGCACGCTTCAAACTATGCACTTTTAGCTGCAACTTTACAAGGCTCAATTTGCAAATAGATTTAAGACCCAAAACTAATGTTGTGTTACAGGATAGGCTATTGCAAATGAAATCGAGTACAAAATGCCAGACCCTGCCTGAAGTTTGGGCCTTCCCGAAGTGCCTGCTTGTGAAAGATATCAGCGTGCTATGAAAGTGTATCTCCCAACGACACACACACCACATTCACCGGACATGGGAATATTGGGGCTGGGAACTGCAGCGTGCTAAATGAAATGCTCCATACAAAGCTGTCTTTTATCTGAGAGTCATGACATCCTGCTGCTGCTTTAGTCCATACCTTCTACAATAAAGCCAGCAAATTCTATGCTGGTTTTGTACAGCCTTAGCAATTCAAAATAAATTGATGTTTCAGCAACATTTTATGCCTAAATTCATTTTTGAACGCTTTGTATGTACTTCTCCACAGCAAAGAATACGGAAGGTCTGCTGAAACAAAACCAGCACAAGCTGGCACAAATATCTACATTTCAGTAACAACACTGTTGACCACCATTTGCATCTCAAGGTATTTGGGGCATGCACCACCTGTTTCCAACTAGCTCTCACACTATTCAACTGCACGATTAATGACAGCTGCTACAAAATCTAAAATATCAGGGAAAACAAATGAAAGTTTAACAGCAGCTATGCAGAATTGAAGCAAGCCACGGTCCTTTACTAAATATGAGTCATTATAACACACACAATACTCCAGTAATGTGTATTTGCATTTCACAGACTCCCCTCACCACCCTTGCAACTCAAAAGTTAGAGTTTCTGTCTGCAGGAGCGCCGACGCCTCTGTGCCACAATTGTTTCTAGGCCAGGAGGGTGAGCAGGCTGCCCCTGCACTACCAGAGTTTTACAGACCTAAGGAATCCCTAGCAGAGACTTCCCAGTACACATCCCTAACATGCACATCCATCCTATTTAGACAGAAACAGAAAACAGAACGAAAAGCCTGCTCAAGAAGAGACACCAAGTGCACAAATGCCAATCCAAAAAGAAATTTTAAATGAATGAATCTCAGATCATCAATATTTTTATTCCCCAAAATGTGTAAAAACCGATATATAGCAAGAAAGTAAAGGTTATAGATAACTAATGAGCCAGTAAAAAGACTTTATAACACTCAGTTCAAGTGCATTGCCACTATATTTGGAAGTGCATTTTACATATGAACACTGGCATTCTTGCTGTGCTTTCAAAAGTATGCAGAACTCTCCCTGTGTAAAAATTCTTCTTTCTAACACAGGAAGACATTGAAAAGAGTGAGTTTTTATATGCTTAATTCAGAGTTTCACAAAAAAATCACATGCTTACAGTAATTAATTTGATTTCTCTATTTAGGAGAATTTTTTTTCCCCAGAAATTCGAATACAGAATTCTGGTACTAAGTAGCTGATAACTGCTTTTCTGTTAACTCCAAAAGGAAGAGAAAGGACTAACACAGGAAAAAATGGATACTTAAAATTAATATACTTATGTTTCACAAAAGAAACCAGTGCAACATAAAAGCCTTCCAACGCCTTGGGTCTCTGACCTGGTAGTGACCTTATAGATGATGGACATCATCACAAGAGCACCACGAGCAAAGAATCCTTTCTCAAAGTTTCAGCTAAATAATCACTAAAAGCAACAAGAAACAAAATCAAATAGTTCACCTATTTAAATGAGAATGAAAAAATAGCTGAGAATAATTTCCTATTCCTTTATTTTTTATAAATATAAACTTTATAAACTTTTATTTTTTATAAATATAAAATTTATAAACTTTATTTATATACCTGCTCTTTACTACTTTGAGAAAGAATCACAGCATACTGTTTATATAATTATTTCTCTTATGTGGATAAGAAAAGTATGAATTCAACCACACCCTTCAAAAACCTTCAAAAATACTATTTCTCAGTATGAATTTTCTCAGACCCTGGCAGCCTTACAGAACAGTCACTGCCTCAGCCAGCAAAGAGGTTCCTTCCTGACATTTCAAATAGATACAACAACGCCTTCATTTATTAAACTGACCATACCTGCCTATCACAATTTCTCTCAGGCATTCAGCACAGAAGATTAATAAAGAGCATGTGGATCAAACAAGCAACACCCCCTGAGATCAAGAATAACAAATTCCTGCAAGAACACAGTTGGAGGTAAGTTCCTGCTATCAAGTACTGTTTGCACAAAGCAGCATAGAAGTGCAAATCACAAACTCTCAGGAGACTCCCACATCCCATCTGCATACAAAGGGAACTTTCAAGTTTAAAACCTAATCTATGGTTTGGGACAAACTTCTCAAATATGATTCTTTTAAGCAGTGATACACATTCATTCATCTCTCAAAAGAAAATAATTACACCAAAAGGAGATTACAGAGAAACAGCAATACTAAAGCATTAAGTCTTGCAAATTCAGAATATTAAGATTGATTTTTATGGCTCACAGAACAAGCTTCAGTTCTTGCGCATGACAGGGATCTTTTATGTGAAAACACCTTGAGGAAAAACAGATAAATATTAAATATTTTCCAGCAAAACTGAACTTGACATTTGTCATACACTGAGCATTATCACTTTAAAGCCTCATCTAATTTAGTTCAAATCATACCCACATCACATGACCTGTTCCTGTTCAAAGGAAGAAAGAACAGCATGGAAGCAAAGAGAGCTTAAGAACAAGGTGGCAACTCAGCTTCCTTCACATTGACACACTCATAGGAGCAGTCACCCCTTTTGGAATAAGAGAACAAAATTCTGAGGGTTTTGGTTTGTTTTTTTAATCCCAACATTCTGCATCTGGGGCATTTTCTCAGTGTGTATTAAGGGTCAACCCAAAAGCATTTAATATAGACTACTCTGTGAGTATTAGGATCTTAATGGTTGGTAGTGTCAGCTTTGAGAGCTGGTGTTGGGTCAGGCCAAGAGGACTGATGGAAAATGAGGTAATCAAACAGATGCACACAGCTCTTTATTCCCTGTCACTATGGCCAAGTGCCCTTGCTGGGTACAGCACAACCTCCAGGTATGAGAAATCAGCATATGGGATGGTTGAAAAAAAAACAACAAACCAACACACTAAACAAAAACATGGTGGCTTTTTACCTAGAAATGTACTTGGAAATTAGGTCTGAACAGCCATAAAAGCGTTCTAACCCAAGAGCATTTGGTCACTGGTGATTATCAGAAGAGACAGATTGGTATTGGTATTGTTAAGATAACATCTAATAAAGTGAAATAAGCATGGACTGCAAAAGGCATTCATCCCCAAGGACTGTCATGTTTTAACATCCTGCTGAGTTTGTACATTTGTAGGATATGGGCTATATTAGAGCAGCATGTGGAGCCAATATCACATCAGGCCTCACAACCTGAAGTCAGAAATCCACTTCTTGGCAATTCCAGTAAAGATTCTCACAACTCCATTTAGTCCTGGACATGTCCTCATATCCACGCCCACTTTCTTCCCAAAAAAAGCTGAACTTGTGTCAAGAAAAACCAGACTGACTACTACAGCTTGCCTCACTGTTCTGCAAGGGTTCCCTCCTGGCAAACACTCCCCACAAGGATGGACCCAATGAAACTGTATCCCTGAAGAAGTGCAGAAAGTACAGACTCCACACTGCTCATTCTGACTGGAAAATGCAGATGTTTAATGGGGGTGGTATTTAGCTTGCATGACCCACTCAAGGTATTTTGCACTACATCTATAAAAGCAATGGAAGAGCTCTTCTTTGAAACACAAATAGTTTCAAACACAGCTCTCTCTGTACCTGTACTTCACAAAGGCTATTGCTATTGCTGGCTATTGCTACAGTCACCAAAACCCAGAGAACGTCTTGTCAGCTTCACCTGGAAACTCAGACCTACTGCACTAAAATTAGCACACCGAGGGTATTTCATTTACACTTTTTAAAACACACAAGACACTTCTTTGAGTGACATTTCAAGGTTTTGGAACACACAAAGTATAAGACTACCACACTTTTCTCAAAATACTTTTAATAATCTCTACGTGTGAGGTAACTTCAAAAGGTTGATGGTAGAGCTCATATGGGACCCGACTGGCACAGACTGACCCTGCCCAGGCTTCTCCCCACTCCAGAAACCACCTTTGATTATGATGTGGAAGGGAGCAGGGTCATTGTGGCTGTGGAGTTTCACAATTAAGTTCATCACAGAATGTACACAAGAATCAATTTTACCAAGAAAGCTGCTGCTAATTCTTTTACTCCATTAAGAGTGGTCATCCATTTTCAGCAGCTGCTTCTTTAACAGGTGTTCCTCTCTTATCCTTCAATTTCCACAACAGGACCTTTTCATGCTTTTCCACGATGTTGCCTCTTGACCTTCTGCTACTCTTCTGGCTATTTGACCCAAAACTGAACCAAGTGTCCTGCAGCAGTTGCTTGTCTTGTCCTTAAGGACTGCAGAGCTTACAGTCAGCCATGAGCAGCACTTGGTGACACCTTCATAACAAACACAGGGCTTGTTTTCCTCAGTTTTCACACATGCCTGTCCACACCTTCCAGTGTGACCTGGAAAAGGAACAAGTTAATGTTTGACCTCTGGTTTAATCACATACTTTTTCTAGTGGTTACTTGACAGCAGAGTCTGGTGCTGTGCAGGTTGCTTGCATGGGCTCCAAAGTCAGCAGTTTGTATTTCTGAATCAAGATTTGAGAGGTTACATAAACACATTTATCTTTGTGGTCTTTTTTCTGGAAGGGGAGAAAAGTAAGCGTGCAGCCAGGAAGGAGCACAGCAGATGATTCGGAAGGCAGAAGACAGACCAGAAACACACTTCAGGTGTTTTATTATGTAATAAAACATACAAATGCTCTCTCGTGGGCATTTCATCTATGCATGCAGGAGTTTTGGCTTGATTTCCTTGTTATGCCAGTTCTTAGCCAGAAAAAATTCACCATCCATTTTTTCCAGTAAGTCTAGGACCTCCTTGCTTCATGCAGGTGCATGAGATGCAGCACATTTTGCAGCAGCAGTTCTCTGGTTCTAGGTGTGTGCACTGCATCCCTGTTCCAGTGCTGACTGACAGGACTCCAACACACAACACAGGGCACACAAAATCAGCAGGGTCATTTCACTGCAAAGGGAATAAAGCAACTGAACAACTGACAAGCTAATGCCAAGGAAGGATATACACATGAACATCTCTGCATTCACTCTTTTCAAAGTGAACTTAATTCTCCAAGCAGACAGTAGAATTTACATTCACTGGCCAATTAACTCCAGTGAGAACAGTATCACTTGAAAGCAGAATATGCATTTGAAAATAGCTACCATAAACCCTCTCTACCTCATTCCTCTGTAAACAAACATTAAGAACCTGATATATCCATGGCAACTTGTGCTGTGGAAACTAGAATTCAACATAACCTTTTAAAAAATGATGCCGGTTGTTTTACAAAGAATTCACTGAAAGAACTGTAAACCCTGTAGGGTGACACCATAATAATAAATTTAAATGTCTGTGCAGGCCTAACTTGAAACAAGCACCTGCAGGAAGAAGCCCTTAGGGATTTCAGCCTGATGCTACCAACCCTGGAAAAGGTATTTCACTGCCCTGAAGACCCCACATGTCCCTCACTCTTCAACACTGCAGGTCTGTTGAACCAGAATGACACCACACAGCATTGCCCTCAGCCTCCAAAGGAACCTAAATTTAAAAATAAATCTTTCAGCTGTATTGCTGTATCAAACCAGCTTATACCAATGTAGCCTCCTTGCTTAGAAAATATCAGGACTGGGATTCTAGTAAAATTTAAATTCTGCAATCTTTTGGTATCCTTATAAATCATGAATGAAAATTAAAAAACTACACCATACATCTGAAGTCTCTGAGAAAGGAGCTGTCTTCAACAACAGCAGGGAATCAAAAAAGCAAAGGAAGAAAGAATTTACATTTTCCATAGATAAAAATTAAGGAAAATACCACAAGGTTAGATATATTTAACCTATCAGAATTTTAAATTACAGCTCTTTAACCTGAGAGTACTGTAGCAGAAGAATTCAAACACAACTTAGGAACTCATGAATGAAAACCTTGGGCTTACACACTAACTTTTAATGCAGAAAGACAAGTCTGAGAGTTTTAATTCTGTAGCTACAGACAAAAATTAATCCTTACAGCATTACATTCTGTGTGTGGAAAACAGGGCCAGGAATTAAACATGCCCTTCAGCAAATCACAATTCAACAACATGTCTAAGATTAAGATGCTGACAGTTCTGTCTCCCAGGCCCAAGTTCCTGCTACCAGAGTACACTGCCTCTTATTCATGCATTTTAATTGCCAGGTTTAGAATAAAAAGGCATGCAAGATAAAGGCTGCTATCTGCTAATGAGGGAATGGTTTATTTTATATCTTAATTCTGACTTGGAGGAATGAGCTAAGCAGTCTGAAATCTTAGAATCTGGTATCAAACTTACCACGGGGTTTGAAGAGTTTAATTTCTCCCTGATCCCCAAAGCAATTTTACATATAGCTAGGGAAGAAGGATGATTCTGGAAGTTTGCACCCATCAGTATACACTTAGTGTATCAATTGGAAGATATTTAGAGACATGAAATGGAACTGAGCCAGAAGATTTATAAAAGTATTTCCCCCTCTCCCCCAATGCAATATTACTTTCTTTGAAGAGCAGGGAGAGAAAATGAGGGAGTACAGATGTGCAATTTTGACAGCAAGACCCATTATCACAAAATGAGAAGGTGATTAACATGGGCCCAGTGCTATTAACCACTCTGATACCTTTTTAATTCAAATGTCCTTGCTTTCTAGAAATCCTTCTAGGATTTTCTAATACTCTAATGGTTAGGAAGTGGCTCAATAAATCAGCTAATCCTGCCTCTCAGTACTGAGGGAGAAAAACATGGTCTAGACATAGTTAATCTGTGCCTTATGAGGCCCTTTAAAAATGGCAATACCACAGTCTTCCCAAGCAATCTGTTTCAGTGGGTCACAGCTCCTTTCCAGTGTCCATTTCCACTCTCTGTTGCAGTTTAAGCATGTTACCAGTGGTTCTGCTGACAGAGAGACCAGACTGAAAAATGCTCTCCGTGCCTGTACCTCACCTGAAGAAAACTCTCCCTTCCCTCTGTAGTCTTCCATTCTGTAAGGGAAACAATTCTTCATCTTTCTGTGAATAAAATATTACATTTCTCAAGACTTCACTCTTTACTTTCCTCTATGCTGTCTTGTAATTGAGCTTTTCCAGGGGTGAAATGCTTAAGACTAGCATGAAGGACTATAATGTGATATGTAGAAACTCACCCCGCTTACATATCACAGAACATCCAAGCTCTTTGCAGCAGCTGTGTTAACAGAATCATATCTGGCTTCTCAATTGCAACATCCTCACAACTCTTTGCACAAAACTCATTCTCCTCCTCCACAGTCTTCTTGTACAAAGATGATAATTGGAGGATCTTGAATCTTGTCCTCATCCAAAAGGCTTCTCCCTCCCAGACTGCTTCTTCTCTGTCCTCAAGTCTCTCTGAACCCTATCCACATTTTCTAACACACTCACAAGCAATTCCAAACTAGATACCATCTGCTGCTAATACTGCACAGCCTTAATGTTTCACTTAAGTCAAAATTAGTGACAGAACCCTGCAGAGAGCATTCAGTCTCCACAAACTCTGGTCTGACAGTGATCCTGAAACTATTTAAGGCTTTTCACCAACTTTATGGTATTTAGAGAAACATCCTTGCTTCTAATACAGAAAAAGCCATTAGAATAACTAACTAAACTAAGAACACATTTGTTCCTCCCCAAAAAGACTGGATACCATGCCATAAAAGGAGATTTGATTGGTTATGAATTTTGGTTTGAGAAAATCCACATTTATGTTTATTTAACACTTCTTGTACTTGTAACTTGAAAAACTTATCCAATGGTTCATATTTGTTGCAATGTTTTTGCAAGTGGACTCCAGAACCCTCGTGCTTCTTTTCCACCTGACCCACTTAAGATACAGGTGTTGGGCCTGGCTTCTCTCCCTGCTTAAAGAACTTTATCTGTCTACATGGAAACTGATAATGGTTCTGTGACCAGGAAGCAGGTGACCCAAATTATCCTTTAAGTTTCACCTGCTTTCCAAATTAGTCCTTTTGTAAGTGTTCTCCATCATCTTACATAAGAAAAATTCCTCTGCTTCTGTTTCTGGTGTCAGGTATAACTACAACTTACCCTGCAATACAGATTTATCTGAACTAAGTCTACTAAACATACTCTAGAATTTTAAATTTTTTCTTGGGAAGAAAGTTAATTCAAACCTTTTCCAAAAGGGTTGCAACCAATTGATTTTCTAGAATATTTTCACCACTCAGGTCTTTTATTAGTTGTCTGCACCCCAATTCATAAACACCCAGCAGCAATTCACATTGAAGGTCACAACAGTCCAGTTTGGTAAACTGGGAAAACAAAGTCTTATGTTGCAGATGTAAATGATCTCACTGACCACCAAACACCTCCTTGGTGCTAAATGAGGTCTCCTGCCTCCTGTCCTGGCTGAGCTGTACCAGCCATGCTGGTGCACATCACACCAAGCCTTCAGCTGGTTCTGTGTATTCTCCTGCCAGGACCTTACAAGGACAAAGGATGACCACGTCACTGGAGCAATCTGCTCACACAGCAGCCACATCTGGACCTAAAACTACTTGATCTTGTTAGCTATGGACAACCCCTCAGGAAGCTGTCTGTACACATCTGAATTCAGTGGAAGGAGGCAACTGTGAGAAAAGAAGAATTTAAGCAGTGGAACAAAGCACCTGCCCTTTTCCATGGAACAGCCATGAGTGCTTGTTTTGGCCCATGGTTTATCACACAGTACAGCACACCATGGAAGGCTACCCAGAAGCAGCTCACAGAAGAGATAACCACATCCAATTAAGAAGTACCAAAACATTGACTTTATTCAAACTTTTCACTTGCTGCATTTCTGTTTTCTACTTTCCAGTCATTCTGCCCAAAGCTGTAATACAATGGGGAAAATCTGTAACACAAATATGAACACAAATTTCCAGAAAAGACAAACAAGACACCACAGAACGTCCTCTCAGCAGGGCTGACAGAAGAGCTGGTGTTATGTCTTGAAGAGTAAAGTAATACAACTGTTTTGAGCTATCATTCAGACCCATTATTATCAGCTGATTAAATTTTAACCGAATACCTCTGACACTAAGGTTCTGACCACCAGAACCTTTCCTGGACCAGAGGGGGCAATGATGAGAGGCACAGTAGATAAGAGAGCTCTCAAAACTAGGAATTCATCTCAGAGTCTCATAATCCCATTATTGTGGCTTCAGTTTGTGGGTTTTACAGATTTGGCAGCCTTCAATTTGTAGGTCCTACAGATTTAGCATTCTAAGTTCTAAAAATCAGCAAGGAACTCTAGACAGCATATTCAAATTACCTTTGGGGGTTAGAGGATAAGATGCCAATTTAAGGAGAAACAAAATCATGTTTGGCACAAGCAAACAGATGCAGTTTCTCCTGCCTAGATAGTAAAAAAAACCCCAGAAAATCTTATCCTTTTGGAAGTCAGTAACTTCTTTATTGCGTATGCAATTAGTAAAACCATAAAAAAAGATAAGCTAAAAACCCTTGCAAAGTAACAAAAGCTAAGGGAGGGACAAGCCTTCCCCAATCCACTCAACATCACACATCAGTGATCAAAATCTATTTTAAAAAAATAATTAAAACCCTTTTCAATTTCCCCAGAAAGCAGTTTGGTTTGTAGAACTCAACCATACACAGGGCAATAACAAACCACCATGTGACCCTCTTAAGGAAAGGCCATGGGAAAAAAAAAAGAAATCTGTCTGGAGTTTGTGTTGGCCAGGAAAATCAATATACTTAGTCATAACTCAACTGCACTACTTACAAAGCAAGTAATTGTTTTCCCACTAATGCCATCTCTACCATTTTTAACAGAGAACAAGTTGCCAAAGTCCTCAGTTTGCAGCAGATGAAACTGGCTTTGCTTGACAGCAAAGAAAAGCAGAGAAAAGCAGTTTACTGATACAACCATTAAGCAGTAATGCAAAAAAAACCACCCCAGTTACAGCTCACAGTCAACCACAACTACTTTCTTCAGCTGTCTTGGTGTATAAACATTACACAACAACATTTCCAAAACCCTTAATGCAAATCTTGTTTTTTCAGTTCATAAAATTTCACTATCACAGAAAATACCCATGAACTAATTCAGGCCCAGAAATGTCTTGGACCATTCAGGATCTCCGACTTCACTGTCACAGAAGTGAGTTCTAGACTATATAAATGATCTTACTTTAAGTTTTAATAATGGATTTTGGGTTTAATTTCATTATGTTTTTATAAAGCTATCAGCATGACATACATTTCACAGGACTTAAACATCAAAGGGTTAAGATTAAGTTACTGAATTCTTGCAATACCTGCTGCAGTTTTTTATAGTATTAAAGAAGCTATCAACAATAAGTGAGAACATATGTTAAGACTAGGGTGAAGTTTATTCTAAAAGGCAAAAATTCCCTTCAGCTTTATATAATTTAGAACAGCATACGTATTAAAGAAAATATTTTAACTTGCATATTCAAAGAATGTGGCAAAGCACTCTGCCATTTCCTAAGCCCAAAACATCATAACCACAGCAATCTTTAATTAATTACCTAGTTTTCAAAATCCCCCTCTTCCTCCCTCCCACCCAAAGATATCTCCACATCGAGTTTTGATGCAACTTCAAGAACTGCTGCCCAAGAGCAGAGTTTCAACATTAAATACTTTTACCAGTAGAAATGGATCCTATCAGCTGCATTGCTGAGCACAGCAACTACTTTCAGTAAACACAACAGGGAGAAAATTCCTAAGAAAATCTTTCAAGTTCACATCAATTCAAAAGCATTTTCAGTCTAAGCCTGTAAGTATCAAGCACCCTCTAGGTCTTACAACAAGTAATACAGAAGTGCAAAACTCGGAAGATCACAAACGAGGCTTTGCAAAAAAACCCCAAAAAACACAAACAAGCTCCAAACCCCCAGCTTTAATTCCAGCACTGCCCCGAAGCACAAGTGTAATCTGAGCTGTACCATTCCACTCACTTTTCAGGTAGAATGGATTTTATGTTTACAAAATGTGTCTTCTCAAATCTCACTACTGATGTTCCATCCTGTCTATAAATACTTAATCACAAACATTTCACGAAAGTCAGCTCATTGGCAAATTCATCTTTTCTAAGTTAAAACACAGAAAAACTATGTTACACATAAATATGGTATTGGAAAAGAAGCCTTAAAGAGAGATTGAAAGAAACCATCTCTTTAGTCAGTCGCTTTATGTCTAAAATATTTTTCAAGCACATTCATTGACCAGACATGTACGAGTCACAGGAAGATGGTGCTGTACTTAAACTTCAAAACCTGACACAATTCTGCTCAAGACTCTCTCCAAACACACAGTAAACAGCAGACAGGATACTTTTGAAAAGCAAAGCACAAGCACAGCATTAGCTGTGGCAATAAACCATGTGCCTTTGAGACTGACTCCCTGGTTCAGCTCCAGCAGGCACGTCTTATCACATGCAAGGATGGCAATGGCACAGGGAAATACCAGGAAGTCTAAAACAAGGCTGTTTACAGCCCCTGACCAACCCTGGTTACATAAAGAGGAAAGATAAGAATTAAAGCTCTAGGAGGGGGAGATATTCTTGTCAACCCAGGAGTAACAATAGTTTGATTTCCAAACACTCTGGCTCTGCACAAGAAAGGAGTATTGCTGAGCATGCAGGCTTCACCCAGGAGCATAAGTATTTTCAGATGACAAGGCAAACATTTTCCCTTGTTAAAGCCTATCTCCCTCCTATTTTATCTGCATGTGAAGTTCATTAACAAGGAGAGACTACACAAGACTAAACCACAGTTTCCATCTGCTATTAGTTATGACTTAATTCAGTCATTTTTATTAATTTGTGTTACATAGCACAAGAGTTATGTTGTACTACAGACAGCACAAGAATGTTTTTATCATGCTGTGTTTGTCTGTTTCTACAAAAACAACAATGCTATACATAAAAATACACAGCAAGACCTTTCTTCAGAGACTTGAATGCAGAAAGATGATGTTATTTCCAGTCATGTGTTGACCGTACCAACCCACCAGAAACCAAGTTTTTCATGTCTCCCATAGAGAATAAAGATGAAGAGGAATCAGAACAGGGAGGGCAGAAGGAATGTTTCTTTCACAGCTTCTATAAGCTGTGCACACTGTGAGCAGCACTCTGGGCTGTGCACCCCTGAGGACACCCAGCAGGGCACACAAACATGCACCTCTTGAGGTCACCATACAGCTTCTCCCATTTGGGGCTGCAAGTCTTTGCTGTCTCCACATCACAAGACCTCTGGTTCCCCACCTCAGCACTGAGGTTCTGCCCCCTCACAGCAATGGGCTCCTCATGCCCTTGTTCTCAGTTCCTTCCACACACTCCAAGAACGTGGACCTTACAGTCACTAATTCTTTTTCTGGTGCATTACAGATCTATTTCTACTTAATTTTAAATGGCACTTTCCTGCCTATATACCACACAGTTTCTTTCTCTGTCTCTCCTCAATGCCACCTTTACTAACCAGAAAACTTTACGCTTGCAAGGTCTACACTACTCTACACCACCATCAGCAACATTCAGTCTTCTGTGATCCCTGGCTTTGCCCCATTCCATTTCCCAACACCACTTTTGCTGCTTTTTTTCGCCCCACTCCTGACTTGATTGCTTCCACTTCCAGATCTCCTTCCAAGATCACCATCTGACACACGTTTCCCCTCCCAGAACTCTCCCAGATAGATTGATTTCTGTTAATATTGCATGCTAGATAATCTCCCACAGAGAAATTTAAGCTGCTATTTATAAGCATAGAGTAAAGGTCAGCTTAAAAAAAACCCAGGATTTTTCACCTTTATAAAACTGCTTCAGAAACAGCTCCAAGCTTCCCAACCAAAGACTCTTCTCTGTTATCCTCAGCTGGACTATGCTCCTTGATGCCCAGAATGTTTCTCAGAAGCTCTTGATTTCAAATCTTAGAATCATTATGGTTGCAAAAGACCTCTAAGATCATCAAGTCCAACCATTAACCAAACACTGCCACTAAACCTTGTCTGTAAGCATCACATCTGCGTGTTTTTTGAACACTTCTAAGGATGGTGACTCCATCACTTCCCTGGGCAGCCTGTTCCAACGCTTGGCACCTTTTTGACAAAGACATTTTTCCTAATATCCAATTCTGACCTCCTCTGGAGCAACCCGAGGCTGTTTCTTCTTGTCCTATGACTTGGTACCTGGGAGAGAAGCTACCAAGGTACCAGCTCCCACCTGTCCACAACCTCCTTTCAGGTGGTCATAAAAAGCAGCAGGGGGCCCCTGGGCCTCCTTTTCTCCAGACTAAACAACCCCAGTTCCCTCAGCTACTTCTCATGTGACAGATAAAATTCACACTTTTTTGATTACTGCAGGCCTTAAAAAATCAGAAATCAGATGGAAATTTCCTGTGGCTGTTCTATTAATATCATGACACATTTAACAACAGCATTAATGTATCACACCTTAAGAAGAAAACCCCTTAAAAGAGTATGATAGTGAAAGAGGGGTCTCCTTTTCACAGGAAAGCTAAAAAGTATTTTGTTTACAACAAAACACTGATCTGTTGATCATTATTTGCATTAAAAAACTTCAGTGTCAGACAAGCAGCAGTTAAAAGTTTTTACTGCTTTAGCATTAGTCTCCCTGAACGTGTCATTTAGAGGCTACATACTCTTACACCAAAGTTAAAGTAACCTGCTCCTTTTTTTTTTCTCTTTTAATATAAGAACATTTTCACACCTTCCCATAGTATTTAATTTTTGCTGCACTTCACACCAAAGCCCAGCTGACTCTGTAAAAACCACCTACAGGAAATCACACTAAACTCATAAATACCACATGGCTGCTGAATGAGAAAATAGCCACGGTTACCAAACCAAATTAATGCCATTGATCACTTTAAAGAGAGATAGATGTAGGCTTGCTAATTACACCTGAGGTGCTTATTATGTATTTCAAAGTTTGAAAGTAATTCTATCCCTCTATCAAAGCCAGTAAATCAATCATCTCTGTTAAAGGCTCAGAGAAAAAGTCAAGCTAACTGCCCAAATAAATCTATGGTCAACATATGAGAAACATTACTATGAAAGCCATTCAAAAAGCCTCCTCATGGGAAAGGGTAACATTATGAGAACTAAGTGTTTTCACATGTTGTTTTTACCTTTGTTCTTTCAAAGTCTTACTTTTCACCTCTTCTACGGCAAGATTTTTTTGGAGGCTACTAATCTGAATTCCATCTCTTTCTTCTCAAGGCCCCTTGGGACCACTTCTCTCCCATCACTGTCCCTTGTTCCTGCTACAGTAATTCTCTGAGCAGTCAAAAACAGCTTCACGAGGCAGGCTCCAACAGAGCCAGGAATCTGCGATGGTAGAGCATTTGGAAAGAAGGAATGAAAAAACATTGAAGAGGAAAGAACCTACAATCTCAGCAGTGTTGTGACTCTGTGCTAAGAAAGCTCCATCCTCAAGCCGTGTCTCCCCTGCACCACCTGAGCAAGAGAAGGCAAATCCACTGAAGCAAAGGTGTGGCTCTACAGAGAGCACAGCCCAGCCAACGGCAGTGACCCCCTCCCAGGTGCCTTGAAGGCAAACAGACATTGCTGTGGCCTTATTTAGCACTTCATATAACCTGCAAACAACCTTAGCTTTGCTACAGTGAGTTCAAAAGCAGGCTAATAAAATGGAAACCCAACCATTGTGTTCTATTCCCTACAAGTATACTGCGTCCCTCGAAAGGGGAAAAAGCCCTCCTGAGTCATGGCACAGAGTTTCCAATCCTAAGGCACTCCTCCATACTTTGCACCACTCCAGGGTCAAGTCCCCACTTCAACATCCATCTGCTTTTAACCAACACACACGTTTAAACTTCTAATCTCAAAACAACAGTGTTCTCCAACTAGGCTATGATATTACTGTAGTATATCACTCCCTTCACTCTAAAGGAGAAAACAAATCTTCCTGTGGAATCTGATTTTTCTTTCTATTGAATGACCACCAAAATATCGTACACTACAACAATGGTAAAGTTCAACTGCTCTGTTCTGAAACAGTACACAAGTGTCAAAAGCTGTTTTGTTTTCTTACATCTTAAAATTTAAAGATAACTACTTAAGCAAAAAAGCCCCCACCTGGATGTTTGCCTCTTTAATTTGTATTTCAGTTTACACAAGCACTCAGCAATTAGCACACCAACCCCCCAGTAGCAGCTGGAGTTAATGGAAGCTACTGAAAAACTAAAGAAGCACAAGTCATTTATTTTACATTCAGAGAAAAACATAAATAAATGTAAAATAAATACCATCTGTAAATGTTATACATTCTAAATGGTATATATTGGTTATAAATGGTACATATTCTAATATAGTGTGAAGGTTTGATTACAAGCTTAAATATCTGCCACAAGAGACTACAAGTCACAGAATCTCCTGGGTTGGAACAGAACCACAAGCAGTCCAACTCCTGCACAGGTCAGCCCCAAGAATCACATCGTGTGCCTGACAACATTGTCTAAACACTTCTTGAACTCTGGCAACCTTAGTGCCATGCCAACGTTTGAAGTATTTATACTTTTCTAATACACTTTTCCCTGGCCCCACCTTGGCTGTTTGACACCAGATCTCTTCCACACCCATCCCTGCAGGCTGCTCGCTTCAGGCTCTTACTCCTTCGTCCGGTTAAGAAATCCCTTATTCCTTCCAGTGTCAATTCATCCCATCTGCTCCCTGGCACACATTTTTGTCTGTAGTTCCACCAGTCAACACTCTCAAAGCTCAGCACTTTTATAAACCCACTGACAAACCAGATGCCTTGTATTAAGTATTTGTTACCATTTCACAGGTTTGTCCAAGCCAGATATTCTATAACAAGCTACTTGCAATTCTGATCAGAGAGTTTTTGTTCATTTAAATCACACACATGCTACAGACACACTTTGAGTAACTACAGCTCTTCATCTCTCTCCTGAAGAGCTGGTTCTCATTTACATCCAAACAACGTGAACCATCAACCATTCTGCAAAAAGTGTGCTTTTCCATCTTCTCCAGGGGCTGAGAAAAAGAGAAGGAGTGCCCTTATTGCCTTACTTGCAGAGAAGTTTAATAAAAAACTTCCAGTGTCCTCTCAACCTCGACTGGGACGAGGATGTGAAGGACCAGCAGGTGAACTGTCCCTGATGCAGGAACTAAGCCATTCCCAAAGCGGGATATACAGCGAGAGCTCCTGCACTGGCTGCAGGTGCCAACTCCACAGATAACACGGGAACTGGTTGCTCGCACTGAATCCAGAAACTGAAGAGGCTTCCACACCCCTCTGCCCAGACCCCCCCCCCCTCCAATGCACCTCCAGCATTTTCCACCGCCGCTGGAAGCAATGAGCAACCTTATCACAACACCAGCTGTGCGGCCAGAAGTCGGGAATTACCGTATTCTTATTTCCCAAGACAAAGGGTGCCGTATGAGCTCCCTTCCGAAACCACTGCCTGCAGACCTGCTCTCAAGGAGTCTTTGCTTCTAACAAATAAAATAAGCAACTACAAGCACCGTGTGTCTGAACAAAGGGCAGGAGCACACGAAGGGCTGATCACATCTCAGTCCGTAACGAACGAAAAAAGTTAGGTGCATGAACACCTTTAAATAGAGGACAGAAAAAAAAAAGGCCCCAGGTCCCAGTAAAATAAGCACAAAAGATTCAGAAGTGAAGGTTAAGAATTAATTCATTTTTACAAGGTATTTTAAGGTACGGCTCAGCCCACACAAGGGCACCTCCGCCCCCAGCAGGGCTCTCCCCGCGGAGGGGCCGCCGCTGTCCCGCGGCTCCCCGGGGCGCTGCCCCCGGACCGGGGGTTCCTCCCCCGCTACACGAGCGCGGAGCGGCCGCCGCCGCCGCCT
>JBBMKD010000145.1:17176592-17204804 GCA_037834095.1 Argya squamiceps
CGCCCGGCTCCCGGGGAGCGGCTGCGAGGAGCGGAGCGTGCCTAAAACTCCCCAAGAACCACAGTCTGATAGACACGCTCTAAAAAAAATGAATCAAAACTGTGGGAAAGTACAGTCTGAGGTTGAAAGGACTCCTCTTTAGTCTGAGGAGATTACATCGTGAAGGCCACAGTGGCCCTCAGACAGTTTCATCCTAGGCAGTGGCACAGGTCAGAGTCCTGTGCAATGGACCACTTTTCATCTCTAAAAACATGTCGGTATTGCAAATGAAATTGCACATAGGAAACAACATTATCTATACAGATAAAGTCGGTACTGAATTCCTAGGAAAATCTTGCTCCAGACGTAATTGTGCCAATTTGTGCACAGGCCTCGGTTTCTAATTACATGATTGCGTACTTTTCTGTTCCAAAAGGTGTCTTTCTTATTTAGTGCACAGAATGGGCCGAAATGCAGACGTGGAGTTTCCTAACCTTTGAGCGCTTCCTTTTGCAGTTGGAATAAAAGTATGTCTTTGTAATTTTTAAAACCGTAGTAATACATGAGATAATCTTCAGTGATCCCTTGCACATGATGAGCTGTTTCACTTGCATCCTGTCCTGAGAGTAATTGGCTCCCTGAAAACCCTTCTGAAGCCTGTGAAACACCCGCATCAGACTGCTGATGGTTCGAGAGCTCGAGTCTGCAGCCTGAGTCGGACTCCAATCCCCTCCTTCCCTGATAATTCTCCCTCCGGGGTTCATTTGGAGTGGTTTTTATTGAGGGCTCGTTTAATCTCCAGCTCTGACCAGGCCTCCTCCTGAATGCCATCGTGCCTCCTCCAACAACCCAAGGGTTTTTGCCTTTGGTCAGGTGGGGCAGAACCAGAGCATGAAATGCTGTGAAAGGAAAGTTGATGTTTTTAACACCGTCAAGTTTGGGACTAGAACTACACTCAAGGAGCACTGTGGTGACAGGAAGGGAGCATATGAACTCTGGAGGAGATTTTTCTGTGAAGAAACATGAACAAGCAAGAGAGGGAAAGTTGCATTTCCCCCATCTGCAAAGGGACTTCGCTGTCAGCCCTGGCCACTTAATATCATGTTCTACCACTTCGTCTCTAATTGTACCGATTTCTTCCATAGACTCAAGAAATAACTGAGCCATGCAATAAAGCTTCTGTAATTCCTGTGACTCTTTCTTTTTCGCCCCCACAGAAGAGATTACAGGATATCGCTTATGCTGCAGTGACCTCCACTGAAGTATACTAACATCAAGAAATGTAAAATACCTGGTTTCCACACCCCAGCTCCTGTCTTTCAGTGCCATCTAGTGCCCACGCATGGAAGACATGGTGTAATTAATCGAATTTCTCCTCATCAGATCGATTTGCTATAATTAATGCATTTTGGAAATTGATAGATGGCATCGGTAGAAGGTATATTAAAACATACTTCTCTATGTAAATCTAGCCATATATAAATTCGTGTTTTTATTTTGTGGCATTAAATTCTGACACAGATCTCTTTTACATTAATTAAATTAAAATCAATAGCACTCACAAATCAAACATATGTATATATATCAGTTGTTTACTTTTGGCTATGCTGTTCTCTGTAATTAATTAGATTGCTTTGGAAAATACTGGTCTCATTAAAAAAATTACTGAAATAATTCATCACCTTGCCTCATTTTCAGCTCCACTGAAAAGGAGTAGCCTCCCAGATCTGAGCCCAATCACAATTCCATTTACAAAGTAAATCTGAAAGGCTTGGAGTAACAGGTCTTTCTATCTATCTACAGAAAGGAACAAGGTGATTTTTGAAACAAGGAAGAGACAAAAAATGAAGGGTTAATGAGAGATCATGTGACTTCATGTTGTTATCTTTTTATCCCCTCATGCCTTTCTTTACAGTGATGGCTAGTTATTATTCTCATCAGCAGTGAAATAGTTCTTAACCTTGAAACACCCTTGACTGTCTTTTGCTGTAACACATAAACCTGAGAGATGCTCATGAGGGAGTTACGTCATCTCCCCATATCACTGCAAAGAAAGCACTTAATGGCCAGTACAGATAATTCCCCCTTGAAGACCTTAGATTCTATATTAAGATGCAAATTGTGGGTAGCAAATACAACAAAAGGAATATGAATACAGAATTCTATACAATAGCCTTGTGCATATTGAGATTCTTTTTAATATGTAACGAATCTTATCTTTCCTATCTGGCCATGAAAGAACTGGAAAGTCGCTATTCTCTGAATTAGTCCAGCTAAAGAGGAAACAAAACAAGGTGCTCAGCTGCTTTCATTCTAGTAAAAATCTAATTTAATTAGAGCAATTTCAGATCACAATTCTGACAGCTGTGTTTATCACACTTTCTTCAAAGGATAGAAATTAGCATTGACTGACATTGCCATCAAAGCTTATTTATTCACCCGCCCACATCCTAGCAGCCCTTCTGAGTTTGTCTGTTTATTTAGCACTTTAATAACACCACAGTAAATAAGATTTCATTTCAGAGCGTGCATGTTTTTTGTCAAAGCATTTAGTGCAGGCTTGTTGGAATGCTATGGTGGAGCCCCTCATTGCAGGTTTGGTGAAAGAGCACTGGGTCTTCTCCAGGAAAAGCATTTTAGAGAGTTAAGGACATAGCCTGGGATTCAGAATTTCTTTTTCTTTCTTGTTTATCAACAACTAGGAAATATCTGTCTTTCAGCAGTAGCCAGAGACAACCTGTTAATCCTTAAACTGCATAAGACTGACCAAGTCTGCCAAAAGCTTGGATGGGGTGGAAACAGAGCCTCCTGTGGCTATGACCCAGACAGAAATGGCTCCTCTGTTATGCTTTGCTTACTTATGAAATCAGGAGAAAGACAAGCACAGCTCTGCAAGCAAATGGGCAGAGTGGGCATTTTCTGCCTTGCAGTGAAACGTCAGAACTAATGAGGGAAACTGCTGTTCCTTCCCAAAATTTTATCATATGCAGTCAGGACAGTAGTCTCCCCTAGACAGTGGTAGCAGCCTTAGCTGAAACAAAAAAAAATCAGAGCCCCCAGTGAAAGATGTCATTCAGAACATGAACAAGGTGCATGTACATGTACAAGAAACATGAACAGCATAGCTGTAAAAGTTCTCTCTCCAGTGGGCATATGATTCTAAAGAGAAGCCGACAAACAAACCACCAAAAAATACCCTCAGAGAATAACTAATGGGAATAAATTCTACTGCTTTGACCACAGAATTACTTTCTCAAATCCTGGGACTTAATATGCAAGAGAATTATCATAAGACAACGGTTCTATGTCATGGAAATAATTTCAGTTTCTGTATTTCATCCAGCAGTGCAGACAGGCCTGTGGAGTGTGCTGGCTTAGCTGGAGCACTTATTGAGTCTGACCACTGGTTTATACAGCAGGAGCTGAAAAGTGACAACTTCAACTCTCCAGTTCTGAAATTAGGAAAAACCAGAAACGCCAAGGAAATGAGACACTCAGCAGCTGGTTGGTGAGAGAGAGAGATGAAAAATTCACAACTTTCAATCACTCACAGCAAATGTTATGCAGAAAAAGACAGCTCCCAGTTTTGCTTTGGAGGTTGTGTCACTTCCAATCTTTCCTGTGAGACCTCAAGCATGGCTGATGGTGGTGATTTGCATGTGGATGAATGAAATGTCTGCTTTCAGTGATTGTATTTCTGTCTTGGTTTTCTCTAGTTGAGAGAGAAAACAGTTTTGGGAGGATATATTACCCTTGTAAATATCCCCATGCTCTCAACCATTACACTCAGACTGACTTTTTTAAAAAGAAAATGAGGGAAAAGAGAAAAGGTAGGGGAGGCAAAAGTGTTAGCACTGATTTGCATTTTCAACTGAGAGCCCAGAAGCTAGAAAATTTTGTTTATTCTGTTTAGCTAGCCAGAAACTACAGAGGCCCATCCATGTATACCCAGATTTTGGGCATGCTTTTTCTCATTTACCCAGAAAATGTCAGGGAAAAGTATAATTTAAATAATCCCTTCAAAAGCATGTTCAGAAGACTTCTCTTGCATAGTACTTTACCCAATCCACTCTTCCAGTGGTTCCCCTTCTTTTCTTCAGGCATACCAGCAACCAAAAATGTGCAGCCAAGAGTAGCTTAGGACAATATTCAGTATCTCATAGAAGATTACTGCAGCAGCATATCAACTAGGATAAGAGTATCCTTCTTTTATTAGATTAGTTGATCTATAAAGCAAATCTACCTTCTTTAGGAATACTGACCAACACTTTAATCAGCAACAAAAATATGGAACCTGGAGAGCAAGAATTTAAAAAATTGCTGTTGTTAATGTTCAACTACTTGCTTTGCTGGACATAGGTAAATTTTACATGTTTCCAGTCAGCCAAAGTTCTTTTTGTTTTCACTTGGTTACTTTGATGAGTGAGAGAAAAAAAAAATCTGCATTTACCCAGACCAAAAGAGGATTCTGCAGGCTGGTTTAGGGACATCAGGGTATTGGATTCCTTTGTAATGGCCCAAGCAGGAAGTTTTCCATGTTCAGAAGTCATCAGCTAATGACAGCTCCAAGACCCATGCATCAGAAAATAAGAGCTTCAGTTAATGGGAATCAGATGACAAGCTCCAGCAATCCCTTTAGCTTAAAAAAAGCAGTAGATGTCACTGAGGTCATGTTCTTCCTCACAAAACTCCCTTTTCTCTTCCATGATCATAGTTTTTTCTCTACTGCACATTAAATCTTGCTGGCTGGACAAAGGGAGGGGATGTGTTGTGCCATGAGTCAGTAAGAATTCACTCCAAGCCTATTAAGTTACTTTAATGTCAGATATATTGGAACAGCAACAATCAGTGTTTAGCTGTTGAGACACTTTTTGGGTCACATTCTGAAACTTCATTAATATTTGCAAAAGCACGTTGTGAGAAACCCATTGTATTCTTTATTGATCTTCAACCCTCTGTCCCCCAAGGTGTCTTGTGTCACTCAAAAAAGTCCACGTCATTTTCCTCCAGGCTTTCTCCACTGTCTCCATGTTCCTGAAGATAAACCAGTAAAACATTCACTAGATAAAAGGCAACTAATGTAGCTGTCTTCTGTTAGGAACAGTTAAAAAATGATAATTGCTCCAATGCTTCCACTTACCTTGCACTGAGACTCCATCACGTAAGGCTGATTTATGGCTGTAGCTTATGTGGTGAATAGTGACAAGACATTTGCAGTATCAGAAGCCACAAAACACAGTTAAAATAAATCTTGAAAAGCAACAGTGTGGAAATACCATCAGCAAACCTGCTGTTACATATTGGAAATGAACCAGTTTTGCTTTAGCAGCAAAGAGCTGCAAGAAGTTGTAGTGGGGGGGGGCGGTGAGCTACAATCACCTCTGGCTCATGTTTCAAGAGTCCCAACTCCTGTGCTATCCTTTTCCTCTCAAGTTACTCCCTCCACTAAGCAAGCCTGCAATTAAATAGGTTTATATATCAAAAGTTCAAATTTAAATCTTGTTAAAGAGAAATAAGAATAGAATTTGATGGACAAGAATCAAGCGCAGGGGAAAGACCTCAGAATATGTTGCCACAGCTGAGGTCCTGTTTTAAAATTCAGTTGTGTCACACCTAGAACTTGGAAAACTACATTACCAGTTTTAGATATCACTTTTCCAAAGCAGACATTCACTTTAAAGCACAAACTGGCACAAGCTGACACTTCAGGCTTTCAGGGAAGTTGTGTTGCACCTAAATTGCAAGAGCCCATGTGTGATTCTTCTCCAAAGTTAAACTGGCTAACAAGAACTTCAAATACAGATTCAGGCAGTTGCAAGTTTCAACAACTTTTGGGACGCCTTCACTGATAGGCAATGAAAGCTGAATTTAAAATTATGAAGTGCATAATCTGTTATCTTCACATTTTAAAAAAATCCTATCTTTTCTGTAGAATTGTATTGCTAGAGAAACTCCACCACACATTTCATCCATCCTTAGTTTAAAAATTTCACCCAGCAGCCCCAGTGCAGGTTTCAATCAAATGCACTATTTTTCCTCAAGAGGTCCTGGGACTCACCTTGGATCAGCTGAATGTCCTGTACAGCACCATTGTTGCAGCCATCAGTAACCAGTCTTGCAGCATAACAAAGCAGGGCAGGTTATTTTCCTATTTGCAGGAATTAGTAAATGATAATTGAGTTACCTTACATTATACCAACAGCAAACATCACTAATAGAACCAGGAGTGTTGCAACAGAGCCACACACTTGAGGGACTTTCAGAGAACCAGTGAAAGGAAAAAGGTTTAGAATTCAGGTTTTGGGAAGTTTTGCATCACCTACGTTCTCAAAGGGCCTTTATGGTTAGACAAAATTAATCCTGTATAATGTCATGTGGACCCATCAAAAAACCCTTACCTAATTCTTGGATCAGGCTGAATTTGGAATATTGCCTATTGCAAAGATGCACATAAAGGCTCAACTATTTTCTGTTTCATGTGGAAGAGGTTGCCTGACCTAAGATCATGAAAGCTGCTGGGTTGGTTGTTTTTCCCCTGGAGAGAATGGCTTTGTAGTATGCCCAAAGGCCCTAAAGTGCTCTTCTTTGCACAGCCAGTGTGGTTGTCCTCATTAGCTTTCTCTCCACACCACATCCAGTTTTTTGCCACAGCTGTTGCTGAGGAATGGCACCCCTGCCTCTTCCTGGGCACCATCCTGCTGGGAAATCTTGTGGCTTTGTGTCTCTGTCCCCCAACACACACTTGGGTAGGTACCCGTGACAGCAGAGTGTCCAGGAGCCCCAGGAAAGCCTTTTTTGCAATGCAAGGTCAGAACACACTGAGTTTAACTTCACATTCCAATGTTGTCCATGGAAAGTGGAAATGAGTGGAATAAACAAACATTTATTTATGGCAATCTTGTATCTAGCAAGGTGATAGATTTTCATGGTTATACTTAGATTACTTTCCTACAGCCACACTGATTTCCACGGAATCATTTCTTATTTGTATTCCTGTAATCAGGCCAGGAAGAATCAAATGTTCCATTTAAACAATTTTTTTCCATTCAGTGGTAAATTTTTCATGTTCTTCTAGATCTGAGTTCTGGACTAACGGCAAATGAGGAAAATAAAATTGTGAGGGAAGAGAAAATAAAAAGATCTGCTTTATTTATACCAACTCTTGCATTAAAATCAGTTGTGGCTGAGGCTGGCTTTTGCAACATGCAGGGGGAGCTTTTTCAGGCCAGATCTCTTAGCAGTTCTGTGCATTCCCAGCACTGGGTTCAAAACAGCTTTTCATTGGCATTCGAGAGTCTGTTAAATTTACCACATTTTATTAGTATTTAATTTGCACAGTTTGCAAAGTCAGTTGTTCTGCACTCTGACTATGCGTTATTTACCTCATCCAAAAGAAAAGCTGGACACATGAAATCCTAGGAAAGGTTTCCTCCATGTAAAACTGCAGGTTTCAATCAAATGCACTATTTTATCTTGAAACCTGCCTGCACATACATCCCAACTCTGTGTGGCAGTGAGGAGCAGTCTGAAGGTTATTGCTGTAGCTATGGAATATCAATATCTCCATGGCCACAAATGCAATGTCTATTTGTTCCTTAAAGCACCTTTTACTTAATTATTATTTCAGTTGTGGTTATCCCCAGATGATATTAAAAGCAGACAAAGTGTATCTCTCGGGTTTTTAGGTTTTCTCTCTGACCTGAGATTCAGGTGGTGGTTCGGCTGGTGGTGTTTCGGAGCTGGGTCTTTTTTGCCTTCTGCCCTCAGAAGCTTTTAAGCTCGGCGCGAGAATGAAGAGGAGTCTCAAGGTCTTGGTGTTTCTTGGTTTCTCACGTGTTTATTATTTCTTATCTTACAAATTTCTCTGTGCCCAGCCAAGATGTTCACAGCAGCTCGGACACAGGCAACTCCCCCCGTGATGGGAGGTCACTACCTTTTTATACAGATAGTTACGTGTCTATTATTTACAATTCTGTGCCAATGCCTATCACCTATATTAAAAGAGTCATTTCTACTTTGACCCAACCTCCTTACACTACTTTGTGCCCATGTCACATCAGAAGATGGAGGCCAAGGGAGAACAAGAAGAACCCAGGGCACTGCCCCAAAATCTCCATCTTGTCCCCATTCACCTCCACTCTTAAGAATCCCCAAACTACCAAATTTTCCACCCTATGCTTAACTACACTACTGTTTGTTACACTTTTGTGACCTGTAATTCTTCTCTCAATGTTAGAAGCTTTTTCCATGGACTAAAATCAAAGCCTGTGTCTCTCTGGACTCTGTGCCAGGCAACCCCCCTGGACAGACCCCCCTGTCCAGGATTCCAACCCTCTCTCTTGGGTCCCTGGCCTCTCTGCTGAGGTCTGCGACCATCCAGGGCAACCAAAGGAATGCCCTGGACTCCAACATGCATCCATTGGGAAGAAGGAGCCAAGTCTGTGTAAGTTGTAAATTACAACTCCCTACAACTGAACAAGCATAGGGGCACACAATTATTTCTGAAGTCTTGGAATTCCTGCAGTAGGTGGATGCCCTTGGTTACCTCCACAGGCTGTGCAGTTGATCAGAACATTCTCTGAGCTGATGGAGGGGAAGAGGTGAAACCTGTGACAGTCCTTGGTGGCTCATTTCAGACACGTCACTCAGTAACTCTGACATATTTACCTGAAACTCTCTCTAAAAAGTGTTTTCTTACCAAGAAGACTTTTTCTTTCAGCAGCAGACAGAAGATATTGTGGAAGCTGCAGAGATATTTTTTTTCTACTTGCCAGTAGAAAGGCCTTTCCATTAATAGTTACAGCATGGAGGTTTTTAAAGCTGTGTTGCCAAAAGCAAATGGTTTGAATTTTAATGTGTGACTTTGAGTTCAACATTTTCCTCTTTCTCTGTTCATTAATTTCCTCTTGTATTCCTAAGGATCTACCATGTATTACAGTACTTTTCACAGGAATTCATGTAATCTGATTTTAAGCTTTATGTGGATTCTTTTACTGGTCTATTCATTAATACTTAAAAGTTTCTGCAGTTTGAAATACAGGAACAAGAAAGTCCTTAGGCTGACTACACCAAGTGATATATTGCTCAAATTTAACAAACTTGTCAAGAACTACTTGATCTTTCTTGGTCCACCCTTGATTAGAATCATCCTATTCTGATTTTTCTGCAAGTGCTTTCTGCCACACTGGTTTAACTGTGAAGTTTGCACAAACTTTATACCACATCTAACATACCACACACTGATTGCTGTCTACCTGTGTGATAACCATGGTTTTCTACTGTTTTCATCCACAAAGGCTGCACCTGGGCATGCAAAAGCTCATTTGGGGGTACTGTAAAATGTACCCTTTGGAAAAAGCTGACAGGCTGATACTATGCAGTGTAGTCTGAATTGTATTGATAGAGTTTATATAAATTGAATGAAAGAAAACAGCTAGTTTTACAAATCATCAAGGGTTTTAAATCCTGGTGATAATCCCTTCAGACAATACCAGTATTAAAAGAAGGAGAAAAAACAGCCAAGTGCCAGCTTTGTCGCTTGAGTGGTGATTGCATTCCTGTTAATCCATCCTTAAAGTTAATCAATCATATTAAAATTAAAAAAAAAAGGAAAGAAAAAACTTTAACTTGCTAAGGAATTAAGTGGTTGCAATTCAAACTTTCCCAAACCAGAGATACAGACTCCAAGGACACTGGGAACTATGGAAACAAGAAGAAAGCTTTAATTTTGAGCATAAAAACAAGTTAATCTGTGAACTTGCACCAAACACAGTTCTGTACCCTCTAGTCACTGGGGGTCAGTTGCCCTGCTGTGTCCCCTCACAGCCTCCTGTGCACTCCCAGCCCGCTGGGGCACCCTGTCAGGGCAGTGTGCAGAGGAGAGAAGCCCTTGGTTCACATTTCCCAAGGCCTCATTGTCCACCTCACAGCCTTTTCCCCACAGCCATGAGCAGAGGGCTGATGCACACAGCTTTGGGAGCAGGGGGTCTGTCTTGGGGCTGGCTGGAATGGGCTCTGGCAACATGAGGGCAGCTGCTGCTCACAGAAGCTGCCCCTGCAGCCTTCCCACTTCAAATCCTTGCTGTGGAAACCCAGCCCACGACCCCAGAGAAACCCCACAGAGATGTACACAGCATCATGCAGCTTTCTTTCCAAAGGGCAGCTGCTCTGGAGAGGCTGCCAGGCCCTGGGACAGAGCAGCTGCTGGGACACAGGGCAAGAGATTGTGTTTGTCAGTGCTCCTGCTCCATGCCTTGGCAGTGTCCTCGATGGAGGGGCAGCTGCTCTCCTGCTCACAGAGCATGCACGGGCTCCTGGATGCCCTGTCAGTAATTACAGAGATGTTCTATGTAAAATGATGTAGAAGGTGTAACTTGTGACACCTCTCCCCATTTCAAAGCTGTGGTGCTGTTCCTGGGTGCACACTATCTGTGCTGGGAAGCTGTGTGGAAAACCTGCAGGAAAACGTGAGCTCTGCTGCTCCTTGCTGGCCACCACACCAGCAGTCCTGTGGGAATGTTTTATCCATTCGAGAGAGCATTCGAGAGAGCTCTGTTGGTGCTGTTACACAGTTTTTAACAATGTTTGGGGAGAGGGTATTGACTAAGCTGTGCTGGCAGAAACTGGGGAAGCACGGGCAGCAGAGGAGAGGGTCCAGGTGTCACAGGGGACAAGGTTCCTGACCCTCAGATTTGAGAGCACCTCAACAAAGCAAGGGCAGCCTTACATCCAGTGGCCATCAACATGGACATTGCAAACAAGTGCTTCATTGGGAAAGCCAGACAGAAGATTAGAGGCACGAAGAAAAATTATTAAAGACCACATGGCTCTGAGACGCATGGGACTCCTAGAGACACCAGCAGATGCATGCCTGGTTCTGATATGGAATACTGAAGTTATTCCCAAATAACTCCCTTCACATACTACATAGAATATCCCACAATGTCACAGACCTTGGCGAGTACTGGGATTTTGTACAGCCACCTGAAATTCTGCCTAATTACCTTCTTTTTTCTAAACAGGAATTTGGGAAGCCCATCTCCTCTACTCCTGCCCCAGGACTTGACACGCTTCATTGTAGCTACTACTTCCAGAGGCACCCAATTCATGTGTCTTCCTTATTTAAGTCCTCCTTTAAGCAAGGATTAAGCATTCTCCATAATTAATAAAGTTGCCTTAAATTGCAGAAAGTAACATTCAAGACAGAGCCTTTTTCTTGCTCCTGTATGTAAAATTTTGAATAATGAAATAAAACATCATACTTGAAGATTGTTTATTTTAAGTGGTATTCTGAAATTTGTGGCTATATACAAATTTTCCAACTATGAAATTTAAGATTGCATGGTGACTGTCTTCACAAAGTAAGGCTGCTCGGTCAGTGATCTCAGAGCTGATTCCATTGAAGTGGGCTTACTCAGAGTACAGGATGGCTTCAGGAAGCTTGTAATCCATGAAGGCACCAACACCAAAGGAGAGGGGCCTTCCTACATAAAAAGCTAATCAAGGGTCCCCTGGGTTGCCACGGAACCTTTGCTGAATTTGAGAGCAACACCAGCAGGGAAAGGTCTGAGTGAAACCAATGGTCACTGCGGAAAGACCTTTCCACTGCACTCACAGCCTGGAGACAGGTACATGCTGCAGGGGCTTTTCCATGCCTGTCTTACTCACTGTGCTTTATTCCTCACTCAGCTGGGACAGTGAGAGGAAAAATAAACACAGAAAAAGGAAAAAAACCCCAGTCTATGCTACCATGGTAATTTAAGAGTGATCTTTAGAGACAGAATTTTTTAGGGATAATTAACAGGCATGAACAGGATTTATGTTAATGCTGAAATTTCAGCTTAGATACCAGACGCAGGGATAGGATGGAATGTTTCATCCTGCAGCCAACAGACAGAAAGTCTTCACTTCTTGGAATTCCCATGGAAGACAGATGAGCTACTTACTGCTTCCTCTCGTGTTCCCCAACACTAAAGGCAGAGATATGCTTCATGAGTTTGTTTTATACACAGACAATTAAAAATACATTTTAGTAATGTTTCCCACTAGAACCTTACCCATAGCACAGTACTGAAATCAGTGCAACAAAATGACAGGAAGGAGTATTTACAAGCATATTGTATTGTACCAAATTTGCAAGACAAGAAAATTCTAAAGTGCAAAGTAGTCTCTATTCTACACAGACACAGGGATCCACTTTCCTGCTACCATCATTACAGACACACCAGGGATCCATGCTGAACATCCAAGTAAGCACAGGCCATCCCTAGGCTGACAGGCAAAATCCTCTACCAAAGCCAGTGGGAGGCAGACATCAGCATCCAAGGGCCAGGTTTAGTCCCTCAGCTCTAGGAGTGTCACATGCTGGATGGAGAGTAACTACTGAAAACCCAGGAACACAAAACATGGAGGAAGTGTATTTAAATACATGGAGAAAGGTATTTAAATAGAAATCCTACAAAGAGCTTAATGGTTTGGTTTATAGTAGATTAAAGACAATCAATGCTTTTCTTAAAGCACAAAGCAGAGGGCCTAGCACTCTGTATTTTATTCAGCTGCAGTTCTGTCCTGCTTCAGATGGGGCACAAAATTTTAAAGACTATTTACACCAACAAGATTTGCAGGCTTAGCCACGAGAGCCTCTAATACCAGAGAGAGGCCACAAAAACAGGCTCTTGCAGCATCAGAATATTAAAAAATCACCGTTCAAAATACTTCACTCTTAAAAATTACTAAAGGGAGCTATAAGAGAAGGAACAGGGCTGCTGGGTTTCCAGATTGACTGAAACTCCCAGTTCATTCACCCATATTCTTAAGCATATTGGACAGTTAATCTATATCCTATTTACAGTAATTCCTGCTACTACCCAACAAAACCAGAAGGGAAAGCTGCTCATTGCCTCACAGCTCTCTCTAGTTTGCAAACTAAACAATCTCCAGCTTCTTATTTTTTGGCCAAACCATCCAATGTTTGCCACAGGATTTCAGCTACAAGTAAACAAAGCTTGTCTTGAAAAGCAACACATGTTAAGTGAATTGCTTTGTTCCATTATTCTATTTTTAAACTACTACATCATATTTACTGAAGCAGCTATGGCATAAAAGGTTACACAGCTAGGCTTAAGTAATGTCATCATCTGACACAATTCACTTGGTTATGCCCCAAACTATTTACAGTGAACTTGATTCAGACAAACCACTCCGTTTGAGAAAGCGTCCAAAGAATTCCAAGTCTATAAAATAATCTTTCCTACCAAGATGTTTGGGAATGATTTAGTCATGATGTGTTAATTTGATTTTAAGATATTCTCCTACTGGAACCCACCCATGGGTAAAAGCTGCATTGGAAATGAGACCCAGGACCTACATGAGCATTAGCAAACAAGGGTATGTCTGTGCCACAGTTTGTAGCAGATGGAAGGGAAAATGAGGGGAGGAGGGAAAACAGGATCTGCTCTACACAGAAAGAAAACTACTTCAGTTGAGATGTGTACATATTGACAAAGAATTCTGAAAAACAACAAGTAGCTAAAAAAATTGTGATTATGAAAGTGACTTAACTGTATCTTGATCCTTAAAGGGGGCAGGCTGAGCAAATGTTGATGATTATAGCTGGAATACATTTTTAGAATTAAAATCTTATAAGAAAACTAACTCCACACTCCACTCTGGCAAAACCTAAGCTGTCTTTTAACAATGCAAGAAGTCTAATGAGTCAGCTGATCAAGTTAGGAACAGATTTGAGTAACTCTTTATGAAACATACCCCAGGTCCCCATGCACCACCAGAAGAAATGGAGCCTTTTTAGGTATATATTCTTCTTGATACTCATTATCCTCTAGGCCCCTGCAGAACAGAAACTTCTTCCAAAGAAATTCAGCTCACTTTACACTTATTTTTATGTGCAGAACTGACAGAAAGAAAAAATCATCACAGGAAGCAAAGAGGTCTGCATTTGAGCAACCCACAAGAGCCAGCATTAAGAGTCTCTTTGCCTTTTGCATCAACAAATTTTATAATTTGGTCCAGTATCTCAGCAAGAGTCTTGAGTTCTCTATTAACCTCAGCAGCTTTTGTTCCACAGGCCTTCAAGGAGTTACACACCTGCTCCCTAAGCTAAGTGACTCCAAGCCCCATGAAAGATTTTAGAAGCATTGAATTACAGCACGGTGGAAGGTGAACAAAAAGTACAAAGTGAGGAATGTGTTTACAGTTTACATCACAGTAAGTGCATTTGCCATCATGTTTGCTGGAAGGGTGAACACTGTCAGGGTGCTCAGTTTCTTTCTCAGGCAAAGAGAAGTGCAGCAACTGGTACCCAGGGATTGCAAGGCTCTCACTTCAACACATGCATCATATGCCTTTGCATTTGCAGCAAATCAGAAAGATGTTTTTGTTGTCATGGGTGTTTTGCAGTGCTCAGCACTAAAGAATGCTGTCACATTTTCCACAGCAGGCAGAAATGGAAGCAGCAAGTTCTACAAAATCCTTTCTTTCTCAGCCTTGACTGGGCTTGGCTTCTGGCAAGTTTTCTTCAGAAAGAGATGATTTCAGTTCAATACTGCAAAAGCTGAGAAGCAGCACTGTTTACACAGGGCATAAAGGAAATCCAGAGCCTGGTTTCCCAGCTGTGCCATCAGCTCTTCAGCTCATCATTCCTCCCTGTTCTCCTGACACCTTCTTATAGACACTACCCGGATGGAAACACAGCAACTTACTTCCAAATCCATTACCTTAGCATGACAGCCTCAGGAATTCCAGTGCCAAGAGATCTGAGCTGTCTGCAGCCTTCAAACTTAACAAAGCTTTGATGATTCAAAAACGCTTAACAAATGACACAGGGGTGCTTTGTTTTTAAGCACTTCCGTATCGCTTGCTGCATCACTTTCAGATATACTTTTACATTAAAGGATTTGGATTAAAGGACAGACAAAGCTAAGGTACCTTACTACAAATTCTGATATAAAAACCTAATCTATAGAGGAAAGAACAGAGACAGAACATAAATTGTGCTCCTGTTATGCAGAACTTGAGGTTTCCCAAGTTCTGTGCAAGTCCTGTGAAATACCACAGGAGTGTTACAACCAAACCCAGATTTTTTTCCCTCACTACAATTAGGTGAATTGGAACACAATGGGGCTAAGCCTGAATGACAAAACTTGAATAAATATAATTGTTCATGCAAACTTCTGTTTGCAGGACTGGACATGATACAGCATATAAGGTAATGGAAAAACCCTCAAGCATTACAATCATGATACTTCCTTTGCTATTTGTGGGTAAAACTAAACCCACAAAAAGAAACTCCCTAGAGGCACAATAGGAACATTTAAGCCCACTCATTCTATGATATCCCACTAAAACAAAAAATAAGTCAGATATAAATAACCTCCTAGAAATCCACCACATTCTTAAGCAAAATAGACACATATTAACAAGGCTAAATTAAATTAGTCTTCTAAATGAAAAAAGGAGAATCAAAAAAAGAAGATCAGAACTAAAGCCCCAGAGTCCTATGAATAGAAGTTTCAAAGTGAATTCAAAGCACTTATGGCACTTAAGAAATCTGGCATCCACTGTCTTTTTGAGGCTTTATATCTGGTTCCTTCAGAGGTTTTACTTCTTCATCTGGTTTTGGTTTAGCCTGCAAACAAATAGAAAAAAACCCCAAAACTAAATATCACAAGTACAAGCCACTGTGTCTGTGCAGTATTTATGCACAGCTAACTTTACATGTTATAATCTAATAGTCCCCTCTCTGTTCAAGGCTGAAAACTTTGAGTAAGCCTCAAGCAAGAGGGACATGCCAACTGTTCTCTGTTTCAGCATCCTTAAATGGATCCTTTTCTAAAAAAGAATCTTTCTGTAGCATTCACTCCTGTATTGTTACAGGACTTAGTAAAAAATGAGCTGATTTTCCAGATGCTGGCAGTGTGGCAGAGGTCAATTGACTTGCCCCTGGCACAAGAGAAGGATGAGCTTAGGGGGTAGCCTTGTGTCTGCTTCCTACATCGAGCTGGGGAACGTTACGGAAGAGCCAAAGCAACTCTGTATGATGCACACAATAAAGCCAGAGGAAAAGAACAGCACATGGGATTATCTTACAGCGTCGTCCTTTGGCCTCTTGGTGAGATCAAATGCTGCAACTGTTTCAGGAGTCCAGTGTGTGTTCAAGGCAGGAAACTCAAAAGGAACAGGCTCTACTAAGCCATAGTTTGCTTTCAATTCCAGCTGGGGAGCCTCTGCTGGCACCTTCTGGAAATAGCTGGAACAGAATACAGAAATGTATTTCAAATACAGTGCACCATCTCTGCAAGTCTTGTTTGCAATTCTAAACAAAACAATCTGGGTTTTCACAGTGGCAAGCTCTGCTGCTCTCTTCCATTTCATTAAGGCACTTCCTAACATGCATTCTTCCAGCAAGGTTCACAAGGACAAAAGCAACTCCTTCTCAGTACTATTGTTGGTTCCCTAATCGTGTGGCAGGTTTTCTCCTACTTAATAACAATTATTCCCAGTGCTTCAATGAGAAGAGCATCTTCTGTCCAAAAAAAACCCCTTCAAAATACAAATGAGGATTTGAAGTACTTCCCAAAGATGAAGACGACAGTTTTTCTCCTAAACAGTCTTCAATGTGCCACAGTGGATGATGGCAACAGAGCAGCCCCCAAAGACTGGCTGCAGGGCAGAAGAGCCTGACTTGGGATGTCCCTCTGCCCTTGGCAGGCCAGCAGAGCTCACACACTGACACACTCTGCCTCACCTGCTGTGCTGCACAGAGCCCTCCCAAAATAGTCACTGCTTTCTCTTCCCAAGTTTTGTTCTAGAGGGGCATGGATGTGTTGAAATCTCCAGTGTGCTGCTGTTGTCAGCTCTGACAATGGGTATTTGAACCAAAGCAGAGCAGAGCATTTCTCTTCCTATTTGCAGTTCACTGTGATGTACTTGACCATCCTTTCCATTTAGTCAGTTCCCCTATTATGCAGGTCTTTAAATATCATAAAAATGGAAATAACAAACCTATTATGGAATACTAAATCATAGCAGGAGGGAAGGGGAGAAATAAATGAGCAAAAGAACTCTAAAGACAAACTAATCCCGGTATTTTCAACTGAAATAAAAACTTGGTATTTCTGAACGCTTTTTGGAAGGACATTAATGAACAAAAAGCCCTATTTACGGTATTAATTCTACTTGGACTGGTAAAGCTTCTAACACCCTAAGCATGATCTTCACTGAAGGGAGCATCATGTTTTGACTTCCCTGCTTGCAAAGCAGAATCACCTACTGGTCTTCTCCATTTCCCCCTCTGTCCTCTTTTGCCTACTAGATCCCAGGAGATAGGAAGCAAGCATTAAAGCAACACAGCAACTTCCGCAGATTTTCTCTTGTGCAGAAGGAAAAGTAACCAGGTGGCTGAGGAATGAGGGAAGAAAACTGCTCAGCCTCTCCAGATGTCAGTCCAACCCACCCTGCTGAACTGGCACAGGACACAGAGAGGGACAGCACAGACCCACTACAAATCTGCCAAGAGAAAATTATAGAATTGCAAATTTATCTGTAAATTACATGCCCTAAAGGAATGTAACAACTGGAGAGTAAAATTTACCATCCCGTCCTGAAATAAAGGCAAATGAGGTAATAACACTTCATACAGAGTGCTGTACCAACCATGCATTACTTACATAAATCCATTCTCTCTCTGGCATTTTTCTAGTGTGTTCTTAATCAAACTTCCTAATTTCCTAAAGAAAAGATGTCCAGAAGGCTTGGCAGTAGTCCCAGGCCCTTTGGTTTCTCCATATTCTTTGCACAACGCTTCAGCCTTGGCAAAAACTTTGCAAGAAAGAAAGGAAATAAAAATTATTTACATGACCCTCTTAAATCATGGTTCTGCTGTACAGTGCTTCAGTCTTAGAAGACACCAGAATCCAGTCAGGCCTCTTTCTTCTTAGAAACAAAACCAAACTAGTTCAAAGACAGCACTTCCAGCCAAAATTTACTGTATCCAACAAGTGACTAGGAACAGGAGAAGAAAAAGGCAGCTTTTTGGGTGGGAAGATGCAGGAAAGCATTCTTATGTATGAGGCAAAATGCAACAATAAACCCAAGAACTGTGTCACATGGTAGGGAAAAACAGAGGGTATGAAGGTGTCCACACACAGCTGATGCCCCAAACCAAACAATAACCAACATGGAGTGGGAGAAGTTGCTCTTCTCTGAATAGCAGAATAGTACTTGTTTTACTCCAAGAAATCCAATTTAGTTTGTTCTAAATAAATTTTTGATTTATTTCTAAAACTAATATTAAAGTTTCTGCTTTGGAGATTTGAGCATTTTTATACATTGCAGATGAGTTATGCAGTGCAGGCCAACAGGGTAGAACTAGCTTTGAAGAGAGAAGACCTTGGACAGAAGACCTTGAACTACTGCAAATTTGCCTGAATATACCTTTCAAATTAATAGAAAAGAAGTAAGTTAAAAATAAACAGTCATGATCTAGACTTACTATTTAACCTCCAAAGCAGAAATGGCTGCACTACTCTAACATATAGACCAGAAAACAGGATAACCAGACCACTGGTTTTTTACACTGTATGTTGCAGGCAGCTCAAAGCCAGTCTTTAAGCCAGGCTGAGAAGTGAAGATGAAATTTGCTGCAGCACCATTATGAAAGACTGTCTTTGGTAAGACAAAAAAAGAAAAAAAAAAGTAAAAAACCCCTGTATTCAAAGGTGTGCTGGATTTCCATCAGGTGATGGATAAAATCTTTATGGGAGAGCAAATTAACAAAATACAGCAAAACAGAACAGGCATGGCATCACCAGACCCTGTATTCCAGTCTCAACCACACTTACATTTTTCTGATTCCTGCAGAGATCTGATTGCTTCCCCACATTTATCACTGGCCAGCAAAGTCTGGCCATGGTAACAGTATGCCTGATGGGAGAGGACAAAATCGTTACCAACATCACTGGGCACTTTGTGCACCAATTCCCTTCTCCTGCTCCCTACAGCAGCTGCAGCTCTTTGAAGCTGCCATTCCCTGCAGGTAGTTGACAGCTGGGGAACGGAAGTCACAGCACATTCACTGAACCATTAATGCAGTTCAACATGAACACCATGAACCAGGACCATGAACATGAACTGAGCTCTCTCAGGTCCAGCCAAGAGTACCTGAGCTGCACGAAGCTGTTTGAGCTGAGGCACCAGCACACAGGCCAGTCCCAGCTCTCACTTGTGCAGCATCAAGCCTCAGCACAGAAAGAGAATGAATCCCAGGCAAGTTTACAAAGCTAAGACTGAGAACTAAAACTACCTGAACACACAAAAACTCCATCTGCGACAAACATCACTGAATCTGGAAAAGATGAGGTGTTCTGCTGTCTGAGATATTTTGTCATAGACCATATAACTTTTCCACCCCAAAAAGTCCCTCACACCTGTGCTTAAAGGTGGTATTGTATTGTATTGTATTGTATTCCAGTGAGAACTGAATTCCTATTATCCATTATCAGGAGTTGGGTTTAAATAGTGAATACAATAGGTGAAGGAACAATCACATCAACAAATGCCTACCTTGTCCCCCCTTCCTTGAGTGCCTGTTCTCACAGTACAAATCTATCCAAATCTACCATTGCCCAGATCACTCAAATTTAAAAAATAGAGATACCACAATTCTGACCCTCCTTCACCTCTCAAACCTGCTAATAAGGCAAGAAGCTTTTAGCTACAGGTTCAGCCTAAGAGAAAGACAATGATGTAAACTGCTTAGCTTGGGCCTTTTGCACAGTATAAAAAAGACAGATAACAGGTTGTGGCAGGCTACAAAGTAGCAAATTGGGCAGCTGAGGATCTCAAGGGCACCGCAGCACTTGCCAGATCCATCAGGCAAATAGGGACAGCTCTTGGAATGGTACCTCTAGGTACTTGCTGCACTTTCATTCAGGGCCTTCAATAAAGAAGCTCAGCTCTGAACTGTGCCTAGGCTCAGACTGTGATGTAGATAACAGAGCTGACCATTATGCTCAACCTGAATGGCTTCAATTAAAGACCTGTGATCACAACAAATCCACACTGCTGCAATTTCATTTGGCTCCACCAGAATAGTTCTAATGTCACTGACACTGCACAATTCCTCTTCCCAGTATGGGAAGAAAGCCAAGACAATACTCAGCCCCCATTCCCTATGCAGCCCTTGGCAGACAGACAACAAGCTGTGACTACTGCCACCCAAAGTACTTACGTAGGCCATATAGAAACAGCTCTTCAAGTTTAAGTACTTCCTCCATTTACCTGCATAGATTGGATCCAAACTGGATAAAGTTTGATCTGTGAACACATATGTAAAATTATTTTTAAGACATTTCCAAAAAGAAAAACCCAGAACACATTAAAAGACCAGAATTCTTAAACTCAGCAATAGATCCTAACTCTAAATTAGCTAGAAACGAGGGAAAAAAAATACTCCTGCAAAAGCACAGAAAAACTAGGAGAAAACCCCCAAAAATATGCAGCAATCATGAAGCTGTCCCTAGAATCCCTGAACTGTTGTCCACTAAATCTGGATGGCTAATGCTCTAAGTGTTTTTAGGCAGCATTTCAAAGCTTGTTCCTAGTTTAAGTTCCAGTAGTGACATATAGTGTGACATATGTTACAATGTTCTCCTGAATCCCAAACTTCTGCACTTCTCCCACTTGCCTCAGTAAGCCCAGGGATCAGCTTACTCATCTGGAAGGTGGTACATAATGAACCCACTCCACTCTCCATGCTCTGCATCATCATCTGCTGCCCAAAGGCAGCTGGAACACACTCCACTGACATCAGGCCACTTGTCTGCTGCTAGTCTGTCTTCATTCACTAACATTCCCTACCATCAGCTACAGAGAAAGATTCCCACAAAACCAAAAAGTCTTATCAAAATACATGCTGATAACTGAAGCCTTAAGTGTGCTAAACAGAAGTTAAATACACACTCCACACCCACTGAGAACAGCGTTAATACTGCAATTTATGGGTGGGTGAAGTGTATCTGCTGGCACGAGTGCATAGAAGGATACAAAACAAGACACTCACCAGCTTTTTGGTAGAAGTTGGCTGTTTCATAAGCAAGAGCAGCTATTAGGCCTGGATTGTGTTTCAGCTCAATGGCTCGAGCAATTGTCACTGAAAAGAAGTTCCATACCATGGTTTAAGTTTAATTGAAATGTCCCATCACAACAAATCAGCAGAGGCATTTAGGGTTTTAAAACCCATGCACAAACAGAAAATAGATGTTGTGCAGTCAAGCAAACAGCAGAATAAAGACAGATTGTTTCTTGGATAGAATGATTCCAATTTAATAGAAAAACTGAAGGAATGTTAGCCTTAAGATTAGCTAATAAACAGAACCTGCACATATTTTAAAGTAAAGGAACTGGGAATTTATGTTGGGCAAGCATAGTGGTGAAAGGGTTACATGCAAGGAGAAAAGAAGAAAAAGAAGGAGTGCCACACACAAATTCTTCTAAAGTGAAAGACATTCCATACTATAATTATAATATCAGACTGATTTTTGGCATTTTTGTTTTATAATCTTAACATAATTTTCTTTAAAAGCAACCTGCCCCATTATGCCATAGTACTTCAGGAAAATAAAAAACCCATGACCTTGCTGCCAAGCAGAATTCATGAGACGTCAGTGACCCACAAAGAGTCATTTCCCACACCCAACCAATGGATATCTGAAGATACCTTCTTGAGCTTCAGCTTGACACTGGATGATGTAGGAGTCTAGAAGTCGAGCTTCTAAATCTCTTCCCTTTTCCACAGGCGTAATCAATTTTGGAATGTGACTTTCCTAAATACAAAGCAAGTCTCAGAGTTAGTTTAGGCCTAATACCAGTGCAAAACAAGTGCCTCATTCCTAAATGGATGGGACACACTGACTGAAGGTGCACTGTAGCACATGACATGGGCAGACAGACAAGCCACTCTTCCAGTGCCATTGGGAATGAGCTGCAGGGATTGAGTGGTACCACAACATACTAACACCCTTCTGTTTCCTGTATCATTCAGGTGGTACCAGGTATGTGCGTATAGCAAAGGCCCCTCTTAAGACAAAAAGTCTGGTATTTGGAGACACCTTGAGGAACACACAGCAAAGAAAGTCCTACCTTCAGGTGTTTGAAAATCCCAGCTGCTATCTTCAGGCTGCGGTGCACATCTTTTGCTTCATCTTCTGTTATACTGAGAAAATAGAATGAAACAGTAAAATTACAGTTAGAAAGGTCCTCCACGTGTCATTTAGTGCTACTTCCTATTTTGGGGCACCACAGTTGTCAACAGCAGATCAGATCAGTTATGGCTTTGTCTAGATGAATCTTAAATCCTTCAAAAATCAAGAGTCCACTAGTTCCCTAAGTGACCTGTCCCATGGCTGTGCTACCTTCAGAGTAAAGGAGTTTCTCACAGTGTCCAATCATGAAATAATCATACAGAACTTGCTTGAAAAAAAAAAGAAATATAAGATGACTCTCTGGGATGACTCTCAAGTAAAAGGTAACCTCAGTGTTAGAAGCCAAGGATTTAGAAGTCTGTAGAGTTAAATGTCAGCAGAGCTGTGATTCTGAGACTCAGTTTTGTACCTGGACATTTAGAGGGGGATTGATGAAGGGTTTATTGACAACTGACACTTCCTCTGTATCACAGTCACATGGTACTACTGTACTTGGTTTACAGAGGCAAGAAGGGATTGAAGTGCTTGTGTGTAAGGACCAGCTGCCTCCTGGAACTCTCTGAGCTGGACATGTCCCACAGCAGGCAACCCCTGGAACCTGCTACATCTTTGGTGGAGTGTTGCTGCAGCAGAATTGTTAAGAAAAGAACACCACTTACTCTTCCTTTCCAGCGAGTCTTGATGCATATTTTGTGTACCACAGAGCTACATTAAATCCCATGGAAACCAGTTCAAACACTGCATCCTGCTGGGCACTAAAGAAAGACAGACAAAACCCCCAAAAACTTAATGCATTCAGTTTTGTTCTCACATCTCTCTCTGCTGATAGTTCACATAGCAAAAGTCAACATTTCTCTCCATAAAACATTTTTCAATTAAGATGTCAACAATTTCTAATTCAGAACCTCCTACTTACTCAGCTGCCTAAGAGAGACTTCAATTTTTTTACTTATTCCCTTTAAGAAGTCATAATTAGAATCTCCCACATTCAGATGCCCACCCTTCCCTTTTGGGAACTTTTATTTTAAAACTGTAACTTGAGATTTGTTTAACTTTGGGTGTGGCTGACATTTTTCCATCTCTTTTTTTTTTTTTCAATTGCACATTTTGTGGAAAGCCTTGCCCTGGAATGTCCACTTTAAAGTTGCACAGCTAAGTTAATAAGTCAAGAGTCTGTTACAACCCTCTCAAATGAAGTATTGCAAGTATTTATATAACTGCAGACAAACACATGTGCAAATAGAAGGGAATTTCAAAAGCTAAAAACAGAGCCTTTGAAAAGACTGAACTTGCAATCACAAGCTCAGCATAGCTTAGGAACTAACAAACCTTTTAAAAAGAAAGATGTGGGAGTGGGAAGAGTAATTTTGGCACAAGTACAAATGTGTATGACCGTGAGAAAATTAGAAGAAAGTCCTAATCAACAGATTTTCTTCCACAGGGAATAAAAGCTTTGAGGAAGTCAAGCACTTCTAGCTAAAGCTTGACAACTTTGTAGGTGTGGTTATACAACACAATTACCTCCAACAGCAAGAGACAAGTGAGTAATTCAGAAGGTTACAGATCTGTATTCCCACTGGAAACAGAAGATTTGTTTGTTTGAAGCAAGAGGATATGTACTCAGAGCTTCAGAGGACAAGAACAAAATCAGATCTTCAGCAACACTGGAACCTCCAAACACACTGAAGGTCCTGGTCAGGCAACAGTGCCAAATTATGTCTTAAAATGCAGTAAGCAGTTTAGACTGAATTGAGTCATGCTCAACTCACCAATACCTTCAAGGCTCTTCTTAGTACTGCTCTAGCCAACTGCAGGTTCAGTTTGCAGATCACCTGAGGCCCAACAGATCCTTCTACCACTACATTCTCACAGCTTTACATAAAGGCCACGCACACTTCAGAACACCTAACACAGTACTGCAGTTACCAAAAGCACAGGAACACCTTTTTGGAAACTGCTTTGTGTTCAAGACTTTGTTCATCTCTGTTTCCCTCCAGGCCTGTGCTGGCACAGGTGCAGGTCTGTAACAGAGCAGCAGAGAGCAGCTGCACACCCTGCACTCAGAAAAGCACACTCACCTCGGGACTTGTCCTTGCAATGTGTCTGTCCACTTGAAATTCTGAATATATCTCAACTTGCACTCTTGGGAAGAGTCATCCAGTGAAAGGATAAAACCTATGGAATAATAAAACAGGCAATCTCAAAGTAGGAAACAGAAAAGAGTAATGAAGGAGATGGACCAATATGAATACAGGTATAGATAAAGGAATGTTCCTTGTTGAACCCCTAAAACCCCATGTTACTTCCCAGGGCTTTTATTCCTCAGCATCTTGAGAAAAAAATGTGGAAAAAATCAACTGGCTACTCCAGGAAACTGCTTACCCAGCATGTTACCAAGTCAATCCTGAGAATCCTGACTGCTCCAGGAAAACCTGGCAGATGTCTGCATGTCCCATATGGTGACAAGTTGGGAGTGGGACTGGCCCAGGTGCAGGATGGCTGAGGTTGTTCAAGGTGAGTGAGTGGTTGTCTCTCCCACCAGAGTGACAACCAGGAAATTCCAGGAAAAGCTGCCTGGTCAACAGGGAGAGGAAAAAGGGCTTCTAAGCATGGGCTCACCTAGTCATCATCTATCTCCAGGGCTACAGGAAATTGGTTCATTGTGTCCAGTAGGCAAGAAATCAGCAGTCAGTGGGATGAAGCTCATGCTATGGGATGTTCAAATCCCAGCATATGCAGGCCCCGGAATTTTTTAGGGAGGTTGAAGAAGGGCCTTGGTCTGATCAGGTGTTACAGACTTTAAGAGGTCAAGAGCTTGCCATAGTAGCTACTGGGGCTACACCTGTCAGTGTGTCATATGTCTATAAACACAGAAAATACTTGTTCCTTTCACATGTAGAAGATTTTAACGGCCAAGCATGATATTTTCCTGAAGAAACTCTCCAAATCTTGGCTGTAGCAACAGGGATTCTTATCTGACCTTCAGATGTGACATTAGCCTACACTCTCTCATGGGCTCACTAAACCAATGCTTACTTCCCACAGACTGGAAGATCCCACTTTCCACAAATCAGCTGATTCCTGAAAACTCAGTCCTAACAAATCTGGCCGAGCACCTGACTGCTACGAAAAAGTTACCAAAATATTGGCAGAAGGAAGGTTTCAAAGGAATGTGTCAGCACAGGTGAATCATCTACTGAAAATGATGATACCATGCTAATGAGCACCTACATATATGCATACACCTAAGACAAGCAGCGCTAGAAGGTAAACTTGAAACAAGTCAGTGGTCTAGTATTAGACAAACCAGCAGTTTACACTGAATAGTAAATGATATCAACTAATTAACAGACTCAATTTGTACTCAGGGAGCAACTCACCACCACCTAAGAGACAAATACACACTTTTTCCTCTAACAGGAAGCAGAATGAAGTTAAAGGCAGGAGGGCAGGGCTGCCAGTACTTAGTACTTAGTACTGGTAGGGTCACAGAGGACACTGAAACTTGGAGAAGGGGCCTGGTGAGCAGCCACCACTGGTATCAGGCACAGAACCCATGAAGACACTCTCTTTCCTGGGAAGTGCACGGCTTCTTTACAGGAGATCAGCACAATTCACATTCTGAGAAGTGCCACTAAAATTGAACTGATACTTTTGATGAGTTAGTGGTACTGCTAATAAACCTCCCTACCTTGCAGGAGTGAGAAGTACAAGTCAGCTGCATTCTTCATCATTTCTGGATTACAGCTCGAGTCTGTGAACAGCTCCAACAGCCGCGTTCGAGATAACCGCAAGTCACTAAATGAGAGAAAAAAAAGAAAAGAAAAAAACCCCCAAAACTAAGAAATCCTATTCAAAAATGTACTAATACAGAAAACTCTTCCTTTCTCCTCTGGATAAATATGACTGACTCTTTAGTACAATCCTTTTTGGACACACAGCAGTGGATGATCAGTACCCTATCTACTGTTCTAACACTGAAATAACTATGCCTTTACCCACCAAGGGGTTGGGGGCACAGAGAGGAAAGGGAAGTAACAAGCAGCAACATTCTTCAACATTAGAATGGGATGATGAGATGAAGAGATAAGAATAGATCTGCAAAATAGGCTGAGATCCCTTTTCATTACATTCCTACCCACAACAGAACAGTCAGGTCTTATCCACTTATGGAAATTAAGCCATCTTTGGAATGCACAGTCATCAGAAAGACAATGAAGTGTTTCGTCTTTTTGCCTCTGCATTGTTGTAATTGGCCTTGCTGTGCACTCAAGAGACTCAAAAACTGGAGAATTCATTCTCTGTAAGCAAAGGCTCAGTGTTAGCAGTGTCTTACTGCCTCCCTGCCTACACATCTCTAGTCATCTTCAGCTCAAAAACTGAAGAGCAATCATTACTTTTAAGGATTTTCCCCAAACTGTAAGAGGCAGAGTGAAGCCAGTCCCAAGTTCACTTACTTGCAAACCTTTGTTGCAGCCAGAGTGGTGGCTATCCCATAATAATTGAATGAAACAGGAGCTGTAGCCTTCAGAGGGTTGCGATGGAACCAGTGGGTCATTTTCCTCCTGTAATGTTGTTTATGCCAAATCTAAGGAGCGGAAAGGAAAGAACAGTTGCAGGGACAGTACAACTGAGGTGCTGCACATGTCCTGCTCCTCTGTTCATAAAAAGATATTCCAAATGTAAACAACTAGGCAAGAAATTAATTTGAAATTAATTTCTTTTTTTTTTCCTCTTTTGAAACGCCAAGCTTCCATATGCCTTGTGCTCATCGTCCATGTGCTTAGTGTCAGAACTGCACTCTCCTGGCTTTCTGAGGGAACTATTTTAAGTTAGTCAAAAAGCTACCACCTACTTTGCTCTATGTGAGCACACACATTCCTAGGATAAAAACCCTCCACATTTGTTACCTCCTGCATAAGGCTGCACATACCTGTAAATTATATGAAAAGTATCACAGAATCAACTGGGTTGGAAAAAACCCTTGAGATTACCGAGCCTAACCTTTGACAGAACACTCCCATGTCAACTAGACCGTGGAGTGACATGTCCAGTCTATCCTTGAACAATTCCAGGGATGGTGGGTGACTCCACCACCTTCCTGGGCAGCCCATTCCAATGTTTAACAACCCCTTCTGTGAACAATTCTTCCTAATGCAAAAGCTGAACCTCCCTTGGGACAGCCTGAGGCCATTCCCTCTCATCCTGTCACTTGTCACCTGGGAGAAGAGGCAGATCCCTACCTTGTATTTGGGAGCCTTTGGTATAAATGAACCTGCAACCAGGAATCCTAGCTGGAAACATGGATCTATTTACATGCATGTATCAGACCTGGAAGGCTGGGAGAGCAGAGGTTAACCCAACTATCTCTTTTCTTCCACTTCAATTTCAGCAGACAAATATAATGCAAACATCGCAGTGAGTTTTACAACAGAAGTGCGGGGTGATGGAACATAATGGGCACATCCTGAACACGGGACGGCCCTACTGGGTAAAAGGAAAAACTCCTTCACCATGAGGACAGAAAACCCAAGAAGCAAGTTGTGTGCTCTCCCTCCTCAAAGGCTTTCCAGACCTCAGCGGACAAAGCCCCGAGCCCCTGGTGTGACCTCGGAGCTGTCCCTGCTCTGAGCAGGACGCTGGACCGGAGACCCCCCCAGGACCTCCATCATCTCGTGGTCCTTTCGGAATCCCTTAAGTTCATCCTTATAAACCTCTGCAGCTTTGCCGAAATAAACAAATAAACCAGACCCAAGAAAATCTGCCGGCACTGATTCCCCGGCACTGATTCCCCGGCACTGTCCAGACCGTCCTGACCGAGCAGAGGGCTTGTTCATCGCGTCGGCACCTATGGCGCCGTGCTTATCGTGCCGGCACCTCTCGGGGTTGGTCCCTCAGGCCAGCGGCCGTCGCGCCGTGCGCACCCACCTGCGCAGCGCTGCCGTCCCCGCGGTGTCGCGGCCGGGCCCGGGACGCTCCCCGAGAGGATCCCGAGGCCGCGGGACCCCGGCCCGGC
>JBBMKD010000145.1:17205821-17227898 GCA_037834095.1 Argya squamiceps
AGAGGCTGGGGCGTCTCCTCGGGGGGTGCCCGGCCAGGGGCCGAGGCGGGAACCGCCGTCCTGCTCTCTTGGGAGGGCGGCAGCGGCCGGCGTGGAGCTTGGAGCTTGGAGCAACCTGGTCTGGTGGAAGGTGCTCCCCTGCCCATGGCAGTGGATGGAACACGGTGATCTTTAATGTCCCTTCAAACCCAGACCAGGTTGTGATTTTTGTGGGCTGCTGGGGTGGTTGGTTGGTGGAGCCCCAGAGGCATCAATGGACTGGGATGCCCCACCCCAGCACCCTGTTACCTTGGCACCACGCTTGTGGGAACGGATCGACCTGGCGAATGGGCTGGCTAAGCATCAGCCTTGAACAAAAAACGCACCAACCGACCCATCAGAATGAAAAGGGGTCCATCACACGCTTGTGTGTTTTGTCTCTGATGGTACCAGGGTGGGAGAGGGGAGAACCTGGCAACCCCAGTCGGGTTGGCTAGCACAGGATGAGACCACACCATCCATGAATCCTTTGGCAGCACAGGAGTATTGGCTACAGGGCACTGATGATGGACTCCTTGGAAGCACACCTGGTACCTTTAGTCAGATGTTCTTCCCTACTACTCCATTTGCCATGATAATGAAAGGTATTTCTTCGTGATTGGAGTATTTCAGGCCAGGCTTCTCTTGGTGAATTTTCTGGAAGTTGTCAAGATGGTTTGCACTTGTTTGCCAAGAAAAAGCTAGCTGAAGAGATGCTCCCTGAGGGATCTTTTAGCACTGTTCAGGACTGGTCAAACTGGGTTGTAACCACACCGACTGCCAGTTCAGTTGTCATTCAGAGTCACTGCTCTGCTGGCCATGTACCATGTGGTCAGGAGAGGCTGTAATCTCATCATTTCATTCACTCACCAGGAAGGATGATGCAAGTTCAGTGATTTGCAGTTTGCTGATGGCCTTTAGAGCGGGGCAAGCTGTTACTCTACAAACCTTGGCAGAAAGATGAAAAGAAGTTCTCTTCCAGATCTGTATCTCGGCAGAAAAAAAGTATCATCAAGAAGTAAAAGAAGATGTTTTTACTAACTGCCCTTATGTGGATGTCTACAAGGAGTCCAGTAGAATTGTAATGCTTTAAACTGTCTCAGCAGTCTGAGGAGTGAGTTTCATATAATGATGTTTCTTTGGAATGAAAAGTCTTTTGGGCACTCCTTCTGAGCTCTCTACATTGAGAAGTGAAGTAGACACTAGACCGTTGCAGACAGTCCAGTTTGAGAATTGAAGTGCAGCTTCTGTTGCCTTCCTCACTTTGTTGCTTGTGTCGGACACACAAGAGCTGAGGTGATCTCCACACCCTGGCCCTGTTCTGACCTGAGGGCAATGTGGTGTCTTTGTAAGGAAGCTGTGGAAGCTGCTCTTATCAGTGAGTTTCTACTAAATACTTGTTGGTAGATAAACTCTGTGGTCTGAAGGCTGAGTAGAAAGCAGAGAGAAGATCAAGGCATTACAAGGAGATACTTCTTAGGGAGGAGCAAAACCTTTTCTTCCATGTATGTGTGTGTTCTTCATCCTGTATCTTTAGCAGGTAAATTAATAACAGTATCAAGTTGTAGCACAGAAGTTGCAAACAAGCAGCCCAGGGCAATATAAAGAGCTGTAGTTCTGGAGGGATATTGCAGGATGGGTTGATGGCGTTGCCTTCTCAAAGGCACCCTGAGATGGGATGAGCAGGTGTGGGGCTGCTCTTGTCCAGGTGCTGTGAACACCAGCATGGTCTGTGCTGATCACACAAGCATCCTGGAGAAAAGCTGTTTATAGTGAGCTTGCTGATGCTGAGAAAGCTTGGATTTGGGAAAAATCTAGGTCCTCATGGGTGTTGATGTAAAACACAATTATGTACCTGCTGTGTCATCTGCTCAGGTGTTCATGTTACCCCTGGAAGTACAAGAAGCTTGGTACAAAGATTGGCCCTCAATCATTCACGTGTTTATTCATGCAGGAACCCTTCAAGCTGTCAGCAGTGGCTTCCCTGTTAAATGTCCCCATATCTGGAACTTGGTCTCATCCAACTTTGAACGAGCTTCAAGAGGAATGCCAGATGCATTTATTTGGATTAGGGTGGATTTTTTTTGTATTAGTGACAAATGGAAAGAGGGTTGTGTTAGTGATACTTGCAGAAATGTCAATGCTGTGATGCTGCCTGTTGTGGGTGGCATATTGCTGCTATGGTGATCTGTTTCCTTAAATCATTGCTGTAAAATGCCCTTTCTCTGTGTCCTGTGTATCATTGGGCAGGGCAGTAGGCAAGGAGTGTACTTTTTTGTTCAAACATGTTTATGCTTTTGTCTTTCCTCAGCCCCAATCTCTCTCCATTTTTCAAGCGGGACAACACCACTAAGTTGTGCAGTTACCTCATCCTGCTTGGTTGTGTTTTCCCTGGTGAGAGTTAAAAGCTACAGTGGTCCCAATCAGTCTGAGCAATTTTTGAGACCTTATTTTGAGGAAAAGCAAAGAAATTGCTTTTCAGAAAAAAAAAAATCTGATTTTTGTTCCTGCCACAGGCTTTGACAACAATCTGTTCTGCTGGATGTATCTTGGTGTATATATTTTATAAACCCCTCCTAAAGATGGGCCAATGCCCACAGCAGTGGTGGAGAGCATCAGAGTCCCTTTCAACAGTGCAGACTTTGAGGTTCCAGGAGGAAGCCTATTGTGATGTCCCTGGGTTTCCCCTCAACCATGTTCTCCCTCTCCCTCTGCTTGTAAAAAAAATTATTTACAGGGAATGGCAACAATTGCCCAGAGGTTTTGCTTGTTTAATGTTCTCCTTCCTCCCGGGACGGAAACTGTAACTCTTCCCATAGCTTCCCTCCAGCTTCCTTTCGCTTTCTCGAGCTGTTTGCTTACTGTTACTTTCCAAAGCCCTTGGTGCTCCTGCCTTGGTGATGACAAGGGGTGGGGTTTGTGCTCCGCCTGTGATGCTGACAGGCACAAATGTGAGCGGCTCCACCCCGGCAGCCTGGCCAAGCCGCCCTGTGCCTGGCTCCCAGGGCTGGGAGAGCGTGTGCCATGGCTTCGGGTGCCCTCACCGAGCCCCCGGCACCGCGCTGGCCTCAGCCTCTCCCTGGGGAATGCGTGTGGGATTGCACCGCAGTGTGTCTCCACAGGGGCTGGGACTTGGTATTAGAAAAGAAGGGGGTTGTGAGAGGAAAGAAGTCAGTGCTTGTAAAAGGGGCTGTTGGCTATAAGGAACCTCTTACCTGTTTTCCCTTCATTAGTCTTTCCTGTAGTTGCACACTTTGTCCACCTTATGGGTTTTTTTCTTAAATATGAACTACCGTGGCTATAGAAAACTTTGTTTCAGAAGACAAGAACAATCCAAAAACACAACTGCAAAGCCAACTCAAACCTCTTTGGAGCAGCAATCTGTGGGCCTTTTGGCTGACACATTTTCTGGAGCTGGGGTGTGTGTGTTTGTGTCGTGTTCCCTGTCTACAATTTTCTTTTCCCCCATCCAGATTAGCAAGGCACCTCCAGAAAGAGGCGCAGTCTCAGCATAACAACTCGGAGTTCACAGAAGACCAAAAGGTGAGTGCTGCTGTTTGCTCATGCAAGGAGCTTGACTCATAGATATTGATGTGTGTTATGTTTTTTTATCTTGCAGGCCAGAGCCTTGTGAGACCTTTTTTCCTCCCTCAATGGACGGAAACAGAAACAGCCCAGCGTGGCTAGAACTGTTGCTGGCATTAGATGTGAGGGATGCTGTGCTGTGCTATTGAGTGTTAGGCATGCTGGCCAGAGTCCTTCATAACCTGGTGGTTTTTTGGGTTTTTTTTTGGAGTAATGTTTGATAACTTGCTTATTCAACATTAGCACAATTTATGTTGTGAGTTCTGAATACAAAACATCTTGAACTGCAGTCATTGAGGGTGTGTGAGGGGGATGAAAGCTTAACATGTAACACCTGACAGGGAAGGGTCCTGGCAGAATACTCCCTAGCAGCCTCTTAGAATGTTATTTGTTTATAATCTTTCAAAATATTGAAATTACTTTACTCCTCCCTCTGTCCCCTCAGTTGAAAAAGCTGTTTCTTGTCTTAGCAACATCCTACTGCGGTTCTGTGATGAGATTTAAGTGGACTCATGCACACAAGCATTTACTGCAAAATAAAATCTTTTGAGATATGAGGCCCTACTAAATTTCCCTGTCTTCTATGAAGGCATATTTTTCTTAGGAATAAAAAACAAGAGGAGTATTTCCAGATTTCCATGTCATAAGATCACTTGTTTGAACAATGCTGTTACCTGAAAATTGACATCTGCTAGCTCAGAATCTCACCAATGGTAATAGGATGCTAGAGTAATGGGAGCCTGGGAATGTAAGTCCTGAAAAGAGGTGCTGGCTACAGAAATTCGAGATGAACTTGATGTGTGTAAAAGAGGTCAAAGAAATGCACATTTACATAGACTCTGAGAGAGGTTTGTAGCTGTTCCCTCGATGTGTACCAATATAAAAAGCAAAGACCTGGTCTTCCATGTTCTGCTTACCTTCTGCAAAGATGATAAAGCTCATGATTGTCTTAAACAGAGCCATAATTTTGCAGAAGGATTTGGTCCACTTTTCCTGGACTGTAAGCCATGAGAGCCTTGTTAATGTTGGACAGCTGTTTATTCCTTGAATGCTTCTGCTCTCCCTCCCTTGCTGGTAGCTTTCTCCATCATTCTCATCTTTACTGCATGTTTCCCCTCTGTGGAGACTTTTGAAAATGTAGTTACTTCATGAAGGCGAAGCTGTTAATCTCCCTTCTGGAGACATCATCTCCTGTGAGTATGGGAACCAGAACCACACAGGGCTTTGCCTCCAGATGTTCCCTGAGTCTTATGAAAAGGACCTTGGACCAGACTGGGGAAGTGAATGAGGTCAGCCATGAGGGGAGGCTTGGGGGGCTCAGGAAGTGGAGATAACTGACCTCAGATGTTTCATGCACAAGTGCTCTCATGTCTTAAGGCAACAGTCTTCTGAAAAGAAAAAAAGTGATGGGTGGTGGTTTTCCATCCTAGCAGAGTGATACCCATTTCTAAAGTTGATATAATTTATAAAAGAGGATGGCATTTTTATCACTTGCTGGTTTTTGCAGATCATTAAGTGGCTGATGCACTGAATCTTTGAGTCTGATTATCATATAGCAGTGCCTGTTTCATTAGGCACATGCACAAACCAACTCCCCAACATTTTGCTGAAAGAACACTTTATCTCCTCTACCGTGAAGAATGCTAGTCATAGAAAAAAAAAAGTGACTAGAGTCTTGCTATTGCTTAGAAAAAAGCACTTAAAACTCTGCACAGCAAAATCTCTGATGTAAAGCTCCTTGCTGTGCTGGTCGTCCCTGTTTTTGCAGGAGCTCAGCCAGTATATCATCTAGTGATTATGACTAATTACTATCATCACTAATATCATTCATATGGCATGTGGCTGGAGGGCTTGGTGTGTGCTGGGTTTGCAAGAAGTTTGAAATAGAAATGTATCTTCTTTCCAGCTGCCCTTCCAAAAATCAGCTACAAATCAGTAACTTTGGCTCAACTGCTCTCCTGCCAGTGCACCCACCAGCATGCTCTGTCCTCCTGGTTCCCAGAAATCTATTTTCCTAATATCTTGACTTTCTGATGCTCTATATGTTGCATAAGAATCACTTCTGGTTTTTTTAACTGTGGAAGAGCCTGTAACCTTCAGGGTTTGCTTATCTGATGTCACTGGCCAAGGCTACGTGCAGGATTTCATAGATTGGAAGGCCATGAACCTAACTATGATTTCCACTTGCTTGATCTACCTTCATTGCAGTTTTTTATAGATTTTCAGTCAGCTGTTTTCCAGAGAACCATACACACTGATGAGAATTGCTGTGAGACTGTAATTTCTCACTTGACCTACCCTGTGGGGAAGGTGGATTTCAGCAGTGATTCCTCTGTACCAAGGGGATGCTGCTTTCTTTACAGCTGCAGGGAAAGGACAAGACCAGGTTCAAATCCTCATCCCTGTCTGTCTGTATGAACTTTTACCACATTTGGGTTTATTTCTTGCATTCCAGATGGTGTTACAGTGCAGATATGGCCACACAAAAATTGATGGTCTGTTACTTGCTAGTGTAATCAGACAATCTGTTAATCTAAGAACACTTGACAGATGCCACCAGTTTCTTTCCTGCTCATAGTGTGAGCCAGTTATCATTTATCTTCTAATACAAGTATTGTTTATGGTAAGAATTCAGGCTTTGAAATAGTCTTATCTCCCATTTTTGCTCCTAAAGAATCAGTTTTGAAACACTATATGCTACTTGCCTTGATAGAGCAGACTCCAGATTTTGTTGTTCACTCCTGTATTTTCAAATTCTGATGGGCTGTCATAACTATTGCTGGACATAATTCTGGAGTTTTAGTCCTTAGGGAAGGCTCTGTCTTGACTTGGGTAATTGGCAGTGCTGGAATCTTCATTAGGGATTGTGAATTTTATTGAAGAATTTCTCTGCAGATCCTGTAAACAGCAAATCATTGTGTTTAGTCTCCCTTCAACAGCTATGAAGAGGCTGTGCAACAGTTTTATCTCCTAGAGGCAGCATGTGTGGAATACTAAGAGATAAAATTGAATTTATCTCAGTCTTAACATTTTGAATACTGCTGTTCATTGTTTTTCCTTCATTCTCTAAAAATCCCATCTTCATTCATGATCAGCCACTGTGTTTTGTGATAGGAATTGTTCCAGTTAGGTTTGGCCGTGTCTGTGAGCTTGCCTCCAGCTAGAGTTACTCTCACCCAGTTCTCTGTGCAATAAATGTGACCTTTACAGCCCTCTTCCAACCACAGTTGTTGCTTCTCGTGTAACTGTTTTTGTGCTAGGCTGAGTTCTCAGCAGTGTTAGAAAATCCTGCTTTTGAAGCAATGATAACTTGCTGTAATACGAGCACTGTTGAACAGCCTTAGCATGATTCATTAAACTACTGGTCTTCTAACAGCCTAAACTCTGGTAAAAGCCAAGCTCTGCTCTGGCTCTGTGTTTGTGCAAACATCTTTGCCTGCATTACAGTTCGCACAGTCATTACTCACACAACTGCTCTGAAGAAACCTTGACTACGAGATCGACTGACTCTTCCCCATTCTAATCACGAGTTTACATAAAACTGAATCTAAACTATTTTAAACTAGCAAAGTTAATTATGGCTTCAGTCTTGCTAATGAGATGCAGAATGTTTTCCCTGCTGCAGAAAGGAGCCTTTGCATGGGATAGTTGCAGCTGAAAATGATAGCAGTGTTTAGCTGCATTTTTAACTTTTGGGTTGGGTGTGGTCCCTTAAAAAAATAGTTATGAATAATGCCTGCTGGGAGCTTGCCATATTTCAATAGATTCCATATAAAACCTATTCTTTACTATTTTAAGACTCCCAAACTCTCTCCAGTTAAATCTGTTTCTAGAGCCGTTATTGCCCTTCAGCCCCCAGGAGCAAGAGGATACACATTTTGTATTGCTCTTTGTTCTGTGAGGAGTTCCTAGTTCAGACAGTTTTCAGAACACACAGTTATAAATCTGCAGGATAGGGAATAGTGGAGTTGTTGAATTTACTGCTGAATTGGCAAAGGAGATAGGGGCTGAGCAGTGCTTCTGAGACCTCATTTATGGTGTGGGCTTAATGAGAGAGCAGGGGGGGCAGAGCCAGGTGAAAATCTGTTTACATGTTCTGGTTCTGTGGTGGAGCATGGAGACTGTGTGCTGGTACCCTGCAAACTCATAGCCCTCTTTCTGTTGTGCAAGTGAGGAGTTTTGATCTCACACAGAATGGGCATGCTCTTTGCTCAGCAGTCAACACCCAAACCATTGGAACAGCTGGATTTCTGCAAATGCTGGAGCTGTCATCAAACCTCAGAGATTCCCCTCCCTTCCCTAGGGAACCTGTGGATTCCTTTATTTTACCCATTCACACCTTCCTCTTTAAGAATCTACCTTTGCAAATATATTTTTCCAGCTGTTCACAAATATAAAAAGGAATTCCTTTTGTTATACTGCAGCTGATTAGATGGATGTAGTGTGTTTTCATTCTAGGGACTGGGAATCTGCTTCTGCAGTATACTTGGTGTCCTCCCACCAGCCTGGCAGTACATGTAAATAAATCCACAACACCCATGTAAGCAGTGTGGGTCTGAAAGTCTCAAAGCGAGCTCAGGACTCTCTGTGCTCTTTTCTATTCCCAAATACCTGTGTTTTTTCGAGCTGTGCTGGAAATCCAGTCATGGGTCTCTGTTGTATAGCAGAATTTATTTTGGGGAGGAGGGAGTGTTGACTGAACAGTGTGTCCTGTGTTCATAGGCATCACTTGCTGCTTTCTGGGAAGGTGCTCAGAAGAACTAAAGTTTTTGAAAGGCCTCCATACAATGCACAGTAATAAAAGTTATGAAGATGTAAAGTCTGGCCTAGTGCCATGTTGTAACAATGTTAAGGGGAGATGCCAACTGGGGAGAAATGGCTTCAAAATCTTTGATGAGCCTGTGGTGGCAGATGAAAATCAGATATCTGAGGCTTTTGCACACTCCAGCTGTTGGCTCTGCCCTTGAGGTATTGATGTGTGATCTACTTATGGTTCAGCTAGGTGTGGCCTAAGGTGAACTGAAACTGCAGTCACTTAGTTTTTGTCCCAGCCCGTTGAAACTAGTAGGGGCCTAGGAGATAATTGAGAAGGATTTGTGACACCCCTTTGCAGGAGAGCCAGGACAGGTGATGCAGGGAGGTACCTTTGAAAGCATGTCTAGTTTTTATCTGCTGTTACCAACCTCTTGGAGTCCAAAAAATATTACCCTCTGTTTGGATTTGACTGACACTGCATAGTTTGCCAGGTGCCCATACTCCTGAAGTTCTTTGATGCTAGAGTTGTGCTCTAGGAAATCTTTTCCTCCCCTTGCATCCAGCTTGTGGAGGAGCTGTTTTTATACTGCCTGATTTAAAAGGAGAGAATGAGTTACAGGTGTGTATTTCAACTTCATTGTTCCTTCTGCAGGGAAATTTAATTTGAAAGGAAACTGCTTTTCTTTGTAGCTTCATTGTTGCTGCTTTTCTTGCCCTATAAATGTTCCACAGAGTATTTTGAATTTATATCTCTTAGTTCTGCAGATCATCTGAATTTTTCTTCACAAAAAGGTTTTAGTCAATGAACAAACTTGTGATGGTTGGTAAAAATATGCTGGGCATTTGTGTCCTCTTGATGTCACTAATGGAAGTCTTAACTCCTCCTTTCAGCTGGCAGTTACAGAAACAAATGTGACTTGCTAGGGCATCTTACTTTGTGAGACATAAAAGCTTAAAACTGTCTTCAAAGCAAGACTGCTTGCAATGGGCTATTCTGAAGCCCTTCCCTCTCTTCTATTTCACAGTTCTGTTCACAGATATTTTAGATTGCTGGCAAGTTTGAATTCAGGCATATATTCCATGATTCACTCAGAGTTTAAATCTCTTAAAATCACAAAAATAGAGAGTTAAAAAAATAATCCACCTTTAGACTTCCTCTCCCACCAAAACCCACAGGAGTGGGCTGTGTTTTTTTAGGGCTGAGATACTGGGCTGCTGTAATGTCTGATGTGGGTGGACTTGGTCTGCTAAGGTTAGGAGCCTGGTAGAGGAGCTGTAGGCCTGGCTCCTAAAAGGGCAAATCAGCACAAACCAGGTTCTCAGGAGGTAATATACTGCTTGGCTTGGATTTATTCTTTTTTTTCAGTCCCTTATCACCTGAGAGCAGTTGAGTTTATAAACAGTTTATGATGTGATAGGCATTATTACAGTTTCTGTGGAGTGAATGACCCCCATCTGTGTTGTTGGGCTGTGGGAGAGGAGTTAAGTGGCAGATGTCTTTCATCTATTGTGCTTTCAGCAAATCCTGCTTGTCTATAAAAAAAGCTTCTGATGCTGAATGGTCTGGTACTGAACAATAGACCTGAAATTTTTGCAAAAGAAAGCAACTGTTTGTGTTTACATTCTTTAAAAGTCAATCTGGACAAATTCAGTTTCAGCACTAAATTATTTTTTTTTCTTTTCAGAAAACCATAGCTAAAATTGCAACATGCTTGGAATTGAGGAGTGCAGCTTTACAGGTATAGCTCTTTTTCCTGACTTCATACCTTAGCAGCAGGTAACTGTAGAACTTTTTAAAACTCATTTATTATCTTCAGAAATACCCAAACATCTGAAAATGGAGTGAACACTTGGAATTTGCAGGTTGTCATCGTGATGGCCCAGGTGGCTGCCTTAAAAAAGACTACAAGTGCTTATATGAGCAGCTATTAGTGCTTGTACAGGAATTCAGCTCCACGTTTTGTGTCTTTGGTCCTCTGCCCCCTTTTCATCCTTCAGAACTGTTTCATTTTGCTTCCTAACCTGTGTGCAAGGTTAAAAAAATCACCAGAATGACCCTTAGAGTTATCCAGCTGCTTCAGGTCAGACCACAAAGAAAAATGTGTGTGTAGAATAAAAAAAAGTTTTAGCAGTCATGAAAACTGGCAGTGCTCTAGGAAAATGTGAGAAAACAATAATTTGTAAACTACTTTTTGGGGTTTTTTCTGGACTGAAAGTAGATGTCATGGGAGCGGATATAGTTTTTTCTCAGCACATGCTTATCCCCAAAACAAAAAGCAAGTGAGAGAAATTTCTGAAAAACCATGGATGGGGAAAGGATGAATCAAAGCTTGGGTTACTGGATTACCTCTCTGCCAAGAGAGAGTGATGACAGGCAAATTTTGCATCAGGTTACTCCCAGCAGCACTACCAAGTACTTCATATTGCTGGACAAGGTGCTGTCCTCAATTGTCTGAAGGGCTGGGATACAGCATGCTGCACTCATGAACTGGGGGCTGACCAGTCTCAGGGCTGTGTGGAATTGAAGAAATATCCTCTAGCTGTCATTCTGTTTTGATCTAACCTGGGCTGTTTGAAGAGTGTTGACTTTGCTTGGAGTCACTGTGACTTTGAGGGCCTGCATGTTCCACTGTGGAACAGCTGTGTGGATCAGGCCACATCTGGGAGCAGTAGCTGGAGACATGATGTTATGCAAGAGCAGCCTTCCTTGCTGTTGATTCCCCAGCAGTAAGTCGAGGATTTGATAACCTTTTGAGAGAGTACAAGAACTTCTCACTCACTCCACTTTGGGGAGGTTATGGTTTCTTAGCAGAGGTTAAAGCAGTTAGTGAGTGTGTTCTTGTTTTCCCACTCTCCTAACACTAAGGATGTAGCTGCTTTAGTATCCTTACACAGTCTTGAAGAAGGTCCCTATTCACTCTTGGACAAAATCAAGAAAAAAAACATCATTGGCCCTTAAATGTTGAAAACAATGGGCAATCTTAAGGGATGCCAAGAGTGTAATGACATAATAGGTAAGACCTGACCATCCACTCGGAAGACAATGTCCAGTGTCAATCCTCTTATTTCTACTTCTTTTTATGCCAGCTCTGCCACTTGTCTCAGAATAAACTAATCTTACCAAATTGTTGGTGAGCTACCTCAGAATGAAAACTTCAGAATCTCTCTGTTGAGTTAGTAAGTCAGATAGGCTTACTGAGAACTGTACGTGTATGTGCTACAGACAGAGGAGGAAACCATCATCACAGCTGGAGAAAAGAAAGATGGGAATTCCTCTTCTATTTTCAGTGAGTTCTTGGCTGAGTTTTGTCTTAGCCTGTGTACTGTAATTTCTGCCAGTGTCACCATGTTGGACACATGTCTTGAAATGTGAATGTTCCTGTGTGCAGTAAGTAAGAATTTACAACTAGCTGGGTTAAAAATACTTATCTTGCATTAGAGCTTGGAATATTGGATAAGTTTGTTCTTTATAAAGAACAAACTCAGCTGTGAACCTGCCTTTTGTTGGGGAGATATTTTGGGGGATGGAGTTTTGTAGTAACTTGGTGTGCTTGAACAAAAGAAGCACTTTGCATGCTTATTCTGAGATAAGGTAGCTCAGAAGAGGAAGGTGCATCTGAAGATCTGACTCTTTTTTTGTGCTGTCCTAGTCCACCCAGTCACAGGATGAGTTTAAGCTTGAGGATCTGAAGAAGTTGGAACCAAGTAAGTGGTATCTTTGTATTTTGAGTGCTATTTGTCATGAGAGGGGAAAATGAGAGCAGCAGGAATACTGACTAACCACACTGCAGTTCAACAGTGATGCTGGGTTTAGGGGCTTATTCCAAGTGCCTGTTACCACACAGACAAAACTTGATATGTATTAAGGAATGCAATGTGAGTAATTTAAAAGTACAGTAACCCAAATGTTTCAAATAATATATTCATCTTCATTTCCAAATAAGCAATTTGGGTGCTGCTAATTTTTGCACAAAATAGTATTTTAAGCTATCAATAGTACATTTTACAATTTACCTGCACATTTCTTTTTTGAACTGTATTTCAACATTTTGTGGTCTTCCTTCTTGCAGCATGACATTTATTTTTTCTTCTGAAAATATTTAACTTGTGCTCATGGTAGCCAATCACCTATCACCTCCCACTGTAATGCTACCAGACCAACGAAGTTAAGAGTCAAAGTGAGGATGTGAGTCAGTCTTTGATGGGTTTTCTGTAATGTTGTTTTTTCCCAACTGATCCTGGGTCAGGTCTTGGTATGTCAATCCAGAAATAACTTTTTCATATAGGAAGTATCTATTTATCTGCTTCATTTTCCTTCCTGTTACACTGGCTGCTTTGTTCTCAAAGCATCCTTATGATTAGAGCTTCCACATCTAAGCATTATTATCCTGAATGTTAATGTTTCTGCAATTCTCAGGGAACAGGAAATGTGGAAGAACTTCTTTCATGCTGACTGAAGTTGGTTATATTTTGCTTATGACACAATTGTAACATTGAGCAGGGTGTTGGGGATAAATATGATGGGCATGCAAGTGTTTCCCCTTCATGAGTAGACTGAGCTTCTCTGCACAGGATCCTACAGGGGAGCTTGTTGAGAAGTGGAGCTAAGAATTGAGCTAAGCTTCCTAATATCTCTACCAAAACACAGAGTCCAAGTGCTTTTAAACTGCTCCCTGAAAGTGCAAAGTGAAGGTGTGTAACAAAACTGCTGGGTCTGATGGGTGAAGAGCATAACTCAGGAAAGGGTTTAACTGTGTGTTGGAATATTCTGTCTTCCTCACTCTACATGTTGCATGTCTGGCCTCTGAATCCTCTGACTTGGAATTTTTTCTGTATAGATACTGCTGCTCTCTGTTTACAAAGTATTTAAAATGTTGTAATCATTGAATGACTGTGGATTTTAGACTCCATTGTGCAAATGCCCTGTGAGTGACTGAATGATGGAAGAGAGATGGGAATCCTGTCCAAAATTTCAATTATGGTGCAACAGTCCTGTTGCTTATCTTGCCCTTCATCAGCGAATTGATTTTTAGCTGTTAAAAAAACTGTTAAAAAAAAAAAAAAATTGTTTTTTAGCTGTTAAAAACACTCAGCAGTGTGAAGTGCATTCAGCCCACACCTCATATAACAAGCAACTATATTAAAACTGAGGAAGAGTGTGTGGCTGTCAGTTTTCAAATACACTGAGTTATTTTCCTTGGAGGAGAACGGGTGCTTCTACAACAACAATTGAACATTGACGTTCCTAATGCTGCTGCCTTACTTGGATGGTTCTGGCCTCTTTCTCTCTGAATTGTGCCTTTGTTTTGTGGTTTTTAAGTGTATCTTGAATAGAGTAAATCTTAATCAGGCCAATACCAGCCATTTCATAAAATGCACCATGAAGTGTTTTAATTCGCATGTTGTCAATTTTCTTTTGCATCCCACCAGAAAAAGCTAAAAAAATCTGGGCTGGCAATGCAAATAAGTGATTCCTTTGTTAGGTCAAGCCATTCCATTAGGGTGGAACAAAAACAGCTATTCATACAAAACAGCTATTCACACAATTTGGCTTGTTTTAATTACTTTTGTGCCTGAAGCTGTCAGAATGGTTTTGGTGTTGTTATAACAACCAGGGCCCTCAGATTTACTTTTTTTTCCCCCTTAATCTTGTGTTGTCGAGTTCTAACTTTTCCTACTTGAGCTTGCATTTCATGCAGCTTGGTAAGTAAAGCAGTTAGCTACTTCTGTTTGTTTATAGGATTTGTCACTGAATAGTTTGTGCTGGACTAATGCTACAGGAGGTTCCATACATACAAATAGTTCTTTTGAGGCTGCACTGTGTGAAGTCATTGTTAACACACTGGATTCACAAATCCATTTCTTTGTGGAAGCTTATACCAGTGTTAGAGTGCACAGTACAAATGGATGGGTTGGGGCATCCCTTGTGCCGGGGTGATAATTATAAGACAAATGGACACTGGGTTGTACTGGGGAGCATGGTGTCTGAATTATTTTATGTTGTCTATTAAAAAAAATCAGTATGGGTATCAGAAAAAATCACTGTCACAGAAAATCTAAATGGGCAGTGGTCTTTACCAAGTTAATGTGTCCTGATCTTTTGGCCTGTGTTGATAATTTCTTTTGAAATCTTTCAAGAAAGAGCCAACTGCTGATAAAATCAGAGTATGAGGATGGTGAAGGGCCTCGAGAGGAAACCTTAGGAGGAGTGACTGAGGTCACTTCATCTGTTCAGACTGAAGGAGACTGAGGGTAGACCTCATTGCAGTCACAAATTCCTCATGAGGGGCAGGCACAGTGACAGGAGCTGAGGGAATGGCCTGAAGTTGTCAGGGGAGGTTTAGGTTGGAGATCAGAAAGAGTTGCTACAACCAGAGGGTGGTTGGGCCCTGCAACAGGAGCCCCAGGGCAGTGGTCACAGCACCCACCTGACAGAATTCAAGAAGTGTTGGGACAATGCTCTCAGGCTCCTGGTGTGATCCTTGGGGTGTCCTATGCAGGGCATAGGACAGAGTTGGACTGTGATGATCCTTGAGGGTCCCTTCCAATCAGGAGATTCTGTGATTCTATGTGAATCAAAGTGACACTGTCCAGCGTCAAAAAAGGAAGGGCACCTTCTGCACAAGAGCCAGCAGAGCAGTATTTTTGAAAGATTTCTGTTGGAAATGCAGCATAGATGGAGGCCACGATGCTGGGATCTACCCATTAGTTGCGCTTGTGGAGAATTTTCTGGGAATCATGTTCTCATTACAGAGGGGAAAGGCTCTTTCTCCCAGAGGTGAATTGTGGTTTTGAAAATGAAACAGAGATCCAAAAAAGTTCAAACAAACCTTTTAAAGCTTGGCTGTCTTATACAGCATTACAAGGGAGATTCCTGTTCGTATTAACCTAATTTTTTTTCCTGTGATCTGGTATTTTTATTTGAATCACCTGAAGCTCATGCTTCTGGTAGTTGCAAAGAGGATTTTCCTTTTCCTCAAAGTTTTATAGCTTGGCTTTTCTTAGTGGCTTTGAATAAGTATTTCACCAGGCTGAGTGTGGTGGACCTGCTGCTTACCCTGTTGATCTTTAAAGGAGCACTTAAAATTGCTGTGTTGCAACTTTGCAAAATTACTTGCCATTGGTGGTGAGACAAGAATTGAAAGCTTTTTAAAAATTTGAGCCACAGGTTTGTGCAGCAAAAGGCAAGAGGTTCCACTCCTGAGCTGAACATTCAGCACCACGTTTTGTTCCCGGCAGGACAGGGGGGCTCAGCCTCGGGCAGCAGCAGCAGGATTTTAGGTGCTGTAGAATTGTTTGCCTCTTGCCTGCACTCATGTCAGTAGAGCTCTTTGGGCCCTCTAGTGGTGCCTGAAGTGAATTACGAGGAGGGTTTTTCAGGGGCAGCTCGCAGGAGGACGTGGTTACTAGGAGTCTAGCACTTACCAACCTTTGGAAAGTGTGAGGAGAGCTACTGTGACACCTGTCTCTTCTGTTTAATGTGCCTGTGATCTCGAAGAGAACTCACTTCACTGAGGTTTCCTCCTGGGACAGTTTCACTTTCTGTTTCTGATGTGATGTATCTCTCTGAGAGCTGGGAATTCTGAGAGTAATAAAAATCCCCTCTTTTTCTGAAACTCAGCAGCACTGGAAGGTAGCTGCCTGGTGTCGATCAGCTGCTTTTCTGGTGGGAAGTGGCTGTGATTGTTAAGATTCATGTTGAGATCTGCATTACTGGTCCCTCAGAGCAGAAGTCTGTCGAGAGAGACATGGCACCAGTTTTGTGTCTCATCACAGCTCTGACTGAAGGCACTTTAAACCTTTCTCTGTATTTATGTATTGTGTCTGGCTGGGATCAGGCACTGATTAACCTCTCATGTCATAGCATAAAAATCAGGAAAAAAATCAGTATGAGTAAAGACTGGAAAGACTTTTTGGTTTCTTTATAGTTTCCCAGAGGGATAATTTATTCTTGGAGCATTCAGATGTCTGGTAAGCTAATGCAGGAGCCCAGGCTGGGTGATGGGAATGTCAAGGCAGGCAGGGAAGCTCTCCTGCACTGGCTGAGTTGTAGTGTGCTCAGGCAGAGGGGCCTGGCTCCTGAAGCAAAACTGGTATTTAAGTACCTCTTGGTATTTTGTGTAATCTGAACGTTGTTTGAAAAGAGTTTTGTTCTCATTCAGTAGTCCTAAGGGGAGAATTCCTCTGCTCTGAGAGTGCTTATTACAAAGTGAAGCTCTGTGAGGGGAGTCAGGGTTTGTTTTTTTTCTTTTTTCTCTCTGCTCCCTCTACCAGTCTGGGATATTCACTGTCTGGTAGGAGAGTGCCTCTCCCTGCAGTTGTCCTCTTGTAAAATTTCAGACTCTTTAGCCATCAGGAAATGCTTATTTCTTTCACATGTTTTTGGAAGTTTCTCTTTCACTGGTAGTTGTGTTTGGAAATGGCAGCTAAAGTTGGGATTACTAAAATGTGAGTAAACTTCAAATATAAAGAGCAAAGCTGTTCTCCATGGAATGCTGAAAATACAGGCAATGTCTGTGGGGCTTGGTGCCCAGATATTGTACTTTATCTCTCCTGAATTTCACCAATCTGCCCAGACATACAAGGGCAGATAAAATGAAAACACAAAGAAACAAAGCCACCACCACCAAACAAAACCCCCAAAATACACAACTGAAGAAGTAGAAAATCTTACCAAAGCTTTGTGTTAGCAGCACACTTGGTCTTCCATGATGGCTGCCTGAGTGTGCACCCATGTGCTGAAGCTGTGGAGATTTCAGTCTGTTTGGAGCTGATGCCAGTAACAAGGAGCTGTTTGGAGCTGATGCCAGTAACACCACCACCCTGCTCTCAACAGGCACTGAAGATTGCTACCCTCACTCTGGGGGCTGTAGCTTTTTCTCATGAAGATTTTGGTTATTGCCCCATTTATCTTCTCTTGTCTGTGAGGGTGTGGTAGTAGTAATCTTGTACTGCAGTTCCAGTTCACCTGTCTGAATGTTATAGTGATGTAGCTTTGATCAAAGCTGTGCTGATGTTTAGAACATGAGACGAAGAGTGTTTTTTGTATGATCTGATTATTTAAAAAATTTTATTATAATTATTTGTGTGTTGAAGATGCTGTCACAATGGACATAGCTGTGCAAAGCAGTAGAATTAATGCTGGTTTATGAGTATGGATTTTTATTTTTTCCTTTCTCTGCAGTCTTAAAGAATATCCTTACTTACAATAAGGAGTTCCCCTTTGATGTTCAACCTGTCCCACTCAGGTAAGAGGGAACTTCTTGTACATCACTTCATGTACAGATATGTACCTGAAAGAGAGTGAGGCCTGGACCTGGTGTGCACCTGAAACACATTTCTAGAACCATCTGCTTGCCAGACTGCTTTGTGTAAACTGATTAATAAAAGAACTTTTGAATTCTGTTTGTGTAGGTACCACTGAAAATCAAGACCATGTTTTTTGTAAAATCAGTATTGATACATCCCTACATCTCTCTGAAATTTCCAGTATCATCTGGCTTTAGGCTCTGTGCTTTCTATTGGTCTGAACTCCAATCTCTGTCAAAGTCTGTAGGTAGAAGTTAAGATATGTGAAATGACATTAAAGGGTGTTGTCCATGCTCAGGTGCTGGCTTGTGAATTGACAGCCAGGTGATGAGTGAGTGTTGGTCTCATTTCTTCTTTCTTGTGTTTTACAGGAAGATTTTAGCACCTGGAGAAGAGGAACACTTGGAGTTTGAGGAGGATGATGAGGAAGGAGGAGCTGGAGCAGGGTCTCCAGACTCTTTTCCTGCTAGAGTCCCAGGTAGGGGCACTAGCCTTGCCAGGCCAGCCTCTGTAGCATCTCTGAGTTCTGGCTCTAAAAAGCTTCTTTTTCCACTTGCGATTTGAAAAGTTCGGGTGGAAAGCTACAGGGTCACGTAGACAAACCTAAGGCTGTACTGGGGAACCACAAGGCATATAGGAGAAGGGAATACAGGTGACCTCACCCCTGATAAGTAGCAATTATCCAATACAGCCTCGCCCCTGATGAGTAACAGCTACATGCAGTGAGGATGAGTGAGATAAAAGAGGGGGTTAACTAGTAATGGGAGAGTCATTATGGAAGGTGATCCTTGAGGAACATTGAGGAGCATGAAGGAGAGAATCATGAAGTGGGATCCTGGGGAGGGAGAATCACTGCAGTGAGGTCAGTCTGGGTCTGCAGTTGGAGCCTGTTGTTGGAACCTGCAGTCACAGTCTAGCCAGGTAAAAGCCTGCAGTCGGAGTCTGCAAACTGATCCCTGCAGGAAATAACCAGCAGTCAGAGGCTGCAAGGGAAACCTACAGTAGGAGCTTCCTGCAACCAGGGTCAGTGAATATTTGGAGTTAAGATGACTGAGCCATGAAGAGGAATAAACCAGGACCCTTTTTATCCTGTGTTTAACAAGAAGTCTGTGTCTCAGCTCATTTTTACCCTCTAGTAAGAGGGCTGCTGCAACAAAGGGTGGCCAGTGAACTTTTTTTCAGCCAACAATATCTTACTGTGAAACAGCTGTATGGAGAACCTGTGAGGGTGGTACCATCTACCTCAAATAATTAGCCTTTAATCCTGACTCAGAGTCAGTATTTTCATCCCATACACTTTAACTATGTGAGGCATTTCAAATGTGTTAAAATATAAGTGGTAATATTTGTCCCGCAAGGAGCAGCACATCCTCCTAGAGATGTGAGAAGTTGTTGCTGCTTATTTTTGTGTTGTTTGGTGAGACAGTGGTTTAGAGTAAAGCCAGGTTGTGAGAGGAGAAAGAGGGGGTTTAATTTTCATAGCTTAAGTCCTTGTCCATGTGAAAGCACTTATAGAACTGGATATATCAACAGATTCTAGAGAAGGTCTTCAGGTTCTGACAATTTAAATGTTGCAACAGAAGTTCTTTAGGTTCCTGGTGTAATTTCTTTGCAGAAGAGACAAGTTCCTAGTTTCAGAGCTGGCTGGCAAACTTTGTGTTTCAGGAATAAGATAACAAGTAAGGAAGACAGTACTGGAATAATGGTCAAAAGAGCTGGGGTGTTGCATTACTTATGCCTGGAGAAAAGAGATGATACTCAGATGTGATCCCAAGCACAGTGCTGAATATGGCCCCTGCAGGCTGACCTGATGTGGACATGCACAGTCTACACCTATTCATGCCAAGCTCCCAAAAAGGCTATAATATATTGTCATATTGATTGCTGACATTTGCTTTCTCAATCCTTGTTACTCACCATGATAAACCTATTTATGGAGATGCCTTCTGTCTGTCCCAAGTACAGCAGGAAGTCTCAAACAAAAGCAGTTTGCAGCCCTGGGGTGAGCCTCATGAGTAAATGAACTTTCCCTGTTGAATTGGTTGCGTTGCACTCCTTGCTTTGATGTGCCTTTGATCCATAGTGTGTGACTGTACTGTCTAACTGATCATGGTCTTGTCTTCTCCATGCATGGCTTCATCGTTATCACATTGCCCCATTCATCTAACCCAGGAGCCAACAAAGGTACGAGAACCTTTTAGTCTGTACAGTTATTTCTGTGCTCATGTTCGTGTAGCTGTGGTCTTCTTCATACAGCTCTTAGTGCCCATCCTCACAACACAATTTTTGGCAACAATCACAGTACTGGGCACCTATCTGTTGGTCTTCATTTGCCTTCAGTATGGAGAAAAGGGAAGGTCTTGTTTGTTGATTCAAACAGCTCTCTAGAGGTCCTGCTATACTAATGGAGAGGTTCTGGGTTGTGGTGTAGCCAAGGGTAGGTGCAGCTGGATTTTATTTACTGGAATACATGTTTTATGGGAAATCCTACACAAAGAGCATTTGTGTAGTTAGACTTCTGTGCTGTGTGGAGCTGAACTGACCAATGGCTTGCTGCCTCTAACAGCAAAGGTTTCCTGCCTTTCTCCTGGTTATATATGACTTTATTCCAGTGCTGTGCTCTTCTGTGAACCATTTCACTTTGTGAGCCCAGCAGGAGACTTGGCACTATTTCCCATTTCTCTGAGCTGGGATTTGGGAGGGGAGAGCCTGAGTGCCTGTATCTTAGTGGCAGTGGGCTGCTGGGCTGGCACCTGTCTGTCCCTGAAACCCACTTGGGGGAGGACACTTCGTTCATTTGCAGATGCTCCCATCCCCCTCTGGTAGATGCCCTGTGGTTGTGCCTGGCGTGGCTGCAGCTTTCTGCTGAAAGGCCTCAGTGTGAGCTGCTCAGGCTGTGGTGGCAGACAGGGGGTGGTGCCCAGCCCAGGAAAGCTGCACCATGGAGAGGGCACTGTCACCTCCTCTGGCTGCAGAGGCTCCAGGACAGGCCTGCCTGGGGCTGTGGCTCATGTGAGACAGGTTACAGTCAGCTTCTCTAGTCCTCTGCTGGCTTGGCTGTTCCTCCTGCTAGGGCAGGAAGGAAACAGTGTCCCTTGGTTACTCTCTGTCCTACTGTTCTCTCGTCTCCTGGAAGTGAGTCTGACCCTTCTGCCCATTGCAACTCTGCAATTTCACACATTCTGGGAAAGCATTCTTCAAGAACAGAATAATTTCTCTTAAGCCACTCTTAAGCCACAGGCTGAGGCATCTTTCAGGTGATTTTTCTATCAAGTGCCACATCACTTAGTCCCATGGAGTGATGGACAGGAATGCAGAAGGCTGCAGTTGTTCCTGGCTCTTGAGGGCCATGCTCAAGACAACAACAAGGAGACAACTGAGATATGGTGGATCAAAGGTTTATGCCAAAGAGAAGATAGGCTTTCTTCTGCCTTCATTTAGATTGGAATAAGAACTCTATATCTGAACATCTCTTCAGGAAAGAAACAGAAAGATTAACAAGAGCATGAGCTGCTTTGCAGAAATGAGGGCTCTCTACTAAATCTGCTCTCTTAACATTCCTCCCAGTGCAGTCAGAAGCCTGTCCCATTGCTCAGAATGGGCTGAGCTCTGCTGTGCTGTGTTGGGAGGTGTCTGCAGACACAGTGCTGTGCAGGCCCTGAATCTCCTCAGGACAGGAGATAAAGAAACACACAGCATCAGGGATTTCAAGTCTTGCACGTGATCCTGAGAGGGGGATTGGATGCAGGAACGCTCATGAAATCTTGCTGAAGATGTACCTGTAGTTCTCAGAGCAGAATGCAAGGCCCCTCTTGCAAAGCCAATCTCTCATAAGACAAAATCTTTGTGGTTCCACTGCTCCTCAAACAGATGAGAGGGAAAAACTGTGTCAAGAAAAAACCCATATTGGAGTTGTCAAAGGAAATTATTATGTTGTTTAGATCTCAAGCCTTAGGACAACTTCTTTTTTTCATTAGAAAACCAAAACTTTAACTCAAACTTGCTCATGAGCCTGAGTATTTTCTATCCTGGTGTTTGTTCATCCAGTACGGGAGAGGGGCTTGAAGTGTGCCAGGTTTTGCTAAATTCAGCATGAAGTAACCTACTCCATGTTTGATGACAGAGTATCATGAGTTTGAACAGTCTGGATTTCTTGCCAGCTGCATTGTCTTCCTCAGCACTCTGAGGATTTATTTATACTGAACACTAAGTTTTAATGCTAAATATTCTTAATACAGAGCTGGGAACTCCTTCCTTTAGGTAGAAGGACACTTGGGGGATGCAAACACTTAATTCCCCCCCACACACACTTCAAGTAGAGGCCAGTAGAACTTACTTAAGAATCAGTTTTCTGGTTCCCTTATGTGCTGTGCGATTTGCAACAATGCCATTTTCCTCCTTAATCTCCCA
>JBBMKD010000145.1:17227998-17249522 GCA_037834095.1 Argya squamiceps
ATCTCCCAGTCTGAATGTTCAATGTGAAGCCAAGTCATGTTCAGTGGGGTGTCTGAACCTCCTGCAACTGCAGATTGAATCCAGCCTCCCAAATTTAATCCTCAAAAATGATATCAAGTGAGTTCCAAGAATGGGTTACTCTGTGTGACAGCAAGAAATAACACTTTAAACAATGCTCCCCTCTATTCTTATGGCATTAGTTTTTTATCAGTTGATTTGACTTGAGGCAGTCCTGGGTTTTTTCTGGGGGGTTTTGAAATCTGTCAAAGGATGTTGGGTGTCTGTGCACAGACATTCCCATAGTGGTGTGTGCTACTGGGACAGGAATCTTTGGAGTTTAAACCCTCTGTGAACAGCATCTTCCATGGGAGAAGATGGGACAAGCGAGGCCTCTGCTGTGAGATGACACCAAGGGTTAATAACACACTTTACTCTTTCCAGGTACTTTATTGCCCAGATTGCCATCTGAACCCGGGATGACGTTACTCACCATCAACATAGAGAAAATTGGTCTGAAAGATGCTGGGCAGTGCATTGATCCTTACATCACAGTCAGTGTAAAGGGTAATGATTTCTGTTCTGCCTCCTCGCTGCTGCTTTGGAGAGAGTGCATTTTCTGAAAGCTTTATTGATTTTTCAGCCTGCCGGGAAAAACATTTGTTGGCACTTCTATTGAGGATTTAGGGCTTCTGCTTTAACCAAGGGTGGAAAAATTCTGTGTTTGACAGCTACTGGGAGGTGAATCTCTGCAGGATACACTTCTCTTTGTGCACTCAGGGGTGGCTTGTCCATGCTGAGAGCTGAGTGGCTTTGCCCTACTTCTCCATCATGGCTTCTGCAGGTGACTCCTCAGTACAGATCTGCTGGACTGTGTGTACTCCCCACGTGTACTGGTCTGGGCTTTCTGGAGGTGGGGAACCACAGCTCACTGAGCCCATTCTTGCCCTCTCATTAAACTGACCTTGTAGTAATACAAATATAATCTTACCAGGGCTTGAGGTTTAGAGGGATGGGTATGAAGCTGGGAAGCAAAGCTTGCAAGTGAAATAAAACAAAAAATGTGTTAGCCTGGCTAGTGAAAGTCTTCAGCCAAAGTCTGGTGGGCTGAGAGCCTCCAGAAATCTGGAGGAGACTCTCTCTCTGTCAGTCCAGGATAGGCAACACCAGGATTTCTCTGTTTCAGATGGTAACATGTCGTTGTAGGACATGAAAGAAAGATGTGAGACTCCAAATATTTCAGAAGGCAAAGAGCATAGAAAAAAGACTTTATTGTCTAATTCTTACTACCTCTTATAAGGTGTTCTGATACAGACTTAACATGATTGGTGAATAGGAATGACACCTCTCTAATCCCATTGGTTAAACTAGAGAAACAGCAAAACACCACCTGGAGAAAGATTGTTTTGAGAAGGGGTAATTGTTTGCCAAAATTGTTTTGAGAAGAAGCTTTCTTGAGAAATTTTTCCTTGGGAAAAAGTTAGCAGCTGCTAGCAGGCTAAAATCTCTCAGACCCAGAAATAATCAGGCCCACAGTAACAGCTGGTGTCTTTTGAGGCTGAGATCTTTGATATTCACACTCTTTCTAGTGGGAATATCTCCGTCCCCCATTTTGTATGTCTTAGCAGGAAGCCCCTGTAGTGAAAGCTGCTTACCTTTGCCTTGTTCTGCTTTACTTCAGCTTCTCTTTACAATCTTTGTAGGCAGGTGATGTTTTTTTTTATCATGTAAAAAATCTCTAGCTCAGCCAATATCCTCTTGTTATTTTCAGTTGTGATAATGGCCTTGTGTGTGTCCTTGTGATGTGCTATTGGATACTAAATGTAGGGGTAGAACACTTGTTAGATGTGTGATCAGTGCTTCTTCCACCAGACACGTCCTCTGGCAGGAGGAAGGTTCACAGCATCAAATATCCCTTGAATAATTACCAGGACTTGTAAAGCAAACATTGTTCCTTGCCACTGAAGTGTTTGTCTCATTGTACATTGCTAAAATTGCTGCTGTAGCTCTCTTTTCCCTTCTGGAGCTAAGGGAGACTCTTCATTGCTGCTTGCTTTTCCAACAAGTCTCTATTAACATGATGGTCTCTATTTCCAAACTCCTTTACCTATAAATGGTGGCTGCCAAGTAATGAAAATAGATCAAAAAGTGAGTGTGTGGGCAGAGTATGGCTGAGTCTGCTATTAGTGTCTTTTGATACTTTTATTTCCCAAGATTTTTGGTCAGGAAAAGTTACTCTGAGGACTCATTTTGTCACTGTTAGGAGTCTGAAGACAGTAGTAGCTGATTTCCTTGGTTTCAGACCAAGCTGCTCTTTTGCAGGTTTGGAGAGAGGTTTGTTCCTGATGCAGCATTGGCAATCCCAGCCTGTGTCCTGGATGAAGGGATCACTGGTGCTCCAGGGCCTCAGTCTGTGCTCTAAGCACAGCATGTGCACTCCATACCTGGAATTTTGGCCCCATTGTTAGCAACTTCTCTGCCAGAGGGAAAGGGATGGAGAATGAGAGGAAGGACAGAGGACACATGTGCCCCAGGAAACAGCAGAGACTTAGTGAGAAGCAATATTGGCTGTGTCAGAGCAGCAAAACCAGGGCTGGTGCTAAGAGCTGGAGCCCAACCCACAGCCCTACAATGCCTCTGTGGAAAACCCAAGAGAAATGATGCTTATTGTGTCTAGGGACAAAGCAGGGCATACACAGGATGTGTGAGCTGTGCCGGCTGTGCCCTGCAGACCCTGTGTGGAGGGCAGCCTTTGGGGTGTATCCCACTTGGGCTGGAGCTCTGCTGTGTCCTGTGTGCACAGGGAATGGAATCTTTTGCTGACAGCAGAAAGAAATGCACTCTTAAAAATAAAAAAAGGGATAATTCCAACTTTTTATCTGAAATATTGCTAAAACTTTAGCTGCTTTCGTGTTGTACTCAAAAAAAAAAAAATTAACTGATTGTAAAGGGGTATGATTGCCCCTTTTTTAGGTTTTGTGGAAACATCCAGGTGTGGGTTAACTTTTTGTGGCAGGATTAGGAGAGACTTACAAATCTCTTAAAGCTGACTGAACTTTAAAGTCTGAGAAGCTTTTGCCATTCTCATGCTATTTCTTTCCTGCAGATTTGAATGGGATAGATCTGACTCCTGTGCAAGATACTCCTGTGGCTTTGAGGAAGGAGGACACATACGTCCATTTTAATGTGGACATCGAGATTCAGAAACACATTGAAAGACTAACAAAAGGTATGTGGTACCAGAGAACTGAAACAGGGCCCAGGAGCTTTGGGAGAGAGACAATGGGCTGCTCCTGAGCTGCAGGGCTCAAGATCTAGACAGGGATAAAAATAGACCTTTGCATCCTGTCCCTTTTAAATTGGTCATTGGGATGGCTCACAGGCAAGGGAGAAATGAAAAGAGATAAAAACAGAGCAGTCTGCTCTGCTACACAGGTATTGAGCTGCTTTATTACCTGCTTAGTCATTGGTACCTGTGTGTGAGCAATGGAGTGAAGAGTTTAAATTGTTGAGAGTGTGACGAGCATTGCAAGAACACGGTGTAGCTTTTGAGTAAATAAAGGAAGTTTGGGAGATAATTCCCTTCAATTTAAGTAGAGCACCTTAATGGCAGGTAAGTTTTCAGATAACTCTTAGCCATAATTGCTAACTTTTCCTATTCAACCGTTTTTCCCTCTAGGTGCAGCTATTTTCTTTGAGTTCAAACACTACAAGCCTAAGAAAAGGTTTACTAGCACCAAGTGCTTTGCTTTCATGGAGATGGATGAAATTAAGCCTGGGGCAATTGTTATAGAACTGTAAGTGACTCACAATTAAGGATGACAATGACAGAGGAAATGAACCAGTCTTCAGTTACAATGTGTGGCTTGTTGTATTAAGGAAGGTTTCATGGACTCATTAGATTGACTTCCATAAGGAATATTTTATTTTTAATAGAGGGGAAGACAAAATGCTTTTAGGCAAGTAAGATGGTTAGAGACTTCTCAGAAACTAGACCAGTTTCCAAATAAAATGCTGGTGTTTGTAATTTAATTTTGTATGGATTTAATGAAGTCTGGAGGGGAGATTTTAATTTTGAGCTTAGCCTGAGCATCAGATCTGCTATATTTAAAAAAATAATCAACTCAGCCTTTTGGTACGGAACTTCTGTAAAGGAAGTCTGATTTGAGGCATGAGATACCAATTTGCAATTACCTTTGTGAACATTTCAAAGCAGTATTGAGTGGTTGTGGTGTGCATTCTCTCCTTGCTGAGTGGCTGAAGGTCTGAGGGACGGGTTTGAAGACTGGGGTTTGTTTTTTTATTCAAGAAGAGGGTGAATCTTGCAATTCTTGGACAAGTGCTTAGTCTGTGCTAGCAGGAGTACTTCCGAAGTACTGAGTAACTGATAGTGGGTCTCTCCTACAATCCAGAGTATTATGTTGGGAATCTCCTTAAAAAAGTATTACATTCATTTACATATTGAGATTTTTCTTCTGTAAAAATAATCATCCAGATAAAATACCATTTCTTCCTGTAAACCCACTCCTTACTGTTGCTTCCAGCAAGCCTTGTCAGATGTATGTAAACGATGAGAGTAATAAGATCTGTACAGGATGAGCTTTTTAGTTTGCTTTCATCTTCCTGCACAGCCATTAGCACTTGTATTAATGCACTTTCCTGTGGTTACAGGTACAAAAAACCCACTGACTTTAAAAGGAAGAAATTGCAACTGTTGACCAAGAAACCACTTTACCTTCACCTCCATCAAACATTGCACAAGGAATGACCTCGGTTGTGAGACCTCTGTGAACTGAACCACAAGTCCTGGTAGCTGTGTAGTAGCCTTAGGCTCCGAGGGGCGGGAAGACGACTCTGTTCATGCCAGTAGGTCACACCAGACCATCACCCACTGCACAGCACCACTTCAGGGGCAGGGACAAGCCCACCATGCAAGTGCAGGATTTTTTTCAGTTACTTCCAGCTACAGGTTTTTCCAAGAGCCCTGATATAGGTTGACTGCTTTTCCTAAGTTTGCTGTTCATCACTTTTTATCTTTAACCGTTCTTCTCCTTTTGCCTGAAGCTCCCCCTGAGGATGGAGAGTGCCCCTTTGCCAAACCTGCAGCAATAAAGATGTGGCAGGCCTACTAACTGTTTACACTGCTGTGCTATTGTAGTTCTCTCATCTGCATTTCACAGTCCTCTGGAGTGGGCAGGGTGACAGAAGACTGAGAAGGATGAGGTGGGCTGGAAAGGAGCTTGAGGTACTGCAAGTGCTTTGAAGTGAGGGAGTGGAGGATGCAGGTCGGGTGGGTGGCCACGAGTCCCTGTGGTCAGGTCAAGGAGGACAACTGCAGATGAGAACACTGAACTATAATTTAACAGCCTTGCCTGAGTTTTGGATACATGTTACAATGCTTTCAATCACTGTTACTCCCTAACAGAGCTGTTCTTTTCTGTATCTTGTCATAGAGTGGTTTGCAAAGGTGGGTGGGGGATAGAGAGGCTTTGTCCTGGTGGCAGTGGGCATTTTGCCATTTCAGTGACAGCAGGACAGGCCCTCAGTGCTGAAGTGGCAGTTTTCCAGAGCTTTGTATAAAGTAGGTCTGGCTAGCAGGCTGACCCACCTTTTACATGAAACTGCTGTTCTTATGGAAACTGATTGTATGCAGTTTTCTGCATATTTTGTGCAAGTCTGGAAACTTATTCAAAAATTTACCTTTTTATGTAAGTAGACAGGATTATCATTTATTTTCTATATTTTTGATTTGGTGTGTAATAAGCTGCAGGACATTGGCTTATTATGACACACTGGCATTCACCTTTTGACCTGAAAAAGGGACAGAAGTAGAACCCAATCAAATCTTTCATATATTTGCGTGGATATTTAATACGATACTTTATGGTTTGATAAACTTCTTGCATATCTAACTAGTGCCTGAATACTCTGCTATGCTAACTAAAGACCCAGCTCCCAAAACAGTGTCAATTATTTTAAACAGCCTGGATGAAGATGTATATCATCCATTCCTCTTTTCTGTCACCTCACCCCAAGATGTTACATCATGTGTTAAGGGAAGGGATGTTACTTTTCCTCATGCTGTTTGTCTGTCTCCTCTCAGCTGTTCAGCATTTTTAGCTTTACCATATTGATTAGGATAAAAAGCTGGTTTTGAATGTCCTAATCCTCTTGCCTTTCTTTGCTCTGGTATAACTAGGGATGACATTATTTAGCTGTTACAACAAAAGTCAGCAACACTTTCTAAAATTCCACTGCTGGTTGGAGGGGAAAAAGGGCAGTTGAATTGTCCTGTTTATGGGTCTTTACAATATCCCACTGGTTTAAAAGCTGATGGGTGACCATCAAGATCTCCTTGTGAGTTACAGAAACACCTCTGAATGCAGCATTCTGGACACCAGACTAAAGGAGGGTACACTGCTAAAAACCAAATACAAATCACCCTCTGAACTCTGCAAAAGGATGGAGCAAAACGTTAGTCTGTGGTTGCAAGTAAATCTGAGCTTGGCCCATTTACCTGTCAGTGGTCCCTGGCTGGCTCAGGACTTGTTCTGACCAAGGCATTGCACGGTCTGAGCGTCCCTGAAAGGTGGAAGGGCTGGTTCTGGAGGTCAGTCCAGCTCTGCCATCCAGGGTAAGCACTGCAGTTGGGTGGGTGTGTGTCCAAGGGGAATGCTGGTGCATCCAGAGGAAGATTCCATCTAGCTTTTGTTAATGTTAGCTGGGATGGGGGAGGGAGGAGACACTGGGCATCACAAAGGCTTGTATGGGGAAGGAAAGATCCTGAACTTGGAGAACTTGACTTTTAATCATGGATGGTCATCAATGTATCATCAGCCACCCTGCAAACTGACATACTGTCCCTTGAAGTACAAACCCATCATTTCTGCTGCTTACCTGGACCCTTCCCCAGCTTGTAGATGTCTGTATTAATGCCAGTTATATGAAATGTCAACTTTGAAGTATTTTTGTTAAATACACAAGTAGAGCTTTGTATTTAACTGATTGTGAATTAATGTCTGTTGAGTGTGAAATACCATTTTTGAAGTTGCTTCTATCCCTTGCCTTTTTTCTGTGAACCGTCTCAGTGCCAGGACTGCTGCTGCACACACCACAGGCTTCGGGATTGTTTCGTGCTTCAGTGATGTTCCAGCTTGTCTTTCATCTGAAATCTAAAGCTTTACACTTGTACTGTAAGAATGTAATACCTAGATGGCAACTTTAATGGCTGCTTGTACTCTGGCAGTAAAGCTGTAATGGCCTCCCAGTAGGGTTTTTTATTATTCTGCATTGTTTTCCTTTTTCCTCCCTCAGGCTGCCTTTTGGACAGTGCACTTGTGAGAAACCTTACTCACTGAGACAGTCAAAAGCCTGCTATGCCAAATGCTTGCACCAACACTTGATCTGCAAGGGGAGAGTGTGTTCTGAAAGTTACTCAGTGGTGATAGCTGCAGTAGATGTTTACATGGTTTACATACCCCCACTCTGCTTTACAGAAAGCTACTTTCTTTTCTGATGGAAGTAAAAAAGGCTCTCTAAATCCAGCCTTCCTCTTAAAGAAGCTGAATTGCTCTTAACCCTGAGGAAGATGAAAACTTGGCTCTCAAACTTGGCTTGATGCTGCTGCGAGGTGCTCTTGAAAGCAGAAAGCAATTAGGGAAGTTCTAAGTTTCTCTGATGGAGAGACACGGTGGAAACTCAGGTCAACTCCACAACTTCATCAAGGTTTCCAGCTCTGGAAGCTGTATCCCCCATGGTCCTCATTACATGAAGCAAATCCATATTGTGGCAGAGTAGATCAGTATGAGGGCAACATGGTCATTACCCTGCAGCAGCATTAATTTGGCCTTGATTCAATTCTTGTTCTCAGAACTGTAGCATTCTCTGTCATATTACTGAACTAATGTCCTTTCTGAACAAAACATGGCACTGAAACAAAGCCTTTGGGGTTTAGCAAAAGGAATTTTGCTTTTTATTACAACTTTCCTTTGAATACAGTGTCATTTGTGCTTCTGATCTCTGACCAGACATCTTTTTTAAAAAAACCCAGAACCTCAGAATCCTCATGTAAACCCCTGGCTTACAGTAACTGCAGCTCAATGATGTGATGGAGAAGGCAGGTTGGATAGCATTTTACTTAAAAAATTATTTCCACAGGAAATGATTTGATTTACATTTTTAACGAAATTAGTTCATTCACCAACTGGTTACAAAGGCTACATTGAATTAAAACCCTCCACACAGGTACTTCCTTCCTATTGCACTTTTAGAGTAGGTTCAAGTCCATCACAGAAAGGTTCTTGCAGCCCAAGTGGATGGATGAGTTTGTGATCATAAATGCACATAAGATGTCTGTAGCAACTGGATAAAAATTAATCCTGCAAAAGCTGAGATATACTGAAATGAGGCCAAAGTCTTCAAACCGAGCCATTTCCTAGAGCTGTGCCCACGGGAGCCGGGTGGGTGGCGCTGCAGGCAGGACCCTGCGCTGGGGCTGTGCGTAGTCCTTGGGGCCGCCCCCTCTCAGTCCCTGGGGGCCGGCGGAGGCAAGTCTCTGTTGGGAGAAGGAGCATAGTCCCTGGAAGCCTGCGGGGGTAGCCGAGGGCCTGGAGGATAATCCCTGGGGCCAGGAGGGCCGAGGGGGTGGAAGGGAGGCTGCCCACGTGCGTAGCCTCTGGGGTCGGGGGGAGGTGGGAGCGGGACCGGAGGCAAATCTCTCATTCCTAAACGTGGCCCAGGTAAGAAATCTCTTCCAGCCGGAGGTGGCAAGGGAGCACCAGGACCTAAAAGGAAAGGAAATCGTGGAGTTAAATGAAATCTCGTTTTAACCTAAACAAAGCAGCTCCTGATTAGTTCCTCCATTTGTCATTTTCTGGAGTAGATCACTGTCACATGCAGGAATTCAAAGTCCATGAAATTGTATTCTAGGGACTTTTGGCTGCTGGTTTCCACTTTAGAGTAAACAAGGAAAAATACCTTGGCATGAAGGAGGCTTGAAAAAACCCACTCGGTCCAAGCTTACTGAGCCAGCTAAAGCCCAGGAAGCAGGAGCGTGCCATGTGCCAAGGAAGAGCAGACGTGGGCTCTGCAGCCGGGCCCCAGAAGTGAAGTGTCAGCACAGGGACTGCGGCCGTACCTTGGGGCCCAGGGAGCGGCCGAGGCCCGAAGTGTCCCCGCAGAGGAGGTGGTGGCGGTCCCGGTGGCCCATAGCGAAGGGGTGGCGGCAGCGGAGGGCCCAGCACTGGGGAGCTCATCAGGGGTGGCCCAGGGAAAGGAGAGGGGCCTTTGGCACCAGCGTTACCCTGGGCAAGACGAGGTCACACTTCAGTGAGTTACTGCAGCAAAAAGCACTGACACTGCTGAACAACCCGACTGCTCACCCAGAGACAAACAGGTACAAGGGGGAGAAAGAAAAATAACCCCAACACACTCCAAACCACATTCACCAGGCAGAAAACAGGGACAGCTACTGCACCATCATCATCCCTTCTCCCAGAACTCTGCTGGCACTACCCAGGAGTGAGTGGTTAGTGAGACAAGTTTGTTTAGATGAAGCTATGCTAAAGAAAAGTTCAAGCCTTGTTGAGGTGTCCTTGGTGGATACCCCTTTGGTAAGAGACCTGGAACTTTGAATTACACATGGAATTGTGCCTAAACACCACAAGTAAGTCAGCTGCTTAGGATTATTGCTGTAGTCACTCCAAAGTGTTTGCCCACAGTCCTTAACAAGAAACATCTCGTTTCCTCAATCCCACAAAAACCAGAGAGCAACTGCTCATCATTAGAGAAGCCCTTTGAGACAGAGGGACGAGCCCCTGGTTAGTTCCACAGAGCAGTTGTTATTCAGCAGCTCAGAACACCAAGCCTGTTACTCCTCTCCATCAAAGCAGCATCACCATGTCCAGCCTTGGAATACTCACTGCAGCTGGTTCCATGGAGGAAGGTGAATCTGTAGTTACACTGGGGGCTTCAGACTCTTTGGGAGAGGGTTGCTTTTGGGGTTTTTTTTGAACAGCAAATAGGGATAGTGACAGGATACAGACAAGACAGAACATGATACAGTTAAAGAAGCAGGAGGAAGTACAGTGCATCATGTATTAGAAAGGCTTCCTGAAGGTTGGGGCATTCTCAACTCACCACTCCATCCATTGCTGTGGAAGGGGAGGAGGTTCTTGGCTCACTGCTGATCAGGGATGCCACAGCAGGCCCAATATCTAAAAAGACAGCCATGAATAAGTGTTCTACCATGCCTAGGGTAGGGAAGGTGGGCTTGAAATTACCTTTTTGAAGGGAAAGAGTAACAAGTAATTTGCAGTTGGTTGCAGACCACACAACTTACCAGGAACAGACATCCTTCCAGGTAGCTCTGGAGGCCTTCGTGGGGCAGGGGGGCCATCCACCATTGTACCTTAAGGGAAACAAGAACCCCAGAGACCCTAAATAACACAAGCCTGAGCTATTCCTGTTAATGAAACACTACCAGCAACCACTCATTAGTGTATTAATAAGGCAGGTATCAATATCAACATTCCTAGAACCAGTATCTGACCTTAGTGTTCCTGGGTTTGTAGCCTAAGAGGGAGTTAACAAAAAAGGGGAGTTTCACAGCTTACCAAATTCACCCCTCACGCCATCCCTTCGAGGAGCAGAGAGGGGCCGGGCAGCGACATCAATCATCTGTGTGGGGGATGGATTTCCTCCACTCACAGGTGATGGGCCGGAAGAGCCATCTCTGCTTAAGGGCCCTGTGCCAAAGAATTAAAAGCACTCGATTTCCTTTTGTACAATTTAGCACAACCCTATGTTTTTATGATGTACTGACTCCAAGACCAAAGGTTGTGGGAGAACCAGCAGCATTTACCTCGTCGCGGTGGGATCTGGCGGTCAGGTCTGCCTGGAGTTGGCTTTACAATGACTGGCCTTTGAAGCATGATGATTTTTTGGTTTACTTCTATTAATCTGATTTTGAAAAATAAAGGTCTCTTATTATTATTCAGGCAATACATGTGAGTTGTATCTATTATAATGTAACAAGGCAAACTGCATCGTAAAATGTTACAGTTTTCACTAAGAAATATTATTTTAACCATCAAAAGTTTAACAGTAGTTAAAATTAGTAACTTAAAAATGCACTGCACACCATGAGCTGCTTCTCCCCCAGGCAACTCCCAGAATGTTCAAAGAGCAGTAGAGAGGGTCTGCTCTATACTTACTTCTGTCTCAGATTGGCTGCTTCTCTTTTCTCTTCAGCCAGAGCTCTCTCGGCCGAGCGGGCAATGAGCTGGTAGGGAAAATTTTGTCAACTGCATTAATGGCACCAATGTGACATCAAATACAAACTGTTGGCATCAGAAAAGGATGAACATTCTTACCCAGTTGTCATGTGCCTTTTTCTCATGAACAGCAATCTGAGAAGGAAAGAAGCCATTCAGTTTTCATCCAACTACTAATATTTCCAGTAACTCACCACAGAGCACTGGAAAGATGCAGTAAAAGATGACACAATAACCAACAAGCAAGAAGTTTACCTGGTTTTTGTAAGATCTCTCTGTTTTTTGCAATTCTTCTTCCATATCTTGGATCCTTTGCCTGTACAAAAGGAAAAAGAGATGTTAGAATAAATTTTTCTCAGCAGCTGAAATAAAAGGAAAATCATAATCTTCAGAAATTCAAGTTACTTGTAAACTTTCACTTCCTCAATGGCCAGCACAGCTTTTTCATCTGCAGCACACAATTTCTGCTCCTTCTCCTGACGCTCATACTCCTCCTGGGTTAGTTTTCTGCACAGGGAAAAAAAATGCACCATATAGTCCAGCATTCTACATCTATTACAACTCAAAATCAAGTATTCCCCTGCCAACGACAGCAATATCAAAATCTACAATAATGTGTGAGATCACAGCAAGAAAAAAGAGACTTTTTAGAAAGAGAGACAGAAATCCTGTCTCTTGAAACCAGACAAACCCTTTGTGTATAAAACCTTAAAATCATGGACTTGACTAGAAAGTTCTGTCAGCTTCTGAAGATCTGTCAGAATCTATCAACTGCAGACAATTCATTCCTGCAGATCCTGTAGTTTTCCTAGCAATGCCACAGATTGCAATCCAGATTTACAAAGGTACAAACAAGGAAATCCACTGGACTGACACCAACCACAGGAAATGAAGAAACAAGTGTGTGGTGAGAAGGGGCAAATTTAGGGCCCAGGTGACAAACACATTCAATAGTTATTAACCATGTGGGAAGCTTTTTCGAAGTATTCTCCATACCAATTCACTGCACAATCAATTTCTACAGTCTTTTTATAACCTATGGTTCATTATTTTTTTGATTTTTGCTATTTTTCTGGAAGTATTTAAGAGGTCTATAGTGTGTTCCTAACTTACAAGAGCTATCTCACAGAACTGGAACCATTTAACTAATAGCAAGTTAGCCAGTTCAACATAATAAAATTCCTTGGCTAAAAGTCAAAGCAGTTTTCCAGGAAAAAAAAATTGAAACAAGTTCTTCATTCTAAATTCTCCACAGAGGTCAAGATAGTTTTCCCTGAAGTGTGGGTTACCCTTCACCTCTCCATTCTACGTTTATTACACACGGATCCATGGAAGTTACAAGGTCAGGCAGTTTTCCTACAGCCTCATTTCCAACCCTGTGCTTTCCCCAGCCAACCCACTTAAACCTTAAGAACCTTCAACTGCTTCTCCATCACAATTTCAGCTTTTCTAAAGAATTTAGCTGAGAAAGTCCCTGAATCCTATTCTCAAATTTTCCCCACAAAACAGAGATGGTATTACAGACATTCCAGTAAGTAAATAAATGAATGAGGAATGAACACATACAGAGCAGATAGATCCTCACCACAGCCAATTCATTCCTCTCAGCTGCCATCACCAACTCAGCCTCCATTTAGCCCTTTGAGAATGTAAGAAGCTCACAAGGCTGAAATACTGAAGTTTCTACATTATGAGAATTAGACTCACTGAACAGAATTCAGAGTAACAAAAACAAATCTTAACAGCCCCCACGTTCTCCTTGACACTTCTGGATGATGGGCAACCACAGAATATGCAGACCAAGCCACCCACCTGCGCTCTCCAGAAGTTTAAAAGTAGAAGACAATGTGACTGTGTACACACTGACAGTCTTTTTACAATCTCTGGAATGGTGGCAAAAGTAAAGAAAGGATACCAGCTTCAGCTGTATTGAAAGAGTAGCCATCAATCATTCCAAAAACAACTTCCAAGTTCTTTGATCCTTCTGAGCAAAAAGCATTTGGACAGTTCCCATGATACAGGAGACAAAGTAAGGAAAGGCTTACTTCTGGAGTGCCATCTCCTTCTGCTGGTACAGTTCACCAAGTATCTCCACTTTCTGCTGAAGAGTTTTGCATTCATTTTCCAGTTGAGTTTTAGCTGACTGCAGCGAAGAGGAATCGTGTTCCAACGTTTTTATCTTCTCTGTTGGAGAAGCAGTTGCAGTAACAACCATTATTGCCACTTACATGCTCTGTTTCTTTTTAAGCCACCAACAGCACTTCATCCTAAGCAGTTATTTTGCTAAACCTACCTTCCAGCTCGTGTCTTGCTGTTACTTCATCATTAAGTTTGGACTGCAGAAGATTTCTGTCTTCTTCAACTATGGATAACATTGTTTTGACCTGAAAAGAGGAGCAGAGAGTTTATGATCATAGGCATATCACTAATGTGACTGCATTTATTAGATACTAGTGCAACATACCCTGGAGACATCCATCATCTGCTTAATCTGAGTCTTCATCTTCTCACTCTCAATATCTACAAGAGAAAAATATCTTTGTTTTTGCTGGTTTTTAATCATGAGTAAGTCAGTGGACAACTGTGAAAAGTGACACTCCCTACACTTTAATCCCTACATCCTTATATGGTTAAAAAAAAAACCCAACCAAAAAATCAAGATGTGGGAATTTCCAGCCCACGTATACTGTAAGTAGAAAAAAGGGGGAAAAAAAGAAAAAAGGAACAAAAAGGGATTTCAAAACCAGAGATGCAGCAAATACATGTGCAACACCACAAATGACAAACTGCCTGAATAGCTTTGAAAACATCTATTTTGGTCTTTTGGATTTAAAAAATGTCATTACCTAAATTAGTTATTTATCTGGAGGCAAGCAGAAAGCTCATTAAAAATTCATATCAAAAATAAATGTGCCAGAACAACAAAGCTGAGACTCTTAGCTTTTGGAATGCTCTTAATGACCAACCTTTATACAGTCTTTACAACCGTGTCACTACAATCATGGTTCACCTCAAAGGTAATCTAAAAGCAATTACTGACCTTGTAGCCAGTGCCTCCCTTCAGTTAGGGATATTTTGTGTTTGAGGATTTGTGCTGGCAGCTCCAAATGCATGGATTCCCCTTGTTCCCTCTCTAACATGCCACGAGCACAGCACCACATGATCCTCAGGTGGGATCAATGTACCTGGCAGCTCTCCATTGGCCAGATCATCTCCTGGGCTCCACTCATGCCCTCTGTCCTCCTTCTTGGCCTCTGAATCCATGTCCAGCTGCTTCAGCTGCATAATGCAATTGGTTAAAACCTAGTAGAGAAATCAAAGGTTCAGCTGCCCTGCATTTTGTGAAGTATGACAGAGTATTTTATGATGCATAATACTGAAAGCAAGCTGGTTACAGAGAACCTACTTCAATTTCATTTTCTTTGTAGGCAAGTGTCTCTTCTATGTCCTTCTGAGATTTCTGATACAGTTGGATCTGCTCACGGAGCTCAGAATGCCTCTCACTCCAACCTTCAGCTTCTTTTAGCAGCTGTATGAAGCACCAAGGCAAGATGATTACTCGCTCTGTTTTTAGTGCATGGTGTAATCCAAGTCTATTTTACTGTCAGCTCTGGTGATAACTGATCACCACGGGTCACAGATAAAGAATAAACGTCAGTTATCAGGCTCATTGCTGTTCCACTAGCAGAACTGGATCCTGGGAATCTTTCTGCAGTTTATTATTAGGTGGCTTGACAAATTTGACATTTTCTCAGCTAACATCCCAACATCAAACTGCTCACACACCTCAAAATACGAGGAATTAATTGCAGTCCAGAGGTAATCAAAGCATATTCCTTAAAAAGCTACATACTTCACATATGAAGAAAGAAAAGACATTTACAGTTATTTGGAAAAGAACTGTCCCAACATTCCAGGGCTAAAGCTCCTCCCCATTATCTTTGCTTTCTGAAATACTTTCTGGCAACTCTTCACCATCACCTCCTTGAGCCCTGATCCCAAGTGGTAATCTCTCCACCATGCCTTGACTACCACCTCAGCACAGACTTTCTGTGACTTTGCTGGCAAAGAACTGCATCAGGGGAACTGGCAAAGCCTTCATACCAGAGATGTAGCTCAGCTGCACAAACAGCCTGTGCAAGCAGGCACAAAGCATTTAAATTTTATCATGGTAATAGAAAACATGGAATTCTGCCATGTTAAGAAAACAGAGATATGCTGAAGCTACACAAAAAAAAAACCCTAGAACAAAGGCTGGATATTTTGTTTGAAAGACAAGGTTGCCTAGCCTGGGCATAACTTACCTGCTCCTTGCTCTTTTTCAGTCTAGCATTCTCTTCCTGCACATGATGAAGCTCAGATTTCACCTTTTCTTCACTCAGTTTAGCTTCATTAAGGGCTATCTGTACCTACGAAACAAAAAGGAACAAGAAGACAAAGTCAAACCTACAGTGGAGCAACGGCTACAAAAAAACCTGGTTAAATGGAAAAGAAGAAGGCTACAGATGCACGAACAACCTGCAACCTGCCAAGCCAGCACTTTCTATTCCTAAGATAATAATTCTTCTGGTACAGAAACTTGTGACTGTTGAGGGGGTGTGAATAATGGTTTACCTCTGAAAGCTCTGCAGAATGCATAGTGATAGCTTCCTGAAGCTTCTCCAAAGACTTCTGGGTTTCAGAGAGCTAAGAAAAAGATCAGAAGTGTTATCCTGGCACAAAACTCAGCCTGAGTAATTATTTAACCTGTGTCTTCTGGAAGCATAAAGGCAAAGTCAAAACAACACCAAACTTCAATTTCAAGCATCCATTTGCTGGCAGCAACACAGCACTACCTTATCAACAAGGTAAGGAACAGAAACATTCAGCACATTCAAATCAACTTCTGCCCCTGACTCCGCCTGTCTGTGGCCAGGAAGTTCCCTGTACACCTGAGCAGTCCACAATGAGAGGAACTGCTGTCATTAGCAGCAACCTTTGACCAAAACAAGGCCAAAGAGCTTGTTGATACAGAAGAATCAGGCTTTAAAAAGAAGAAAGAGAAAACAAGTATATCTCTGGACAACAAGAAAGAGGGGCAGCTCAGAGATCTTCACACTAACTTAAAGTACAATTAAATGCTGCTCTGAGTACAAGAAAATGTCTCTTCCCAATCTGAAACCTTTAGCTTACATTGCCAAGGAACTTCCTGGCTCCAGCTAGGAAGTATTAGACTAGCCCACGACTCAAATGGCTGTGTGTGTGAAAGCACATAATCACACAAGTTCAACAAGATCTTAAAAAAAGCCCCAAACAACCCTTACAAAACCCCCCAAAACCCCAAACAAAATAATCCTTTGATCCTGGGATAAACCTAAAATTTCATTTAATCTCTCTTTTTGAGGTGGCTCACCTTGTTTGTTCTACCTCTATCTAACCCATGAGGTCAAGATGAGCTTTTAGGGTACATCAAGCTAAGGACAATGTAAGACACAAGTGTAACTGTTCTAACCTTGTTCTGTTTCTTTTCATTCTTTTTTCTCTCTGTTTCAAGCATGGTGTGCAGATTTTTCACTTTGTTATCTAGCTGCTGATTTGCTTCTTCCAATTCTTTGACAGTGTCCTAAAAAAAAAAAAAAGGTATAAAAGACCAAGCTAAAGCAAACTATTTTTATTTGTATTGCTGCTTTCAGTACAGAGACAGTTAACTTTCTCTCACCTTAAGCCCTGCAGTTTCATCTGAGAGAATGTCTTTTTGTTCTTGGGCCACTTTCACAGATTCCTTTGCTTCCTTTATCTAAGCATAGAAACAACCACACAGAACTGAGGAAATTGTGAACATAATATTCAGTACAAATAGAAAATAAAAAATATATTAGATGTTGCATTGACTGTGTTATTAAAGCAATAACAAAATTAGGAAACAAAGGACAACTCAGAACAATACCTTTTGATCGTATTCTGACAACTTTTCTAAGATTTCTGATTTTTCTTGCACAAGGTTTTTAATCTTTTCAGCAAGTTGTTTTTCAGTGACTAGGAAGGAAGAAAATGAAAACTTACAGTAAGTGTACTCCATATACTGGGGGAAAAAATCAGCTATCATTACTGTGACTTCAAGGAACACTTTCAGGTAATAACTAAGCATAAATCAGGAGTGTAAATTCCTTGGCAGTCAGCCCTTTCTGCATCTCCAGCTTTCACTTAAAGTTAGGATTGAAAACAAGAGAGTAAAGCTGACACAAAGCTGCTCCTGCACACACTTCACAAAAGCTGCTCCCAGAACCCAGAGCAGAGTGAGGTGCTGGCTACACACAGCTGAGGGTGTTCAGGGAAGAGCTGACAGACAGGATCTCAGAGCAGTCTCAGACTCAGGCAGATGCCACACCTTCCCCAACAACCACCTTCCTGCTCCACTGAAGGTGAAGGTTTCATCAGCAAAAGGTAAGAGGATGAAAGCTCTGAAAGATCTACCAGCAACAGAGACAGTCAGCTGGGAGACAGCACCAGTAGGTTTTAAGGAGCTGCTCTCAAAAGCTTGGAGCTCAAAGTGGTTGTGACCAAGCAGCAGCCTTCAGGCATGCATTTGCCTCTCACCCTAAACAAGCCACCATCCAACCCCTAGGATTCAATGAAAATCATTAACATGCTTCAATTATTTTATTGCAAATTATTTAAAAACCACCCAATTGTTGATACTTTTCAAGTCCTGAGCCGCCTTGCTCTGGACCTGACTGCCCCAAGCACCATTTGCCGCACAGCAAATCCTGCAGCACAACAAGGAGCACTGGTTGTTCCAAGTGCATCCCACAGGGTGCAATGGCAACTGCTACTCCTCCCTTCCCTCCCACACAGGGCTCCTGGGACAGGGCACCCCGGGCCCTTCCCACCCTGGGCACAGGAGACACAGCAAGTGCCTGCCAAGGTTCAGGATCGCTCTCAGCAGTTTAAAGGAGGCAGCAATCCCTGCATTAGCTTGGCCTCCCAGTTTTACTATTGTCACTAAGAGAGGATAACAGGTTTTTATCCTTGGGACTCCAAATGTAATCTGTGTTTTAAAGCACTTTTGTCACTGTTAATATTCCTCTATTTTGGATAAAGATTTTAATAACAATGTGGCCTGTATCATGCTTGAAGAATATCTGTTTGTTCTGATCTTTAGCAGTTTCTATACGGCATCAAAGAGAGGAGTATTTGGGTGGTGGAATTAAATCCATGTTCCTCAGTTTTTAGGGGGGCCTGCTAAGTAATTTATGCAATAAATTACCAAGTTACTGAAGCAATCTTCAAATTAGTACCAATACCAATATTCTTCCTGCACTGCAGAAATCACCTCAGAGATCTAAGATGGGGTTTTCTCAGCTCATTAATTCTGCATTAACTGTGTAGAAGGAAACTGCAGTATAACCACAATGAAACTAGAGAGGAATGACTGGTAAGTAAAACGTGGGGAGGAAGAGAAAGAGTGCCTGTGAAAACAATTCTTCCATATTTGCATTTTTTATTCAACTATGAATTCCAGCAACCACCCTACTTTGAGGTTTTTTTTCCATTCAGGATACTTTAATTTTATAAACCTGAAGCTAGAGGAAAACTCTTGCAAAAAGTGATCTGCTGGCCACAGGAATACCTGCATACTGAGATCTACACATAGAGTGTCTCTTTGCAACTGTAGAGCAGCCAGTTTCAGGCTCCCCTCCATCCAAAAACCAAAGGGAACCTGCTCCAGCTTTCTGAGAGAAACAGCAAGCAAAGGCAGATCAGAAAACCAAAACAAACTCTGAGCCAGTGGTTCACATTTATGTTGAACAAAGTGGAGCTTTTCCTTGCCCTTTATTTTACAGGTGCAAGCTGCACTGTTTCTCCTGATCAAGGCATTATCAAAGGCAAAACTTAAACCCTCAGATTCAACTAAGTATCATCTACTGGCCAAGCTTACACTGTAACCTTGGACTGAGCATTCTCCTTGAAAGGGAGTGAAGAGGAATACTTGCTCCTCTGAAACAATATAAATCTTCAAAACTTTTACATGCCTAAGCATCAACTACACTGAAAAGTAGAGAGAAACTTACCTTGATATATTCTACTCTTTACCTACAGAAGAGAATAAACAAACAAAAAGATTAGCCATAAAAACTGATAAGTGAAAACTGGTATTAATATTCCCTGTGGAAAAGAGTGACCACTTCCATGCAGGTTAAAGCAGCATATGGAAAACACGTCTATCACTGCCAAGGAGTGTTGAGTAACACTACAAACGAGCTTAAGCTGTTTTCTAATAAAAGCTCCCAGGCTAAAGCCCTGTCCCAGAGCCTTAGTAAACCTCTGTTTACTCACTCACTAAAGGGACACCAGTAACTGCCCAAACCCAATTTGCACAGAAAATGGAGCATTTTGTATCAAACCACAGCCACAAACTTGCAAACACAAAACCCCCTTGCATCCCAGTCCTGTGCCCTCTAAAGCAGTAAGTATGTTTACATGACAGGTGCTTGTTTCAAAATTAAAGACTTTCAGAAGTTTTTTATGCTGTTCTATTAACACTGTTTTTTGCATTTGAAACTGACCCAACGTATTCAATACCAAAAGTAAGCAAGGGAAAAAAAACCTATCAATATTGTTACAGAAAACATGTAGTTCTAGTTTATTTTTGTCAGGAAAATATGAAGTATTCCACAAATTTTCAGAGCATATCGTGACTAAACTGGACAGCTGCAAAATAAACTTGTCTATTTGATTTTCAACTCTCAGCTCCCAAGGAAGAGCACTGCTGTAGTTGAGAGCTGGTGACAGACTTTTTGTTGCACAGAAAATTATCCATGTAGGAACAAGGACAAATGGAAGAGGCTCTTCAATAAGAATTAATATCATGTTTTTAGGTCTGTAAATGCAGTACCTGCAACTAGCTGGACAATATGAAGTGGGGAGGATTAACTGTTTTGGATATAGCCAGCAACAGGCTCATGCACATGGAAGGCTCCTCCTTTCAAAGATATGCTGACCCTTTCCTCAGCCTTCTTTATTTACCTCATACTCCTCTATTTTGCTTTCAAAATTACCTCTTACTAAGCAATCTTCAATTACCAGCTTATAGAAAATGCTTCTTAGCACTGCAACTTACTTTAGCTATTCAGCCCAGCATTTAGCTCCCATTAATGCTCTAAACAGAAAAAGTAAAAACACAAAAGACTACATATTGCTTTGACCCCGATAATGCTGAAACAGTTTAACCATACAAAGGACCCGTCTGTTATTGAAACATCAGCAGGCTTGCAAGCATGAAGGATACTCACTGAAAGGCAGGTTCTCCAGCAAAATATAGCAAGTGTGACAATTCCCACTAAGGCAGTTATAATAACAGGCTCCCATGGAAGTCCATGGAAATCAGGCCCCGGACGCATTTCCTCAGGCAGCGTGTCGACCAACTGCAAACCGACAGCAGGGACAGCTATGAGTGTGTTTTCATTAAACACTGGGGTAAAACAAGCACTCTGACAGGTGCCTTTATTCCTCCCATCAAACAGAGAACCATCTAGAGGTTTCTCGCAGTTTTTCTGCAAACTGAAAACCGAAAACGAAGAAAACCACAGAGCAGCCTGGTGCTCACATTTCAGTGCAAAACTCCCGAGTACCAGGAGGACACCTGACAGTGGCAGCCTGCTGGCAAAGAAGAGCCACACTGAAATGAGTGCACACTGATGTGCACAGTTTGCATGGCACAGCACTGGTAGTTATTTGATCTGTTTATAAATAAAGCTATAAGGATGGAAAACTATAGAAAAAAACCCCAGTTTTACATCTAGATGTCTATACCAATCCAGTGCAAAAGGCTCAGATCTTCTCCCAGCTATTGCCCCTGTCAGAGCGTCATATGCCATGAGTCTCCTCCTCTACCTGGAGGTCAGAGAGCACCTGGGGTGCGAATGCCTGGTACAGGTTAAGGGGCTGATAGTGACATGACATGGCGCTCAGGGAACAAACTGTGTGAGCCACACGGGAGCCACTGCCTTCTCCCTTCCTTTCCTCCTAGGTACGCTCTCTCTCCCTATCTTCTCCACAGCCGGCAGAGGGGGGGACGGAGAGTAGGGCGCACACCTGCCCTGCAGAGCCCGGCCGGGCACCGAGCTCCTCCCGCCATCCGGGGAGGCCGGCAGCGATCCCTGACGCCAGGGGCCGCCTCCGCTCCGGCGGGATTGCCCCATATTACGGGCCGGGGGCGTGGAACGCCGGCCGCCCTCACGGCGGGGTACGCCGGGATGACCCCCTCACGGACCC
>JBBMKD010000145.1:17249870-17263740 GCA_037834095.1 Argya squamiceps
GGGGGCGGCGTCACCTCAGGGAGCGCCAGCAGCCCGGGAGCCGCCGCAGCGCCGCGCTGCTGCACGGCCCCCGGTGCTCCGCGGGATGGGGAAAGAGAGGGAAAGAGGGAGAAAGCCCCCGGAAAGTACGCTGATATTCCATAGGCGGCGTTAGGAGGGGTGCCGCAGGAAGGGACGCGGCTGTACGGTGGCACGGTGCCGAGCCTGCCCCAGACAGAGCTCACTCAGCTCCTCCAGCCTGAGGAATCACAGCAGCACACACTCTTCAATTCCTACCCGCGAATCCCTCCGATTAGTTCTCAGCACTGTTCACAGAACCACAGAATGTTCTAAGTTGGAAAGGACCCACAAGGACTGTCAAGTCCAACTCCCAGCCCCGCACAGGACATCCCCAAGAGTGACACCATGTCAAGCACTCCTAAACTCCGTCAGTACTCCGTAACTATGGCAAAAGGTTTAAACCATCTCCAGCACTATCCTGGCCTGAACACTGCCCTCTTCTCCTGCTGCTTCTGCTGCCACACGTGCAGGCCAGCAGATTCCACCGCCACCAGCCCATCCTCTTGTCACAGCAGCTGTGACCAGCCATCCTACCATCATCCATCCACCTTGTCACTTCCCAATGCTTCTACCAGCCCTCCCAAGAAACCCTGGCAAGCAGCACTTAACCACCTTTGAGGAAGGAACAGAAATACAGCTGAACTTCCAACTGCTTAACCAGTAAGTTATCCACTAGCCTTTTGAAATTCCTCAGTTTTCTTGGCATTCAACCAACAGTTTCCTCCAGATCTTAGAGGCTGCCCAAAAGCACTTGGCCCTGGAGATGGTACAGCACCTCAGCAGTGTACAAAAGCTAATGAAGATGCCTGAATTTTTCTTAAATGCTCAGTGGAGACAGAATTATTAAGCATAATCAGAAGTGAAAGCGGAACAGCAAAGCTGAGAGTAGCACTGAGAACACAGTCAAAAATCATTTCATGCCAAAACAGAGCGGTGAAAGATGACAGTAACAGGATCCTTCCTTGGCATAATGATGAGATAGCACTCTAGCTCCAGAGGGATAAGGCCTCAGCCAGAGGGAGCCAAACATTTCTCCTACTCCAACACAGAGAAATTATTGAGCTGCCTGAGGGGGAAGCTACACACCACCTTTCCTGGAAAGTAATATGGCCCAGAGACATGGGTTAAAAAGAGCAAGAAGAGAGGGCACACAAATCTGTGGGCAATCCTGTCTATAGAAGATGACCTTTAGGCTGTCAATCCCTGCAAAGAGGCAGAAATCTGGGCTGATGGTATGCTTCCAGGGATTTCTGCTCTTTCTCCACTACCATCCTGAGACACAGTCCACAAGCCCAAGCACAGAGCTCTAACTGACACTCACAACAGCACTTTCCTTTTTCCCACATTGCAAAACCATAGTAGAAAAACTGCTGTGCTAAGTTAGCAATGCAGTACTGCCACTAGAGGGACTGTCACTGAACAGGGAAGGCCACGAGGATTACAGCAACATAAAATGAGTGTATCAGTGAAAACTCATGCTATTTGCCTAAAAATACATGAAACCATGCACATCTTCAAGAGCAAAAGAACAAAGTAAGTCAAATCCAAATGGTTACCTTCAGCAATGTGTTCGCTGGCACTCTCTCCTGAATCAACTGACCCAAAGGAAGCATCTTCCAGGAGTGATCCTCTTTCACTATACCTTTCTTCAACTTCTCCATTATCTGAGAAATTGGCCTCTTCATGCTCATTGACAACCCTTTCCTCTTCCTCCTCCTCAATAGGCTGCTCTGGCCTCTTCTCTTCAATGAGCTGCTGGAATTCCTGATTGCCCTCATCAATGGTATTTGGGTTTCTGGTGGAAACATTGTCATATTCAGCCTCTTCTGCACCATCTGTGACATGTGACATGATTCCTGTGAAGGAGATATGAATTAAGAACTGAGCTAATATGTATTTCTTACTCACAGCTACCTTCAGTGAAATGCTGCATGTAACAAAGCTTTCTTGATACTTTTGAAATAGTTCAGCTTGTGCATTGCTTCCAGTATATTCTCCATCAACTTTCAGTAACATCTCATTAAATGTCTGCATGAAATTCAAGATACCAACCACTGACCTTGCAGTGAAACACTGCAAGGTGAAATATTTGCATCATTCGTGACCTTATCAGAAATCACATACTTAACATGTACTGCTGTAAGAGGAGCCTGGCTAAAAGTGTATCCTAACATCTTGCACACTAATTAGAAAACTCAGCAAGTTTGCAAAAGACTCTACCTCTCGTTCTTGCCCAATCAAAAGATCTGTTTGTTCAGTATTTCTACTTAGGCACTCTTTTATGAATGTGGGCAAAAATATGATTATAAGGACACACAAGATTTTAGGTGCCTGGATTTAGTACCTAGACTTTGCAGCATCACCAGATCTCTCACAATCAGGTGATAACTAGTTTAAAAAAAAAGACTGCTCTAAACCCTCCAGAAAATTCAGCACATTAGTATATGTGAATCCCTGTTCCTTATGGAGGTACAGACTTGTCCTGAGTGGTTCCTAACGACCATATCCATGCATGGATCTCACTTATCTTATACAGAACTTGGTCCATAAGAACAGGCATGCTGAACTCAATATCTTCCCTTAGGATTTGTCCCTGAGCCACTCTCATCACAATGCCAAAAATACGCACTAAAAATAAGCAAAATCTCAGGTTATTGCACTGTAGCAATGTAGCTGTATAACAGGCCATTCTGATGCACTAGCCAAACTGGTTGTGAGTAATATTATCAAAGCACCTGCAGTTTTGTTGCTAGAGCTCTCAAGAATTCATCAAGGTTACTGAGAAAACAACAGGATCAAAAATAAGAAGAAAGCCTGAGAAAAATGTCTGCAAAAAATGTAAACCCTAGATAGGGGAAGCACAGTGTGAGGATGGATGCTTTGACCAATTGGATGTCCTGAGGGATGTGTGCCTGCCTCATGAAGAAGCAGCTTAGCCAACCCAGAGATGTGTGCCCACCTGGACAGGAGAACTAGAATATCTGCCATGTAATGTAAACAATAAACAGCTTCTGTTGGAATCATACTGATTCAGTTATTGAGTGGCCCATTTCCCCTCTGCATTGCACAAGGCCTCTTTCAATTCTGCTCCCTCACCCTCTTCTTAAAACTTCTCTGTGTTAAGTGTTGTTTGGGACATGGTTTTCCTTCCATTTCATCCATTTATTAACTGGTTTAGCATCCTACCTTGAATGTGCAGCTGGTCATCTTCCTGTTCTGGAGGAGAAGCAAGTGGGACACTCTCGCCAGCAGAGGAGTATTTACTCCTTAATGAATATATTAGTTCTTGAATATCATCCATCAGTGCACTCTCCTCATCATACAAATCCATCTCCCTCACCACCTCCTCCTTATTTTCTGCCACCCTGGAATCCAGAACTTTTCCTACAACATCCATAATGCTCGATTCTGAAAACTCCAGTATCTCATCCAGAGCTTTCTCCGTATCTTCGTTATTCTGGCCGGCCTTCCGGGCAAGCTCCATCTCCACCTCCATGTCATGGAACATGGCCTCAATCCTAACCACGTGCTGGAGCCCCAGGTACTTCTGCAGGCGCATCACGCGCTTTTCATCCAGGAACTCTCTCATTATGGAAAGCCGCTTCACAGACTCACTGAAGTCTGTCACAGGGTCACTGGTGGCTTCTGAGCTGTCCTCAGGGCTGGGGACATGTGCAGCTTGCTGCTGGTCATTTCTCATTTGCTCTAAATTTTGCCCCTCTTCTGCATCTTTCTGTGAAATGCCCTCTGGGAGAGGATCTTTCCTTTGGTCAAAGTCACTGCTGTCTTCTGTGTGAGGAGGTTGGAAATTATGTTCTTGCACAGCTGATGGTTCCTCAGGTTCAGAAGACTCCTCATCATCTTCCATGACATGCTGCATCTCATCCAATTTAGCATCTTTTCCCACTGATACATCAACTTCTTTGTTCCCAGTCTCGCTTGCATTTTGCATGCTGATTATTTTATCCTCCTTAAGGAATGAGTTTGTTTCTTCTCCTGTTTTGTAAGTAGGATTTGGGGTTCCTGAAACAGCTTCACTTAGTCCTTCTAACTCGGGATTTGTATTTTCACCACCTAGTGTATTACCATGGACATTTGCAGCCCTTGCTTGTGACAACTTTGCACTTGCTGCATTCTCATCTTCCAGTAGCTCATCATCTGCCTGTTTGAGGTCAGGGTCATCTTCAGCATCTGGCTCTTCAGATTGCAATTCTGCTCTTTGTGTTGTTTCTTTAGCCAAATCCTTGCCAAGATTTCTGTCTGATCCCGCATCCTCAGGATGAGCAGTTCCTTGCTGAGTAAGATTCTCAGTATTAGTGTTCTGCATGGTGCTTTTTGATTCTTCTTCAGGGGAACTTTTCTCAGTGCTTTCTTTAAACACTGGCATCTTGCCAGGATTTCTTGAAAGGTTTTCATCCACATCTGCCTCTGAATACTCAGTCTCATTTTCCCATGGCCTAGGTTGCTCAACAGCTTCACTATAGCTTGGGTCTTCTTCCCCTGCAGGGGCTTCTTTCATGTTTCTCTTTTTTATTTCCAGCTCTTTGTTAGAAGAGGCAGGATTTTTATTTTCATGATCAATTTTCCCTCCTTGTTTTAAATCTTCTTCATGTCTGAAAAGTTCTTTCTCCACAGCAGGCACTCCACGTTCCACTTTCTCTCTCAAGAGGTCAGTATCTCCCAGGTCACCTTGAGATGCATTTTTTACCTCTTCCACTGGTTTGGCTGGAACATCAACTGGAGGCTTGTTCTCAGCTTCTCCCTTTTCCATTGTTTTCTCCCATGATCTTTTGTGCTTTAAATAATTTTCCAAGGACTCCTCCAAGGCACCATCCTCAAACTGTTTCTCACTTTTCTCTATTTGAGCAAGTGGAACTCTTTCAGGACTTTTGTTGGTACCATCATCAGATGATTCTGAAGGATCTTCCTTGTTTTTAAGAAATGCTTTGGACTCCAGAGCATTGCCTGGACTCGGCAAAGCATGAGGATCAGGCACAGCTGTACCTTTCAGTGCTGCAGAATGTGACTCAGTCCCATCAGTGAGCTGCCCTTCCAACTGATCAGTTTTGTTGGCTTTTTCTTTTGAACCCAGACGATCTGTACCCATAGGTTCCTTTCCAATGGGTTCTTTGGAGAGCTCCTCAGGCTGAGTTGTTGCTGGTGCTTCTCTTTTACTAATTAGCACCACTTCATCCTGTTTCTCTTTTGTTTGTTTAGATTCAGACCTGTCTACATTTACACTGTCACCCGACTTTGTGCTCCTACTGAAGGCATCCTTAAGAATTAATGCATCTGAGTCGGGTTCCACCCCATTGTCTCTTTGGTTATTTAGCTTCATAGCACCCTTTGCATCTTCATCAGGTTTGTGATTTTGTGACTCGACATTGTAGTTTCCATCATCTTCTAAATCCACCTGGGATTTAATTTCATCCTCTGCTGTAAAAGACAGCAAAGGGATTTCTGCAGACTCATCTGCAAACTCTGGCTCCTCCTCTTCATTATGAGGATTAATGCTCGAATCATCTAAATCATCTTCCAGTGATGTAACAAGGCGAGTCACTTCATCATCTGATACAACAGCATCAGCAGTTGAGCCAAATTTTGTTTTTAAGTTCACAGAGAGCTCTCTGTTTAAAAGTGTATAGGCATTGACTTCTTCATTCTCTTGGTCAAGTTGGCTGGTTTCACCCTGAGGAATACTAGTGTTTTTGGTATTTTCACTTTCTAGCCCTTTTAATTTCCCATGTAGCATTCCTTTCAAGTGCTCATGTGCAATTTGATCTCCCTGAGAGTTTTCTTTGTGACTATTGACACTGGAGTCTCCCCCAGTATTTTCAGTTCCTTCTGTAAGAGAATTGTCAACTTTGTCTGTGAAGACAAGGTTTTCCTTTTCTTCTTCAGCACTTTGCTCAAGATTGTCTGTCTCCAAAGCACCAAGGGCCTTTCCTCTATCAGTCTGTTCAATCTCCTTATCCTTCTCAATTCCTTCAGCTGGTTTCCCTGGATCACTAGATTCAGTTTCCCCTTCATTTGCTATTGTCTCTTGCAACGACTTCAGAAGTTCATCCACATTATAATTATCAAAGTCATCCCTTCCTCCATCAAAGCAAACAAAGTCTGTTTCCTGAAAATGAAAAACAATATGCAGTCAAAAAATATTATTTTCTTTGTAACAGTGATGAGACCAAAAACATTTGCCTACTTAAACAGAGATGCAGCAGCAGCAAAATAAATGATGATAATCACACAGAATTAAACCCTTGAGTCCTTAACCAAAACTCTCTTTGAAATCAGTGGAGGTTTTGCCCAAGGACTCATAAAAAACCTAAATAAAAAGATTTTGCAGGAACAAAGCGTAAGGCAGCAATGGAGCTGGCAGTGTTACACTGCACTCTTCACCATATGTCCTGAATGAAGAACAAGTCTATTGCTGAATGCCAGTGAACAGAAAAAACAAATGTTGCTAAGCTTGTGTGCCACAACGCCTGTTAACTGGTGTCCCCTTAAAGGACCAAGTCCTCCAAGCAGGAGCTCCCTGTCACGCAATTTCTGAAAAATAAATAGAAGCAGGGCAAGATACTGAACACAATTTCAGAGAACCACAGAATGGCCTTGGGGTGAAAGGAGTTTAAAGGTCATCTCATTCCAACCCACTGCCATGGGCAGGGACAACTTCCACTAGAGCAGGTTGCTCAAAGCCCCATCCAAACTGCCCTTGACCACCTCCAGGGATGGGACACCCACAACTTCTCTGGACAACTTCTTTCAGTGCCTGGAAAGAATTTCTTCCTAATATCTAATCTAAACCTGCTCTCTTTCAGTTTGAAGCCATTCCATTCCCCCCTGTCCAGTCACTACATGCTCTTCTAAAAAGTCCTTCTCCATCTGTCTTGTAGGCTCCCTTCAGGTAACTGGAAGGCTGCAATTAGGTCTCTCTGGAGCCTTCTCTTTTCCAGGCTAAACAATCTCATATCTTTCAGCCTTTCCTCATAGGAAAGGTGCTCCATCCCTCAAATCACTTTGGTGGCCTTCTCTGGACTCATTCCAAGAGGTCTCTGTCCTTCCTGTGCTGGGGACCCCAGAACTGGATGCAGCACTGCAGGTGGGGTCTCAGCAGAGCAGAGCAGAGGGACAGAACCCCCTCCCTTGCCCTGCTGCCCACGGTGCTTCGGATGCAGCCCAGGATTCGCTGGGCTTTCTGTGCCACAAGCACGCCTAGAGCTACAGCCCCAAAAAAGCCTTCCTGACACAGCTCTGGAGCTGCTGCTATTAGTGCATGAAAGCCAGTCATGTGTGAAAGGGCTGCAGGACCAATTCTAGAATCAAAGGGTTGAGTGTTTGTTTCTGACAGTACTTCAAACTTGGAACGTTTGGGAAAGGAAGCCATTTTGATTACACACCAGAAGGCACAAGCCAGCTAACAGGACTTACAGAGCTCAACCCAAACAGATTTCTTTAGAAGAAAACCTTAACATTTGAGAAAACGAAGAACAATGGCCACAATTTGGGCTGATGCTTTCATACCCATCCACATACAGAGCTGCACAAACATTCCACCCCACTCACATACATGTGCACCTCAGTAGGTATGTAGCTGCTTGCTAACAAAAAGTTACTAAACATCACTAGTATTCCCAATGTCTTCCTTGGGAATTTTACTGAATGCCAAAGTAAGAAACAGTAAAACCCCAACTGAAAAAGAAAACAGAACAAGTAAGACTTACATCTGTTGGTAATTCTAGCTCCTCATTGGAATAGTTATGGTTTATTTCAAGTAAATCCTTTGGAAAATATCCAAAATCACTTCCAACCTGCCAAAAAACAAACACAAACAAACAAAAAGCAGTGAAGAAGGTTTAGAAATGACATGACTATGTCAAAAATTGCAGACACCAGTAGCAAATATGTTGAGCTGACTCTCAAGTATTCTAAATTAAGTTTTAACACAGTGAATAAAAAAAGACCAGTGATGCCTTGTTTATGCAAGAGTTTTCACTGAGGTTTTATGCTTACATTTCACAACAGCCTTGTGAAGTTGATTTAAGTTTTACTGTTCATGTTTTAAACCCTGACTTATAACAAATTATTAGGAGAGTTGGGAATAAAGCCCAGGCCTCCTGGCTCATGTGCTTTAACTACTATTGTGCAGGCACCAGAGGCACCACACACACCTCAGAGATTTTCTCAAGTAGCAAGCAGCAGATGATCTTTGTCTAATAAGATTTATATCAGATTGTAGGGAAATGCAAAATTGTACTCAATGTATTAATAATTTAAAAACCTGTGTGGAAAATATACCCCCCTCTACAAATGCATTGCTGCTCTTCAGTGCCTGACACAAGCAAAAATCAGTCACAGAATGATGATTTTCAATGTGCTAAGGCAAGGCAAACAGTGGAAGACAAGAATCTCTTATCACTCACCAGATAAGATCAACACAGAGTAATGCTCTCAAGTGAGAGTCCTGACAACAGCTGTCAAGAAGCCAATATTAATTGCATGCAATCACTACACTGATTAGATAATTCAGGTAATTAGAGCCTGGTGGAAACACCTAGAAAGGTACAGAGTTCCTAGACAACCAAAATATCTGGGGAAAAAAAGTTGGTAATTTCCTTAATCATTTGTTACAGGAGAAAGATGACAACCGCCAATTTTCTTGAAGAGTTTGTGTGGAGAGAACACTCAGCTAAAGGTCAAATTAAAAAAGAAACTGGCTATGGGATATTAGGGATACATAGATATATTATTACAGTGATAGCACTTAAACAGCTTAACCTTGCCTGAAGCTTTCTGAATTTAAAAAAAAAAACAAAACAAAAAACCAAAGAAGAAATTAGTATCTAGTAAATAATATGTACTAATATTTTTGGAGGTGTTTGTTTTGATATGCAAGTGAAGTAAGTACTGATACATTACAGGACTTCCTTTTTAAACTACTTATTCAAATCTTACCCTACATAGTTGACATCTCTGAAGTTAGTTACACACGTATTAAGAAACTCCAAACTGTTCCCTCCCCACCTTTTGTACACACATACGCTCTCTTACTGAAAACAGATCATATATGTATGTTTATTATAAGGAATTACCAGTGGGAATGGGAAAATCATTTAGACAAGTCAAATCAAAAGCTTGTCTTTGTGTGGTAAACTAGAACTGTAAATTGGCTTATTTCTCTCTCTAAAGTTCTACTCTAGCTTTTAATGATCTTTCTGAAAACAAAAGTTGGAGCTTCAAAGTCTCCTTACAGACTAATCTCTGTGACAACCATTATAATCAGGCATCACTGATTATAATTTGAAACTCCTTTATTGCAATCCAAGCTGCTGACCATACAAGTCCTCTGCAGTGACCCAGTTTGCCACTTCTGTGGTTTACAAGCCATATGGGAACTGCCTGCCCAAAATTTCATCTGCTTCTCTCCTTACAAGTCTTCTCTTGTAAAGGGAAAAAAATGCCTCATTGTTCAAATAAAGGAAACATTCATTCTCTACAGACACGACAAAGGAAAGGCACTATCAATGCCAAGTGTATAAGGGAGAAATATCCACTCTCTTCCCAGCTAAAAAGTTGTGCAGGGACAAAACACGTGGCAGCGTGTAGAGCATCTGGCCCCCCTGGTGTCCATGTACAGGCAACTGCTGCAGATTTCACTGTCGAAGAAACCACACCCTTGCACCATCTATCAGAAAACAGACAGCTGGGGAAGATGATGTTCAAATCTTTTTAATCTTAAGGCCCACATCCCTAAAGCACAGGCATCACAGGTAACTAAATCTTCAGAACACAGGGCAAAGAAGAGCTGGTTTGCACCTGCTGAGCATTGGCAGTGTTAAGAAAACACAGTATTGCCCTGACTCTCTGGGTCCTCTCAAAATACTGTCTTCCTGTTTTACTTAATTTTATCCACCTTGTCTTCTTTTTACTAACCTATGGACAAGGTTTGAAAACAAACAAAAACAATAACACAAAGAAGCCACAATCTGCAGTAAAGTCCATTTCTTGTAATATGAGGCCAGATGTGGTTTTCTCAAACCGGAATCAAAGGTATTAAGTTTATCCCTTTGCCATAAGATAAAATAACAATCAAGGTGTCTTTGACAAAATGTTTTGTGAAAAAGCAACAGGTTTTACTTGGAATGATCTGAAGTACTTTTGGAGTTCTGCTAAAGTAAGGGCAGAGTACAGAAAAAGTGCACAGGAGTCTATACAACAACTTGATGATGTAAGCAACACAAGATTGATGATGAAGAGGAGACTGATTTATAGCAGGACACTGTGCAGAGGACAACGAGAGCACCTGATACGCTCTATCTTTTGCCTTTGGGAGAAAAAAATGAAGCATTTTCCTGCAACTGATATATTAATGAAACTCATAACATAAAATTACTATTAAATAATGGTCATAGAGTATTTTCCAAGCATTTGGCTTTGCTGTACTACTGAGGTTTAGAGAGGGTAAAAACTGCTAAAAACTACAGGCCATATAATGTATAGAAAATATACTACAGCTGGGTTCCAGAATGTTTTCACATGCAAAATACCCAGTGAACATAGAGTGTGCTCAGTAAGCACTTTAGTATTCAAGACTGGCACCACAAAATAAAGGAGCTATTCTGTCAAAATACAGCATGTTTGCTGGCACAGGGAAAAAAAAATTAACAAGGGCTTGAAGAGGGTGGAGTGAATTAGAAAAGCAAAGGCAAATAAAGCCCAGTTCCAACTGCTATAGATTTTTCAGCCTTGGTGAAAGGCTCCTTTTCTTATCAGATCATCTCCCTTCAGGTCAGAAATACTATTGTATTTCTCTTGGCTCCTTCAAATTGATTTTGGAATTAGAATCTGTTTTTACAACTTTGAAATAAGCCGCAGGTTGCATTAATTGAAGCTTCTCATACACACATTCCCCTGACCTCTGCTCACACCTGACAATCAGAACTCCAGCTAGCCCTTGATTTCATAGCTTCTATTCTGCTCTAATAAATCCTTTCCCAAAAAAATCTTTGGGGAATGGAAAAAGGCAGTAGGGGTACATGGATGGGATTAAATGACGCACACAAAGCCCACATGAAGTCACGCCATGAGATCCCAAAAGGGCCATGGCAGAAGGTAACATGCCTTCCATTGGAATTCTTTTGATGGCAGACCTCACTGGGTAGCCTGGTTTTAATTAGCAAGCAGCAGCTTCCCCCTGGCTCCAAGACTTTTACACATAGCAGGCACGGCTGGCCTGCATAAATCAAGCTGCCCAGCCAAACCTGGCATGGGAAATCAGGCTGCCCAGCCAAATCTGACACAGAAAGTCACACTGCAGGAGAGGGACCCCACTGCTATCTGTGAGTCAGGGACAGCTGTGCCAGTGCCCTACTCAAAATGCAAAGGCACCTCTGACCCTGCTGCAGTGCTTCCGTGCTGGTTGTTGCAGTGTTGTGATTAATGCAGCAGCAGTCAATCAAAGAGGAATAAAAGAAATAAAGGTTATAGCCACCAACCAAAAGGAATCAGTCTGGCATTAATTCTTAAAATGAGCACTGAAAATCATGTAACACAGTTGAAAAATGACAACAAATAAAATGGAGCTTTGCAATTCTTTCTGACCTGCCAACTTCAGCTTTTACTTGCTAAACACAAAGCAAACATCCTTTTAACTTGGAGACACACCTAACTGTTGCATGAGCTGCCTATCAGTGAATAATTAAACTGAATATTAACTCAGCAATTACCGTAACCTGCTGTCTGATCTTGCAGCCCACATTATACCTTGTTAGAAGAGGCAAAATTGGCCCCACGCTGCTACTCTGCATCTTGAGGACTGGCAGCCCTGGAAACCTGTACCAGCTAATTACCCAGATTATTTATGGTGCAGTACATGTCAGAAGGGAATTACCAGCATGATAGAATTATTAACTCTTCTTTAACCACGTGCTGCAGTTTTCCTATTAACTTCCATACCGTTCTAATTGGATTCAGCTCCTGCTGAGAGCTTGGCTCTCCACACCCAGCCTGAAGTGGTTACAGAAAGTGATACATCCTGATTTTCACTGAACCACTGATCCCATAGTCAACACCTAGGTGTGATTTCAAGCACCCTAGACCACTGTCAAAATAGTTTATCCTTTGTAGAAGACCAGAGCAAGAAAGGAGGTTGAAGTAAACAATTTGGATACTAAAAAGGATGTAGGGGAAACATGGGGAGGAAGCAACTGGGACTCGGTCTAAGCAACCTCTGGACTGCCAACATTTTCAAGGGAAGCTCATGAAAACTGCTCTTCCTCCGTGGTATCTCAGTTCTGCCTCTGCAAGGCAAATAAGGTGCTTGTGAAAGTCGAGAGGAGCTTTCTATGAAGTAACTGCAAGTGTGGGGATGTTCCTTCTCTGTTAGCAGAAGCCTCTCAGATTGTCCAGGGACACTGACTCAGACAAGGCCACTACACTACAGCTGGGAGAGGCAGAGCTTTTAGACATCAAATTTACCTTAATCCTTTCTAGTTTTACCACTTATTTTTCCTCCAACTCTACATGCAGCTTAGATAAAAAGGGGAAGAAGGCAGACGAATATTAGGACAAGAAACACAACTAAAATATGCACATGCAGCGATCTTCAGAAGGATTACAGAGTGCAGGATGAGAGCACGTCATGGGAGAACACAAGCACAGGCTTAAGCCGCCCTAAGTGGGAAGGGAAGCTCAGCTCCCAGGTAGGCCTGTGGCCACCACCACTGACAGTGCTGCCATAGGAGGTTTTCAACACAAAGGCAGTTTTCTAGCAGTTTTTAGACACATTAGTGTTGCCCATTTTTCACAGCACTCAGGTTTGATCAAACCTCATCCCAGTTCCCACCAGCCTCATGACAAAGCACCATTCACTGTGTTATTTAGCCGTGTTCAAAACTCCAAGTATTCTCTCACAAGGCAGAAGGAATTAATAGATTACCAAGAAGAGCAAACAGAAGAAATGCTTTACAGTACTTACACTTCCAGCCCAAAGCTCAGTTGATTCTCCTATTAGTTTATAATATACATACACTGCTTCTCCCTTCTTAAAATTTACAAAACGACAATCTGGACCTTTAAAATCCCGCATGGCCTTCCCTCGGCACATTAACACTGTCCAAAGAAAACAAAGAGAAGAGTATGACTTAAAAAAATAACATACATGAGAAGTGTCTTTGCTAACTGGCAGTAAACAAGATCTCCTTGCATGCACCGCTTCGCTATTTTCCAGATTGGACCAAGAGATAAGTACTAAATTGAAAGTATAACTAAGAAATTTTTAGCTATAATTAACACAAACAAGGCACGTTATATCTAAAAAAAAAAAAGCAAGTTATAGCTAGAAAAGAAAAGCAAGCATTTTAGTCAAGACGAAGGTTCGACAAAGCACTGGAGAACTACACTTCAGGGGTGCGCTAGTTATTAATGTTAAATCAGAAAGGTGACATCTGTGTCCCAGCGAATCGGTCCTGAAATTATCCCAGAGAACACCCAGAGAGCGGGTTTATCACCAGAGGGCTTTGCAGGGGGGAAAAAAATCCCGAACACGGAGCTGCGGGGATCTGAAAACTTGGCCGAGGAGAGAGAGACGGAGCGCGTGGGCGTCGCGTTCCCGTTTCCCCGATTCTCCCCAATTTCCGTGCCAGAGCCGGCGGAAGGAGAGGGCTTCGGGAAGAGCCTCCGGGAGGCATCTTCGCCCACAAGCCCCTCGCCGGGGCCGTGCCCGCCGCCCCCACTCACTGCTGCACTCGAGGTCGGCGCAGCGCTTGCGCTCGGCGAAGCGGCGGCCCAGGTCGGGCGCGGCGGCGGCGGC
>JBBMKD010000145.1:17276631-17340452 GCA_037834095.1 Argya squamiceps
CTTTTTTTTCTTTTTCTTATTAAATTGTATTTCTGACTTGGAGCCTCTCGTTTGTTTTGCTTTCAAACCATTACACACTCATTTGTTGACAAACCTGGAGAAACTTCTATATTGCCATTGACAAACTGGCACACAAGTGAGAGGCTTGCTTCATTTCACACCATCATCTGTGTTATTGCCAAGGCTCAATAAGACTACTAGAGTTCACTTCCAGCCTCACAAGTGTTGCCAGGGATTAAAAAAATCGTTAGTTTTATATAAAAATGCTTGTATTAGTGTTTTGGTTTCAGTATAAGGGCAATGTGTCTTCATTGGCAATTTGGGAGATTTGTAGCAAGCTGATTATAACGTTCAGTGTCTCCTAATGATCTTTCCATCACAATTTAAGCTTTTCTGTAACTTGTTTAACCTTTTTCCAGCTCTGAGAAGCATCTTGACTGGATCAAGCAAGAGTGGAGCTCCAGGAAGGACTGGTGGCCAGCCTTCCATTTTAGCCGGTACTTGGCAAAAAGGAACTGGCAGGAAAATGAAAACCTTTCATACGAAAAAGCTCTGGTGGCTGGAATCCTACTGGGAAAAGGTATAAATTTTGTTTTTTCTTTTCACTACACAGAACAGAAATAATGTCTAGTTCTAGCCCTGATGACATGGGATGCAGCTGATCTGCTGCCTGGAAGAAATGCAGTTTCTTCCTTCTAAAACAGATTCTTGTCTTTGGAGCTGAACGTGAAAGGTGTTGAAATTGGTTTGATATTTAACAGTGAGGCAATGGGTCTTATTGTGGTTTAGAATTCACTTTTATCTGGCCTTGTTGAGCAGCCACAATACTATTTGTCTTGTTTGACCTTCAAACCATAACTCCAAAAATGCACAACACCCTTCTGAGGGAATATTGTGAGGACTGCAGGGAATTTGCTTGTTGGATGCCACCCTAGGCAGTGTCTCAGCAACACTGGGGGTCAGCTGGTTGTTAAGGACCACGGGGATGTTGTAATGCAGGAAAGAGGAGGGAGGATCTTGAATGAAAACCATCAGCAGTTTGGTAAGAAGGTGAAGATCATTACCTCTTTAGTAGCATTATTTAAAATGCTGCCAAAACCAAGGGGAGGATCAGGCTAAGAATCAGCTGCTAAATTGAGAATGGGAATATGGTGTGGAGACAATGGCTTATACACTGGTTTGGACTTCTGGTTGATAGGCAACTTGTTAATTGTCAGCTTTTTTATAACTTTTTCTTCTGCATTTCATAGAACAGTTGCTCATATTGGAAGCTCTTTGCATATTTTTTGTTTTGGTTTCAATAGTATCAGATATCTCCCTTATATTTCCAGATGGCTAATAAAATCATTCCAGTTCAGATTTTCTTCAGTTAAGTTTCAGTACTTATTGGTGTCAATGTGACCCTCTATTTTCCTTATCTAGCATAATAAATCAATGTATGATATCAATGCTGCTTTACACTCTTGAAATTTTACTTTCTGATCTAATTTGCTGAGCAAAAATGAAAGAGAAAAAAGTACTTTGCAGGATAACAGGCATTTAGATACATGTAGAATGTTTGCTGAGCTAAGTGAGGATAGATTATTTAATGCTGCAGTTATGTCTCTAATGAGCATGTCTTGGATTTTAATACCTTTAATTACTGAAAAGTTTTTTAGCTGCTTGCATATTATTTAAACAATGAAAGCATTTTGTATTTGCTTGTATGATGGTATAACTTAGTGTTGTTGTTTTTCTTTCCTTAGGTTGCAAATACTTTAAATATGTATCACATCAAGGCTGCAAAGCTCAGCTGAAAAGGTTTCGTATGCTGAAGAAGTTTGTGAACAAACACAATCCTGTCTACCTGAGAATATCTGGTCCTCCAGATTCCTCTGTTCAGCCTTGATGAGAAGGTGCCCTTAAGGTTCTTGGTGTACTTTTTCCTCTCTGTAAAACTGACGTCTGTGTTGGTGCTACTCCAAAACTTCTAGGCAGGCCCTATTGACTCAAACTTTTTTTATATATATTTATGTAAAACTGCTTTGGTTTGTATTTATTTTATAATAAAATGGATATAAATCAACTGGTAATGTCAAAGAATTTCTGTAATGTTACTCTCATATTTGTGTGAAGTGCAAACAGTGTTGATTTCAAATACATCTTGAAAGAGCAGAGGCACAGAAATACTGAGGCATTCTCTACCTGCTGGAAGAGACTTTTTTTTGCAGTGGTGCCCATGAGTTGAAATGTGCAGTGTTGCTGTGTTTGGAAACAAACGTTGATGTGTTATCACAAACCAGAATTCCAGTCTGCTTGAAAACAACAGCAAAATGGTTTCCACATACTACTTCTGTTTTAATGCCAGATCTGTAGAATTCTGGAGGGTGAAGTGCTTGAACTTCCCTGTGGAATTGAAATAAAGATGTCTTTAGCAGCAGAGTAGCTTATGGGTAAGTACAGCTGTGCTTTTAAAAACTCAGTGTTTATCTGGGATTTTGGTCTGGGTTCACAAGGGTCTTGGGAGAAGTGCCTTAAGCCAATGTATCTTAAACATTAAGCGAAATACTTGCTGTAACTGTTTTTTGTGAAAAGCAATTACTCATAATTCCCAACCCTAGTACTCCTTTACTTCTGACTCCCCTAAGAATGCTGCTGCCTCACTGTGTAATAGTCAGGGGGTTGTGTTGGAGATCTTCAGCTGGGTTTGGACTATTTTAATTTAGATTGTGAGGTTTCAAGATGTTCTTCCCCAGCACCCCATAAGGTGTCCCCCAGCCCTGGGAAGCAACCCCTCCTCAGATGAGAGATGATCCAGACTTGATCCCAGTGTCCATCTCACTGGAGTTTATGCCTGGACATTGGCCTAAAGCTGTCCTGGGACAGCCCTGGCAGGCAATCAAGTTCCCTTCCCTTCCAGACACATGGTGTCCCTTCCCTGGAGTCTTTAATTGGCTTCTTGCCTGCCATTGTGCCCCTCTGGTCCCCTGGACTTGCAAAGATGGACTTTGATGGGCTGGTGACTCTCCTGTGATGACCCTGTGAGCATCCCAGCAGGGTGTTACTTGGGCTTCCCCCTTCCAATGTCTGCCTGTGTTCCTTTGTGGGTGTGCAGAGGAGCTTTTATCATTAACCCAACACAGGTAGTTTAAAAGCTGAATGCTGAAACCAGGGCTTGGTGAGAGCTCCCATGTAATTTCCTTTTGTCCCCTCAGCTTCCTGTGGGAGATGTGTGTGCCTTGCAGCAGTTGAGACTCTATTGAGGAAGAAATGTGAAACAAAGCATCAGAGGTTGGGGTGGAGATAAGGAAAGTGAGAAGATAAAGAGGAGCTTGATGTCTGAAAAATCTGCTAATCCATTGTGGTGTTTCCAGCTGTCTCCTGTAACCTCGGGAAGCAGGATTGCTGTGGGGGATCATGTCCTCGTCAGGTGCTAGAACTGTCATGCTGCAGTCAGCAAGTACAAGAGCAGTCACAGCTTTTGTGTAACTGTCCCAAGCATTGCTCCTCCATGCCCTGCAAAAATCTTGCTATTTCCTGACACCACAGTGCTTGCACCTGAGACAAACCAGCAGATCACTAATGTGGAGTGAAATTTCTGTGCAAATCGCTCTGTGCACGCTGTGTTTTCAAGCCTGTGTGTTGTACATTGAATGTGATGACTCTTAGTGGCTTGCAATGATCGTCTTTGGCTTTGAATTCTGTGCTCTAGATTTGGTTTTCCTTTTTCCTTTTTTCAATTTTCTTTCCCATCCTGTGGGCAAAGCTTTTGTGAGGATTTTTTTTATCACGCGTGAAAGAAAGTAGCTCCCTTTCCACGTGGCTGTGATCAAAGTTATCTTGTCCTGCTTATGGAAGAGCAAATTTAGGGAAGTGTCATCCTCCAGCACAGGCTGAGTACAATGTATACAAACACCTCCATCCCTAGCTGATGGGAAGGGCTTGCTCAAGCCTGATGCACCAAGAGGGGAAAGTGTGCAAAGGTCTCCTGCATTTTAAATCAGTTTAATGTCAAGTGGGATCAAACCCACAAAAATCAATTGGCTTAAGTACAGGATTACTGCAGAATATCACAGTCAATTTGAGGTTGTACTGGTGCCTTAAATGAAATTTTCCTCCTTCACTCCTGAATTTCTTCTCATTTTAACCCTGAATGTATACCTGGATTTGTGGGTAACACCAATATCTCTGAAGTCACTTGTTCCTATGGTTAATTGCTGCCTTAACTTGATTGTATTTTAGGACCCCTTTTCAGTCTTTATGAAACCAGACCCAAGTTTGGTGCATTTCAAAAGCTGAGAAAACTGGTAGTTAGGAACTGAAAATTGTTCACTTGTGTCTTGTAAAGATTATCAAGTTCTGTGTATAGGTATCACATCTGATGTTTTTGTTGTTCATATTTCTGGGTGAAGGATTTCTCAGCCATTTTAACCTAAAGTGTAGGGATTAGATTTGTGAGTGCTTCTAGGGGCAGGGGAAATGTCCAGAGGGGAGGAGGGTTCAACCCTGTGACGTGAAATACCAAAGAGGCAGCCTGGAGGGTGTCTCTGCTGCCAAGTAGTAAACTTCAGAGAGAAAGGAAGAGGGAATGTAAGCAAACCTCAGGGAATGCTGAGTTCTGGGACTGGCAATTAATAAAACAGAGAAGATGAATGAACCATGCTACGAAGAATTCCAGGATTTCTATACACTTGACCTCAAGAAACCTATACTGAAGGAAGTGAATGCTTAGCCACAGGCTGGAAAGAGCAGCAGCTCTGGAGTTTCTTTTCCTTGCTCCCAAGTGTGTTTGCCTCTCCTTGCTGTGCCTGACAGGCACTCTGTTGGGACATCCTCAGTGTCTGGATTATGGGCTGCCTTTCCAGCCCCCTTTGCCCTTGGAGTTCTGCTCTGCCTATGAAAACTTTGGCTGCTTGTGCCCAGGAGAGAAGCAACAGCATTGCAGCAAAATACTGGGACATTGTGGATTACATGGATCACCAGGGGCATAAACTGTGTGGGACATACATCAAAGATATCCTGTGTCAGGTAGGGAAGAAAAATAATATCTGTATCCTACACTTTGGGCTGGTTTGGGGTCAGTTGTGGTTCTGACAGCTATGCTGCTGTGAAGGGAGGTGTGGGAGCAGGGGAAGGGTGGGCTGGCAGGGGAATGGCACTTAATCCTCAGCAGGCATTTTGCAAAGTGCTTTGTGTGAGGTGCATCACTGGAATCTGGGAATCTATAGTGACATTTGCTAGCAATAAGGGTTTATGGAAACATTGCCTGGTGAGGATGGTGATTTTCCCATAATGAAGGAGAGAATTACAGATCAGTATTTACCCTCTGCTTGCAGCTGCAAGGTGCTGGATTACAAATTCCACAGAATCAAATGATAGTGGAATTACAGGCAGAGTGTTTGGATCTCTGGACTGCAGGGAGGATGTTTTTTGCTTGTGTTCCTGTTGAGGATGCTCCAAATGCTGTGCTTGTCAAAGTAAAACAAAATTTCACAGGCAGTGGTTTCACACAGCTGCTGCAAGGTCCCAAGGCTGCAATCACAGTGTTTTCATCAGTGCTATCTCCCCACTGCCCACCTGGCTCATGGAAAGTGTGCAGGGAGGAAAGACCAAAGGCACTTTTCTGCCTGAGCTCCCCTGCATCCCTGGAATCTGAGGGCAGGACCCACCTGCCTTTTTAGCAACTGTTAGTCACACCAAGCTGCACTCACTGCATGCTGAAACACAAAACAGCCAAAAGACACACTTAGTCTTTCTAAAACCATACAAAACTCTTGAAGTTGGTATTTCCTGAGCTCTAAAATGTTATCTATGTACCAAAATGTTTCCACACTTTTTGGATGCTGGCAAGATTCTGGCATATTCTTCAGGTGGGGGATACACCTTTTCAGCACCAGGGCTGAAAAAAGTAGCAGCAGAGTTCTCTGTCCTTTTACAGTTGGTAAACCAGCAAAAGATGTGTTATAGATTCTAGCAGAAAAACTGGTGTTGACTGGGGTTTTTCCACATGATTCAGGTAGAAAAAACACTATTAAATTACTATTGTTACTTTGATTCCTCATTCTGCAGGGCATAATGTAATTTTGCATTTGTTGTAAGTGTATTTTGTAGAAAAAAAACCCCAAACCACCCTTATTTTTTTACAGATTTTCAAAGTTGTAAGCTATTACTCTTTTCCTGTTTTTTAGAGTAAGATTGCTGTTGAATCTCTGAGGAGGAGTTTTGACTGTGGTATGTGTTGCTCTCCCTGGTCATGTTGGCAACCACGGAAATGAGATTGGGTTGTCTGCCAGATATTATTTGTCTGCTGAATTAGAGAAAAGAGCAAAGATCTACCAAATGGTTTTGCTTTAATGAAGTCACATTGCTGGATCAAATTGCTGCTGAATTCATATGGAAGAAATGGAATTCCTTTCTGCCACCTCCACAGCATCCTCGTAGTTTGGAACAAAACAAATTTTAAGAAAGTGGTGTAGGTGCTTATTGACAAATCTGAATAGTAGCTGCTCTAATTTAGCAAAGACATCTTTGTTTCCCATTTTTGGGGGAGATCAGAGCAGTAGCCATGTGTGCTAACAAAGCAGCTCATTCAGTCAGGTGTTCCTTCAGTGCCAAAACCCAGTAAAAGCCATACAAGCTTCCTGGTGTGGTAATGAGGGGGTTGCTGAGCGTTACCCAGAGGAAGCTGGGTTTGGCAACTGCAGAAGTTTCACTGGCCCCGCAGAGCCCAAGGAGGAGGCCACAGAATTCACCTCACCCTGGCAGTGCAGCTCTGTGTTTCTTAATGGTCAGAGGATTAAACTGGGATGTGTTCTGGATCATGGGTTTCCTACTGGCACTCTAAACCAGCTACATTTCTCTCAAAAACTCAAAAAAACCTTCAAAAAACCAGAAGCAACAGAAACCATTCTGTGCTGTTTTCTGGTACTAAATGGCAGCAATGAGAAGGGGAAAACCTCCAACACCATCCAAAAGTTGCAAGGCCTATACTCCTTACAAGTCATACCTGTTCTTAGTATGGCCAAAAGCCCCTGGGTGTTGCTGTGAGCAAAGAGAACAACTTGCTTGTGAAGTTTGGCATCAGAGTCTGTAGTCTTCATATTAAATATCCTGGAAAGGCTGCTACTTGCACCAAAAAAAAAAAAATTCAATGCTTGTATTACTGCCCAAATTTTAAAATTAATTCTGTTTAATGAAGCAAACTTGTTTAATGAGGCAGAAAAGTTACTAGTGTAGTAGTTCTTTCCTGGACTGTGCATGTACTTACCCTCCTCCATCTGTGCCAAGTCAAAGATCTAGATAGATTGTTTTGGGCTGCTGGCATGAAAACCAGTAGAATAATATTTCTGTAGAATGTAGCCTCTTCTGCTTTAACTTCTGCAACTTTGTGCTGATTAAAATAGAGGTGGGATTTTAATGGAAATGTTTTACAGAAGTTCTGGCCCAGAATGTTCTCAAGACAAGGAGTCTAAATTTAGGTACAAATTCAAACACAGCGCTCGATTTTCAGAATTTACCCTACGTTTTACATAGCTAAGCACTTAAAGGTATTTGAAATAACATAATTTTAGATCTGTAACACCTGAAAATATTGCCTACAGTATTTTTTTTCTGATGATCACAGAGTCAGTGATACCTACAGGAATTGCATGAGATGATATTTACTTATTTGAATCTCACCTACAGTCTGTTTCAGTAATACTGTGCATATATCAGATTAATTTAGCCTGTATATTTAATCAATGTACATCTTTAGCACCTACAATTTCTTCTGGCAGTGTTTCACTGGGTTTTTTTACCCTGGCTCCTATTGCCTTCATCTGATACTCCCTTGTTTTTCTTCTGGAGAAAAGTGAACCCTATCCATCTTCTCAATGTCACTTGTCCTATTTCCAGAGCTCTGTCAGGTTATTTCCCTGCTCTGATCACCTCCCCCCAGGACTGCTCAGTCCCACCTTACTGAGTGGAGAATCCACAGCCTCCACATTGTACTTCTGTTGGGAAGAATTTACGTCCAGCTGACCATGCTTTGATAAAGGAAACTACTACTGATCTCTAAGACCATTTTGCCCATATTCTACTGCTCCATTTCATAGGTGACTCATTATGTTGTCTACATTGCTAATTTTTCATTTTATTAACCAGTTTGCTCCCCTTAAGGTGTCTCAGCTTCTCCTGCATGAGTGTCCACAGCCTCATCTTTAGGAAATCTTTAGTTTCTTTTACTTCCTAGGAATGTTCTCCATATGCTGCACATCTCTACGATGCAGAAAACCCACGGACCCCTCTAAGAAGCCTCCAGGACATTGTTTTGACTACTGCTCCGAGTTTCACCTCAACTGCTACTCTGCCATCCACCTGCTGACTGGTGACAAGCACATCCAGGAGTGCTGTGAGACAAACAGGAGCCACTTCTGCCACCTGATGCAGCTCCAGGACGAGGATTGCTGCTTCTCCCAGGTGCTGCAGAACTTGGCCCTAATCTGCAGCCTGGACTTGGCGCTGGAGGAGCCTGGGGGCTGTGTCCAGCTGTGCCTGGCTGAGGTTGCCAGTGGCCTGAGGAACCCGGTGCTGATGGTCCATGCCGCTGACCGGACCCGCCACGCCTCCGTAGATGAGGAGCTGGGCCTCATCTGGGTCTATGTACCCAATGGCAGCTGCCTGGAGGAGCCATTCCTGGATATTTAGAGCACAGTGCTGGCTCCCCCATAGCTGGGGGGATGAGAGGGGCTTCCTGGGAATGGCTTTCCACCCCAAGCACAAGGACAACAGGAAGTTTTATATCTACTACTCGTACGTGGTTAAGAAATGAGTGGAAAAGATCAGGATCAGTGAATTGAAGGTTTTGGAATCTGGTGCCAACAAAGCTGATCCAAGCTCTGAAAGGTAAAGTTCATGTTGAATGCTACTGTATGCCATGATGAGAAATTGTTTTTCTCTGTCCCTGTCCAAACCCCAATATCAACACAGGCTGGGGATTGAGAGCAGCCCTGCCAAGAGAGACTTGGGGGTGCTGATGCATGAGAGGCTCGACATGAGCCAGCAACGTGAGCTTGCAGCTGAGAAAGCCAAACATGTCCTGGGCTGTATCCAAAGAATTGTGGCTAGCAGGTCAAGGGAAGGGATTCTGCCCCTTTGCTCCACTTTCAGGAGGTCCCACCTGCAGTGCTGCATCCAGCCTCTGGGGACCCCTGCCCAGGACACAGATCTGTTGGAGTCCAGAGGAGGCCACCAAGATGATCAGAGGGATGGAACATCTCTCCTGTGACAGGCAGAGAGAAAGAGAAGGCTTTGGGGTGACCTAATTGCAGCCTTTCAGAACCTGAAGGGAGCCTACAAGAAAGAGGGACAGAAACCATTTACAAGGGCACATAGTGACAGGGAAAGGGGGAAAGGTTTAGATTAGATATTATGAAGTGGGTGGTGAGGCACTGGCACAGCTTGCCCATAGAAGTTGTGGATGCCCCATCCCTGGAGGTGTTCAAGGCCAGGATAGATGGAGCTCTGAGCAGTCTGGGGTAGTGGAAGGCCTCCCTGCCCATGGCAGGGGTTGGAACTGGATGGTCTTTAAGGTCCCTTTCCAACCCAAGCCAGTCTATGATACTATGATTCTTTCCACTGGCAGAACCTGCACATTCCCAGTCACCCTAGTTCAGGTGTGACTGGCCTGCTATGAAACTACCAGAGTCAGGTTGGCTCAAGGTCACACAGAAAACCAAAATGGATTGAAAAGACTCAGGAATAAGGTTTGTCTTCTCTCTCCATCTTGCATTCTTTTCTTCTAAAGAGCAGTAACAGCCTTAAATCTATTATGGAATTAACATCTGCCCTAAGAGGTTTGTGCTGTAGAAGATGTTTCACTACAGTACTAAACACTTATGTGTCATGTGTGCACCTGCCCTGTCCCCTGGTAAGAAAAATGCTAGTTCTTACTTATCTTTTTTTTTTCTTTTTTTAAAAATTCTTTTTAAGGAATCTCCTGGAGCTTGAGGAACCAGCTGCAAACCACAACGATGCGCAGCTACTCTTTGGTGTGCATGGCTATTTGTATATATTCACAGGGGACAGAGGGAAAGCTGGAGACCCTTTGGGAAAATTTGGGAATGCTCAGAACAAGTAATTAGGAGAGCAGGTGTAAGCTTTGACCTTGTTCACCCAGACACAAGGTTTGGAAAGGAAAAAATGTGGAAGAATAGAGTAGGAGTCCTTCCTTAAAATACTTGTGCATCTGCAAGTCTGTCCAAAGCAGTATTTCAAAAATAAAAATTTGACATGTTGAAAACCAAGTTGTTTAGAGAAAAGAGAGTTTCCTGGCTTAAGCAGGTTGCAACATACCAACCACTTTTTCTTTTCTTTTAGACAGATAATTTTTCCTTTGAAAATGGGCAAGGAGAAGAAGGGAATTTTTGTATTTTCAGACGGCTCTCATGCTTTTTCTTTCTTTTTCTGCCCTCTCTTTAGGAGCACTTTGTTGGGGAAAATATTGAGGATTGATGTGCATGGAAGAAGCCCTGATGGAAAGTCTTACCACATCCCTCCTGATAATCCCTTCGTGCCTGATTCCAAAGCCCGCCCGCAGGTTTATGTCCACGGGGTCAGGAATGTGTGGGGCTGTGCAGTGGACAGAGGGGACCCTGTCATAAAAAAGGGAAGAGGGAGGATATTTTGTGGGGATGTGGGGCAAAACAGATTTGAGGAAATCAACCTCATTGTTAAAGGAGGGAACTACAGCTGGAGAGCAAAGGAGGGGTTTGAATGCTACGACACAAAGCTTTGACACAACTCCTCCAAGGGTAAGGAAAAACATACCTATAGAAATTATTATATGTGTATATTTAGTGGACTATAGCACTGTTTTCCCAGTGAAGCTAAATAATCCAGTGTTGCATATTAAATGGAATTTGTTTCCTTCTTAAGAGCAGAAATCCCTTCTCCCCAGGCCTGTTGTGTTGGTATGAAATGATGCTCTGCTTATCCAGGGAATTCCCTGCCACACACTGCACCAGACGAGGTGTTTGAATTCAAAGCCTGTGTCTTTTGTGGGGAGTTTTCCCAGTGAAGCCAGGAAGGTAATGGATTTGGTTTAAGTGGAAAGTGATACTGTGTTTTCTTCAGAATTTCTGAAACATGACTGTGGCTAAGGACAGAGAACTAGGCTGTTATTGGGACCCTGAAACAAACCCTGTGGCAGATGCAGTGTGTCCCAGCCAGCAAAGTGCTGCAGCAGAATGCCCAAAAGCTGTGCTCTGGGTCTGTGGGTGTGATGGACAAAACTCACTTGCTGCCTTTAAAAAACAGAAATTGGTGGTCTTTGTAAAGCTCTTGGCAAAGCATGGTAGAAGATCTGAGTATTATAATAGTGTTCCTTAAGCTGTTGGGTGAAGACACCTGGTCTCAAGATCATGCAGATGGTCCTGGAACATTTGGATGAGCAGACAAGTGCAGAGTAAGCGTTATTGACATTAATGTAGAGAAAAAAAGGTGAGAACAAGAATAAAATTCTGTGGAATCTGATAATTCAATATGAGAAAGGGAGAATTCAATTTTAACATGACCAGAGGCAGAGTCTTTATTTTACAAGTCTCATGACATAAAATGGTGAGAGCACACACATTTATGTTCTGTGTTGTGTCAGTGAATCCATGAAAATGTTGAGCTCACTTGCAATTTTTTATCTTTTTCCCTTCTCTAAAAATACTGGAATTGGTAAAGATGATTCCTGCTAAAGTGATTGGTACAGTCACAAATAAATAAGATAACACTTGCTGCAGGCTGATGCCTTCCTGCATTGCTTCTTGATGCAGAGGATCTTGGTTTTATGGAAGCTCATCATGACTAAGCCTTGACAAGCAACTACACAGAGAGATCCTTAAAGCCCCTGGGTCTGTTCTGTCCCAGAGTAAACTGCTGAATTGCCACTGGAATTTTGCTAAGGACTTTGTTAAACTATATTGGTCCTTCTAATAATTTTCCTACCTGTCAGTGTCATTGAGGAACTGCTTTTTGATGCTCCCTGAAAGTAAATTTTCTCACTTTGTATTTCTCTGTGTTTGACAGATGATATTCTGCCAATATTTGCATATGGCCGCAGTGTGGGCAAGTCAGTTACTGGAGGCTTTGTCTACAGGGGATGTGAATCACCCAACTGGAATGGCCTTTATAATTTTGGTGATTTCATGAGTGGGTGAGATTGATTGCTCCCTCTGCAGCTCTCGTTTTGTACTCTGCCCTGTGGGGCTGTTGCAGATCAGGTTGCTGGGGAGCTCAGGAGACAGAACCTCATGTGAAACATTCCTTTTGTTTTTGTGCTCTTTCACTAATCAAAAGACCACATCAATGCAGTTCACTTTTTCATTATACCACCTCATCCTCACTTGAGTTCTTAGAGCTTCTCTGAATTTCTCCTGCTTCCTTAGCATAAATCCCTCAGTCTTATTCACAACACCACCACCACCTCACACTGTGGATCATAGACCAGGACTTTATTTGGGGATCAGGAAAGCTACTCATTTCAAAATTTAATGTAAAGGCCTCAGCACATGGTACACTACTAAGGTCACAAGGACCAGATCTCTCACCAAGGGGGAAGTAGCAATGCACGCTTCGCTCCTCTATAGCCTCCTGACAGAGCTATGTAATACAAAAAGCAGCTGCAAGTTTTTGGAGAGCACAGGTGTGCTTTAGTGCTTCACTGTTCAGCAGAAAAGAGATTTGCTTGCTATGGAAAGATCCTAGATTGTCTGCCTAGCATATTCTGTCAGAGCTGCATGGAGATGCAGGCTTTGCTGTGAAATGTGTACAATTTTTAACTGCTCTAACAACATGTGGAGTGAATGAATGTTGAATGTCCCCTCTCCTGGCAGCCTTTTAGAGACCAACATGGTGTTACGTAGTTTGAAAGACAACAACAGCTTTGCCTCTTGCAAGATACTCTGATTTCCCTTTTCCCTGGATATTGTTCTAGTGGGTGCTGAAGGGAAGGCACAAGGAGCATTTGTCTTCCACAGCTACCACGCAGAAATGAGAAGCTTCTGTCTCCCACAGATTAGCCAATGTAGCTCTTGCTGAATTTTTTCCTTTTTGGTATGACTATGAAATGGAAAATATATTTCTTGTGTGGTCTTCCCCTCTATTTGTAGTTTCTGGCTGCTTCTTTAGTATAAACAAGTTTTTAAAAATATGTGTTTATACAGAGGAAAGCAACCTTTTGGAGAGCCTTTTGGAGGTGAGGTAATGAAAGTGCTTCTCAGGCTCTCTGCCTGAATGAGAGCTGCTGGTTCTGTGACGTCCCTGCTGCAGCCAGGAGGTAATTTGGTGTTTCTGGGAGCCCACTTGCATAGGGCAGGGTGAAAACAAAGCCATTTCTTGGACATAAGGTGTGGCTGAGGGGGTGACTGAAGGGGTTTCCTTTTCTGACCATGCGAATTAATGAAAAGCCAAGAATGAGGGAAATGGAGAACCAGGATCCAGCCTGGACACTTGAATCTTAGAGCAGTTTTCTTTTTTTCACTTCCATTTACATGAACTGTATTTTATGTCTACTTCTTATCCCAGTGCCTATGCACCATATGGATTGTTCTATAAGCTTACTGATCCTGCAAGGTTTGTAATTAAAGATGGATTTCCATGCCAAATTCTTCTATAATCACCATACACTCCCCAGCTATCACAGTAAAAGAATGCCAAGTACTACTGATACACAATATCACTGACATCTGCATCCAGCCCTTGGGTTTTGTTAACACACTGTACCTTTGGTGCAACTTTAATCAGCTTGAGTGAATTTGTTCCTCACTCATCATATCTGTGCACAGAGAAAAAGGAAATAGAATTCAAACTCTCTGGAGATCTGGGAGAGTTAAGGGTTAAAAGAAAGTTTCCTTGGTTGCATATCTGAATTACAGCAAAGCAATGTTCTAAAAATGACAGTCCATATCCTTTAGGGTCATTACATCAAATATCTATGATGGACTTTAATATAAATTAAAAAAAAAAGGCACGGTACAGTTTTCTTCACAAAGATGAGAGAAACCTGGTGGTTCATGCAGTCCTCAAATAATAACCGGAGCCTGAAACCTGAATTTTTCCAAGCAAAATGTTTTTCCCCATTAAGCAGTTATCCCTGCTAAAGTCTGTTTTTACAACAATAAACACACTTATGTTTTTTTTTTTTTTTGCCTCCCTAGCTTTCAGATTTTGCTGAAAAACATTAAATGAGTTTCAAATCACTCTGTAAAGTAGACACAGTACAAATGTGTTTGTGCTGTTGTGGAGACCTTGGACACTAGCAAAAGGAAGAAAACAAATCATGTTTTCTTGAGAAGTTAGATCCAAAGCTAGGTAGTTAAGCTGTGTACCAAGATGATGGGAACAGAACTTGAATCTTTTAGTGCTTGAGGAGATTTCTGCCTTTAACAGCTTGTCATCTGCCAGGAAGTGCATTAACTGTGGCTGACCAAAATGTAATATTTTCAACTAATATATATATATATATATAAAAAATATATATATATAAAATATAATATATTATATATATATATTTGTGAGCTTGCATAAACATCAAGAGCTTGAGCGGAGTCTGTTTATCAAAACAAATTAATCTTTGTTGTGTCTATGCCACTCCTTAATGTGCCATGAAGACCCGGTGCTTTGGAAGCTTTGTGTCCATCACTTCTAGAGCAGGAGCAGGTGCTTACTCCCACGGCTCTTAGGAATGTTTCCCTGCATTTTCCAGTTCCCCTTGTTTGCCCTAGCCCGGATGGGGCAGTGCCAGCTCCGCCTCGGTCTGTTTGCACTGTGCGGGCGTGCCCAGGCTGTGCAGAGCTCCTGGGAGCCTGAGCACACTCCTGACACCTCTAGCTCCCAGGGTGACTCTGGGTCACGAACCTTTCTCCTTTGCATTTTACTGCTGTTTATAGGATTTTTCCTGGGGATAGCTGGCTTCTCTGCTGGGCACAGTCCCAGGCAGTGAATCCAGCATTCCCTGTCTCCTGCCCGCACGGACAGCAAGCCACACAAACTGCTGCTTCCAAAACATTGCCAGGGCCACTGTCACGAGACTGATGGCATCTCAAACTTCCCGAGGAACCTGCCAGGAAAGCTGATGGCAGCAGTGCGGTTTGTCGGCTTGCCTCTCCAGCAGTACTCTTGGAGACAGCAGGGTGGCACCAAATTCCTTCTGTCCTGAGCAGAGAGAAAGTGAGTTAGACTGTAATTTTAAAATCAGAGAGGAGAGAGATGGAGCGAAAAAAAACCCCACAACCCACCCGAAATCCCCACAAACAATGCCTGCAACCCTGCTTTAGTAAACTTTTTCAAAAAATTGAAATTATATAGAGGAAGGACTTGGCTCTTGCCACTGTCTGAAGGAGAATGCTAATCACAAGAAAATGTGATGCCTGAGGTCATGCTTTGCTTTGCTTGGTGCTGTCAAGCACGCCAAATTGGAAGAAGCTGTTCTTATTTGTCCTACAGCAGTTCTCTTGGGGGTAACAGAGAACATACGTGTAACATCTTTACCTCAGGGGAAATGTGTTTGGTTGGGTTTTGTTTTGGTGCTTTTGTACTGTGGGAAGTTGTCAGGGAACAGCAGGAGAGAAACACAGACACATTTCTTTGCAGTTGTGGCTCCCTCCCTCTGTGCCTGTTCCTTTCCTTTCTCACCCCTCTTGCTGCAGCACTGTTGTATCCAAAGAAAATCCCAGTGAAGGTCACATTCACCAGCTGCTGTTGGGACAGGGATTTTATGGCTTGCCAGCCCAGTGTCAGCCTCTTGAATTCCACCTGTGCTGCATTCCAGGTGCCTAAAGTGCTTTCATGCCTCTTCCACCAGAGGCAAATGACATCAGGGGATTTGTGTGTGCCTATGGAATAAATAAACTTCCCTAACAATCTCTCAGATGTCTGCATCTATTTTCCAAGGAGAACTCCACCAGGGAGGTGTAAATACAAGCCTGTTCCAGTGAAAACAAAGAGCAAGCGGATACCATTTGTTCCACGTGCAAGTAAGTTGTCAGGCTTTGATTTTAATGAGATGCAAAACATATACATAAACTTACAGGCATGTGATTGAAACCTTCTTAACAACTAAAGCACTGAGCAGGAGCAGTGCTGAAGTTTGGTTATTGCATTTAATGTGTGCTTCTGCTGTCTACTTGATGCTGCGCCTTTTCTTAACCCCAGTCTGTGATTTATTAGGTTTTTTCCCTAAGTTTTGCTAAGTAATAGTGTAAATGGGCATTGAAAGGGAAATTGACTGATGACTGATTCAGGCATTGGATGAGGTCTGGGAAATTCTGAGGGCCTGTCCCCTGGCTCTGAGACAAATTCCTTGAATCAAATAATCCCTTCTCTGTACATCTGGACGGAGTCAATCTTCTTTTTTCCAACCCGTGTTCTGTCTTTAAGTCCCACGCAGCTGGGGCAGGAGTTACATCTTGAGTAGAACCTGGTGTTTAGCAAGTTGATATTATCTTGTCTGGGATTTCCAGATATTACTGTACTATGAACAATTCAAATTGTTAAGTCTGCTAGAGAAGTGTGCAAGGTTTCATCACATTCTGTCTGGAAGTAATTTTCCTTAAATACATATTCATAATTTCTAAAGTCAATAACTTTATTTCCAAGAAAAACACTGGTCTTTTGATGGAAAAAGAGTGGTTTATAGTGTGCATTTCTTCTTTCATAATTTCAGCTGTTTTTCTTGACTATAGCTCTAATAAGTGTTTCTATCACTCATATCTCTGAATTAGCCTTTTGCCTCAAAGCAGGAATGCCGAACCATGTTATTTACTTTCCTCAGAGACTGTCCTTGAGCTGCTAAATGAACCTTCAACAACCATGCCTCCAAAAAAATCTTCTACCCTCACTGCAGCCACCCCAAGACTTTCTTCTAAGGAAGCAAAAAAGACCCCATCCACCAAAATAAAACATCAACAGCAGAAATAGCTCCACTTGGCAAAGAGAGACAGAGAGTCAAAGATGTGGCTAAACTTCACAATGGAAAGAAGATTGGACACAACTTCAGAACTGCACCAGCACCACCTTTGCCAAAAAAGAAGAGCTCCCACTAGTCAAAACCAAGGAGGTTCTGCCAAAGAAAGCAGCACTAGCTAAGGGAAAAGTGGAGAAGAGGAGGAAGAAGCAGCTTTTGAAGCTCAGTGATGTCCCAGAAAAAGTAAGTAGCCTATAAAATGGTGAAACATAAGTGTTGAATAGCGACCAAATAAAAGAGATTTTGGCTGACTTGTTATGGAGGCTCCCATGTGTGCCCTTATTAATGGCAGTCTTAGCAGTCTCTACATATGTTCTATTAAACTTTAATAGCACCAGATTCCAAATCTTGCTGTGATGTCCTTTTCTGACATAAGTGGTTATCAGAGCCAGTGATGGACATTCTCTGGTAAGATTTGGCTGTGTATGACTGTCTAATAAATCCAAGTGCCTCTAAATTTCAAGACTTTAATCTTCTTTTGAAAAATATGGAATGGACATGTCAATTGCCCCACCTTTTTCTTTTCTTTTTTTTTTGTCCTTTAGCTGAAATGCAGGAAAAAGTGTGTTTCAAGAGTAGTTGTCTTTCAGACAATGAAATTAAATTTTATTTTCTGAAGGAGGACTACTAAGATGCTCAGAGAGTAAAGCACCTCTCCTATGAGACAGTTGGGGTTCTTCAGCCTGGAAAAGAGAAGGTTCCAGGGAAATCCTATAGCAGCCTTCTAGTCCATGAAGGAGGCTCACAAGAAAGCTGAAGCTGGACTTTTTACAAGGGCAGGTAGTGACAGGACAAGTGAGAATGGCTTCAAACTGACAGAGGGGAGTTTTAGATTAAATACTAAGAAGAAATTCTTCACTGTGAGGGCAGCGAGGCACTGGCACAGGTTGCCCAGAAAAGTTGTGGATGTCCCATCCTTGGAAGTGCTCAAAGCCAGGTTGGATGGGGCTTTGAGCAACCTGGTGTAGGGGAAGATGTCCCTGCCCACAGCATGGGGTTGGAACTGGATGATCTTTAAAGTCCTTTCCAGCCCAAGTTATTCTGTAAATATTTTTTCAAGGTACAGATCACCTGTAGCTTCCATAGGGTCCAGTAAGAGCTGGAAATGTGCAGCAAATCTGAAACACCAACATAATCAAAGCACCAGAAGCCAAGCAACCCCCCCAAACCCGGCATTAGAGCTGAGCCACGGGCTGGAACCATCGTGCGACTGCAGATCCCACGCGGTGGAAGCGGCGCCGTAACAAGCCCCATGTTCAGGTCCAGGGAAATGATTTCTTTGGGAAGCGGAGCCGGGACCGCCCTTGCGCTCCTGCCCCGGAGACACCGAGTCCATGGCGTCAGCTCGCAGCTCCGACTCTGGGTTCGTCTCCCACCGCCGCCCTCTGGAGGCGCCGGGCCGGCATGCAAAAGGCAGCGACCCCCGCCGCACGCTCGTCCCGAAACCCCCGGCTGGGTCAGGGGAAAAACAATAACAGTAAAATTTAAAAAATCAGGAAAAGCTCTGCAGGCCCCAGCGAGGATCGAACTCGCGACCCCTGGTTTACAAGACCAGTGCTCTAACCACTGAGCTATGGAGCCACCTATCAGTTCCAGCCCTGCCGACGGCTCCTGTCCCGGGGCTGAGCTGGGCCTCTCGAGGTCCTCCACGAGAACAGCTGCGCTTGGCGGGGGAGGGATCCAGCCCAGCCCCGCGGCGTTGCCCGAGGGTGATAGGGGGCCCTTCCCATCTTTATGAGGGGCGGGCGCACCTGCCGCGGGTGAGGGTGGAATTGCCTTGGAGAGAAGAGTTTTCCGTGGCGGAGGGGAGGATTGCTCCCAGGAGTGATTCCCGGTTCTCCTGGGCATCCCCCACACTGTGAGGGAGGGAGCAGCCGCCCTGAGTTAAGGTTTTAGGAGGTAAGGCTGCACAACACCTGGTTTTGTGCGAAGTGGGGAGAGAGTCACTTTAGGTAGATGGTAGCTCAGTGTTGTAATTCTCCTCAGCTGTTGTAAAATCACTGTTGCACAAAAACTGGTTTAACTCTCGTAGATAAACCACACGTCTCGTTTGACTGGGGTATGAACCCGACCGCAAGACAGGCAGTGTGGAGCCTACATTCCTTGATTTTTATATTTTCTTGTTTTTTTAATTTTCTTGATTTTCCTGAGCAGGGAAATTTGAAGGCATTTGAGGATTTTCTCCTTTCCCTTGCATAAAGGAACCAGTCTGTCACACGCTCCATGAAAGCTTTGGTGAAGGTGAGAAGGTGAAGGTGAGCTGTGCACAGGAAGCAGAGAGACACCGCAGTGGAGTAATAAATCTGAGCAGCTCTGCTGTATGCCAGAGTCATGTTATAGAAAAGCAGACATGATTTGCTGGGTGCAAGCCTCAAGCAGTGTGTGACCAAAAGTAAAGCTCCTTGAAATGAAAATAGGCAGAAAAAGCTGCATTAAGGAGCTAAAGACCTTTCATCCATCCCACACTCCACAAATCATGAACTAGGTCAACTTCCTCTTCTTCTTTTTTCCTTTAGTTTTATTTCACCTTCTCTTTAAATGGATGTGATCTCTGTGGACCAGCTAGATCAGTTCTGGTGAACTCTGTCTTGTTGTTTATGTAAGACACTAAAATTACTTTGAAATATCTGCTTTTGACCTCTAATGTGGCAGCTGATAAATTCATGAAGTTTCACATTTCTTTGGATGCTTTTTTTCCCCTTTCCTTTGAAGATAGTGACTCTTTAGAGGGACTACAGCTTTTCCAAAGAGGGCTAAAATGTCTGTAATGAGTGTTCTGCTAATGCCTCAGGGAACTGAAGTATAAGCATAGATTGTTATAACCTTCAAGTAGGCAGGAGCAGAACTGTCTTACACTTTTCATGCTATAAGACAAGCCTACCTTCATCAGCCTAACACAGCTGAGCTGCAGGGTAAGATGTGTTCTGAGAGCAGAACAGTGTTGAAATAAGTTTTCTGTGATAACATGGCTACCTGCCACTACTGGGCTTCTAAACTTAGGTGCAAATCTGTAACTGTTGTGATTACTCTGCTTCCAGATGCCTTTTGCTGCCTGCTGAGAGCTCCTTGCAAGGTGGGCTGCCCTTCAAGGTCTCAGAGTGTTTCTTAGTCAGACAGCCTGGGTGGGATTCAGGAGGTGTGGTGGTGGTACCACGCTATCAGTAAGCCCCTTGGCTTCTCTTTGTAATGAAAATGAGGAAATGAGACACTTCTGGGATGTAATTCATCTCACCTGAAGGTGAACCTTGACAAAAATCGTCCCAGTCATGGTCTAGAGGTGCCTGTTCCTCAGCTGGCTGTGAAGAGAGTTGATGCAGCCTTCACAGCAACTTCCCAGCCTCTGTTATGAATGGTAATTTAGTGGAAATACCACAGCAGGTTATTTCTTCCGATTTTTAAAATCTCGTTCTAGCTCATGTTTTGTATCCAATGTTTCACAGACAAGTGGATCATTCCTGTGGAATATGAAGAGCAATGATTTTTCCAAGGATTGATTAGGTCAAAACTGTGGAACCACATCTGAAGAAGACTCTATGATTCTTTCTGCGGCTAGACCCACACCGATGTGAGAATTGAGCATTTAGGCAATAAAATGCCTGTCTAGTTTGCTGTTCATGACTGTTGAAAGCCACTAGGTGGAACCTAAGGACTGCATCAAAAGATTAGAAAAATACTTCTAACAGACTTCAAATGCTGAAAAGAGTGATTTTTTACCACACAGGTTTTTAAGAAAGATCTGTAGGATGACTGACTTTAAAGGTGTGCCAGACATCTAAACATGCACATTTTTATATGCTCTTTAAAGTTTCTTCTCTAGGCCCAGACCGAGCATCAAGCTAGAAAATAGGGTGGTTAGTTGAATAGGTGTAGTCTTACACAGTCTGGACCAAGGCTGTTATTAAAAACTGATTTATTTATTCCTGATTAGCTCCCTGACTGTCCCTAACAGCCCCACTGGACAAGCCAGTGTTTAACCCTGTGTAAAGCTGCTGTCAGCCCACAGATGTCACCTGTGGTGCTGTGAATTTCTGCCCATCTTGTTTAGCACAGTGAGCTAATCCCAAGCATACTCCATGATTTTACTGCCTTATCTTGCATTCAGGGGAAACTAAAGGAGTGACTCTTCAGACAGCTAGTTCAAGGAAATTCATGGAAATTCTCTTACACTACTGTATTCCCTTTTCCAAACTCCTTTGCCTGGATTGCCACCCAGTTCCCTGCTGGATTCAGTTTCACTGAAATCAATGCAAAGAGATTTTGTGTTCTTTGGTGTTCGTTTCACAGGGTTTGGTGCTTTGGGCTGCAATAGTATGAAATAAATAGCAGCCCATGTTTCCTCTGCAGACCTGGTGTGTCTCCTAACAGGTTGGCAGGCTTGCCCATCGTTGTCCTCCACACATCTGACTCTGTGTCCTGAGGGAAGGTTGATGCACCTGGGATTACCACCTCAGCAGAGGTACAGATCAGCAAAACTTGCACGCTTGTCTTTCCTTGTTAACCTCTGGGAGAAAGGAATTGCAGCACAGCTTCAGTCTTCTTGGAAATGGGACATTCTCTGGGTTTTAATTGTTTGACAGGTTCAGCACTGTTGGTTTTCTTTCTTAAACTGTAGTAACCCAAAGGTGCCTGAGTTTAATGTAATTCATTTTAGTTGGCAAGTGATGGTGGATTACTTTGTTTTGTGCAAATACAAGGGGTTTTTTGAATAAAAAATATTATCAAAATCAGGGAGACACTTCCTGCTGATTTTGGGTGGCTTTTGGAGACAGTCCTTGGGGTATTTTAGCATTTGGTTGAAGTCTGCCTTGTCTTCTGAATGTGAAGCTTTCCCATTTGGCTGAGATGTGCCTCAGGAAGTGTCATGTAGTTTTGCAGTTTTGCCCCAATCAGGCTTTAGAAAAATCATTGTTTTAGACGTTATACAGGAATGATCCACTTGTCTTTGAAACATTGGATACAAAACATGAGTTTGAATGAGATTAAAAAAACCAGAAGAAATAACTTGCTGTGGTATTTCCACTAACAATTACCATGTATAACAGAGGCTGAGGAAGTTACTGTGAAGGCTCTTTCCAGGTTTTAGCTTGTGCATTGCTTGCACCTCTACTCCAAAGTAGCAGGAGAGATCCTGGCGTTCACCCTCCCTCTTCCCTCAAACTCTGCTTTCTGTGGGAAAGAAGTTCAAACATGCAACAGATATGGTGCCCTTTCAAAAGTAGTTTGGCAGGCTCAATACTCTTCTTTTGGACAAACATCCATTATCACATGCAAAAAAAAAAAATTCTTGCCTTTTTAACAGCATTTTTGTGCAGCTTGGAAGAGGGAAAGGGATTGATGTTTTTGTGGAAATTCAGTTTGTTTTATTCCTCAGAAAGGTGACAGGGCACACAAGGGAAATGTAAAGACCATCAGAATCCACACATCTCTATTTGCTCACAGCCCTGCTCATGTAATGGGTGTCCGTTCATGGGGTTCATGTTGTGGTGTCCACTGCTCATATTTGAGCATCAGTAGTTTTCCATGGAAAAGCATCACTATTCCCAAGTCTTGTCCAGAGCAACAGTTCTGTCTCTGCCTCCTTGTGCTCTCCTGTTTGTTGTGTTTTTTCTTAATGCCAGGGATCCAAGCAGAAGAGATGTTGTCTTCAAATGCCTTATGATTTGATCTTCCTGAAATTAGAAAGGAGTAATTGAATTTTCTTTGCCTCAGGGTTACTTCTCTGATCCAGACCAGATTTGAAGCTATTTATTACAACAACTTCAAACACCATATCCAGTGGCACTTAACTGCCACACTGCAGCCAGTGGTGGAGGTGACAAAGCCATTGGGTTTTGGGTCTGGAAAGTTTGATAGGAAGCAGCTTTTCATCAAATAAGATAAAATAAAAATATAAAAAACTGAGCAATAGTGAAATAGTAGTGAAAAAGCAAAGTATATTTTATTCTAGTTTCAGAAAAAGAAAATTCTTGTATTTGAAATAGAAAGATATGCATAGTTTTTAGATATAAAGGGGAACAAAAAAGCAGGAAATAGCTGCCCCAGAGCCGTGCACATGCTGGTCTGTCTGTCACTAAATGTGTATTTATGTCTGAATATTACATGTATATACACATGTAAACAGGTTTGTGCTGTTGGGCAGAGTGTAAACAGTGTTCTCCCTCTCTTGGAGATGACAGCCTGAAGGTCTCTGCTCAACTGTTGGTTTCCAAAAAGTGCAGGAATGTAAGGAACATCCCTGAGGCTGTAAATCCTCTCAGATTTGTCTATAGTCACTTAGCAGATATGAAGGTTACCTGGGAGAGAGGGGTTAGCAACTGGTGTGTGGTTACATGAACCCCCTTTCCAGAGAAAACCAGGCTAAAAATGTACTGATCACGTTTCCCAAGAAAATTTTAAAGAAGCGGATTTAAAATTTTTTTGGAAAACAGATGATTCAGGAATGTGGGAGGCAGAGGAACTGGGAGATGCATTATTCCCATCCTTACTCCAGTATGGATTCTGCTACTTAACTCTGTGCCCTCCCTCTCAGCCTCCCAAAGGGATGGTAAGATGTTTGTTGGTAGCACAAATGCAAAGGCTTATTATCATCAGTGTAAAAACAGACTTGGGATATTTCAAGTGGGCTGTAATGGAATAAAAATGTAGCAACAGGACAGCTCAAAATAAGACTTTTTGGGATGGTTTCTCCCAAGGAGCTGTAAAGCTCTAGGTACTGAGTTCCTTTTGCAGCTCAGTGGGTGGGAGGGAAATGGGAATGTGTCCCCGCATGGTCAGCACTGCTGTGGATGGAAAGCCATTGTCTCAGCCATGGCCAGTTTGCAAGCGTTGGGATATTTGGCTCCACTGAGGATGCAGCCACCCAGGTGAGACACAAATGTGAGGATCTGGGCTTCAGTTACTGGGAAAGGAAAAATAAAACACCTGTCACAATGATTGGGCACCTTCCTCAAGTGCTCACATTCCTTTCCCTGTGAAACACATCCAAGTCCCAAAGGCAGACAGTCCCTGTGCTAATCAAGGAACAAATTGGGTTTTGTCCTGAAGCTCTCTTAAGAGATGGAGGGAAGATGCTTGTATAATAAATATTGCATAAACTGAAAAGCCAACTGTTGTTAAAGTGCTGGACATGATAATTGGAGCTGGGTGATTTGTGACTCCTGGAAAAAGCATATGAGCTGAAAATGTGGTTTTGTTCCCAGCTCTGTTCCTGATTTTGCCATATGTTTGCTGCTGGAGACAGCAGTTTGTGGGTTAGAGTTGCACAAGTGTGTGTGTGTTATTCTCCTGTGCAGTTAGTTCAGAATATCCTGCCCCATTTCCTCGAGTGCCTGGGAAGAGCCATGCCCTGAGTTCCAGGTGCTCAGAGCTGCCCTCACCACCCTTCCATGGGCAGCTGGACAAATGATGGAGACCAGGTGTTTAATCCCCCTGGTAGGGCTGGTGGCCTCTGGACACCAAATGGGAATGGAGATTTACAGCTTCCCTTCTCTGTTTTCAGGGTTGAGCTGGATGGACTTACAGGCTGTGTCTGCATACAGGCCTGTCAGTGGTTCTGTGGGTGAGATTTGTTGCTCAGCAGCTCTGCTCCTCTCTCCCAGAACACATTCATCTTCCTGCATGCTGGGCTGGACCAACATGTGCCACAGAACAAACTGAATAGAAAAATGTGATTCTGTTCCCAGCCTTATCCTAGTAATTGGTAGAAGCCCCTTCTCTCAAGGTTGCTGCTGTGAAGCTTTTCTGAACTAGAGTTTGGAAAGGTTTTGAAGGCCAGCTTGTGAGTGATCAGCTGCTCTTTGATACTATTTCCAGTAGCCTCCCATTTTGAGCATGGAAAATCTCACCTCCTTGAGCTTTAGGCAGTGTTAGTGTTTCAAAGTATGCTTTGACTGACAAAGTATTGTCAGGTTTTCAAAGTGGTAACTGAGTGTTTCCAAGTCCCTTCTTTGCTTCTGAAGGCCCAAACTGTCTGCAGATCCTTGAACATCCTTTCTTCTGAGTAACCTTGGACCCGCAGTTCAGCTTTGTGATTGGGTCTGTGTCTCTTTTGCCATTTTCCCTGGTTGAGATTGGTTTGGAAATCCTGAGGGCACAGCCTTCCTGAGGGTACTGTCTGTTCTCTTTGGCTTTCCCAAATTTAACACATCATGCAGTGCTGAAAATTAATGAGAAGGAAATGACTAAAAATGTTTTGAATCTTGAGGATCTGGATTAAGCTTTGTGTAAAGCTGTTGGTTTGAGGTTTGCCTCTGTTAAATTAGCTCACTGTGTAGTAGGACCCTTCTATCTATCCCTGAGGTCTCAGCTAGCCAGTGCAGACTCAGGCAGGTGATCCCACATCCTTCAGTGCAGGCATCCAGTTTGCACTCTAATGGCTTTGACAAATCCCCTCAAGCAGAATTGTCAAGCTGACTCCATGATCTAATGTGTCCAAAAGTGTTAAAAGCTCCACTGGGAATCTCAGAGGGGACTGATGTGATTAGATCACATCTGCATGGGGGGATAAACTGTTCTTGAGTGTAATTCATAAACTGGAATGTTGGACTGCTGTAATCAAACTTCAAGGGAGCCTCTCCATAGGGCATCAACATCAGCAGCTGGTTTTCATACATGACAGGTCTGTTTCAAAGCTTAGACATGCCTGATAATCCTTCTCCTGACTAAACTGTAATTGAAGGATGACTCAACCTGCCATAGAGTAAAAAAGGGAGCTTAAATGTCTTAATTCACTTAGGTGACTGATTCATTAATGCTCCTAGAGTGAGGCTTGTTCCTGATCTACTTTGCCATTATGTGAGTGTCCTACCTACAGAGAACCCAGCTCTGGTTTCTACTGGTGCAACCCTAGGCAAAAACTTACTGAAAACCGCACGTACTTTTTGCTTAATTGTGGCTGTTCTTTTGGTGGAGGCAATTCCAGCAGTGGGATAAATCAGGCCGGTGGTGGATTGTTGTTTCTCTGTAAAAAAAACCCCAAACAACAACAACAATTTAACTTTGCATTTAGTTTTACAGTTAAAGCAGAGTTGCTTCAAGATTGAAGCCACTAGTGCCTATTAATATGCTCCAGGAGATTATGCCTGGGAAACTTCTCTTTCAGACAGTTCTGGAAAATAGAAATGTTCATATCTTCAAGTAAACAAAAAGTGATCCATTCCTATTTATGGTAAACGAATAAGTACATATGAAGGATAAACACTAAAAAAAGACATGCTTTTAAAGCCTGACTCAGCTATTGTAGTTTTGTAGAACAAGTGAATGAAACTTGTTTGCATTCTTCCCAGAATAAATACACACACCTTTAGAGTCCTCAGGAGAACAGAAAAAGAAGCAGCAGTAATGCAGAAGCACTGGTTTAATCTCCAGTCCACCAGCTACTTCTGCACTAGTGTGGAGTGCATGTGGTCTTGTTATGCCTCACATACATTTGGAGTCCTTGGACATGTCTATGAAACAAGGGTTGAGAGACCCACATGATATTTAGTGCTCAAAGTTGAGAAGGAAATGCAGAGAAGTGTGAGTTTGCTGGTTCCCATCCCCTTAGATGTATCCTTGGGCTGAGAGTTCTGTGTAAAAAAAGTTCTTGGTATATATTCTGGGATGTCTGGAAAACAGATAGTAATAAATACATTCTTTTATGTGGAAGATGGATAATTCAGTGCCTAAGAATGTGAACTGGAGAATAAATCAATGCAAAGAGACTTTCTGTTCTTTGGTGTTCATTTCTCCTTTTTCTTTCCTGAGTGCTCCTCAGCAGTACTAGCAAAGAGATGGTTTTACAAATACCTTGCTGAAATACTCAGACCTTGCTGTGTTTCCTTATGAGAATTGAGAGGTGCAGAGCAGAAGGTGCATCCTCGCAGTTCATGTTTAAAGCAGCAAGTAGTAAGTCAAGGTGATTTCCAGACTAAGTTGTTTGTAGCAGGACAAATGGTCACTTCTAAATCACTCTGACATGCTTAGTGAGAAGTAAAGCACAGTGGTGTCTCCTCTGAACTCCTGAATTGACTGTGATAATTGTAAAACATGAATCTCCATTTAAGCTAATCTCCAGTGGCCTCTTGCATTTTCATTGTGTGCTTCCTTGCCCTGCAATGACCCCCTTTAGACTGCTAGTTCTATAAATCTTTGTCACAAAGGGTCACTGGGCTGGGGAGAAGAGAGAAAAATCTGTGAACAAAAAGAAGTCTAATATGCTTTCTCCACTAGATACTGTGCCAGAGGTTGGTTTGCTTGTTCCAGCCTGATTTAGCTGGTGCAGATGTCACTGCTAAATGCATGAACTACAGTCTAGTAGGGGTTTGTAATTAGTTTGTTTACAGAAGCATTAACAGGAACAATTTGGTTCAGCTAGAGCTGATCAATCAAACTTCAGCAGAAGAAACCCCAGAGAGACTCTTTTTTTCCACCTGACCTGCTGGAAGACAGATTAGAAAATATTGATAATGCCACCAGCTATGGGCTGCTGCCACGTGTTTAATGTCCTTTGTGCATGTTTGGGTGAAACAGGGAGAGACTGCTTTTTCCAGCTTAGTTGTAATGCTGCTTCTTTTACAAATGCACCTTTGCCAAGACAAAAAAACAACTGAAAGCCTAATAAAATTGAAGATTATGTAGTTGAAAATGTCAAAGCCCTTGGGCCCTGACCACAGCATTGTTTAGCTGAATTGGCAGAGCCTGAAAACCTTTGTCTCGTACTTCTGACCTAGGGTTATTCCCTTAAATACCTTCACTGAGCTCATTTTCCCAGTTCCTATTTTAGCATCCCTCTCGTTATGCAGATGAAGGAAGCTCAAAGCTTGTGCTTTCTTGGAGTGTTGCTTGCTAAAGCAGCAGGAGTGAGACCAAACTCATCCTGAGGATCAGCGTGTTGTGGCCCAGCCAGGCTGGAATGATGTGTAGACGTTTCTGGAGCATGGTACCCAAATACAGCCTCAGAGGTGGGAGCAGTGTTTTCAGGAGTGTATGTTCCACATCCACTTCTTCAGTTTTATTTTGCTGATGGGCACTGCCAGGTGCAAGGAGTCCTGGGTTCTTGGTATCACTCCTCAACAGTGGAAGGCAACAACACATTGTCCTTGAGGAAGCTTCTTCCTTAAGTGCTCCTTATGTTTGGATGTATCTGTCAGACTTTGGATGATCACTGGGTTACAGTGACAGTGACAGTGGCTGCCTTGCAGGTCCCTGTGGGTGTGCCCTACATTCTGGGTGCCTGTGACAAGCACAGGTGAAGGTACTTTGTCCTCTTGGCACCATGATAGGATAGGCTTCACAAAGCCCTTCTGGCTGGTCATGAATTCAGCCGGTTCCTGTGTTAGAGACAGAGCTGTGGTACATCCAGTTGAGGTACTTTGTGGAGAATGAGCAATTTACATGAGTTGCATAGCAGGTCAGAGGAGAGTGAAGGACATGGAGTTTCTTACTTCTAGGAGTAACTTGTGTACCCATGGTACTGCTGTAAAGCCCAGATCCTGCCTTATACCATGCTGATCTGTGCTAGATGACAGCCTGAGCCTATAACAATCTAAACCAATGATTTTAAATGATGATTTGAGCGGTGTAATTCAGAACTGGACATTCTTTTGAGGTGCTTACATTTCAAACTGCTTAAGCTTAACATCCGTTTTGTCTGTCCTAGCTGCTGCAGGATGGAAAAATCATTCAGTTTGTGGGATGCTATTTAATGAAAATAATTCTTTATGTCTGAATTTATAAGCTGTGATCAGTGCCAATAAAGAAAGCTGTAGGTGATCCCATCAGTAAAATCTTCATCAAGTGCTCCCCTCTGGTTTTCATTTTCACCTCAGAAGCAGGGAGAAGAAAGTGATATGTTTTCAGAGCTCTAATCTGCAATTGTCCAATGGAATGATGAGATTTGAATTACACACTGAGGTTGAAATTGTCCTTGTGCAGGAAAAGGCTGTCATATGAAATGGTCATATTTGGCATATATAAAACTACATATTTGATACTTTGTCCGAAAAGAAATAAGGGAGACGTCTTTATCAGCTAGAATGTCCCACCTTGCAGATTTAGAGCAGGATGAAGTGATTTGCCATGCTCCACACCACCCCATCCATCCAGAGGCCAAGTCAGTCTTTCCTGTGTGCAATCCCACCTGCCTTTCTGTGCCAGGGCCAGGCAGCTGATGATGTACAGCATCACTGACCCCCTGGGTCACATACAGCTTGAAGCCCAGCATTTTGCAGGCTGCCATCTGTCTCTGGAAGAAAGACCATGACACAATGCATAAAGACTTTATTTGCCTTTTACTATTTATCTTTGTTATCTGACTTTGATCAGTAGTTCTGCTGAATAATAGCAGTAGGAAGATATTATGGAAGTGTACCAGGAGACCTGATCTTAGAATTACCAGTTACGCTACCTAATAGATAACATCCTTCTGTTAATACAGGCTGTTTATCAAAGCATCTGTAGACAAGAATTTCTTTGAAGAAACTGCCTAGGGAAGGTGTTTTTCATGAGCTTGGAGAGAGAGGAAGCATATCAGGTTGAGAGTGAGCAGAGGGTTTTCGACAGATATCACATGCAGGGTGTGATATTGACAGGTGGAGCACAGGGAACTCATGAGCAATGTGTGACACAGGTCCTGTGAGAAGATGACAAATATGTATTGGGGAAAGTAGAGAATGTGTCCAAGCACTGCCAAGCTTTGTGCAACTGCCCGTGTAACGCTGAAGAAAGCTCCAGCATCTGTTGAACTAATTTACAAATAACCTGCATAAAAGCTGTGAATTTAACACTGCATGACAGCTCTAAAGAATGGAATCACGTGTAAGGTCATAGCAGGTCACTTCTCACCCCCTTAAGCCTGTCAGCTGAGTGCATCAATGATTCCAGGAGAAGCATGGAAAAGTCTTCTGGGAACAGCGATGTTTTGAATCGGTTTGGCTCCTGCAGTTCTTGTGTCTGGTGCTGCATCTGCCAGCTCAAGGGATGTGGTGAGCCTGAGCTGTAGGAAGTGGCAGGGAGCTCATACTCTCCCCACTCTTTGGATGAGGCAGCTTGTAACTTGTTTTGAGCAGGAGGGACTCCCAACTAGTTCCTGATTGATTGGGCTCACGTGCAGCAGGGACGGTAATTAATTGCTCCTGTTATATCCCTATGCACTTGTCTTGCATTCAGCAGCAACCCTAACAACCCAAACACTCCAAGTTGTGTTGTTACCCTCCCAGCTTTCTGAGAGAGGTATAAACCAAGATATTCAAGGCAGGAATGCATGTGATCTTTTCAGTTTTGGTATGCCACAACCACCTGATTTTAAAGGTTGTAAGGTGCCTTTGACTAGCATTTGTAGGCTTTGGGTTTGAAAGATACACTTACTAGCTGAGTTCTCATCTTCTGGCACGTTAGGTAGATCAGGTCTTCCAGCCTGAAATACCATCTTGCAGCCTGTTTGCTCTTTGATTGTACTCTAGCATCAGATTCCCTGCTCTGCTTTTGCAGGCACAATTTTCATTTATTAGACATACTCAAATATGTGGTAGCAGGTTTTCACTGACCTTTTTAGTGTGTGGCCATTTAACCAGGAATAGCTACAAAAGGAATCTTGCACAGTGGAAAAGGATGTTCCCTGTATGCATAAATATATCACAATCAAATACCTGAACCAGAAAAGAAATGTGTGGAAACAAACACCCAGGAGCTGGTGGAGCAGGAGCTGAAGATTATCTGTAAGGCCTTTATTTGTTTACCTAAGCAGGTGCAACAAATACAGTTCTCAGTACAATTCTCAGCTGTGCAGTGACGTGTTTTCCCATCTGGCTGTTGAGCGGTGGGAAGTATGGAGACTTGTGTGGCCGCACAGCCACCTCTTCCATGCAGGGTCCAAAGGAAATGTTCTGGGCTGCCAAGCTCAGCCCAGAGAGGAGGCAACACACCATTTTGGCAGGAAGAGTCAGACATGGGCTGCAATCTTAGTGTGAAGAAAAGAGGTAATGTATCTTTTAAAGGCAGATGAATTTAATTTGGGATGACAATGCCACCATTACTTCCAGAATTTTACTCCCACCCCTGCTTCTTCAGTCTTGCTGGCATTCACAAACCAGTACAGCTTGATGCAGATCCCAGTTGCTGGTGTGAATGGGAAGGAGTGACAGGAGTGTGAAGTAGGGAAGTTGTTTTTTGGCAGCAGCTGGTGGCTATGTTGGCTTAAGATAGTCATGGAACAAGAGCTCATGGCTCCGGGCACTAACAGGTTTTAGTTCTTTAATAATTATATGTAGTTGTTTTTTTTCCCAGATCTAACACAAATTTCTTTAAACTGAATATCTTGGGTTTTCTCTGCTTGTTTTGGAAACATGGGTAATATACCTTATGTGCAGTGTACCTCAAGTTTTTTAAGCTCTCTCAAGCCCTTCATGTATTTTTGTGTGGAGATCAGAGAGGACAAATTCCTGCCTAGAGCGGATTTTATGTGAGGTAACTCTGCCTTGGCAGGGGGGTTGGACTAGGTGATCTCCAGAGATGCCTTCCAGCACTAACAATTCTGTGATTCTGTGATTTACATCACCCACTATGGTGTTGTGATCATCTCCCTGTTGCCATTTAGCAGATCACAAAGCACACCTGGAAGTGGGAGATCTTGAACTCTGTTGTGGGCACTAATTTTTTGCTTTTTGTGCTACAGCAGCTCAACCTCTCCTCCAACCTTTTCCTTTCTTCCTTCATCTGTGAGTGTATGTTTTGGGCAGTACTCTCTCCCTTTACTCCAGAGTAAACAAAATATTTCAGTGAGAAATGTCACATGTGGGATGTTTGCTACTGGGTGCTCCTGTTCCTGGTACTGGGATATGTGTGTTGGTGAAAGGATTGACAGACGGTAGCTGGGGCCATGTATTTGTGTGATTCTGTTCACAGTCACTCTCCACTCAGCTCTGCTGCTCTGAAGTGGGAGGTGTGGGCTTTTCCCATTCTGTGGGTGTCCTCTGTCTTGCTTGGTGTTAAAGGCAGGCTGTCTTCCTGAGCTTGTGAAAATGTTTAGGGGTATGGGAGCTGCTTCCTTAGGCTGATGCTGGTGCAGATGGAAAGCAAAGAAAGGGAGGACAGGGTGAGTAAAGAGAAGGCAGGCCCAGTATGTGCTGTTCTCCCACTGCTCTGCTGGATGGAGATGAGCTGTGGAGCAGTGTGCCTCAGTTTCCCTGCCTGTGCAGGTGGTGTAATTGCAAGTCTTTGAGGAGCGTAGAGACAATTAATGTTTCCTTTGCTTGGACGAAAAGAGCTGTGAGCACAAAATGTTTGCTATTGAGAAACTGATTCTATTTCATGATGTTTGTCAACTGTTGATCACAGAATTGTTTAGGTTGGAAAAGGCCTCTAAGATCATCAACTCCAACCTTTGACCAATCACCTCCTTGTCAATTAGATCACAGCACAAAGCTATTTCTTGAGCACCTCCAGGGATGGCAGCTCCACCACCACCCTGGGCAACGCATTCAAATGCTTTAAAACTCCTTCAGTGAAGTTCTTCCTTTTTTTTTTTTTTTCAGTGAAGTTCTGCTCTTTTTCTGTCCTGCCCATTACAGGGGTGAGAAGGCATCAGCAAGGGGTTCTGTTTGCTTCCTGTGGTCCCTGATTCCCTTGCTGTTGGCTAAAAAATCATTAAGCTTGTTCAGAAGGAGACTGTGTGGATTTGTTTCTGAAAGCTTTACAGAAATCTGTGGACAAATTGTCTGAGCCCAGGGCGTTTCCAGATTGCATATCCTTAATTGTATTAAACACTTCAGAGCCATCTGACAGTTTGTCTCACAGTTCCACCATCTGGTCTGGAAATTTAGGCAAGCTTTACTTCATGGAAAAACTCGGAGACAGTCACATTGGAGTGTCATTAGATGGCCCCTGGGCTGCTCTTTGATGGAGAACAGGCTACTGTAGTGTCACTGCTGATAGTGTGCTGATTGAGAGAAACAAAGTTTTAGGGGCTCATTAGTTCTGATTAATTAGGCTAAAATGCAGCTTTCTTGCCGTTCTTGTCTTTGCAAAATGACTAGTTACCCTCCAATCCAAACCAAACCATAAAAATTGGCATTATTTTAGTTTCTTTGTATTTGTTATTATAAATACACAAATTAGTCTGCTTTAAAACCAAATTCTTGTTGTGTTTTACTGGTTTAGTTGATTACACAGCACTTGGAAGACTTTGATGCACTTGTAACACCCATGTGAGGTAGGGTGGTGTATGGCTACCTTCACAGCAGCAATGGGAGGACCCACAGGAATAAGGTCATGTAGGAGAAGCTGCCTTTCACTGAGGACTACACCAGCTGCATGAAAACCCCTTTAGTGCTGATTTCACACCTATTAGCTGCTGTGTGCTCACTCTATTCCCCTGAGGCAGGAGAAACCCTGTAAATAACTTGCTAAGAGATTCCTGAGGTGAATGGGTGTTCCCAGGCCAAGTGTGCAGACGAAGTGTGTGGTGGGCTCAGGAAAATTCCTGTTTCAATGGGGAACTTATTAATGGCCTCTCATCATGTGGTCAGTGTGCCAGAGGGGTTGAGGATGCTGCCTTTCCTTATCTGAAAACTCAGGAACAGGTTTTCATTCTATTTTGTAGCTGGCAAGGTTCAGCAGGGTGGCCACTACTGAAGGACAAGAGAGGTGATTAGAGAAATGCTTTCATTTGCATCCTGTAGCCACTGCAGACTCAGTTTTTGAGATAATTTTGGCCAATAAACAAAGGTTTTCTGTTTAAAATTATTTGAAGACCAGGGATCTATTTGTGTGCTTGAATCTGTCAGTAAGCAGGCCCAAGAATACATAATATTTCCCAGAAATGCTATGGATCAAAGAGGGCTCTGCAAACCTGTATCTCCAGAGAATCACTTTTGAATTTACAGGAGAAGCTGACTTGGTTTGAAATAAAATCCTGAACGTTCCATTGACTTGAACCTGAATTATATCTGGGGACGTATCTGGAGACCATCCCATTCCTTCCAGTTCCAGATATGAAGTGAGTGAGTCCAGATGAGAAACTAAGTCTACTCAGCTAGAATTTGTGCCCCACCATCAGATATAAGCAGGCAGCAGTGTCAGATAAGAATGCTTTTCTCCTCTCTGGATTTGCCAAAGCCTTTCACCTGAAGGGCTGAATGTTCAGGAGATTGCCTTATGGCTTGTGTGAATCATGAGAGGCTTTCCAGCTTCCTGCTTCAGCTTCTGTGTGTTCACCATGGTGTCAGATAAATGCTTTTTAAATTCCCTTTTGCTCCCCTCTCGCTCCCTCTTCCCCCATTCCCAGCTCTCCCCATTGAGAGAAGGAAGGAAGAGCAGTTTCTTTGACAGCCAATGTAATCCATCAGACACAGCCTGCTATCAGTGCACTGTTCTGGAGTAAGATTCATTATTTGTATGACACAGCAGAGTTCTTTGCTTGTTACCTATTTAACACTCTTCTGATTAGAAAAAACCCTCAAGCCTGGTTGCTCTGTCTGGGATGATCCCAAGATCAAAAGTCAAATTTTGACCAGTTTGTGTGCTAAGAGAGGCTGATTGCTCCTGGTATCTAGAGAGTAATTCCAAAGCAATGCTGTGGAAGTGGAATGACATTAGTCAGTGCTAGAGCTGGAATAAACATGACCTGGAGCTGAGACATTTCCCTCTTCTCTTAGGTGACACAGCAGGCAATGCTGACTTGCAGCAGGGTGCAATTTTAGGGTTGTTTTAGGGTGTCTGGGTAAAAGACATTGTTGGGTGAGGAGACTTTGTTCTGCCCAGCTTTATTCCTGGCCCTCTTACAATCTGCTGTTATTTTCTGCCGTGCTTCCAAAGGTGCAGCTTCAGGAAGAGAGTACAACAGTGGCTTGAGGCATCTCTGCTTCTGTTCTTCAGCTTCTGAGCTGCTCAGGGGCCAGTTTAAATTAGAGCAGCCCCCGTGGGTGCTCCTGCAGACGCTGTACCCAGCTGCTCCTGTTTCTGGAGCACAGAATGCCTCAGTCACACCCCTATCCCTGACTTTGCCCCTGTGCCAAGGACAGAGATGGTGGCACTGTACAAATACAGGCTTTGTGATGCTCCATAGCAGCTGCTGTATTGCAGGAACAGTGTCTGAAGGCCAAAATGTGTCTCTGTTCTCTGAAATGTTTGTATTATTTCTTTAGGGTGTTTTAAGGTTGGAGCCTATGAGCTCTGGTGTTACAGAACCCAAATTTTAATATACTGGGGGCAAGTTTAGCTTGTGTCCTGTAGAGGCAGAAATCAGGGTGAAGGCATTCCAGCTCCACCTGAATTCTTGTGAGTTTGTCTAGCCCAGCACATAACTAAGACATTGCTTTGTGTCTTGGTGTAGCAACACCAGTGGTGGGAAGCTGGAGATAGAAGCAATGGATACATTGCTCAGCTTCCCACCCATTCCTTAAGTGGATGATCTGGAGAGCAAAATGGGTTTTTCACAGGTTTTTGGGTAAGTCAGCCAAAGATTGGGGTTATATGGGCCAATTCCTTTAAAAAAATAGCATTTTGGTTGGCTAAGAAAACTTGGCATTCAATAATTTTATGGGATATTTTGACAGAAAATAGGCATTGCTTAAAAAAAAAAAATCCAAATTACAGAGAAAGACAAAAAGAGACCATTTTTCATGAAAGAATGGCACATGAACCATTCCTTCCAGGCCTTAAAATTGCTTCATTATTTGGGTGAATTATTTATAACTAACAGGGCTTTCCTTCACTCAAGCCCCTATAGTTCTATGCAATAAAAGGAATTTTCCATTACAGAGGCATGTAATGGGGTTTTGAATTTAATATTCATGTGATGTGATGTGGGTCTCTGAGTAAAACATCCTGCCTGAACATGAAGCATCAGCACTAACCTGGTGCAGCAGAACACTGAACCCCTCTCATTTCACAGCCTGGTTGTCTGCTATGTGTAACAGGCATAAGGGAGTGAAAACTGATCTCTTGCAGTCCCACAGCTGAGGGGGAACGTTCAGAGGGGTGCCATGAAAAGCCTCCTCAAGGTTTTTCTACATTTCCTGGTGGATTGCAAGAGCAGCCAGCAAGACAAGCTGGTGCTTCAGACAACTTTTATTTAGTAGCCTCACTGCTTCAGTGAGGTGTGTATTGTCCATACCAAACACTATTTCCTCTTCCCAATGAAGATGAAGAAAGCTGTGCCTCCCTTTGCCCCAGGTAATTAGCACAGACCTTCCCCAGGAGGCTAAAGGTCTCTCCTGCTGCATATTGTTCGTGCCTTCTCCACAATGAAGCTGCTTTTCCGAGGTGTAAACACTCTAACAAAGGTTGTGTGCTGCTGCTTGGAACAGTTTTTTTCCAGCAGGGACTGTGCTACTGTGATTGTCTCTCCATTTTCAATTTATTTTTTTATAATCTTGTTGTATAAATACAGAAAGCAGATCTATCGCTGGAACTAGAAGGCTGAAAACTCCTCATTTTCCACTTAGACCCACAAACAAATTTATTTCTTGTATTATTCTATATTTTTTTGTTGAGTATTGAATTTTCTAGTTTTTCCTCAAACTCATGAAGAGTTTGGGGTTTTTTTTAATATTTATAATGCATTTTCTCAACTGAAAGAGGAAGAAAATGGATTGCTGATCTAAATATCAAGGATCTAATTGTTTTCTTCCACAGAAATGAGCATGCAAGGGACTAAGAAGGAACTCATTTAGAAATATTTCTCCCCATCTTTTGTCCAAGATAGCAGGACTCTGTCCCTTTTAGCTGAAATGGGGAATTGCCTTCCAAAACTCCTGGCACAAAGATCCTGTGCCTTTGCCCCTCCAAAGGCTGATGTGAGCTCTGGAACAGCTGCTGAATTTTTGCAGTTCTGTTCAGGCCCTGCTGAAGCAGTGATGCCTTACAAGGGCACAAGGGGAGGTCAGGCAGTGATGAGAGGTGGACCAGCCCAGCCTTTCCTTTCACTGTCTGCAGATGTGAGTTCTCTGTGAACTCAGGGGAGCTCAGGGAAGACCATTCCCCTTTCTGAAGCACAACTGAAGTCAGTCAGACCATTTACTTTGTGGAAGAATGCATGGTCAGACCTTTTGAGACAAGGTGTGCTATGGGCTTCAGGAATGCCATGGCATCCTTTATAAAGCCAGTAAATAAAGGCAGTTAGAGGAAACCAGCTCCCTCTTTCTTGCAGCAGAACCAACAGGAAGAAACCCCTGTCCTGGGGGCAGCCTGGCTTGTGACCATGATGTCACAGCACTTCAGAGCTCTAGGGCCCCATCTCTACATGTTCCAGCTGCACAGTGGGTTTGAACAGGCACCTTGTGAGCTGTGTCTGTCTGAAAAAAGACTGGGGAATCTGATACAGACCAGTGCTTTAACTATGGCATTGTTTGTAACCTGCTTTGGGCACCAAATGCCTTATTTTGCTTAGCAAGCCTGGAAGATTCATCATAAGTTTGTACCCCTCCTTGATGAGATGAGTTATATCTGTGCTAACCATGACAAATATAATTCAGCTTACTATGCAAAGGCCCAAATAATTTATAAACCAAAAAAAATTGGAAAATGTTGTTCAAGAGCAGACTTTGTAAACAGCTCAATCCTGCCAAGTCCTATGGTACTGGAAGAATTACTTTCCTTCTGGTTGTCTAGGTAACAAAATCTTTGGGGCCAGTTTTCAGGCAGTATAAATCAGCAGAGCCTTTATGCTGACTTGTATCAGTTTATATCCTCCTGCAGCTTGTGCAGCACCATGAGCAGTGCCAGCTCCCCACAAACACAGCATGTTTTAGTGTCCACCAGGTATCTCAGAAGGCAGGTGCTGGCTATAAAGTCTTGTGTTCTGCACCAATTCTAGTTGTCACATCCTTCCTGCCTCTTGACAGTCCTTGTCAGCTAGACGCCGTTCTGGTGGATATAAAGGATCTCTGTGAAGAGAGATGGGTGTCTGCTCCATGCCATGAGACATGTGGTTGCTTTGGCCTCCCAACTCACTGTTCAGGCCCCTTTTACCCTTACTCTAGTGTAGGCAAGGGTCAAGAGAGGGACATATCTTTGAGAAGCAAGAGTTTCTCCTCTTTTGTGTTGCAGAGTGTGTCCTCCCCAATGTCTTACTGTGGATGGTAGTGGGCTTACTGATATGATTTGGTTTAGAAACTATTCATCTGTTATGCAAACGAGATGTGAAAATAATGTGCTTGGGGTTTTTGATTTGGGTTTGATTTTTTTCCTCTTAAAACACAGAGCATACCGTTGCCTCAATGCCAAGAGGGAGAGGGAAGTGGTATGTAATGTTCTTGCTGGATGTGTTTTTATCATCCTTGCTGTAGTTGGTTTGCTCTCTGAGGTACTTAATCTTTAATGGAAGCTGGTAAGCAATAGCAGAAGAGGAGATGCTGAGATGCTCTGTTCTAGGCAGCAGTGGAGGGGCTTTCAGTCCTAGATCTCAGTGCTGTGGTCATTCAGATGGCTACAGGATTTGACAGCCTTGTTTGCAACAGCTGCACCCTTCCTGCTTGCTCATTCTATGGAGAGAAAGTGAATCCCTGGGAAAATAGTTATGGATGGAAAGAAGACTCCTGAGCCACCTTGCTCAGACGCTGTTAGACCCTGCACGCTGTGCGGGATGAGCTGGGATCAGAGTTCAGGTGGAAAGCCCAGGGAGCCCATGAGCAGTGCCAGGGAGCACAGGGGCAGGGCAGGAGCAGCACAAGGCTGGGATGTGCAAGGATCCTGCCCAGCAAGGCCAGGCATCCCTTCCTCATCTACCCACAAAAGACACAGAGGCAAGCAGTAGTAGCCAGGCTCCAGGAGAGCTTTTGCTTCCTTACCCAGCTCCTGAAAATTGTGTTGTGTTTGAGTACAAATGCAAAATCTCGTGCTGCCTAGTGTGAGGACTGCTCATTTGGAATAGCTAAAGGTCCAGAAGCACAGAATTGGGATTCCAGTTGCAGTTCTGACTTACAGTCCTGTTGCACATTGCAGAGTTCAGTATTTTCCCTTCCTGTGCAAGTGTATAAATGGATGGTACAACAAGTGCCTACTTTGGGATTTCTTTCTTCAGTTCCCAGCAGAAGCCAGAAAAGTGAATTAGAAATAATTTTCTCAAAATTAGAATGAATAATGTTGTTTTTTCTATGTCTAAACTTTGGCATATTTGGAGTCCAAGTCTGCAGCTGAGTTTGGCTGTGATCCAACATGAATGAATATGAACCTCTTTGACATTACTTTTTTTTTTACCATTTACTCCTTATCTTTAAAAAGAACTCATATAAAAACACAATTTGAGTTGCTATTTGGACTATCCACATTTCTGATAAGCTGTCAAAAAAAAAAAAAAGAAAATTATGACATTGCTCCAGTGAAAACATTTGGTTTAGTTTTTTCCCATTTTTTGCATGACTTTTTCACAAACAGCAACTAAATTGTTGTTTATCCTTGTCACTGATGTTTTCAGGGGGCTTCAACCTGCATTTCCTGTTTTGTCATATGATAATAAGAAGCTTATGCGAAAGTAAAACACAAAAAGCATTGCTGTACATTTATTCTATAAGTTTTACATATTTGTGCATATTTGTTTTTTGTTGAAGAGACAAGCCTGTTTTTAAACGTCCAAATCAGAATTTCAGTTGAGGGCACTTTTCTTAGTCTATGATGGTGAAAGTCCACTATAGCTGCAGCTGTAGAGGCTTGGTTTTATTCTTGATGGAAGGAGTGAATTTCCTTAAAGGATGCCTTTGCTTTTGTCAGAAATGAATTTTGTCACACAATTGTCAGAGCAGATGTCAGAAAACAAAAGGAAAGCAGACATCATCAGATGCTTTAAAGCAAAGAAATTTTCCTCTGGCCAAAAAAAAACCAAAACAAAAAACCCAAACAAAGAACAAACAAAAAATACCCCACACAACAAAAACCACCCAGAACAAACAAACAAAAAACCTCAACAAACCTCAACGTGTTGGACAGCATGAATTTTTTAAAACTGCCTACCTGACAGGAGACATTACCTTTTTAGATGTCACAATTGCTGCTACTCTTTCTGAATTATTTTGTACTGCAGAGAAGCATCATTTAGAAAAGCTACACTTTTGGTCAGAGTGATGGTCTTTGTGATGTTCTTTAGTTGTTGCTTCAAAGAGTTTGAACTCTGCTCCCTTTTACAGTGAGATACAATGGAAATTCTGCAAATATTCAGCAGATGACTGACTATTTCTGAAACCTGAACTGTTCAGAGAAGAGATGTTTGACAGTCTGAGCAACAGTTTAAACTGATTTGTAGTTTGAGAGGGGACTTTGAAGGTAGAAGTCTAAATCTCAGCTTTTTGCACTTTTAAATGATTAGGTCCTCCTTTGCACACTTCTAGAATAGACTTCTATAAAATTGAACTACTCTAGCTTTAAAAAACCCACCAGCAGTTATTTTTCTTACAGAATGAATTTAAACCCGAAAACAAGAAAGAAAACGAAAGAAACAAACTAGTGACAAAGATTTGCATACGGAGAACTGATTAAAAATTTTTAAATGTTTACCTATATTTAAAAAAGAAGAAAAATATTCTGTGGAATGCTGTACTGTATAAAAGCATAATTTGCTCAATTAGCTCTTCATAATGACAGCAGATTTGGTTGGACATACTTGTCAGGAAAATCCACAAGTGCCAGAGGCTTATGTCCAAAAAGGAGACAGAGGAGTCCTGCAATTTTATTCAAATAAAGGGAGAGAGTCCACCGGGGCACACACCCGCGGGGTTTTCTCTCTTGAGGTTTCAGAGGGTGCAGCCTCTTTTTATCCTCAACTCCTGACCACACCTTGCCCTCTCCCTTTCCCCACTGGCCAAGGTACTAGGAAGGTACAGCCTTCCTAAACTCCCTACCACATATTCCCCCCTTGAACCTACTATTTTACCCCAAAGTTCAGAAACTCAGGCTTGTGCAGACCCCCCGTGTGCTTGTTTCAGGAGCTGAGCTGTCTGGACTCCACAACAAACCTGCTGCCCAGAGTTAGCAGAGACATAAAATTTCATTTCAAAGACGGCAACCCCCACACCTTCACCCATCAAATTGTTTGTAAGGACATTTTGTAAGGACAACTTTCCTCTCATACTGTACCCTCAACCAAAGAAGAGTGTCTTTGTGGAAGAGGTGTTCATTAGTGCAGACAGTCATCCATATGGGCTGGACATTCAAAACGTCTCTGTTCCTCAGGATTTGTTTTCAGAGCCACTGAGGGAAGAAGCTACACAACAGAGAAGACCGTACATGGTAATTTACAGGCAAAATAAGGCACGAATTTGCCATCAATAAGGTAAAATACAGCTGTTGGAAGGAGTGCAACACAGGGCAAATAGTTACCAGGAGGTTCACAGCCATTTCTGATGCCATTTGGTTTACCGTAGAAGTATCTGGCCTTTCAACCTGAGCTGGGACTCCTTTGAAAGATCTGTGTAAAAGAGGAGAAAAAGTTTGGTTTCAAAGAACAGCAAGAAGTATTTTTTGTTTCAGAACACATACATATTTTGTCTATCTGCTACAGAAGAGAAGGGTTTCAATGCTGGAAGAGTTTGTCATGTTAAGTTAGCTTTTTTGGTCCATCTCAAGATAAAGACGGGATTTAGGATGTGTCTTTCTGGCTTGGGGCCCATCACAAAAATGAACAAGGCACTGGTGGATGAGAGGAGAGCAGGATCTTGCCCTTTCAGACCCGTGTGCCCACCTGCGCATTTGGTTTTTGGATGTCCCTGAGAGCTGCTTGCTGTCTGGATGTGCTGATGGGCTGTACGTGCCTGCTGTGCTCCCGGGATTTCTGACTCCCTTGGCTGCTCTGGAGCAGCCCATTGACTGTTTGCTAGGAGCACACCATGAAACATTCCTGTCCCTGGTGAATGGCAGCTCTGCCTGTAATGGGATTTCTCAGAAGGATAACTATGACGTTCAGTCTGAGTTGACTGGATTTGCAAGTGCAGAGGTGGCCCTTTGTAGCACTTAGATGTGCTCCAGACAAGTGCTGTTCCCTGTCCTTTTTCAGCCTAGCACTGTGTCAGAGCATTGGGGCTTCTGCTGCAATTATTGACCCAATTTATTAAAATTTTAATAAGAGCTGCTGACTGTGGAAGAGGCAGGCAGTGTCTGGAAAATGTCTCACCAAGAGCCATTACAGCTCCCAGTGCGTGCATAGGGTATGAGCAAGCACTTAACTGCTCTCAGCCAGGCACATGGCTGAGCCTCCAGAGCTGTTCTGCCCTCAGTGGAGGAGGTGGATGTTTTGTAACTCACTCCCCATGCCTGGCCTGCCCTGGATTTCACAGATCTGCTCTAACTGTCCATCTGTTGATGATCCTGAGGTTTTGTATAATTCTTACAGACCATCTTGCTCTCTATTCCAAGGTGCATTTCCTTGACTCTTCCATATCCATGGCAGCAAACAAAACCATGAGCCCTACCAACACATTGCTGCCTCCTATATTGTGGTTCTTTCTGTAATAGGGATGGAAGGACACACCAGAGGATGTGGTGAAATTTTCTATTTTTCTAGTTCTTAGAAAAATGTACTCTCCTTTCATTACAATGTTCTCAGAAGGCAGAACGTGCTCTCTACCTTTTCTTAACAAAGTTTTCTCCCCCCTAGTTCCACCCAGCTGGAGTGGGAAATGACATCATTGGTAACAGCAGTGAAAGGTTGAAATGGCCAAAGTCCAAAATCATTGTGGAAAAGGACCATGTAATTCATTAGAAATGCAAATGTAATGTTTAGAAGGGGAATTAACAACTCTTCCTAGAAGTGTTGCTGGAAACATTGGGATAAATCAAACTCTCCAACACTACTTTTGGGCATTAGAAAGTAAACATTACCTTATTCACAGCACCATGGTGATAGCTCCACCTGGATGCACACCCACTTACAAAATTTTTTCACTATTTATATATCTTTGGCAAACAAAAAAAATCAATGTTCATTGGTTACAAAGTACTTAATTCTCTTAATTAGTATTCTGTCTTCTCTTGGTTATTGATTTGTCACTTCTCATGCTAATTAATCCACATTTTCATCCTTTTTACTATCTTTTTCCCTGGCAGAGTTTTGAGTACAAATGCTGAACTGTCTTCTTTAGCCTCTTCTTTTTCTCTGGTTTTTGCACCATGTCCTTGTGGTGTATGAATTCGGCATTCCTGGTGTCCAGTTTTCAGCAGTACATCTCTCCCTCAGGCTTTGTTCATGAAAGCCTATCAAGGTTGATTTAGCAAAACTTAAAGTTGGAGTGCTTTTTCCAAACTGTTCTAACCACAGCAGTCTGTGAAAAAAACTGCTAGGTGCTAAAGTGGAAGATTACACAGCTTATTATTATGATTAATTAAAACAATTAATTGGAAGAGTTAATTTAAACAATTAATTAATAAAGTTAATGAAGAAAGTTATATCATTTCCAACAGAAGGATGTTCTGGGAATGGTTTTTAAGAGTAATGGAATGCGACAAAGGAAACACAAATTTTGGCTGAGCAAGTAGAAAATTTGCATAGCTGTGATATTCATTACAATAGATACTCTCCCAGGATGGGAGGTAGAAGAATACATCTCTTGAGTATTTGGAAACTGATGTGTGGATAAAGCCAGGGAAATGATCCTTCTTGTTAGGCTGGGAGACGTCTTGGACTTTCCCATTTCACATTTCAAGGGCCGGACATTGGAGTGAAGTGAGTTCCAGAACACTATTTCTTGGTGCCAAAAGGTCTTGTCTGCCTTCTGTGGTTCTCACACTCACAGAATACCAGGCCCTTGCTTGTGGTGAAGGTACCTTGGTGGCTGCTGTAACTTTTCTCTAAGTATTTAAAGAACTTTTAGGACAGTTATAAATCATCTGTGTGTGGGTGCCTACGTGGAATGTTTGAAGTTTAGAAGTTGCTCCAAGCACCCAAGATACTGAAGATGATAAGATTTGCCATACAGACTGAGAAGTCTTATCTCATGTGGCTGTTTCGGGCATGATTTAGGATTTTGAGCAGTCCTTCTTCTGTGAACTATGACATATCTTACAGGGAAGAGAGATGGAACATTTTTATTTGCAAATCTGTTGAATATGAGATAGTTAATAAGGGAGTCTGGTCTCAGTTGCTGTCTCAGGTGGCTGTAACCAGGCAGAACATGGTGGATTCTGATGATTTGCAGTGCAGGGGGTGTGTGTGTGTATGTGCAGAGAAAAAGGTTTTTAGCATGAGTCAGTCTGGGACTGGTGATTTCAGATCAGAAGTTTTGAGGTATCCCAAGCATCATACAATGTCTTCAGTGTAGGTGTTCAGGAAACATAGGAAAAAACTTCAGAAGAAAAATGAAAATAGTTTAGGGAGATGGTGACCAAAGTATCTAATAATATGTACTTGCCTCTGTGAAAATCCTCCTATATGTTTGTTATTTCTTACTTCTCCTTTTTCGTGCTGAAGGCTAGAATGGCAAATTTGAGGTCTAGAGCAAATCTTGTTTTTATTATGATTTCTGATCCAGGATAACAGTTCAGACAATTTGAGAAGCAAGAAGGAATATAGGGATTTTCAGCAAGCTTGACTTATATATTTAGTGACCAAACAGAAAATGAATAGTTCCTAAAGTACTGTGTAATAGGTGCAGGGGGCATGGCCTGAGTTCCAGGGGTGAAGTGTTATTCCAGTCCATGGATGCTGTTTGACATTCCCATCTGATGGGCAGGAATTACACTGAAGACAAATTGATAAACACAAATCCCACAAGTTCATCTTTATTTTTTGAAACAAAGTGTTCACGTACACACTTTGTCTGATGTACTCTGTGAACTTTTTCCTACCTAAATTTGTCATGCATGACTGTAACTTTTCCTGACAAGAGGCAATATTTCATGCTTGCATTGAGGTACCATTAGCTTCAGCTGCCCATGTCTGGGCAGCTGAGTACAAGTGGAGCTGTTTTAGTAGCATAGCTGCAGAATGGGGAGAGCTGCTATAAACTTGAGCTGTCTGGCTTTGCTGCAGATCCAGCCTGGAGCCGGAACTGCTCAGACATGGCAGTTATATTTCAGTGGAGATATATTATTTATGAATTCCCGGCTGTCACTGTATTTAAAAACATGTGAAATCTGTTGGTTTGCAGAAAATACGTCTGGGAGAGGTCAGCCAAGATAGCAAAGTGTGCAAAAATCATGGCAGACATCCACTTAGGGCTGTAAATCAAGCACTTTCCCTGGGCTTCAGACAGATACTTGATTTTGCTAGATTTGTCATATGATGGTCTCTTAATCAAATAGGAATTTGAGGCTCAGTCTTATCAGAACCACATGTGCTGTATTATTGTCATTGATGTTGTTTTTGTGACTTGTTATTAGGGGAAACAAATACTTCTTATGGGGTGGTGAGGCACTGGCACAGGTTGCCCAGAGAAGCTGTGGATGCCCCGTCCCTGGAAGTGTTCAAGGCCAGGTTGGATGGGGCTTTGAGCGACCTGGCCTAGTGGAAAGTGTCCCTGCCCATGGCAGTGGATTGTAATTAGATAGTCTTTAAGGTCCCCTGCAACCCAAACCATTTTATAATTCTGTGAATTGCTGAGGCAGTTTGGATTGCTGTGTGCAGTGCAGGAATCTTGGATCTCTGTAAATGAGCGGAGGTTGAGAGTTCACTCTGTTGAACAAACAGGCAAATTTGTCTGAGGCTATTAAATTTAAATCACAGTTTATTACATTTCTTCATGTAATAAACTGATCATGCCGTGAACTTTTTGTATGTGGTCATGTACTCACTGGAGGGTAACAATCACTTGGCCAAATACGGGCTCAGATAAAACCAGTCCCAGAGTTCAGAGGTGTTTAGATGAAGGGGATTGATTTGGCTCACTGTGTTAGCAGAGAAACAGTTGTGTAGTTGTCTGTAGTTTTGGTGAAGGAATCTGGCTCCCAGCTAAATGTAATATTTTGCATGTGCTTATTTTTAACGCACTCTGAGGAGCTCTGATGCAACTTTGAAACTATTTCAGTAAATATTAGTTTTTAATATGGAACATCTGTGCATGATTATGACAAGGAATGTGACAGACTTTATCTCACTCAGTTCTCTTTCACCCCATGCAAAAATGTTGTTCATGCTGAACAGTGCAGTTCCCTTCAGCCTGTGTATGCACAGGAGAGAGGAAATGAGGGGGACCTGGATTCGTCCTCTCTGATTTTAGGCAGTACATGGACATTAGGTCTGTCAGCACGAGGGAAGGGATAGCACAAGACTGAGGATGGTCAAGGGGGCACAGAGCTGTGGATATTCTGGCTTAAAGCTGGAGGATTACTTTTGAGCTTTCCTTTTAAGTCAACAGACTTATTCCTACTGTCTTTCATATTACTTTTTAATTAGGATTGGTCCTCACAAACTGAGAAACCAGAGGGGCTAACTAGATACTAGCTAAGCTGAATCCCATTTCATGTGGGTAAGACCACAGGGAAAAGTTCAAGATAAATATGCTCAAACCCAGCACTATTGATCCAGCACCTTTCAACAGTACTGAACTTCACTGAAAATTAAATGCAAACACAAACCACCCTTAAACCATTAATGCCTTCAGCTAGTATATTATCCTTCAAAATGTTAGCAGCCTGAACTTCAAATTGCCAAGAAATTTAAAGTGGATCCAGTATGAGCCCACCCCTAAAGTGAGTCTCAGTGTGAAGGCCATGTATTACTTTAACAGATCAGGCATTTATTTATGCTTCTTTTTGTTACTTTAGGGTTTGTGAGATGGAATTGATTAATAAACTGTCACATCAATTTTTCCACTTAGCCCATTGCTGGCAACACCTGCCTTTCAACAGCATTATAAATGTTAACTCTGTAATGACATTGAACAGACAGACAAAAAGTACTGTATGTAAATCAGGCTTTTTATAACTTTCTGTTTATGTAGGATGGACTGGAGGTGAGTGTGTTATTACAAGGCAGATTTGTAAAACCTTTTTCTTCCTCTGAACCAAGTCACATAAAATTAAAGCTCTTTAAAAGATGGAATATTGAACATCCCAAGGGAAAATTTCTATCAGTATGACACATGCTAGGAATAAAGCCTGGAACAAATGGTTTCTTAGATGAATAATATACTGAAGTGAGGGAATAAATAAAAGGAATTGGAAGTTCTGATATGTGATAAACAGTAAGATTTACCTGCCTATCTGAAACCTCTTTGGAGAGCTATATGTGAATTGGGATAAAAGAGAACATCACTTGCTCAGAGAAGTGAGATATAAATAAAGGAGTGGGGTTTCCCCTTTTATCAACATATGTATACTTGCTTTGGAATCCAAAATATGATTTAGACTCATGGGTATGGAAAGGGAGAAGAACATAGACAACTTTGTGATGAGGATCTTCTCCAGCTAAGCACACTAGCAAGATGAGATAGCTGAAGATTTGTGGAGCTTTTTGAAAAATGAGGAGAATTGGTTGAAGCACTACGTTGCTGGTAAGGGAATTTGAGGGAATTGGAGCTATCCAGACATCTGTTCAGAAAGGGATGAAGGGAGAGTATGAGCCATCCATGTAATGAGGAGATAACGACACTCTTAAAAGAAGAAGGGAATAATCTCTCCTCTAGATGAGTGGGTTTAATTGGCAACAAGAAAGATTCAGGACAGATACTCAAGAATAATCAAGATAATGGACCAAATGGATAATCAAGAAAATGGAGCAAACTGAGATATTTCATAAGAAGGCAGTGGGTCTATTGGAATACAATGAAGACCTACTAGACTTTGTCAAAAAGGATAAAGGTCCAGCTGATGCCTCTAGAGGGCAGAATATGGATTATATAATTTTTGAAGATGTTTTCCACTGCATTTTTTTGTGATTCTGTTACTAGTGTAGGAATATGCTATAAAAGAAATGCATATTAGCCTGCATCAGCTGTTTTACAAACAATGCTCTTTCCTTCCTACACTTTGAGGACTCTGCACAGGCCTTTTCCCCAGGAAAGGAAGGGAAAAAAATCCCAGCATGTGATAATAACCATCATGCCTGACTATAATTCAAGCAGTGAATCCATATCTGAACCTGCATACAGGTATTTTTGGCCCATCTGCCATGAAGAAATAAAATGTTGATGCAAAAATGTAGACAGCTTCAAGGCTCTCACGCCTCTGTGAGATCCTTTAATGAGATATATTTTGAAATCTCTTTACTGTGGCCATACTCTGAAGAAAATGGAAAGCTTATTTCCCCTGCAGGATATTAGATAAGAAGATAAAAACAGATCTGTAGAAAACCTACTATTCACTGCTTGAGTGGTGAATAGAGTTAGATGAGAAAATTATTTGGAGTAACATCCTGTCTGTCTACTTTGAGCTAGTTCTTGTATATAACCCTGAGAGCAGTTAGTCTACCCATTTAGAATAAATTTATTTCACGGGCAGTTTGCCTCGGCAGTGTAAGCTTTTAACATGTTTTTTTAATATGTCTATCTTTGACATATTTGGGAGCATTCAGTGATTCAGGATTCCAAACCCACTAAGAAACTCCAAATTCAGAAACACTGAGTAAGAATGGAATAAGCAATTAATTCTTATTGAGTTTTAAATCATGAAAACATTTAGTTAAACTTCACTATTAAAATGTTATGAGTGTATGCAGCCAAAGACCATGTCTGAGTGAAAAGTTTATAGCTATCACTTAGTCCAGTGCAAGGAAGGGGAACGTAAAGCCTTGAAGGAACAGCTTTCTAGGTACTTGGTGTCGCAAGATGTTGAAAATATCTATGTGACAAAACTTTTAGTTGACTTGAGCTGGTGATTACCATATGCCCTTTTGGATAACTGAGTGCTCTCTTTCTCATAACTGTCTAATATTTTTTTAAACTCTTGGTTATTTTAATATCTTTGCAGGTGTGTTTTTAGTAGTGTCACAAGCTGATAGGCTTTAATTTTTTTTTTTTTTTGTAAAACAGAACTAGCGGGGAAAACCTCATAAATCTCACCAGGAAGTAATTTCTATCTCTGTGTTGTGGGAAATAGCCTGTTACAGTGCAATAACATACCCTGCAATCAGTCAGTCATATGGACTGATAGAAACCATTTATAAAACCATGATCAAATAGAACAGTCCACATCAATACCAAAGACCAACAAAACCTCCCCTTAAAAGCATCACATTGGTTATAAGGACAACTCAAACTTCATTTTTCATTTCTTCTCTTTACTTAGTGATTTTCACTTTCTCTGCTGGTGTGGTTGTGCCTGTGTCTGGATGCTCAGGCATGTTGGAGGTGTTCAGGATGAGACTGGGGTGCAGAGACTGGTCTGGACTCTCAGTGGCCTTTGTGGGGGCAGCTGTGTGACCAGGGAAAAGGTGACTGGGTTCAGATTCTTAATCTACTGAGCTTTTTCTTCTCAGGAATGATGCTGTGGTCAAAGCTGGTAAATTTTAAGAGTAATTTCAGACTGTTACCCATAATGTTGATACACAGTCTGGAGTGCACTGGTGAGTCATAAAAGAAAGAAAAATGTTTCAAACCTTGTTTGTTTCTGAGCTGGTGTTTTTTGGTTGTGCAAAACTGCTGGTTTTTGGACACATCTCCATCTTCTCTACAGATTTCTGTTGAGCTGTAGTCACAGGATAATGTGAATGGGTTTTTCTGCCACTCTGCCTTTCTGGGCAAGTCCCATAGTTGTCTGCTCTCTCCCCCTCTTTTTCTTTTATACCCACATGTAGGCAAAAAGTAACATATTTCATAAATGGTGAGATCTCTGCTTTCACAGACCTTCCTCTGCACTCATCTCCTTGTCTAAACTGCAGTTTTGGTCACCCTGCCAAGGATACAAGGTATCAAGCCGAGCCTTATTTATATGGAGCGTTTAATCTTGCCCTGCAAGCCCTTCAGTTTGTGTCCCACTTTGGGTTGGATCTCTCTGCAGGGCGCTGCCCTTTTATCTATCAGCGGGATTTGTGAGCAGAATGGCTTCTGCGCAGCCTGGGTGTGACCAAACGCTTTGGGAAGTAGCAGTGTTAAGAGAATCGTTTTGGTTGTTACTCTGCAAATTCTGTGACCTTTCAGGAGCAAATCCTTTTATGCCCTTTGTTCAATCTTTCAGTGATGAAAATCCAATAGAAGCCAGTAAGACTAGGTAAGGACTGTGAGACTAGGTAAGAACTGTGTAACAACTCTAGTGTCTTCCTTTGTGTCTATTTGTTTTCTTGTCATTTGTCTGCACTCTCTGGAGTGCTAGACAACCTCAGTTCCTGTAGATTTAGCATTTTACAAGATTCTTTTCTCCCCTTCCAGCCCAACCTCATGATCATTTAGAAGAAGAGAAAATGGCACCAGAATAAAATAGGAAATGCAAAGGATTGGTAGTATAATAGGGTAACAAATAGTACTGTTTATTTTAGCAAGGCTAAGAATCAATAGAGTTGTTCTTATAATTATTTATGTAATTTCTCCTGTTAGATGTTTAGAGTGCTGAAATGCTGTATTAGTGCTGGGCACTAATGATAACTCTGCTCTGTTTCCTTGGGACCTGGGAAATCATTTGGAGGCTAATTGTTAAGGGTATGGTGATACTGCAATCTGCTAATCTGAAAAGCCACTGCAGGCTCTGCATTTGCAGATGCAAGATGGAATGCACATTTTTATTTTTTCCAGAGAGGATGACTAGCAATGCAGTTTTCTCTTTGAACACTCATTACTAATCCATAGTGATTGTCCCATAGCTTCCCTGCTTCCTTTTCCTTCCTTTACACCAGCAAATGTTTGTCTTTCACGCAACTGGACTACATGGACTCATAAACTTAAGTGGCTCACAAATGCCTTTAAGGTCATGAGACTTTTTGCTTGACAGGAGCAAAATGTTGGATGGCAACAGTGATATGTGTAAAATACTGAATAGCAAGTACGTGTTTTGATGCCATTCCCTGGCATCTCAGACTGTGCCAAAGCCTATTTACTGTGCCTGAAGGAGGAGACTTACAGCCTTGAATAGTCTTTGGGTCTGGCTGTCTGCATTGTGCTACCATTCTCAGGGCCTAATCCCACAAATTGTGTTCCCCATCTCTTTCACTGGCTGTTCCCAGGTGACTGAAGATGGCAGAGATGCTCAGCACCTTGCAGCCTAGGACTCTTAATGAACAGCTGGGTGCTTCTTTTGGTGAGGAATCTACAATAGGGACCCATGAAGCTGAAAGGGAAAGAAACCTTACAAACCAATATAATTAAACTGTGGCAAACATTACAGAAAATCTGGGTGTTGGATATAATTTGCTGTGATACTTAAAAAACCTATAAAACTCCAGGGAACTTGAGTTTTGGCAATTAACGTGACTTAACTTCTTTCAACATTTCCACACTAAACATCAATGCTTGTTTTGTTACAGCAGGCATCCCAAACGCTTGTCTGTATCTTTCCAGTGTTCAGATCCATCCAGTTGGAGCTGAAGAAAAATTCTATGGCATCCTGAAACTAAGGAAGGAAAAAGGCATGCGTGCTTATTTCTATTTCTGTTTTCCTTCATCAGCAAGTGGATTATGAAAGCCTCATCTTTACCAAAGAGAGGGTTGTTTGTATGGGCAAGAGAGAGGCTGTAGAGGGGAGGGCATGGTGAAATATTTGTCAGGAAAAGACACAGATGTGACGAGAGATGAAGGCTTGCAAGATCCATTCAGTTTTTCTAGAACTGTGCCTACTTATTGCTGGAGAGGCTGTCAAGAGGCACTTGGGTGTTGTAGCACAGGATTTTGGAGGATCTGCCTTTGGGAAGGTGTGAAATTTGGGATGTTTTCACAGCAGTAACCAGCAGATGTGTTGTGTGACATCAGCTCTGGAAGTAAAGGCTGATAAAGTGCCTGTAGAAGCTAGGAATGGACATGACAGCTGGAACTGCTAGGGACTTAGGTTTGATTGTTAAAGAAATTGAATTCACATGCTGGTTGTATATCACTGAGGATCTGTGTGGATTTTGTTTCCTTGGGAGGTAGTTCAAGAGCCAGGCCTCGTAACTGAGGCGTCTGTAAGCAGTACATAAATCCATAGGATTTATCTGGAGAACGGCAGGCTGACTGACTATCCCTGTAGCCTGTATCTTGATCTCAGCTTTTCTTTTTTATTATTTGAATAACTTCAACCTGTGATTCATTTCATGGAAGAATTCCTCACCTCCTACTGATTTGGGGTATTTTGTCCCAACTCCAGACAAGATGTCAGCGAATGCTGACATTTTTGTTTTCAACCCAAAATGATGATGAAACTGAGAACAGGGCTGTCAGCTGAGGACATCTGTATTCCCAACAGCTGTGGTCAATGAGCCAAGCTTGTGCAAGCCCAGTGGTTAATCAGTTGGGGGGAATCTGCACATCTTATTTACCTGAGTCAGCTACCTAAAGGATTTGCTAGTAGCTAAAGGTTTGCCTGAATCATTGGGCTGCTGGGTGCAGTAAGCATCTTTTCACATCCTGCCTGCTGTAATTAAAGAGAAAGGAATGTGCTCTTCAAAAAAGAGGAGATGGCAATGCATGGCTGAACTGAGGGTAATTTTTTTCCCAATGTTGTTAGTGTTGTCTCTTGTTAGTCCTAGTGTCAAGGCCATTAGCTGTGAAAGTCCATGATGTATAGCGCCATGTTTGGGGGATTTTTAGCTCTCAACTCTTCTTCCTCAATTCTTAGTGAACAGAGGACAAATAACGTGATGGATAATAGTTCTGTCAGCAGTGCAGGAACAGGGCTGTCCCAAGTGAACTGTGGAAGGTAACAATCATCCGCCAGGAGGGGTTGCTCTGAACTGAGAACCATCAGCTTGGGCACAGGTGAATGAAGTTAAAATTACAGCAGGTTGTAGACCTCAGGTGCCTTTAGGTTGATCAGTCATGTCATGCTGCCTAAGTGCCTTACTTGTAAACTAAGAATGATGGAATATCCCTAATCTCAAGGAGAGGAGTTCTATTGTGAGATTTCTGAGCTGGGTATTGCAGCCCAGGAACCACATCTTAACAGATGGAAGCTGCAGGATAAAGTGGCCTCTTCTCTGAGTGTAGGTATAATATGCAGTTATTTGGGTGTTAATGAAAGTTTCTGCCACTGATAAACTTAGCAGATGGACTCCTTATTTGTTGGGGGAAAAGCAGTTAAAACAGACACATTGTATGTTGTCTTATTTGAAAGCTCTAAAAAGACACCTTAACTCATAAACCTAAAACCAATGAATAGCTCTGAGTTCCCATGGAAAGCAAATATCTTGTCTGAAGTATAAATAGCATGGTGAGTCTTCCAGAGTGTGGTTCCATCTCTTTTGTTCTCCTCTCTAACAGGAAACATGTTCATAAAGTCAGATTCTCACTGTTGGTAAAACACTAAGTTAATAGGAAGATAGTGTTTTTGTAGCTTTGATAGCCTAAGGATATGAGGCAGATAAAGTTTTATTAGGTCCACTGATCCAGCTAGAACAAAATAGATCCTGTAGAAGGCCTAAAGCTTTTCTGGGTTTTTCTGAATGTCATTTGGCCTTACGTAAACCTTTAAATCTCCCTACTCTGAGCTATTCAGAATAACCATTGTCAGTGTTGAATAAAAGCTTTAACCAACTTCAAAACCTTTTAAAATCCACTTGGGAATATTCTTATTATACTTTTAATTGCTTCATTCCTAGTGAGATCTGAGAAATCATAATGAATCTGGGGCTGTGGTTTTGTGCTGCCTTGCCAATGCTTTGCTATGACTGCACGTGGAGCAGCCCTGACAAACACCCAGACACTGTGACAGCCCCAGACTGGGGCCTGATCCAGTTATTCTCAGTAGAGAAATCCATCCAGGGGCTGCAGTGCCTTTTGGATGAAGGCAATTTGCTTTCTTTTGAACTGACTCCAGAGCACGTGTGGGGAGTTAACTGAGACTAGGGGATGACACATGACCTAATCCCGTTACCATGTGGGTCTCCTGAGAGAGGTGGCTCTTACGTGGAAATGATCTGCAGATTCCACTTTGTCTCAGCATGGCTATAACCTATCTGTCTGTGTCTTAGGTGAAGAAATAGCCTGAACTGTGAGCACACACAGCTGGCAGATAACTGGGCCTGTATGTGAGGGTCTGAAACTGAGCTTTCAAACTCTGAAGCAGCTGGCTGCAGTTGGTATTGCTCAGTTGTAAATTCTGATAGTATGTGGGCTAAAATGTAGTGACACATCCCAAATCCTCCAGTTAACAACCCAAACCCTACAATTAATAAGCAGGCCTGAGAAAGAACAAGGAGGCTGATCAGATGTTGTGCTTCTGCCTTAGACTGTGTCCTGGTTTAGACTGGGAGGAACACAGGCTTTGGTGCTGGAAAGAAGAGGAAGCCAGAAAGGTGACATTCCAAAAAGAAAAAGTGACCTTGACAAGAAGATTACATGAAAAGACAGTGGTGGAGATTCTGGCTGGAGCACAGATCCTGGACATGTGCATAGATCCTGGAAGTCAGTGAGCTGCGTGGAGACAAATACTTGGGGATGTGCAGGGAAACAACTGCATAGAACAGCAAGAACTGAAAGAACTTTCTGCCTACCTTGCTCAGGCTAGCAAAGATCTTCCTCTGGGAAGGGAGAGTCAGGTGAACCTATAAAGCTTGGAGGAGAGCAAGTGAATGCATGTGAGATAATCAGGCTGGGTAAAAGCTCTTAAATAAACCACAGTATCCACTGCTTGTTCTTGTTTACTGTTGTGCCAAGGACAGTCTGCTACACTCTATGTGTAGTGGGGAAGAAGTGGTTCCCTCACAGAATGAGGACAGGCACCATTCAGGTTTGGCATTTGTTCTCGTCACTGTAATGTTTTTAAGAAATAAATATATGCAATTAATTTTAATGTCTGGGACATGTGATTGACAGTTCAAAGGGAACAGCCTCTGTTTCTCACATAGTTACCATTATAATTGGGAAAAGCTAGCAAAGTCTGTGGAATTAACTTTCTGTTATGATGGTTAACAAGGTGTTAATTGGTATAAATGGTGTTCTTTGCAATGAAAAACTTTTCTCAGAATAAGCAGGACAGAACCCTCAAAGTTTTTGGAGAGACATTCAGTATGACTCATCTGGCAGGAATTTAAAGTGGGAAGCTGGAGAAGAGAGAAGGCAAGAGAATGAGTTAAGGTAGCTTCTTCAAACCCTTTCAGTTTTTAGGGTGGGATTTTGATTTGCAAAATGTTGAGGATCTTTAGAAATGCTAAGATATACCTCCTGTATGAGGGGGAAAAACCCAACTCTTCCTGCACATAGGCAGTTTTCTTAGCAACCTGGAATTCTTTCACATCACTCCACAACACTTAATTACCATTTCTCTGTATCTAAGCATGCCAATAAGGCTGAAGCCAGAGCCCGGCTCAGCTATATTGGATCTGATCAGAGGACCAGGATTCATTAAGCTACTTAGGTCAGTGGGAGCACCGGGAACCAGGGAATAACACTGGCAATTTACTGCTCCCTTGGCTCAGCTTCAGCCCGGTTTGACCTGTCCTTGCCTCTGTGATACGATGGAATATTTCTTGCAGGTGGCAGCTTTTTGCTGGACTCACCTTTTTTCAAGCAATTATTCATCCATAGCTGTGTATTTTGGACAGTAATATGAGCAAGTATTAAGGGCTGATATTGACTGTTGGAATAAAGTTATCAAACACAGCTTTGAGAGCTGCTAATTAGAGTTTAGATGCAGATGAAAACCCCTTTTGGATGCTATGCAAAGTTGGATATTGAAGCGTAACTTGCACCTGGCAACCATCCCTCAGGCTCTGGCCTTTGTTGAAGGTCACAGTGAAATAGATTTGCTGTTGAAGAAGATTAATATTGCTTAAAATTGCTTAAAAATGGGCTTGCAGCACATTTCATCGGAAGATTTCAAAATCCTTACAGAAGTGGGCTTGCCACACGTTTTCCCCCCTCTCCACTGAAAAAGGGGGCAGAGATGAAGTTCACTGTATTGCCCACATTTCTGCAGTCAGCCAGAGGGAAAACCAGCAAGGTAATCAGTCTTAGATTTTAATGAGGTATTTGCTTCACATATAATTTAAGAAATGCAAGCCATTTTTATAGGCTATTTTTCAACATCACTGTTTCGATGGGACCTTCTTCAAGTGTCTCCCTTAGACCTCAGTGGTAAAACCTCATTCCTTGTGCACAAGAGGACATGATAGACATAATTTTCTGTTTCTTTCCTGTTATCCTGATATTTCACTTTCTAGACAAAAGAATTAAAGAAGCATTAATCCATTCAGTTCTCAAAGGAATATTTCATTTGATGCCTCTCTGCAAACTGATAGTGAACAGTGAAAATGAAGAGAAAAATAGAAAAATCTCCAAAGTGGGCAAGCAGTTGGATGAAGAACATGCACAAGATGTGGCATTTGAAAGAGAAACATCTAGCTGGAGTTTGTTAGGGGAGTACATCAATGATTAGTTTATTTCTGATCTTGTTTATCACTTTCATTAGCAACCCTGGCATAAAAAATAGATCGTGCTAATGAAATTTCCTGATGACACTCCACTGGGAGACAAGTCAAAACTGCAGTCCATCTTAGTGGTATAATTTAAAACTCACCTGCCCTTTCTGAGTACATATTTGTATCTGTGCTTTTTAAAATTTCAGTGGGAAAAAACCACTCCTTATGTTCCTCTATTTTTTCTTTCCCTGGACATATTAAAGGTTTAGTTTGGCCCAACTACTTGAAAAATTTATAATTTTAAGGTATCTGTCAAGTTGGAATTCATTAATTTCTCCTGCCAAAACCCAAATGAATAATGTGACTTGATGCAAGAGCTCCAAGTGAGGGTTACAGATAATTATTCATTCTCAAGACTTTGGCTATAAATCATTTCTACTGTGCAGTCTATCTGCTTATGTAGCACCACCAGCTTCATATTTCTTTGTTTCTGATGTAAATAATTTTCAATGATATAAAATGTGAGAGGGAACATGTTTGTGTTGAACACAGGTAACTATTACCAAAAGACATGAAAGCCTTTAAAACAAGAGTTATAGGGGCATCTAAGTGGCAATTAGAATCCTTTAAAAATTCATTCAGATTTAGTGAAACATTGCTGACAGTCATTCATAAAAGTAATTGCCCTGTGCACATGAAAAATTTAAATGTGGTAATTTAGTAATGAATCTGAGCTGTCAGAAGGCATTTTATGGGTAATCAGACATTCCTGAACACGGAGCAGTGACTGAAGAAAATTGAATAATAACTTTGTGGAGCCAAGATTATCTAAAATAAGTGGTTTTTTTTTTTTTTTTCTGGAAGCAAACAAAGAAACCTATGATTTTTAGAAATGCAGTACACTGTAAGTCGATAAGGGTAACCACTGGAAGCAAATAAAGAATCAATTGTGGAGTTACATTGGTTCAGATTAATCATTTCAAGTAGCAGTCTTTGAGAAGTGTATACTTCTAGATTCTCAGATACTCCCCGTGCAGATGCATTATCCAGCCCCCAGGAAGGGGAAGCAGGAACTCTCCATTACAGCTTGCAAATCGCTTTGTCAATTTTGAAAGAGAAAGCTCAGTTCTTCTTTCATTTTACTTGGATGAAACTGCTGACTGTACTGCATTTAAATTCTGTTTCCTCTAGACGAAGGGAGGGTATAGCTGGCTGTGTGTTTTTGCAGGGCACATTGGGGATATTTTGGAAGTTTAGTTGGAGCTGCTGATGCATAAGGAATGCAAACCTGTGCCTTTGGATGTGGTAACAGTTCACTGCCACTCCTAGCAGGTGTTAATGGACTGAAAATGGACAAGAGCACCTTTGAATCTCTCACACCCCGCGTCTCTAAATCACTCTTTGTAGAAATCTCGTGGTGTTTGTCTCGGTTGTGTTACTGCTGTTGTTTTTGACCTTGTCTAGGTATTTCTGGGAATTTTGAAGTTGTAAGACTGGGAAGAAAACTTTTCCAAAAATCAGATCCATTTGGGATTGCTGCACTGTTCAAGTATCCCTTGAACCAGCTGCGAAGGTAAACACAGGTCTGTAGTCAGAATTGACTTGCCAATTGGTCAAAAAGAAACGGCCTTGTATTCTAGTTCATAGATTGAGTGTTTAAAAATGCTGATCTCAGATGCTATTCCAATATTGGAATAAATACCATTAGATGTTAATTCCACTTTATGTTGTTTATGCATCTGGTGTTCCTTTTCCTAACTTCTGCTGTTTACTGAGTTTATTGAATGCTAAATGAGGCCAGCTCAACTCCTATTTCTGTTTTACTTTAATTTATGTTTTAATGAAAGGAAGTTTTCAGACAAAACAAGAATGTGGGTTTTTTGCAGTACAGAAAATAAAATGTATTTGTATTAACATACGGGGTTTTTAAATCACAACCTGTTTGTGCCCTCTTTATTTGCTACAAAGGTTAAATATGGGCTTAGATCAACGTGACAGTTTCTGTTTAGTACTGTGAGAATGAATGTAAAATCTTTTGGAAAATTTCTACCATAAAAAACCATTAGACATAATTAGCAAAATAATATCTCTCATGAGAAATGATAAGATGAAATATATAATTTGGCAAGAAGTAGCTCACTCCGGTGTTAAAGCTTTTCAATACTGTCTCCTTTTCCCATAGATCATTTAGAAGACTGATCACCACTTGGAAGGAGCTGTGATATTGAGTCTGTGTTCTTATTCTGCACTCTGGAATGGGGCCCTGCTCCCTCATCCTGGCTCTCTGGTCAGTCTCCCCACCCCAGGCAAGAAAATGAGGATAGTGCTGAGAGGAAGCACCTTGAAGATAATTTCCTTTCATCTACAGCTGCAGTGTTTGGCCGTTCTGAGGTGTGCAGAGCTATAAAACATTTGATAATCCCAAGGGTGGGGGAGAAACTGAAGGACATCTCTTGAGTTTGATGAAGCACTGAGGAGAAAGAACAGTGAAACAAAGATTATTTATAGAGGATGCCTGCCAAATCAAAGCCCAAGCTTTAATTACGTCTTTATACGCTGTAGCCCTGTTTAATAAAGACTTAAATGCAGTTATTATTTAGCTATTTGACTTGTTAGCATTTTGCCTTTTTTGTGCAAAACCTGGCACATGTTGATGTGATCAGCTATGAGTAAGAGGATGGTTGGAGGCTGAAAATCACTCAAGGACATGTTCTCATTTAACAGAGCCCTTTTAAATCTGTTGTGGTTCTGTCTGCTTGTGAGGCATTCTCTGATGGTCATAGACTGTTTTGTGTCCTATGACTGCATGGTCAGACAGGAAGACTTGGTATTTAAAGGGAATAGGGAGTGGGTAGAAGCTCTTTGAGGTGTATGGGAATTGAGGGGTTGCTCTTGGTGTATTTTTTATGCTTGGGGTTTGATTTCTGTCCATTTAGGCAGAATGATCAACACCAGCACCTTACCAATTCAGTTGAACCTCATAAGTAATCTTGTCACTTCAACAGAGACTCCAAGGAAGCCCTGCTGGGCTTGAATTCCTGTTTCTTTTAGGTAGTCTTTATCTAGGTCAGTTGAAGTTCTTGCTTGGAGCACTGCACTTCCCTGTCATTGCTGTTGGATTGACAGAGACAGTTTTCAGTTTTTAGCCGTCAAATGCTGCAAAACAGTGGTGCCCTTTAGGGTTTCTCTAAGGTCTGGCAGGAGCCTCTGGTCCTGCTTTCAGTCCCTGTAAAGGAAGTTTTATAGGCAAGTTCTTGCTACAGACTTAGGCCTTTCATTTTTTCACTCCTTTCTGTCAATATTGCAGTGCTTCAAAAGGTTTCTCTTTGACCTCATGTCTCAGCTCCACCCCTACTATTCATTTTGGCCATTTGAAATCCTGTGCCAGTTGGTGCATTGTTGTACTGAGAATGAGCTGTGGCTCCCTGGATGGCAGCACTGACATCTGTGCTTATGGAACAAACAGCTGGTGCAGGTGTTCAGGTAAGGAGGATGGGGTGAGAGCCATCCATTGTTGTTCTCCCTTGGACACTGGTGGCTAAATAGGGACCAAAGGGAGTCACAGAGCCCTCCCCACCAGCGAGTCCAGTCATTGTCTAAAGTTGAATGGTCTGCAAATTCCCTTTCTTTTCTATGTTGGCTGATTGCAGCATGTTTTAGAGAAGAAGTGTGCTTTTTGTCCCATGGCTGCTTGGTCTTCAGTCACTGTCAGCTGGAGAATTGGCAGGGCATTGACAAGGGTGCTGCTTTCCTAAAGCTCACCAAGGTCTGTACCCTGGTTTTTGGGAGCAAATAGTCTGGGAGCAGTTTTCAAACTCAGTTAGAAATTACAGCCTTTATTCTACAATGAAGGCCAAATGAATGCTGTTCAAAATTGGAGCTGCCTTGTGTTGCTTTCCTCAGAGAAATGCATCTGCTCTGGGTTGGGGTTTTTTCCACCATTGGCACATTTGTTTGTGTTGCACAGGGATCTGGGTATGTTGTGAAGCTAAATCTTCCCTACCAAGCAGCAGCTCTGGCTCAGCTTTGGTGGTTATTTAAAATCTCGGAAGAGAATCATCAGCTGCTCCAATTGTACATTCAAACACACAAGGTGATATGCTAATTGGGCTTTCATTAGTGCCTGGCTGACGTCACCAACAGATAGAAAGGGGCTAAGCAGATGAAGTACTTTTCCACTCTTGAGCTGGTACTGATGCAGCTATGTATTATAGCTTCTTTTTTTTTTTTTAATTTGGAGAGTTCTAATTTTCTGTGTGACTGCATCTGTGCACTGTAGCATTCAAATATTGCCCTGGTGTATTACAGTCAGAGCTGAGCTTTTTATGAAAAAGGGAACAGAGGCTGTGAAATTCCTTTTTTTTCCCTGTAAGTGCTATTGCTGTCTCGGGTAGATTCAATTAGGTTAGACAAGTAAAATTTCATGATTTGACTCATCACTGCTGTTCACATATGAGATCATATCTGCATAGTTAGGCACTTTGTGTCCTCTGAGAAACACAGATACCGTGGATAATAAGCAGCTGTGTGTCATTTAATGAGCAAATGAGAGGCACAGCCCTGCTTTTCCAGGAGGGTGCCCACTGTGTGAACTCAAGCAGAAATTGTAGCTGAATTTAAACAGAACCTGTTCTTTTTTTCAGAGCTGCCAGTAGAAACCTTTGCAAACTGAGAAGCTTTTACGTAGCAAGCAGCTTTAGCAATAGAGTACATAATGGATCTATATTCACATTGCGAGGTATGATACTGCATCAAATGTCCATCAGAAGGGCTGTGTTCCTATTTTCACCTCCAGAGGTGAAATACTTCATATCTTTATGCCTCTGCTACCCCATCACCTGTACAATAAGGACAGTATCTGTAGCTCCCTTTGTAAAATGATTTGCTATGACAAGTTTAAGATGAGCTAAATCTGCATCTTCAAGAATTAAAAAATTGCATTTTGGTCATGATAACTACTACATGTAGCTTAAGAAGGAGTAGATTTGCTTGATAGGAAACCATTTTTACTCAGCTGTAAATGAAATAAGTTGATATTATTAAATGTAATCAAATACAGTTGGTGTTGAAAGTGGATGCTTGTAAGTTGAAGAAATATTTTTTCTTATAATAAATTAACTCAAATGTAATAGAAAGGATAAGAATAGAAGGGAACTGATGTTGGAAAGGCCATAGCAATACCATTAGAATTATTTCTTTTTTAAGCCAGAAATTGAGAGTGCAGAACTATTTATTGCTTTAACTTCAGCAAAAATATAGTGACAGCAGGGATCTTGTTAAACTGGGACACATATTTCAGTGACTAGAAACCTATTGTAATCACAATTACAGAGATGTGATCTTAGGCTTTGGTCCATATGTCTGTCTTAAAGAGGGTTATTAATGCTGTTGGTTTGTATCCAGCTTGCAGACAAAATTAACTAAATATTTTCTTTTTGCTTCTGTCATTAACTGGGGTGCATAGATGGAATGGCTGGGGCTGTCTTTCTCCTTAGTTCAATTATTAGATCTCTATTGTTTCTCAAGTATAAAAAAATCTGACAACACAGGATGAAGAATTATTCCAAAGCCTGTCAGTGGGATAAACAAATGAAATTCATCATGAATTTAAATGCAGCCATGTATTACAACCTCACTGGACCTTTTTCCTATGTAAATGCTGTATTTTTTGGAAACATGGGCAAGGGCAAATTCAAGGAGTTGCTGAATTATCATGAGCTCCTATTGTAGTTAATTTACTTCTCCACCATCTCACTGGGGAAGAGCTAGGTAAGGTCTTTACTGAGGAAACAGGCACAGTGGGAGGGCAATTTATAACTCCTTCCACTCTTTCGAGCAGGACCACATCCCTGGGTAATGAGCACAGGAAGTGAACCCAGGGACTGCCATGCCTGTGCTCAGTAGTAACAGCAGGGAGTTCTCTTGCAGGTGTTGTGTTTGCTCCATTTCTGCCTAGGAGCTGTTCGTGAATTGCTTTATGATTGCTGTCACTGGGGTACTCAGGGTCTCAGAAGAGGGGACTGTAGTTTCAGTTGTCAGGGACCTGCGAAGGTAAACACAGGTCTGTAGCTCAAATATGAATAGAGATACACAGGAAATAACTCCAGCCAGTAGTGATGTGTTTTAATCTTTATAAATGGAATTCTTCCCAGGAGAAGCAAAAATTGCTGTTAATGAAGATAGTCTTCCTTAATAATCTCTTCTCATGAAAACACTGACTATTAATAGGGGATGGCTGTTGGTGAGCCAGAAGCAGCTTGTTTGCCCACCAGATGGAGCTAATAAATTCTCTCCAGGCTGGCCGGGAGCTAGTGAGTGCTCCAAAATTTCCTACCCTGGGGTCCTGCAGTGTAGTTGATGCCAGGGTTTATTGCCCTCTGTGTGACCCTCCCTGCGGCTCCCAGCTCAGAGGCGAGGGCAGCTGGGCTGGGCTCTCCCAGCAGCTGCTGCAGGGAAACACAGGCTCTGCTGTGCTTTAGTCCATCAGGGTTTCCATGTTAGTTTATGCAGGTTTTTTCCTCATAATGCTGGTATTAGCTCCACAATTTGCTGAGGGGATAGACATGGGAGGTTCTCTTAATACAGCAGAGGAGAGGTGCTGTGTATGTCAAGGCTGTTGGAGGTTTATGAGACCTTGGTGGTCCTCCGAACTGTGCCATGTCTCCTCTGAGGTGACAGCAAACCTCACTGGTTGTCTTTTTGATGGGAGTTAAAGGCCTTCCCTCCACCCTAAGATGAGCACCACCTTTTTCTTTCTCGAAGGAATGTGCTACTAATGGTTTATACCCAAGGATTAGTAACTGTGGCAGTCCTTGTGTCCTCTCCTGGCTGAGTGCTCTTGAAAGCCGACAACCAGGTGTAACGTCACCTAAAGAGGAGTTCATTTAAAATAAGATTAAATAATTGTGGGGAAGGAGGGCAAAGGTAATTACACCAAGCAGCCAGGTATTTAACTTCGTTAGCTCTTTTCTGCTTTAAAATTTACTGGCCATTTACATAGCTTGTCTCAAGAATTTTATTCTTATTTTTGGTCAGTGGTGTGATTGTTGGTTACATGAGATGTTTATTACAATGAAGCTTTTAAAGCTTTTGGTTCTCACATTTGAAGGGTTAAAATGGAGTGGAGAGAAAGGTTTAATTGAAAAAAAGTTGCTCTTCTAATTAAAATTACTTGTCAATATATTTTTGAATCTGCTTATTAGTGAAAAAAATAATATAAATGACAAACTACAGATAAAGAAACATAACAAGGAAGAAAGCAGCTTATGTACTGTTTTATAGGAAATTTCATTGAGTATATCTGGAGTAGAATAATAGGAGGACTTAATGCACTTATTCTTGAGGTAAAAGCACTTGAATTAGGTTCTGCCTCTAAAAATCCTACTTTGGACTCCTGGAGTAGATGGCTTAATCAGAGATTATGTTCTAGATGCAATTTTTTTTCTTCTCGCAATAAAGATTGTTGCAGTGCATGTTTCAACCCTTCAGTCAAATGTACCGAGTTTCTAAGTGCTTAGCCTGTTCCTTCCCAAACCC
>JBBMKD010000145.1:17343485-17374880 GCA_037834095.1 Argya squamiceps
AATATGCATGAACTTAGTTCTGTACCCTATTTAAGTGTGAATGCAGCCTGAAATAAACGAGACATATACTTATTAATCACATTGATTAATCTCTATGATCTCCCACCGACTGTAACAGTTTGTTATCCTGTGTGCTTTGAAAAGTAATCTGTCTTTTTTTTTTTCTTTTGGAAAATTAGGTACAAACAGTAGAAATGGTATATTTATAGCTAAGTGGAAGTTGGGTATATTTAATTATTGGAGTAGTCTGAGAATCTTGGATTACAAATGCTGTGGAAGCTATGGAAGCCAGTTTTCTTCCTCCTGGTTTGTGGGCAGTATCATTCTGCCTCGCTTTTTCTATATCCTCTGTCTGAAGGGAGAGAAAAATGATGTATGGGTGTCTCAGGTAGATGGTCTGGTAAAATGGAGAATGATTTCCACTTAAAAGAACTGACTAAAGATGTTTCTTAAGATGGGGCCATCATCTTGGATTAGTCTTTGGTATTTTATAGTGGCTTGCTAGAGAAAACAACTCTTGTGAAGTGTAAGGTAAAGAAAGTCATGGTGGACATTTTGTTTTAATGTATTGTATGAGTTTATGAAAACTCATTACTCCAGTGCTAAAAATATTGCCAAGTAGCCCTTTTAAATGTAATTAAATCACTCTTCTTCTGATACTAATCCCTCTTTTTCTGATACTAGTCCATCAGTCTAAAGACTGCCATTGTTTTTGATGATGGTGAGAAAAAGAGTATGGAAACAGAGGACTTTTGATTTGAAGGATGACGCTGAAATTACAGAGTGAAGCTGTAAGTTACAAAAATCATGGAGACGAGGGTAGATTTCACCTTTGGTTTCCACTAGAACAGTTTGTAGATTGTGAGTATGTCTCTGGTTATGGAGGATGTACTGTAAGAGATGATTTTCTTACAGTAATTCAGGAAACTGGCTTCTGGCATGGTGAATCAGAGGAAGTTGTACCACAGACTTGATCAGAGCGCTACTTATGACCAGGATATGAAAGGTATACAACTGATGGGGAAAAGGGCAGCATGGAAATATGAAAAAACTCTACCACATTTTATGAACCCCCAAACTGTCATTTTTGCTCTCAGTTATTCGTGCATGCACCCACAGTTCTCTGTGCTATTTTAAATGTCCATATGACACAAATGGCACAGTGTCAGGAAACACAGAGCTGTTTTTATAATATACTATTTGCAAGAGCTACTATGTCTCCCTCACAGGGGAGTGAGAAGCAGAACTATCTTTCTATACATTTCTAGGGTCTTTCTTTTTATTTAAACTGTGCTATCAGAGGAGATAAGAGTTGCTAATTGCATGTGTTCAAGTTTGGCTTGGAAATGTTAAGTAAACTGGGCTATTTCAAATGAAAATGTAGCAAAGGATTTGAAATTTAAATTGTAACATGGAAAGAATGTGACGGGGTCTATTCCAAAAGGAATGGTTTAAATGAGGAAGTGGTTAGAAGCTGGGACTGGATCTCCAGAGAGCTGGGTTTGGGTCCTGGCTCTGCTGCACATTGCCTGCGTGACAAATCACTTCCTAACTTGCTCATGGATTTCACCCTTCATTCTGACTTTGTGCTCCCTGGTATAGTCACCAAGTCCCAGTGCAAGGGTTTTGGTGTGGGGCACAGTGGGCCCTCTTCTCATCTGAGGTCTCTGAATGGACAGATAGTTTGGAGAATAAATGGTGACAATAATCAATGTGTCTGAAATTTATTCAAGAATTCATCCAACTGAGTGTTTTGGACTATTTGGAAGAATGGCATGCAAAGCGATTTTCCAGTGAATGACACTTTTGGTTATCCTATACCATCCAAGTAAGCAGCCAGAAATTAGTGCTATCTGAAGGAAAAGGGGCTAAATTGAACTTGGGCTGACTGGCAGTAATGACTAGAGAATAAATGCCGCTCCCATTCCAGAACATGGAGAAACTTGGAAGGACTGTGGTAAATAGTCCAATTTCAGTGCTTTGATATTTCTGTTTCCCAGCCCTATCCAAGATCTTGAATGTGAATGTCCATCAGATGCAGTCATTTTAATGTAAATATTCTGGCTTGACTGCATGGAAAACCTCAATCTGCCTTCACACTGTCACTGCTCATACCGGATTAAATAATCAGGCCAAGGCCAAGCTGTTTCAGCAGCAGCAGTTAAGGATGATTAGGAAGAGATTGGTGTTGTTTTAACTACAGGAGGTTGGAACATGATTGTGTTGCCTGCCCAACAAGACACTTCCTTGATTACAAATAATCAGGTAGTCTAAGAAAGAAGAGGATTTCTCATTAAAAAGCTTGTAGTAGCTCTGTCCATGAATAATCACTCAGATAATTATTGTCTTTTTCAAATATTAATTAATGTTAGTCTTGAAACAGTACTTCTTTCTTTATGTATTATTAAATTATTTATGTGTTACTTTGTAACTCTGCCTTGGTTATCTTGAAGTTGTCATGCCAGATTTATCAAGAAGAGGCATTGGATAAATCCAATGATGCTATCTAGATACATGCCTGACCCAATCCACCATGGCTAGGTAATAATTGATAACTTTTTTCTTTTTTTCAGTGTCTTGTATTTGTTTGGATTCAGTTTTATGACTTGGTATTAACCAGTCAAACTTATGAATAAAGTTAATGAATTTATTTAAATGAGAGTCTGGAGGATTAGCTACTTTAGGGGTTCTCTCTGATCACTGTTCTTATGTTTAAAGAAAAAAAAAACTGATAAAGTGAGTATTTTTGACAGGCTCAGCCTTTGATGCTTTGAAGTGTTGATAACCCTGTTGATCCTACATTAGTGAGGAATTATAGTAGCCTACTCTTGGATGGATAATGGAAATTTAAAAAGTGATGCTTTTGCATCCTTGGGACATAATGGTTTGCCATTTCACAGAGAGATTAGTGAAGGCAGTAATCCAAGCTGCCCAAAACAGACTGAGGCTTTGTAGCAAATTTGTGGCTTGTGAGGTTTTCTGCCTCCCCTGTTTCTGTTATTGTGGGACCAAATAAAGGCTGTTGTGATCACAAACTTTTTCTTTTGCTGCCACTTGGGCCAAAATGTTGTAGTCTTCTAAATGTGGGTGAATTTACGTGTCCTCACTTTCATCTTTCAGTTTGATGAGTTATGTTTGTATGGATTTATAGATTTATCACAACCTTAGTGGTATGCAATGAGCTCCTATGTGAAATCTACACAGTTTAAGATTTAAAAAGTTGTGTTGACAACAGTTGGGTTCTTCTAGGAATTGTACTGCTGAATGGTTTGATCTTTAAAAATCTGTCCTTGTTTAGGCATCTCGGTAGGAATTTGAGAGTCTGCAGTTGGACACATGAATATGAAAATTAACAGTCAAAATGTAAGAAAATTAAGAAAGGTTCATTGTAAAGGAAAAAGAATTAAGTTTGAGGTTAAAGAAGGCTCAAGACAATAGGTAAAAAAGGGACAGAAATTGCTAAGTAAGCCAGAAGTGACCAGCGCTTTTAAGAAGACTAGATTTTAAGCCAAGATCTCTGAAATAGAGATGAGAGCAGGCTTGCAAGTTTTAACTGCATTTTTTAAAATTTTTTTTTTGTGATAGAAGATGTGTACTTTTGATTAAATGGTTTTAATCCCATCTGGGGTTGAAGTGACAAGTCCTGTGAAATCCTATTTTATTTTTAGCATCTATGTGGTGAGTTGGTTCAGAGCATATTTCTCCTCCTTGTCCCTGGAGAGCTGTCTGTTTTAATATACTTGATTTTCCTCCCAAGTATGCTCTGAAATATGGGCTTTTCTCATGGGCACCTTTTTCACAGTGTTGCTTTGATCTCTTGATAAGATCAGTTTCATTGGTTAAGCAGGTTGGGGAAAATCATGATGTAGAGAAATGAAGTAATAGAAAACAGATCTGCTGTAAGATTAAGGGCTTGGCAAGTACTGCTGTTTACTGTACTGATAACCAAAAAGCTTTTTGTTCCCACATTTAAACAAGATCCATCTTACAGCCACATCTGCCTCAGAATATTATTTTTGCCACCATGTTAACTAGAAAAACAGTTTTGTAGGAGTGAAAATGAAAGTATTCTTGTTACCAACAACTTACATTTTGTTTTTGCATATTTATACTTTGATCCAATTTGCTATCTTATCAGAACAGCTGAAGGGCTTGTGCAAGGCAAGAGCATGGTTTAATCTGAAACTATGGTTTAAGATATTTTTAGCTTTATGAATTGATTGCCAGAAAATCAGTCTGGTCACTGATGTATTCTGTAGTGTCAGAAAAGCTCTGTTTGCACATGGCTGTGGCTGAGGAAGGTGCTGCTACTGACAGTGCTTTCAGTTGTTCACACCATTTGTACACCTCAGGTGTGCCCTTGACTACTGCTGAGTGGACAGGTAGCTTAAATGGGAGTTGCAAATACCTGTCACAATTGAGATTTTGTTCACGGTAAAATCTGGGAAAACATTTCTTCACTGTCTTCATTTTTCATCAGCAGCTTGAGGCACCTCAGTTCTGCGAGCCTCTGAGAGTGTAGACCAAGTTTTAATTCATGTCCTTCTCTTGTGGTTTTCCAAACTGTGTTCTTCTGTTTTAATTAAATACTTAATCTATAACACTGAAAAATAATTGTATCAAAAGAAAATAGCTTCCCTGGGGGCTTTTTTCTGGTGCTGTCCAATGCTTTATAAGTCATTGCTAGGAGAGCAGTGCCAGGATGATGTATGGATTTAATAGATCAGCATGATGAGGTGGAGCTGGAAGAGAGAGGGTTGGGTTTTTTAACACTGTCTTCCTACAGTCTGGTTTCTAGGTTAATTTCCTTGTGAAGACCTGGCCAGTTGGGTCAGATGTATACAAGGCAATTAGGAGAATAAAGTATTTCAGTTGGTCGAGTTTGTTAGCGTAATAGGTTCCTGAGTAATTTTTTCCACAGCTATTGAGATGCCTTTAGGATCCTTTACATCCGTTCTCAGCAGAGCTAAAGGAACTTAGTTTTGTGGACTTATATCAATGCACATCATTTTAAGCTCATAATAGTTTGACTTCTGAAAATGGTACATACGCGCCTAAGTGCTTAAGAAAATGTGACGACGATTCTCACTGAAAGTTGAAAGGATTTAGAATTTCAAAAGGCAAAGTACCTTCTGAAAATGGCACATTACTACTTCCTGTATTCAGGAAGCTGTGGCTTGCTTGTCAACCTGGTTTTGCTCTAAGAAGATCAGAAGTCACACCAGCCCTCATCTGTTACCAGGTTTCACACATGAGGATGAAATGTGAACATCCAGTCAAAATTTGGTTTTCATTTTCAGTGAAGTCTTATTTTAGTCAAAGTGAGAAAGGCCAGTTTGACCATGGGTTTTCTCAGATCACATTTTTCTGCAGATCCGTGGGCCTTTGCCCACTGTCAGAAATTCCCCAAGAACCACAGCAACCCTCTAGTCATTACTGTTGTAATCAAATGTAAATCATAATTACTGATTATCTGCATGAGGGGATTGAGGGTACCCTCAGTAAGTTCATGGACAGCACCAGTTTGGGTGGCAGTGTCGATCTCCTTGGAGGGCAGGAAGGCTCTGCAGAGGAAGTTGGATCAATGGGCTGAGGGCAGGGGTGTGAGGTTCAACAAGGCCAAGTACCAGGTCCTGCGCTTTGGCCACAACCCCGTGCAGAGCTATGGGCTGGGGACAGAGTGGCGTGGGGGTGCTGGGTGACAGTGGTTGAACTTGAGCTGGTGTGTGCCCAGGTGGCCAGTGGTGTCCTGGCCTGTATCAGCAGTAGTGTGGCCAGCAGGACCAGGGCAGAGATTGTCCCCCTGTGGTCAGCTCTGGTGAGGCCACACCTTGAGTGCTGTGTCCAGTTCTGGGCCCCTCACTTAGAAGGGACACTGAGGTATTGGAGAGAGTCCAGAAAAGGGCAACTGAGCTGGTGAAGGGTCTGAAGCACAGGTCCTGTGAGAGCAGCTGAGGGAGCTGGGGGTGTTTAGCCTGGAGAAGAGACAGCTCAGAGGACCGTATTGCTTCACAGCTGCCTGAAAGGAGACTGTAGCTTGGTGGGGCTTGGTCTCTTTTCCCAGGCAGCCAGCTACAGGACAAGAGGACACACATCCTCCAGCTAGACCATGGAGCATCAGGAAGAATTTTTTCACAGCAATGGTTATTGAGCACTGGAACAGGCTGCCTAGGGAGGTGGTGGAGTCACCATCCCTGGAAGAGTTCAAGAGATGACTGGATGTGGCACTTACTGCCATGGTTTAGTTATCATGGTGGTGGTCAGTCAAAGGCTGGACCCTGTGATCTCAGAGAGCTTTTCCAGTGCTAAATGATTCTGTGATTATAGCTTTAGGGATGAGCTGCAGACCAGTTCTCATTAGTTCCTGCAATCCAGTCTCAATTGCTTTGGTTGAGATGTTGTAGCTGTTTGTTAAAGACAAACTTGCTTTGTGTCTTCATACATCAGAGAGTGCCAAATGGAAGACACAGATTACAGGAGGAGAGTCTGTAGGTGCACACACAGAGAGAAGATTTTCTGAGCAAATGTTACTGATGCTGACACTATGGTATGATGTCATGGGCAGAGGACTTCCAATAAGCAAATAATGTAAAATACTTCTTGTCATTTATAGTGGGATTAATCAGATAAGAGGCTTTTCAAATTGAGGATGCCCTTTTCATGAGCTTTGAACCCAGATCCTGGAGCCTTAACAAATCTTGCTGCAGGCAGGAACAGCTTTAGAGCACAAACGCATCTCCACAGTAGATAAGATTACCTGATTAATTTAAGCTCATAAAACAAAGGTCCTGTTACTGTAAAAACTTGTCATGGTTGATTTTTGAAGGTCACTTTCTGCTTTGGCAACAGAGAAACTGTGCTTGTGAAAGGAAGAATCATGTTTGAATGGGGAGGCTACACAGAGGCATAAAAAGAGGCATAAAAAGCTGCTCTGGCATTTGCCAAAGGTCCCAGCAGTCCCTTTAGAGAACATTCAGGATGGACCCTTTTCCCCATCTGTTCTGACTGGTTTCTCTCTCTCGTTTAGACTTGTTTTTTTCTGATGAAGTTGTGCTGTTGCTCAAGTTAAACATGAAATAACCAGTTGACCTGAAGTAGTTGAAGTATTTCTAAAGCATTTACTATTCCTGGTGAAATACATGGGCAATCAGAAACCACAGTGCTCTGTCTTGTCAGGTTGGGATGGATTGCATGGGAGGGAGAGGGTTGTCCACTGATGCACCAGGACTGCTGCTGGCAGCAGGTGTGGATGGGACTTTCATACAGGGGTTCTTTTTAGATATTTTTCTCAGATTTTGCCTGAGAGGAATGCAATCCTATCTTGAAAGACATGAAAAAAAGGAGAAAACACTGGATAGTGTGATGGTCTCATTTGATCAGATCCCAGACACAACCCATCAAAAGGTGGGATGCAGATGCAGATGAAACAATATTGGGATTCTCTGTTGTTGAATAATTTCTCTTTATGGTGGTCATATTCATGTCCTGAACAGGTTAAAAACCGAAGGATTTAAGCAAAATGATCACTATATATAATTTTAAAAGACAGTAAAGAACACATTTTCTTTGATATTTGCCATCTGGCCTCACTGCTCAGTAAAGGCCAAGTCACACTCTTGCATTTGTTAGGAAGAATTTAATATGTGAAAGCCCAGAGCTGATCCTAAATTCCATGTTAAAGTTCCCTGCTAAAAGCATTATTCCTCTGACGATTTACATCACCTGATAGCTTCACAGTGTAGTGGCTCTATTTACAGTGTGTTACTCTGAATTAGGTGCTGCCAACCATCTGTAAAGTGCACTGCAGCTTGTTATCACCTGCTTATAGGCATTAAAAAGACCGATGGACCAGATTCTCCTGTACAGAAAAGCCCCTTTTTGTCACTCTGTCTGGTTTAAAGGGACTCTGAGCTGCAATTACTATGATCTATTTCTGCTTTATGGCCCATCTGTACTTCTGCATTGTGTAAAGAACCCCAGCATAAATGAAAATGAGGTCACTGGGAATCTGGTCATGTTCAGCTGCAAGGTGGACAAAAGATCGCTGTAGAATATTAATAGTAAGGCACTGGTCTACTGTGAACACTGGCCCTTAAATTTGTAATCTATCTTGCTTGCCTTGCCATGAGGAACCCAGCACACAGAGGGGATAGGTGATGTGCCTGCAGCATGCAGCAGAACCTGAGTCCAGTCACCAGAACCAAGCAAAAAGATTTATACTGTTGATGACCAAGGCACGTGTGCAGAATGAAGGATTTTTTGAGCAGAAAGCAGGTTTTTGGTTTTTTTTTTTTCCCCACTGAATTCTCTTTAGAGGGAGGTAAATCTGATCAGAGTGCACTATGGGACCATCAGGGGACAGAGTTGTGGCATGCTATAGGTCAACCCTCTTGCTGATTCCCTGGCACTGCAGCCCTTGATGTCTTGGGAATGAGGGACATTCTGTATGGCTGTTTGCTCTGGAAATGCTGGAGTCCTGAAACCTGAACTCCCAGACAGCAGAGGGTGTAGGAGCTGCCAGAAATTTGCTAACAAACCAGGTTTTTGAATTTTTGAATGGAAATTACCTGTTAACTACAGCTGCGTTGGCCAAACATGTCCATTTCTGCAAAAGATTAATTAATTTGCTGAAATCTGATAAAATGAGAAGTTTCTCAAATTATCCTATTGGTGATGCTCTCAGCACCCACTTCCTGGACTTATTCAACCAAGAGTTCTCTCTGTCTCTTGCTTTTGGCTCCTACATGCACTGAGGGGAAATGTTTCAGCAGATAACTGATTTTTTTCCTGTCAGATGCTCCTTTATCTCCTTTATTAGGCTGTTGGAGCAAAATTGCCAAATTTTAGCCCTCACTGATCATTACTCCATCATATCCCCTGTGCTGTGGGGAACCAAGTCCCCACTGTACTGAGGCAGGAAGGTTGTAAATGAAATGCTTTGACATAGCATTGGCATGTCTGGAAACTGTCACACACCTTGGTTGTTGTGACTCTTAGAGGATAACATCAGTGGTGTAGAAACATTTACAGTTAACTGTGCACCCATATGGAGAATTCCCTGTGATGCTGCTGATGGATGACAGTGTGTCACCTCTGCAATGCTTCAATAGGAGAGCACAGTAAGGGGACTTGAGAACAGCAGTGTGAGCATTTTTGTTGTTTGTTTTCAGGAAGTTGGATGCCGGATCTGAAGCATCCCAGGTCAGAGCCACCTCACCTTGGCTGGGGAGTGCCTCCATGCCCACATTGCCTGTGTGCCACAGTGCTGCTCTGCCCTGCCTGAGGTGCAAGGGCCCTGTAAGGGACTGGGGATGTGGGCACAGAGAAGGAGAAAGGACAGGGCAAACAAGGAGAACACACAGAATGAAGCCCCATTGCGTCTCATTTTTTGCTTTCCGTTTTGCTTGTGGTGCAAGTTAAAGCTGCCTATTCACACCACCCCTCTGTCCTCACAATTTTTAACTTAGGGCTGGAGAGCAGAGTGTGCTCTGGCATTTTTCCTTGTTGCACTTGTAATGTTTTACTCAGTGTGTTTATTGTCACTTTATACACAAAACCAAAGAGAGGTAGGGGATTTTCTGTCTGGAAATGCCTATTTTGAAATAATAACATTCTTCTGCAGTTGCCTGTGGTGCACTCTATTAAGGGCAGCATAGAATAAAACTTTTCAGGACACTCATTTGGGAATACTTGTGTCTCAGCAGTACTTGAAGAGGAAAATCAAATGTTTGCAGTGATTGGGAAAGGCACAGAGAGCAAAATTGAAAATGTCACTGTGTCACTGTATAGATCTGTGATTCACACAGGCTTTGATTACAGTGTGCTCTTCCCCTCATTTCTAGAGGATATATTAAAGCTAGAAAAGGTTCAGAGGAGGGCAGCAAGTATGAAAGTAGACATGGAATAGCTTCTGTGCGAGGAGTGACTCAGAAGACTGTCTTTTCAGTGTGGAAGAGGGAACAAATAGGTACATAGTGGCTGGGTAACTGGCTAGGTTGCCTGGGTCCTGCTGGTGGTGCTTGAAGCCAGAATCTGCCAGCCCTGGCTGAAGTAGGGACTTGATTGATTGATTTCTTCTCTGTGCTGAGGAGCCACAGGGAACCCTGAAGCAGTGCTTAGGTACTATTGCAGCTGGAGTCCAGTTCCTGTGTTTGCAGAATTCTTGTAAAAGTGCGAGGCTCCTGCTGTTACAGCTTGTTCTCCGGCTGCTCAGACAGGGAGGTTGTAGATATGAATTGTAGACACGTCTGGAAGCAACATGACCATTTGCTTTTTCCCCTGCCAGTTCTTTTCCCTTATTTGTATTAAATTGTGCTGGTGAATCCCTGCAGGCAATTGCACCTGTATGTGGCCAGTGTAAACAAAGTGGAAGGTCACTGAGGTGGAACATAAGGTCAACTGAGACAGAGGCATTTTTTCTGCATTTTACAGATATGATTGCCTCTGGTTCACAAGGGAGATTGGTTCGTGCTGTAATCAGCAGTGAGTTCCTTCTTGCATTCTATTACCGGTCCTTCACAGCGATGATATTCTTGCTTATTTCTCTTTTTGTTATTACTATCTGCATTTTTCAACCTATGACTTGGAATTTTGGAATCTTCAAAGGTCTGTCACTGCTTTTGGTGCATGGCCTGTTTCTCAGAAGTGCTGAGATTTAGAAGCTGCTCTTGAGCCCAGTGGAAGGTTTTGTTGCCCATCATTTCTGAAATTATATTACTTCCCAGAAGTTGTTCTGCCTTCTGCCACTCCAGCATGCTCTGCTTTTTACACAGCATTTTCCCCACAGGGAATGTAGGTAGCAGTTACCCACAAATGTCCATCTCATGGTGTAGCAGACATCATTTATTGCTTCAGTGGTCTAGTTGAAGGGTGCTGCTCTCACATCTACTCAGACCCATGTTACAAACCTGGGAAATGTCTTGATTTTCCCTCAGTTTGAAGGATACATCTGTATTTTGGAGAAAGTATGGGAAAGTGGCTCTGTAAAAATAAATGGCATGGGAAAGGATGCATAACTTACAGGTAGGGTAAATCCAGCTCTCTTACCCCACAGCATTTGGGACAGTTCTAATTGTCACTGTCCGGATCCATTGCAGGGTCAATGCTATCCTTAGATCCTGCTCCATCCTGCCATGGCCACATAACAAGGGAAGGACCTTAGAGAGCAGTGTCCAGAAGTACTGAAAGGCAGCAGGTCCCAGTGCTGCCCATTGATCCCTGAGTAGCAACACAGCTTAGGGACACCACACACCTGCCATCGGGCACAAACAGCAGCCTGCAGTGTCCTGAGTGTCCCTTATTTTGCTTTTGACAGAGCAGCTGTCTCTTCTCCTGTCTGCAAAATACAGCTCTTGCCCTGATTAATAAATATGCAGTGAATCCACCTGAACATTTAGGGGGAATATCTTTTTTGCACTTCCCCACCTGCATCCCTGCTGCTTAACAGCATCACTGAGCTGCATCCTGTCCTTCCCCTTCCCTATGCATCTGAAACAACTCTCTCTGGGTAGCTGCAAACTCCTCTCTTTTCAGCAGATGAATAAAACATCACGGCCTTACGTCACTGTAAAACCTGCCCGGCTGTGCTTTTTTAATCCTCTGCTTATTTATTTTCTTATCTGCGACATGCGTCACTAATAGAATTTAATTGTTGTGCTAAAGACTGATGTTAGGCAGGTTTGTTTTTTTCCCCCTTATTGACTGGCTCCTGGATACCACAGGGAAATATTACAGCACATATTTTATTATTCAAGACAATGCTGACGTAGAAGTTCCCTGATTCATCTTTCACCATTTCTCTGACGCTCAAGAAATTTCTTGCCTGCAGCCAGTGTGATAAACCTTAAACAGTTACTGTTACAATGTATGAGATTATAGAAATACATTATTATAAACCAGTGATGTTTTTTGGTTAGATAACTTAACTCATGTTCTCTGTCAGAGTAAGTCTGTGCTCCTAGGCTTTGAAATGCTGAACAATGCAATTCAGAAGGAGAGAGTTTTTATTACCATTTTATTACCATTGTGTCTCAGATGTGACGAATGAATCACAATGAGTTTCTTAGGATGTGCTTGTTCTTGTCAACAAAAGCAAAACATGGTTCATCATGGCAAAGGTAAACTGACCCAAAGTCAGTCCCTATTTGAGAGCAGGATGATGAATCTGGTAGATAGTTGATACATGTTTTAATGAAGGAGTACAGCTAATGTCAGATGGAATCTCCTCAGGTTCCTGAATGCAGGAAGTATGTATGTTTTTAATGGTTTGGGTTAGAGTATTTTCACTTTTGGCTGAAGGTTTGTAAATTTTTGGTGGAAATTTTCTCTCTTGTGCTGTCTAAATTTTATCACCTGGTCCACTTGACTTCTCTTTGCTTGTGTCTAAGTCAACACAAAATTCAGAGAATGGGCTTCTGATCTTAAGGAAATCAATGAAAACATCCTGTTGCCTGCAAGGATACACAGATATTTCATTTGTATGCATCTAGATATCTTACACCAAGTAATTACAGGTTTTGTTCAGCTATTTCCTGTAGTTTTCTTGTCCCTGGATTTTTGCTGTGTCTTTGTCATTCTGCCCACTTGGTCTGTCCTAAAAGTAGGTTTATATATTTTATGGCATATCCTGTTTCTTTTCAGGGATGTTCTAGTCCAGCTTTGTCCCAGATAGCATAAAATTTAAGTAGGAGATCCAGTTTCAAAACCAACCTCAATTAGTAAAAGTCCAGGCTATACATGTTCCAACATGCAGGGAGGAAAAATCTTACTGAGACACAAAGAGCTGAAAAAAAGTAATGATGCTGTTCAGGTTTGGGTCTGACCCCTCAAGGCCTTCAAAAACATAGTTTGTGTTGCTTTTGACACTGTAAAAAACCCCCATTTTTATATATATATATATATATATGGCAAAAGGCAGGTTTTGGCCCTAAATATGTAAAGGTCATTTACCAAAGGTATGGTGTTAACTCCTTTTGGAAATGCAGGCATGAACCAACAAAGGAGGGACAAAGTAGAGCAGCTTTTGGCTAGGCTGAGGGATCTTGCCTTGTTTCCAAAGTCATTCAGACATGGAGGAAGATTCCCACATCCCTGTACCAATATTAGAGCAGAGGCAATTAGAGCACAGCCCTTTCTGCTGGTTGTAGGCCCTGCTCTTTGTGTATGTATCAAGTTTTTGTAAGCTGTGGAGATGTTTAAACTGAGGCCAAGTAAACGAGTGAAGTGCAATGGGAGTTTTGTTGGACCAGGTCCTATTTGATAAGAAGAATGAGATGACTAAGCATGTGCTGAAATTCAATGCTACTCAGTGCATCATCATTTCAGTTGTGTCAATGTTTCCATTATAAATACCTCTTCTCAGGGGAACTTAGCTGCACATCTCATTTGGGGCTGGAAAATTCCATTTAGAGAATGCTATTAATTATTTAAAAATACACATTTGCTTTTTAGGTCAAGATTTTTGAAGCAGTGATGTGCTATACTCGGCAGGAGACAATTCAGAGGTCTGGTTTTCAGGTGGTTACTAATGAGAAAAATAATCCTTCCTCTCTGCCCATCCCATTTTCAGATGCAGCTGCTCTAGTTAAATTTCTGGAGTATTCGTAACTGTGTTCTATTTTTTCTTCCTCTCTTACTTCTTGATGATGACCAGAAGCTCAAGATGGGTGGCTTGATTTGCTTCTCATTAAAAAATAAAAGTCCTAAGATCAGAATATGAGTACTTCTTGGAATAATATTTGAACCTTTTGTATAAAATAAATGGAGGTCACATTTATGTCCCTTCTGCTGCCATTTGCCACTTCTGCCTGCCTGTCCTAAGGCAGTGCTATCTGTTTTTTCAGCTGTGTCCACTTGACATGAGTTGTGCCAAAGACCAGGGTCTCCCAAGCCTCGTGCAGGGTGCTCAAGGCTTATGTTGCTCTTCCAGAACTGTGTGCATGGCCTTGTCCTCCCTCACAAACTGCCCACATACAGCACTGCCAGTGCTGAGGTTTTGTACCTTCTCACCTCTTTGTGTTCCAGACCAGAAGGACAAGAAGAGAGGGGAACTGCATCAGCGCTCGCTTCTGGCAGCACAGCATGGCACAGCTGGGCACGTGGCAGGCCTTGCTAAATACCAGTGTCTGGTCAAGCCATTACAGCTGGTTAGGTTACCATGCTGCATGTAACTGGAGAACCATTTCACTGGCTGTGGGTGAGCAGGAAACCCCCTGGCAGACAGTGGCACTGTGGGATAAGCTACAAAGAACTCAGTGGAACTGATTTTATGACATTCATCGCATATTTTTCCCAAGCAGCACAGAAAGGCTGTAACCCCAAACCATCAGAAACAGCCCAGGCAGTGGTTCTTTGTGTGCAGCAGAAGCAGATTAGCAGATGGCATTTTCTGTCCTTAATCTACAAAGCACATTGAAAATTCAGAAACAGATCTATGTGCCTTAAAAAGACAATATTGTGCCTGGTAAAGTGTCTGTCTCTTGGCTTAATGGCATTTACTTAAAAGAAAGTGCTAGAAGTCATTAGCCAATATTTTTAGGAGCAGCCCCATCCAAAAGTTCAATACACTAGAAAAAGTTCAGGGTAGATGTAAAAGAAATATTTGCAGCTTGACAGATAAATCTGTAGGATGCTATTTTGCTGTGAGCTTTGAGGCCAGAGTAGTAATGTGCTTGCTTGCATATCCCATACTATGAACTCGATGCCCAAGCACTGACACACAGCTGTCTGCCTGTTTTTTTATGGTTTTAACAGTGGACTATAAAACTAACAGTGAGATTTTATCAATGCTGATAATAAAAATAATACATGGGTTTTTGCACTGTGCTTTTCTTGTCCCTAGTGTGCATTCTGGAAATCTGTCTAGCAATATCCTTTGAGAACTGTGGTCAGTGAGAATTTTGAGGCTACTGAAAGTCAAAGATGGGTACTGTATGATTTGTTTCTTGGGCATTAGCTGAATTAGATTGATATATTTTCCAAATCTAGAGATTTCCTGTATTTCAAGGTAAAATGTAACAGAAAATGCAATGCATTGCTCATCATGGGCAGCATGTTATGTTAAACACTGTGCTAGGGAAGTGCAGTTTGTCACTCCTTGGAATGGCAAGGGGCTGATAGGCAAGATCTATCTCAGCTTAAGAGCCAAGAGGAAGCTTGAATCAAGACAGCCGAGGGCAACCCCATGAACAAGCAAAGAGGTGTAAAGTCAGCTCTGAGAAAGTGGGAAATGTTGCTATCCTTTATCAATGGGAACAGGTCAATGTCCTGAGAGCTCCTGAGATCAAAAACCCCTTTCTCCCTTCTGGTCTTGGTGCCTTTTACTCTCACTGACACAGAATGGTGAGGAACACAATGTAAAATGCTGTTGCAGTTTATTATGTTGTTAATGTGTAGACTAGAATTGTTTTTTGTCTCAAACAGCAAAAAACCATTTGAAGCAGAATCATGAAGCTAATGCTATCTAAACCTTTATGAGTTTGTCTCTCCTAAATTTGAAATAGCATTTCCCATTTTGACTTGCAGTCTATGCAGGGTACTTCTTTAGTTATTCCTGAGAATAATTGCCTATATTTAGGAGGCAAGGCTCTCATTTTCCTATGAAATAGGAACTGGTTTTGGGATTGGAATGGCGAGTCTCTGACATTTTGCTTCAAGGACATTCCAGTCTCAGTTTTTCCAGATGTAACCCAATGCACTCAGAGTTGGAGAAAATTTATTTTTATCTTTAGTACCAGAGGTTTAGATAGTCAATGCAGGTTTCAAATTGCTTTATTCTTACAAATGGTCAGCAGGACTTGATGGCTTGAACTCTCTTCATTTTGATTTTCGTGGGTTGTTCTTTAACTTGCAACATAATAAAAATGGTCAGCTGCTTGATGATTTTTCTTCAGATGACCAGTTTGGGATTAGTCCTATAAGATGTTGTTAAGAGAGAGTATTCTTATGGTATAAATCACACAAAGAAAAGATGTCTTTGTGGTGTGAGGCCCATGTTTGCATTGAAAATTGTCAACATACATGATATGCTTTATTGCTTAGATAAATGCATTATTTAAGGCTGTGACATGGTTCTTGTGATTTGAGAGTGCATTTATTTAAGTGATTCATGTAGAGCTGTAACTCCTGACAGAGATTTTGCCTAAGCAAGGCATCAGGGGAAGTAATTGCTGGACTGAGTAGTGAGCTGACCATACAAATCAAAATGAAGAACTAAACAAGAAGTCTCCTTTATTCTTTTTCTCAGAAAGTGGATCAGAGTTAATACTGTGTGAGATTGGGGTCTGAAGCAGTGGAGCAGGAACTGAAATTCAACAGAGGGCAAATGCATGGTCCTGCACCTGTGGAGGGACAATCCCAGACACCAGCACAGTCTGGGGGCCCACCTGCTGGGGAGCTGCTCCGTGGAGGACTTGGGGGTCCTGGTGGACAACAAGAGCTAGCAGTGCCTGGATGGCCAAGACAACCAAAGGTGTCCTGGGGTGCATTAAGAAAAACATTACCAGCAGGTCAAGGGAGGTGATCATGGCCCTCTGCTCAGCCCTGGTGAGGCACACCTGGAATGCTGTGTCCAGGTCTGGGCTCCTCAGCACAAGAGAGACATGGAGCTGCTGGAGCAGGTCCAGCAGAGGGCTGTGAAGGTGATCAGGGGACTGGAGCTTCTCCCTTTTGAGGAAAGGCTGAGGAAGCTGGGCCTGTTCTGCCTCAAGAAGAGAGGGGACCTCATCAATGTCTGTAAGTATATGAAGGGAAGGTGCCAAGAGGAAGGATCCAGGCTGTTTTCTTACCAAGGAACAAAACAGGAGGCAACAGGCAAAAATTGATGCACGGGAAGTTCCACTTGAATATGAGGAAGAGCTGCTTTACTGTGCAGGTGACCATGCACTGGAACAGGTTGTCCAGAGAGGCTGTGGAGTCTCCCTGACTGAAGATATTCAAAATCCTGGACACAGTCCTGTGCCGTGTGCTCTGGGATGACCCTGCTTGAGCTGGGAAGTTTGACCAGATGTGTTTGGCCAGAGGACCACTGTGGTCCTCTCCAACCTGACCCATTCTGTGATTCTGTGTGATTTTTGTGATCCTTACCAAAACAGGACCACGTGCATGCATATAAGGTGATGTTCCTGTGGTTTTGACTTGGCTGCTGAAGCAGATAACTAACTTCCCCAGAGAGCTGGGAGCTCTGGGATTGCCTCTGGTGGGCTTGGAACACTGGAGAGGTTTTATGAAGATAAAAAGGCAACCCTAAGGAATTGTCTCCAGAGAGCAAGGTGGTCACAGGACCCCAAGAAAGGCTAAAACAACCACATATGCAATATCAAATACTCAAGCCTAAGCAAACTTAATTTAGGAGACAAGTGGGAATGGTGGAGTCCTGATCTTGTCATTCAAGAGTAAAGACATCACAAGGGTATGCAGAAAAAAATACTTAAACTGTGGGCAGCAGAGAGGTGTGGGAAATGATCCTGGTTTATTTCAAATCAATGAGAATGCCCCAAGGCAGCTAGCACAGAGCACCAGGGTCTCTTCCAGTGCTGTGTGGCTCCAGCAGCACTAACAAACAATGAGCATGGGTTGGCAAGGTGTGACCAAGGACAGTAGCCACCCTACAGGATGGAGAAGCAGCAGTGCTCCACAGACCACCTCCTTCAGAGACCCCCGTAGAGAACATCCATGGGATTCCAAGGGGGAAAGGCTTTTAGAAAGAGCTTAGAAAATCTCCAGTTTGCAAAGTTTTGCAAATTGCTGGATCTATTCCATGTCTTGTTTCCCTTCTGTTTAATGAAGGGAAATATGCACATAGTTTTGGCATGTTCTTGTCACATGTTTTTGATAGATATAATAATCTTAAAAGATGACTGCAGGGAGGGAGGTTAGAAAAATGAGCTGAGAATTAATTCTGGGTTCTGTTTCTTCTTCTGCCACTGCCTATCTACATGACCCGAAATGAATAATTTCATATGTAATTTCCATAAAAATAAGTAGGAGAATCCAAACCCTCGTTTCTCAGAGCTAATGTGAGAGTAGTGCTGTCCTGCCACACTATTTAGCTTAGTCATGCCTCGGGGCAGGCAGGGACCATCTCACAGAACATGTTTGTCAAGGCTACTGTTATGTGATTTTAGTGTCCTGGATGTGATCTGGAGGCTGAAGAACATGCTGCAATAAAAATAAACCTTTATTAATAATACAAAGGAGTTCTGCTGCAACCAAAGAATTCATTAAAGATTAAGCTGGTATTAGTGGAGAGGATGTGTCGGTGCTTTATTCATGGAAACCCTCTCCCCAGAAATACTTGTTAATTATTCCTAACTTTTCTCAGAGGTTTGTTTTGCTGTCTTGTGATAAAATCTCAAGGTCAGGAAGGAGACAATTTAAGTAATGCTCGTGCAATTGGCATTGTAAAATTTTATTTTTAAGTGAGGTGGTGCTAGTGGAAAGGGTGATAAATTTTAATTTCTATTAAATACGGGTGCAGTGGCTATAACTATCTAGTAGTACCTGCACAATACTATTGACAGGCTTGCTAATGGATTAAAGGGAGCTGATGTCATGCCAGCTGCAGAGTGGAGATGTAAGCAGGACATGTAGTTTTCTTGTCCAGCACTCCCCTGGGGAGTGCAGACCAATTGCCAAAAATTCTGGAGAAATCTGAACAGTTCATCAGTCTGATCATGTTTCACTCACATTTTTCAGCTTCAGGACTATAAGGCCTGATCCAGTGGAGAATAAAAGGAGCATGAGAGCTGATGGCTGCATCAGAGGTGCCCAGGCAGGTGTGTAAAGTTAAACCTAGAGGAAACAGTAATGGAAAACAAGAAAAAATAAGATTTCAAGCAAAGGGGTGCAACTGGAGGTGTGTTGGGAGGTGGGCAGCTTGAGGAAGGTAAAACTGAGCTTTGAGACAGGGAGTGAGTGACTTCTATGAGGTGTTTCAGCACATTGCAAGTGATGGGCGCTGCCAGGGGGCACATCCAGGAGAAAAACTCCAGGGAGCTGCAAGAATAGGTGCTGTGTCTTTTTAAAAACAAAATACTGTTTAGGGTTTTTTTTGGTGAGTTTGCTTTGATTTATATTTTGTGTGTCCTCACCTTTTAATTTTTTTTTCTTCTGAATGCATAGAAAGTAATTAAACTCCCTTGCAAAAAAAGCACGGGACTTAGAGATGCAGGACTTTGGTTTCACTGGCTGTTATAAACTCTTTTCTGAGTGACCTGGACCAAATGATTTTTTCAGAGTGTGTGCCTTATCTTGCTTATGGGGCTAGCAACTTGACTTAGATTTCTGGAGCAGGTTAAACACTGGTATTTGGGATAACTAGTGATCCTAACTAGTGATGGGTGAGTTCTTTCCCAACAAACTTTAACTCTCTTTTTCAATGGCCAAGAGGCTGTGAGAGAAGCATTATGGTGCTGATTTGGACCACTTGACAAATCACAGTGTTTGGGTTTTCTGTTAATAAGAGAGAAAAAAATGTAGGGCTGTCAGATGATTGTGGTGCTTAGATAATCTCTTCCTTTGCTGTTCGTCAGCACAGTGTTATAATTAGTCCTTCACATTTTTCTCATTTAATTCATCCCTCACTGCATGCATCTTATCATGCACTAGAAGCAAGTTGAAACATGAATTAATTTGAGCCATTTCAGGGAGCTGAAGGAGTCATTTAACTGTCTTTTCCCTTTGAATTCAGAGGCCAAACAGATAGAACCTACTTGCTGCCTTCATGTGAGAGTGATCTCTGGCAAAATTCTTCACCTCAAGCGAACTGGCAGACATGTAGTTTCTTGACTGGCACCTGCCATTTAATACCTAAATTCTCCATCTAGAAATGCAGAAGAATTCACTGTCTATCCTGAATTGTGCATGGATTCTACTTACACTCCCTTAAAATGTTTTATAATTCAGATATTGATACAGTGTTTTTAAAAAGCAACCATCAACTCCCTATGTAGTGTATTTTATTGTAATTTCTTTATTTGGTGCTGAGTATCTTCTTACAAGTATTTCCATGGACATGCAAAGAGTATCTGCTGTTCCTTGCAAGATCTGTTTTTAATCCTGCCTGCATTAGGGATAAAATAATTGTTTCAGTCAGGAAAGCATCCTGCTGCAGATATTTGCTTCTATGCCAAATACTGGGTTACAAGCAATCAATGCAGTATAGGAAACAGAGGTGTAATATGATTTTTCAAACCATGGCAAAATTGACACTCTATAAGCTGACACATTAAGGTAGAAAGCAGGCTGGATCATCAGGAATGAGTGAAAACCAAAAAATGAGGAGGGGAAACTTTAAAAGACCTTTAAATACATTGCAAAAAATCCAGATACCAATTCTTCTGTCTTCCTTTTCAGATCTGAAGGCACACTCCAGCTCACTTGGTCTTCACCCTGGTCTAAAACAAATGTAGTCACAGCTAGATGTCAAAGCCATGCCAGTCCCAGTGTAACCTTTCCTCCTGTTTTTACGCCATCATAAAGAGCTGCAAGGTAAAAGGCACTGGACACTTCCCCCATGTTAACATTAATTTGGTTGTCGACTTCTGTGTTTATCTGTGGCCAGTTTCTCATGGCTGTTATATCCAACTGGAGAAGTGCTGACATTCTTCTCCCATTCTTCAGACAATGCTGTCAATGGATTTATGTAACTGTCTCTCCTGCTCTGTATCTTATTTTGTAGCTTGATGGATGGGTCAATTTCCAGAATTTTGGGATCCACAATGATGCTGCTTTTAGTTGCCATTTTTTTCAGGTCTCCCTGACAAAATGCAGGTGAGAGTTTTGTAGTCAAAAGGGTTTGGAAGTTCTGCTGACTGATTGCTTTTAAATAATTTGATTGTTGCTAAATTCTGTGAGACTCCAGTGAAGTTAAAAGCAATGGAAAGTGTATTGTTATTGGAGTAGCTTTGTGTTTAGCATGACTTGCATCACACTTGACTGCTTTTCAAATGTGGTCACCTGAAAAATACTCTGGGAAATTTCTGTTTCCTCCTTCTGTGCTCTGGGAAGTGAATAAAGTGAGTGCCAATGCTCAGTGCTACTCATGTGCTCGTTCTCGGTAAGAGTTTTGGACCCAAGTGTCAAAATCATTATCTCTGCAGAAATTTACAGGGTCACTGGGAGTTGTTCCTTGTTCTGGTGATTCTCATGGCTCGTAGCAGAACTGTTCACTGAGCCCTGCACTGCAAGGATGAGTTGTCCTGTGTGTTTGGCCAGGGAGTTCCCAGTGTGGCAGGCAACATATAACCCACAATGAAACCACCCTCCCACCATGTTTTGTTCCTCTTCAGTTATTTCTTACTGTCAGAATGAAATGTGGTGTCCTGAAGTGGATCTAACACTGCAAATGAGGCCCAAACACCACTGAATGGTCTCTCTTGATTCATACTTTACACTCTCATTAATGCAATCTGATGCAGCACTTGCATGTGCTGGACAGGTTTGCTAAAGATGGATATTTGCAGACCCTACTAGCATTACTCCTCCTTTGCTGCAATAAAATAAATGCAATTACTTTAGCAGTCCCTGTATCCTGAAGAAATTAGTAAATGTCAACCAAAATAGTTTCTTTGCTGTCTTTAGTACAGGTCTGGAATAGTTTTGCCAAGGAAAGAATGCTATGGTTATGCCTAAATAAAAGCACTAGATATGAGATCCTTAAATTTGTGTACCAGAGTTAGTTTGAAATTTAAAGGGTGGAACAGATGCCTCTTTCCATGGGAAGAAACAGCAAGTGCCTGGTCCTGAAACTGTTGCTAAATTCTAGGAAAGGCTTGTACAGGGACATAGAGTTGAATTTTGCAGCTCAACCCTTCTTTATTCTGTACAGAGCTTCCTAACTAATCTGATGGCCAGCTTCTCAAAAATGTTCATTATTTGCTTTTGTACAGGCCTTCATTTGGAACTGTGAACGTGCAGTAAAGAGCTTGACCGAGTCATTTGGGAAACCAAATTTAAGTCCTTTAATCTTATATTCCAGAGTTTGCCTCACCCTTCTCCTCTGAGCTCTTTGTCAGCTGTTCAAATGAAGTTTAAAGTCAGGAAGATCTTTGTGGATGTGAATGAAAGGTCTGGATTCTGAAACATCTATGCAAGCTGTAGAGCAGAGTTTAATCTCTTCATTAAGGACTCAGAATTTGACTTGCCTTATTTTTCTGGACTTTTTATCAAAAAGCAGGTATATTTTTTCCCTTCACAGCACCCTATATGAGGAGAAACTCAACTCATAAATAACAAGGGTGAAATGCCAACGTATCAGTGCAAAACAAAACCTGAAGAGCCGTGCCTGTGCTTTGTGAAGGTAGCAAATTCCTTGCAAGTGTGGATCCCAGTCTTGTACTTCTTTGGCATTCAACACCCGCCTCTGTACTCTGGGAATGATTATACTGCACTTCCAGATGCAGGAAACCTTTCAGGCTGCCTCTGTGATAGCGCCAGTCGAGTGATAAATATTCCATGCTGAAAATACTGTGGCTGTTTCCCATCCATCTTGCTTGCAGGAAGCAGATGGGGTAGTTAGTGCAGGTCTGGCATCTCTCTCTCTCCTTCTCATCAGCACCTTGTAGTTTTTAACAGCTGCCAAAATAGTTAAAAGGTGAAAAGCTTGATCAGAGACAGTGAAATAGATATGGCTGAGAGGCTGACAGAGGAGTCCTCTATACGACCGTTAAATTAATCAATCAAAGTGGCCATAAAACAACAGTAGGAACAAGCCCTGCTTCTAACTTACTCATGACCTGACCCGTTGGTGTAAATTCTCTGCTTGTGGCTGCAGCACATGGCTGGGGAGTTGTGTTGTTTCCCCAGGTGCAAGTCAGGCTGTTCTAGTACCACATCAAACTGCTTGGCAGGGCCTCCAGCTTAATCATGGCAAGGCAAGCTGCTGTACCTGGAGTCTGCTATTCTGTTACCAGGCAGCTGGAAAAGGGCTTATTAGCTAAAAGCGTGCAGTCACTGAGGGAAATAGCAATTCTGAGCAAAGATAATTTGCTTCATTCATATTGACTTTGTCATCATCAGTCCTGATGGTTTTTAAAATTCTCCATAGATTTTTCTCCTAACACTTATTCTCTTATTTTCCTTTAATTAATGAGAAAGGACAAATAACCTTCTCAGTTGTTGTGTTCTTTCATTTATTGCACTGTTACTTGCCAGAACCTGCAGGTGTGCTGCCATTACCCTGGGCTGAGAGGGAAACTCCCAGTGCAGAAGGGAACTGTGGAGTCAGGTGAATCCCACCTGTGCCACTACTGCAGAAGGACAGAGCTGGAAACATGTTCAGCACGTGTAGAACCTAATTTAAGGAAGTGTACTGAAGTAGTGTTTTGAATATGGTCTGGTTTATTTTCCTAGTGTGTTGCTGAGGTGGTACTACCTGAGACACTTCCCTCCTAGAGTTACGGTGTTGTTTCAGGACTGGGATTAAGTAACCCATGAGGTTCCTTTTTCCCTTTTTCCTCCTTTTTTTCCCCCTTTCCCCCTTTTCCCCCCCTTTTTCCCCTCCCTTTTCTTCTTCTCCTTTCCTCTTTCCTCCTTTTCCCCCTTTCCCCTTCCTCTTCTCCTTCATTTCCCCTCCCTGTAAATGTAATTATCAGTTTATTACTATGATACCTAATAGCTACACTCTGAAAAATGGAAAAAAAATATGCAGAAAATACTAAAATTACTGGGAATTGCTAAAAAGAAGTTAACAATTGAAACTATAAATCTAACCTTAAATTTTAAAGGTTTATTCCTGAAATAAAAATTGTCTTTATGAACTATTTCCAAATGATGAGTTCTTCAATTTATAACATTGAGCAGTGAAACTATTTGAGAGGCTTGGAATGTGCGAGGTAGGAAACAACTCCTCTAGAGCAAAGTAATCCTGTAGTACTGCTGCAGCCACTAATCATAGATGGAGAAGTCATCCCAACCATCCACTTCTTCAAACAATCTAGAATAGATGTGTGAGTAGGTTCAAATTCTCCACAATCCTCTGCAAAATTTGAGAAATAATTTATATTAAGATGCTGATATGTTTTGTCTTTCATCCACCTGACTGACAGGTGATCACAGAAAAAATACAGCAACTTTTCACAGTCCAAGACAGGGGTACCCATGACTGTGAAAAGATCCATAAAGGAGTTTTGCAGTATATCATTCACCTATCAGATTTATTTTGCAGCCTCATGAGAGGTTTTGCCTGAAGCACTGAGTTCAGTGGGTGATGAACTCCCAGCATTTTAATTGCAGCTGAATAAAACACACTTGGTGCAAGACTCAGGATGCTGCTCCTCCTGAGATGTAGTTCCTGTGCAAAACTAAAGTTTGCATGTATTCTCCCTAGTATATAACTGCAAAGAATTCTATAGAAGTTTTTTCCCTTCCTCTCACCCTTTTTGTATCTAAGGTTCTGTGTGCCAGCTAGTGTGGCAGGGACAAGAACATGCTGAGGAAAGACCTCAGCATGGTAAGCTTTGCATGTTGAGGTTTATTTAACAGCTGGGATTGTCCTATACTGTGAGTCATGGACATGAAGAATGAAGAGAGGCTGCCCTTCCAGAGCCCTGTGGAGTATGGGACTTGGAATAGAATATCCTTTCTCTAGTAGTGTCAAAGTGATCCACCTCTCAAAGGAGGGATTTGCTTGGGTACAGTCAGACCCCAGAATACAGAGGCCAGTTCAGAGAATGGATTTTCTCTCTGTTTCACTCCTGTATTTGCATGGACAGCACTGAGTGTTCCACTTGCTGCCTACTCAGAACATTTCTAATCCAGATACTTCTTTTGAACTCCAGTATTTTCACTCTGGAAACCTCCTGGGGTCAGGATGTAGAAATCATTGACTGAACTAAAAAGTGTGTACTTTTAGAATATTACATGCCTGAAAAACAGCCAGTGAAATCCACTTGGCAAGATCACACATCCAAGACTGAAACCTGCAGCTTCTTGTTTCTTGTCAGCATTTCCCAAACTGTGGTGGTGCAAGAAGTACTTGGAGCATGAAGCTAAAACCATGCAACCTGAACCAGTGTGGCAACCTGAACTTGAATGATGATGGCCATGGACAGCAGAGCTCATCTGATGCACGGCGGGTAGAGGAGTATGTAAAACAGGCAACACTCCTGAGAGTCCTGAATGTCCCTGGATTTGATTTTGAAGTCAGGGTGTGGACACATCTATGAAAAGACTGATAAAAAATGCAAGATGTAAAGTAGATACTGAAACTTTCTGCAATGCATCCTGTAAATGAGCTTAAAAGAGACGTCCAAGTTGTCTTAAGCAAGAATTCCCTGTGGCCCTGCTCAGTGTGACTCCTGCATGGCCACCTTAATTTGGTGGAGTGCTCTGGATCCCTGTGCCGTTCTCACACCTGCTCATGTCTTATTGTCTTCTATAAAAAGGCAGAAAAGAGGAGCTTTCAAAGAGGGCTTTTAAATGTCTCAGAGGATTCAGTGATAAAGACTTGCTAAACTTCAGAAAGGTGTTATTTCAGCACTGGTCTAAGCTGATCTGAGACCACAGTGTTCCTTAAAAGAGTTGTTTTGGTCTTTGCAAAACATCATTGGAGGTTCCTAGATCTTTCTTGGGTTGGAAGGGAAGACTCTGCTGGACTCCTGTTGTGGGTAGATGTGACGCTGTATTTTGACAGTTCTACCTTTCCTGGCACCCTTTATTTGGAGATATATTCCACTTGTTTCCCTGACAGTCAGGTTCTTAGTGATTCCTAACTGTACAAATGAAAAGAGTGATGGTATGGAAACAGAAATGTAGACATGAAAAGAAGGCCATCCTAATCTTTGCTTAAAATCTAAATATTCTAGTCCCTCTTTTCTGCAGTAGTCTTTGCCATTAAGATTATCCAGCATGTAGAGGATCTCTGCTAGGGCAGGAGAGATAAAAAAAATCCCCAAATAGCAGAGAGCAAATCTATCAATACTCTTCTTAGAGGAGGAGAACCAAATTAGAATGACCTTTTGAATCCAACTAGATTTTCACCTAAACAAAAACTTTTCCAACATAAAGAACCTTCAGGGAGTTAGTTAAAATCTGCTGAGATAACGTATATACCGCATCTCACTCTCCTCAAAAGGCTTTATTATGTTCATTCCCATTAATTATCTCCTCAGGGTATTTTATATGTCTGCAGAACATATTATGGCCATTTGGTTCTGAATGCTTGTGCAGGACTGTCACTGAATTTAAGTCAGAAAATGTCTAAAACTGTGAACAACATTTCAAAAATTATAACAAGACTATTTCAGTAATGTATAAGTCAGCAGATAGAAATGTCTCACTAATTCCCTGTCAGACCAGGCACAGTCAGAGCTTGAAGGAGAAGGTAAGACATATTTTATTTGATGTATTCTGATAGAGCCCTATCCAAGTGAAGCTCTGCCAACATTTTCACTTTAGTTTTGCATTGCAGAACCCTTCTGAAAGTTGCCCCACTGCTATTCAGTCATTAATTTCTTTCCAATAGCAGCCCTTTCACCCTCAAAGAGAGAGTTGGAAAACTGGCACTGACTCTTTATGGATCATTTTTATGTTATTTAGTCTTGACAATCTGTGTGGCAACCCTGTGTATGTCCAGCTTCCTCACAGGTAAAAACTTTATTCATATCCCTGAGGAAGCAGAATGGGTGATTCTTCTACCAAGGAAGTTATAGAGAGTGAGGTGAAACTTCTTCATGGATATCTGCAGTGAAAGAGTTAAAAGGCTTTGTGCTTATGGACTCAGATGGCTTTTATATCTAAGTAGAAATCCTTTCATTTTGAAGTTCTTGCAAAGCTGAACATTTTATCCATGCGTTTCCTACTGGACAAAGGAATGGTGAGCTCCTGTTTCTCAGGAAAATGAGCTGTTGGATTCATTATCATGAGCTCTGTACAAAATGGTTTGCCAGACATTTCAAGCATGAGGTAAAGTCCCTCCTGGGCCTGTGCTGCAGCCCTCACAGTGGGGGAAGATGAGCTTTTGAAAACAATTCAATTTTTATTCATTATCGTGTATAAAAATAGGACATTTGATCCATCCCAAAGCCAACAGCCTGAGTGTACTGTGTCACTCAGCAGGAGTACAGGACAAAAGGGCACAGATGCAAGACAGCAGAGCCACAACAGCTTCAGAGCAGGGGTCACCTGCCCCAGGGTCCTCTGCCAACAGCACCCGCTGGCAGATGGTTGAAGGACAGGCAAATGTAAGATTTTCTGCAGACTTTTTTATTTTTTCACATCCTTTTTTTTTTCTTCAGTACACCCCTCAAAGTAAGTGTGGTCTTTTCTTGGACCCTTAACTCAACTATTTGCAACAATAGCATTCCTTGGCAAGGCTTTCCACACACTGACCACCTGTTGCACTAAGAACCATCTCCTTTACCTCACCTTGAGCCTGGCCTCTTTCTCCTTTCATTTTATGGCCTTACATTTTTAGAAGAGATGATGGGTAATTGATGCCTGTCTGTCTGATCCTGGCCACTTTTAATCAAAAGTGGATCAGTGTCCTACTTCCATGAAAATAACCCCTTTCCAAATCAAAGGAACACGGGAAAATCCTTCCATGTGTGGAAGCTGTTCTGTAGCTGAGATCATTGTAGTTGGCTTTCTCTGAATGCTTTTGGTTGTGATCCAGCCTTCCTCAGGTGAGGGAACAACAACCCCAGGCTATATTGAAGATGTAGAAGAGACATAGATTCATACAATCACATAATTAGGTTTTCTGTGTTGTTCATTTCTTCTTGGTAATATGTATTTTATTTTTTCTTCTGTTTTATTTTTGCTATTTTGAATTCTGTTGAGTTGATGTTTGAATGGAACTAAAATTAGGATATGCTAAAATACTATTTCTGGATGATAATTGTCAGGTTTGAGTCCATTGTTTCCTGTGTGAAATTAAAACTTTTTTTTTCCCATATGCATTATTACTTAAATTGTCATTCTTTCTCATATTGCCCTATCACTAATTCTTGCATGACCCCTTAGCAATTCTGCCTAGTCTGCCCTCATTCTTACTGTCTTGAATAATTTTTTTATCAGCAGAAACTTTCTCACCTTTTGCTATTTATTTATGAGTGGATTGAATCTCAACACAGTTCCCTGAGGAAATCAGCTGATGATCTCTCTCCACCGTGAATGCTTGCCCTTTGGCTTTTGTCTTTTAACCAGTTATTTTTCTTTGAAAGGAGTTTTCTTTTACTCCATAGCCATGCAACATTTGCATAGCTATGATTAAAAAGAGAAAAATCAGAATAAATCATCACCAGAAGCAAAATTTCAAAATTTCTGCAGATCAAAAACCTCCAAGCGGAGCCAAGCTGAGCCCAAACAATAAATGCAGTTGCACAGCAGTTGTAATCAATGTCCTCCCAACAGAATAATGGAAATTCCCACAGCCTGACCTCAAGATGTGATTTGCCATCCAGTGCTCCACACAGCCATCCACATGGAATAAACTGCCAGGCATCTGTAAAGGGGTATAACTACCCAGTTGCAGAGAAGTGAAGTATATGGGGGTTGTTGAGCAGTTTTTGGGGGGAAGTTTGTATAGTTTAGGGTTTCTTGTTTTATTTTTTTGTTTGTTCAGTGTGGTTGTTTTTTTTGTTTGTTTTTTTTGTTTGTTTTTTTTTTTTTTTTGCAGGGAAGGAGAGGTTGTTGTATTTTTTTAATTCCCCAAAATCATCTCTCTGCTTCAGATCTCTCTGTACCATCCTAAAGAAAAATGCTGAAGTCTGATCCTGATTCTGTAACACAAAAATTCTGCTGCCTCCTCTTTTTATAGTTCAGGGGGTATTTCTTAATTGCCTTTTTTCTCTTCCAGCAGCCTATCCCCTTGCTACATCCTGTTTTCTCTACCTGTTCTAGCAACCATTTTTTCTACACAGATTAGGGAGATTTACTTATCCAGATGTTTCAGTCATCTATGCAGTGTCACTCACAGAGTTTTAATTAATTTAATAAGAAGTTTAGTAATTTAATTTGGCATTGGGTATGGCTGTAGACCTTAGAATCTAGTCAGCAGCTAAGATCTAGTGGGGTTTCTATAATGAAGGAGATAAAAGCTGGACAGACTTCCAGTTTTCTCAACCATAAAAGCTATGTTCTACTGACCAGGAAAAAATTGTTTGTGTTGAATTTCTGTGAAGTGTTAGAATAGCTGCAAATCCTATAGGAATCATCAAGCAGAAGGATGCTTAAGACAGTGTAAAATAAGGAGTTGTGCTAAATATGCTGGTGTTGTAATAAAAGCCCGAAACAGAGTGGTGAGGTGAACTGGAGTAGTGGCCACAGTCTGCAGTGGAGGGCTGAGGAGGGTCTGGGGGAGCTTTTTACACTCATAATGTGGAAGAAGAGTATGATTCCTGTGTGTAAACCTTTAGAGTAACTGTGCCTAGACCATACATTGCTTGCAGTTTGTTGTTTGCCCAAGTAAATGTGAAGATTTGAGCCTGACGAGGTGTGTTTTCTAAGTTTTACCAGATGGTAGACCAAGGCTGTTCTCTCCCTGTTTAACTGCTTCCCAGTAAAACTCATCGTGGCTCGTATTTAGCAGTGCTGTGCTGTGTTCTTGCAGGTCTCTTGCTCAGGAGCTGAGGTGGGTAGAGCAGAAGGTGGATGTGTGCGCTGATTTCACTTGGATTAGTAAGACATGGATGTGGCAGCGCTGGAAGTGGCATCCAGGCTGCCTCACTCATGCCTCACCTGTGGTCAGGCTGGCTGTGGGCACCAAGCTCTCTCCATTCAGATAAAGCCCTGTAAATCTGCAACCAACTGGAGTTTGCTGGTAGGACAGACTTCTGCCCTGCTCAGTTCCTATCCTGATCTCCACCCTCAGGCTAAAAACATGAGCACCAGGCAGCATTTCTTGTCCAGATGGAGCTACAAATAATAGCTGTGTCAGTCCACAGGCTCTTTCAGCTGTTTATTTTGCTGGGGGCAGCACTGGAGTCTCAAAAGTGTTGACTCTTACAAGAGGAAGTACTGGGCATGCCCGTATGAATAAGTGATCTGTAATTGTGTGCAAGTGGTTCTACTAGCTTCAAGCATATTTTTGCAGCTGCCCCATCTGGGGAAAAAAATGGCCACGAATGAGACCCTAAATCATGCTAAATATTGCAGACGGCATATCTGTATGAAGTATTTAAAGATTAAAAAAAAATTTCCCGGATTCTGAATTTACAAAACACCATTTCCTCCATCTGCACTCAGTGCTCATCATTTTGTTACACAACCACTTCATTGCTTCACTGCTAATAGCTCCCTTTGAATACTGAATTGCCTCATTAGGGTCTCTTATCTCATGGATGAAATTCTTCCTGTGAGTCAGATAGGCAGTCCTTTATTTTTCCCATTGATTTTTTTTGTTAAATATATCAGTCTGGCTCTAAGTAATCAATAAAGCAGTGTGGAAAGGCTTCTGATCTTTGAAATTGTGTGGAGTAGATAGACCCTTTTTTAAATAATGCCTTGATTTCATGAAATCTTGTGTTTAGTGGAAGCTCTTTGCCCTGGTTTAAGCATATGGCTACACTGTTTGCTTTCATCCAAAGAGTTCTGCCTTTCTCTGCAAGAGGGAATGGCAATTCCAAACCCCTGATTATGACTGCAGTGTATCTTGGCAGAGTCCCCTCTAATGAGAGGGGGGTCACACTTGTGTCAAACAGCTGGATGAGTTGGCAAAGAGTTGGATTGATTTGCTGAATGAGTGTCAGTCAGTGGAGAAGTTAGAAAGCAAGCTCTGCCTCATACTTTGACGTGCTAGAGCTTCTGAGCTGTTTACAGGAGCTAAATAACCCCTGTTATGGTGATATTGTCAGCTGTAAATTCATCTCCCTAATTGATCTGTTGAGCAGACTTCATGTTTCTAAATATGGGTGTAAGTCACTTCCTTCTACCTCACTGTTCAACAGTTTAAGTAATTGAATACAGCTGTTTTATTGCTCCCTTAATGAGCAAGTGGAAACCATGGATGAATTTCTCAGTGTATCATCTCCCTGCAAAGTGCAATGTCTTTTGGGACCTGAAAGCCTGGATTTGGTGATGAAATAGTTATACAGTGTTGGATAAGTTCCTGACAAAGGTGGGCCAGAAGACTCGCTGATTTACTGCTCATGGCTTTAAGGAGAAGCGAAGGAACTCAAATTATGTGTATATCAGAAAACTCTTGCAAGGAAAGCTCAGGCCATCTTCAGTCCAGCATGCTATAGCAGACAAGAGCAGTTTGCTCCAGTTTTAATTTCTGATGTGTTTCTCATGTGGTTTATGATGCTACAGAAGTTACTTAACCATCTGTGCTAAAGCTGACAGAGAAGTTGTAAGATGCCCAGTCATTAATGAGAGTTTCAAGGTGTCCTGGGTTGTAGAATAAGATATGCACAAAGTATTCTATCACCCTCTTCATCATCTGTTGAAACCAATTGT
>JBBMKD010000145.1:17374980-17391792 GCA_037834095.1 Argya squamiceps
TCAGGTTGTATTCTGACTCTGTCAGTGGTCTTTTTGTATTATTGCATTTATTTTATTTTACCTATTTTTTTTTTTTCCTTTTTCTTATTAAATTGTATTTCTGACTTGGAGCCTCTCATCTGTTTTGCTTTCAAACCATTACACAAGGAGATCTTATCTGTATAATCACTGAAGAAATATGTCAGGGTATTGTAGACCAGTCTTTGCTGTGATGTAACTGAGGGACTACAGCTGCCTGACCTCAGTACCTGTTATATGCAGTATCTAAGCTTGGGGGAACAGTTAGTAGCCTTAGATCTGATGATGGGCAGCTCAATAGGGACATAAGGCTGTAGCCAGGGGACTGGTGCAGCTCCTTGGAGTGGCATTCTCTGTCCTTAATAAAAAGCCCTTCCACGAGAGCATTTTGCTTTTCCAGACCTGGGACTGATACTTCATGAATGAGTCAACAGCTGTTGAGTTGAACATGAAGCACTTCAGCCTGTGCCAGCAAGCTGGCAGTAACAACATCATATCCCACAGGCAATGGAAGCAAAACAGCAGCAAATTGGAGGCCTGGAAAAGGGGGGAGTTGCTGCTGTGCAGCCCAACATCAGAGGCCCAAAGTTACCATGTGCAGAAGTGTTTTTTGCTGAGAACACTGTAAGCACTTACAAGTACATATGGCCTCAGTGTGCTGGACATATGAAACACCCCATAATTAAAGGCAAGTGGATTCTTATGGCTGTTATCCAGCCCAAAAGAAAACCTTGGAGGAGGCTTCCCAGCTGACATAAAACAAATCTGGATGGGGTTATTGGAAGAAATGTGCATTGGACTCGGGGAATCAAATGCTGTCACTCAAATCCTGTCTTTGTGTTTGGCCATGTGGAAGCCAACCTGCTTCCCGCCTGCAGGCTTTGAGTAATGACCTTGCCTTGGTGGGAATAGGGCAGCAACTCTGGAGTCAATTGAGCTACACCAGTTTACACCTGATGGGGATCAGGAGGGACATTTGTGCCATTTGCAGAATGTAAATCATATTTGTAGAAGATGATTTCCATGACTGTTCAACAAGATAACTTTCTCCCGTGTGCCAAAGCATGGTGGGCAGTGCCAAGGGAGTGCTGCTGAAGCAGAGCTGGGAGGTTGATGTAACATTGCTTGGGGAATGGAGGAGACAGAGGGAAGAGGGAAGGAATAGGAGCGACTTTTCAAGGCAAGCAGTGAAGACTAACCTAAAGGAGAGGAAATACAGAGGAACAGGTGAAAAAATGAGGGTAAAGAAACAGATGAAACTGAGATTAGGTCAGGTAGGTCGGGGCTTTGAGCAACCTGTACTGCTTGTAGTTGGAAGGTGCTCCTGCCCATGCAGGGGGTTTGTAATTAGATGATTTTTTAAGTCTCTTCCAAGCCAAACGTTCTGTGAGATGAAACTGGTTTGATGCTCAGGACTTTGCTATAATCACTAATCCCTAAGCAAAAGGTTATTGCACCTTCATGCCATAAACATGCCTTGTCTCAACATGTGTGGGGAGGAGACAGAAAGGGATGGAGTGGCTTTCTAAACTTGTTCATGAATTCTTCTGTGTTAACTTGTTTTTACAGTGAAGAAAAGGCCTTCAAAACCAGCTGACCCCAGCATGGTTGTTTGGATGTCCTTTGAGGGGACAGCAGAGCAGCACTGGCATCCACACATCTCATGCACAGGGGTTATTTCTAAGCCTGTCTATCAGTCCTATACATGAGAGGTTTTCTTCTTGCAGCTATGTCTAGGATGCTTCAGAGAGGCCAGAAATGTAAGATGATCCAATGAAGAAAGTACTTAAAAGTCTTAAGACTCATTAGTCTTAAAAGTTAGTGAACTGCTTGGCATGGATAGGTAGTGAACAAACATCTATTTTGCATTTTTGTGACCTTTACAGTCCCTAAGCTGTGTTTATGTGACTGTCTTTTTGCGTGCTTTGCATTAGCCTGATGGCTGTGTTACTGTGCAGTGCCTCTGGTATTCCCCAAAATTCAGGATCTTTGGGAAACATTCCCTGTAACCTTGGCTCCAGCTTGATGTGGTCAAGCAAAAGCAGGGAAGCTTGTAAAAGGAGCCTGACTTCAGCAGAGAATCCCTCTGGACAAAAAAGGACTGCCTGTGAGCAGGTTTAAGTGTGAAGGTATTTCAGTGTGGTTGCAAACACGCAGAATGGACCTGGTTCATTTTAGTTATACTGTAAAAAATGGTTGTGGCTTAAAATGCTCTGACACTGACATTTAATTTGTAGAAATGGAGTTTGCTGAAGCTGCCCCGTCTCATGGTGGCCTGCTGAGATGTGAGGCAATTACAATTACCTGCACAATGTATAAATAAACTTGCTCCCCTGACTATAAACCATGACTCTTGGAGACTGAGCATTTCTGCAAGCTGTGAAAATGGCTCGGTCAGTTAAGGATTTTTTGCAGTTTGTTTTCATGAACAGTAGTTGATATAAGGAAATAGTATTAGCTTGCAGTTTAGAAAATCTAGATTTGGTAGGAAGCTTTGGAAAGATTGTTCCATCTGCTGTGCTTAAGTCTGGGATCACTAAACAAAACAGACTTCCTTCCTTCCAGATATCATAATGCTGCCCCTTGTAAACACTGTTGTAGCAGGATGACCCAGCTCCTTCTGGAGGCCTGCAGAGCTGGATTTATTGTTCCCTCTCTGCTGCAGCAGCACTTAAAGTCTTTAGGGCTTACGTCAGCTTTGTGTTCATGTTGTGCCCCTTGAATGCCGACTGAACATTTAGATGGTTAATTCTAAAACTAAGCTTTCTCCAGTGAGAAAACAATGAAATCACCATTGCATTAATACATAGATGTCTTGTGGTTCATATTGGCCTTTGGCTTGCACTCATCACTATGGTGTCTGAGTGTCTGGCAGCAGGACGTTGAATTGTGTGGGAGTAACATATCGGGTGATCAGTGGCTTGCCTTCCTCTTTTTCCTCTTACATACAATTTTTTATGTAAACACAGCATTGTATGTTTATTTTCGAGAAGCAGTTTCGGTTTTGCATTTGGTGGAGAAAGTGGTGATATTTGCAGTTGTGTGGGTCATTTGTTATGAACTCTGGTGTGAAACTTGTCCCTGGTTGAATGAAGATGACAAAAACCCCTAAGCTGCTGGCCTAACTGACTTTAGCCTTCTGTATATCCCATTAGCTCCCCTAGTTTGGAGGACATGAACAGGGAGGCAAAGTCTCCCCCCTGTCCCCTCATCCCCCTTCTTATTGTCCCCTGTGGACATATTGAAGGGAAATACTATTAAAAAGCATCTCTAGAAAACTCCCCACACCTTTACTTCTTCCTGCAAGCTTGGCCACAGAGAGGGAGGGAGCCAACTCAGCTTTCACCATGCCCTTGCTCAGAGCTGTGCTTGCCAAGGAAGGACCCCACAGGATTTGACTATTGTGGAGTAGATGCATTAGTAGGAAAAAAGAGACAGGTTTTATGGGAGTGAGACTGTATCTTAACTACTGCTCAGTCACTTGGGAAGTCTGTAAAAGCTTTCTGAAACTACCAGGCTCCTCCCAGAGCACCACTTGATCTAGTGTATTTTCAGATTCAAAGCTGAGTCTATAAAACATATCCCTGTACAAAGACCACCCAACACTAACAGGGTGTGCAGAGAAATTTCTGTTTATAGTGTAGTGCAAGGGTCAGATAGTTTTGCTATGGTTCAGGTTATCCACCCAGAGCAAGCATGCTTTTTTTTCTAAGCATGGGATACGAGTCATTTCTATTACCCAGACCTCTAGACATAACATAAAATAGATGGCATGAAATAGCATTCAAGATATTAAAGATGGGAGGAAATTCAGTGTTTTCTCTCCTGCATTCTTGAGCTATAGAGTAATGGATTTCTTGTGCAAAGCTCAGCTACTAATGCACACATAAGAAGTGAGGGGAAACAGTAGAAACCTCAGACTTTGTCCTGTAAGATACAGAAAACACAGTCAAGCAAAAAGCAACACAGAAGTGCTTTTGCAATATGTATTTGGTGATTAATTTCCTAGCAGGGAATTAGCTTTTATCTACTTTTGAAAAATGTTAGTAAACTGGATTTATCTTAAGCCACTTAGAATTTGTGACCCTGCCAGTATCTGGCATATTGCAGGATTTTCTCTCTTTGTTTGAGAATGACCCATAAGACCCTAAATTTGTATTCTTCCTTTTTCGTATTTAAAAAAATAAATTCCTGTTCAGCTTCTGCATTCTCAGCTCAGCTATGTGCTATCATTTGTCTCTGCTCAGATTCTGTGGAATGTCTCGGGGATTAAGAATAACAGACCTCACACCCACCTAAACCAGAAAGAAATTAATTTTATCTCCCTTTTTTGAAAGGTGTAAATTCTGACCATTGGATTCCCTCAAAGTCAGGATTAAATTATTTGGAAGTGTACCTCTTCTCATTAGAGACTGCTTGTAAATATACTGTCTCCCTTGAATGCTTGGGAACACTTGCATTTGGATTCCTTTTTTAGGACTTTTTCCACTTAGTAATTAATACTCATCCTTATATAACACTTGTGACTGAAAGCACAATGCAAGGGGATAAAAATGGGCAGTCTGCCCTGTTTAAAGGACATAAATCTACTGAACTGATGGACCTGCTCTCTGAAATTCTTTAGTGCAGAGGAGGTTAAAAGTTATGTGTCAAATATAATACTCTTGGTCTGTTGCACTCAGTGACTATGGCCAGTCTTTTAACTATTATAGAACTTAAGGCTAAGTATTTTTAGCAGTTTTTATTGATGGCTTTCCTAAACTTCTCATTCAGAGGTTTTGTGATCATAAAGAAAGATGGAATGAGTTTCTGTCTGACTAGTGAATAAAAATTCTCATATGATCATGCACATGCATGCATTTAGGGCCAGTGCATCATTTCCAGTAACTAAAGGTTGCCTGACTTTCATGATTACTCTGGAAGTCAGAACAACTTCCCATTTTTTGGCTTGGGAAAATGAAAATATTTAATTTGAGCTGGATTGAGTCTTGGCATGTGATTTATCATTGACGAAATTTTTTTTACATTTTTTAAATCTGGGAATTCATATCAATAATATAAATTAAAACCTTCAAGCAGTATGTCAAATGCATGGTTATTATTTTACATCAAAATAATAGAAATGGAAAACCCAGTTACTTGACTTACCCTTAGCAACAAAGAAAGTTTCCTTTCTTTGACTAGACGGGTGTAAACCCAGTCCATAATCCAGCTTCTTGAAATACTCAGTAATTTTGTTTCCTTTATTTTGCTCTCTAAAGTACACACCATTTATGTAGCTCATTATGTATGTAAAAGATACTGGGAAAGAGTTGAGACTGAGTAATCCATGCCAGCTCTGATTTCCCCATCAGGAAATTAGTTGTGGCAGAGCTGCCATTGAAACATGTGGGATGTCTGTATTATCTAAAGTGGAGCATTCTTGGTTCTTCCAATCTTGAAAAAAGACCAGGCTTCTGAAAGGGCAGCTGTGTTTTTTCAGTATTTTCCTCTGGGCATCCCAATATCTGTGTGTTGGCAGCAGAAGCCTCTGAAGGTCTCTTTTAGAGACCTCTGGCAGAATTCTCTGTTTTCCTTGCAGGCGACTGAGCCCAGGACCAGCCTGAGGTCTTGGTCTCCTTGGCTGTCTGTGACTGAAGTGTTGTGACCTATAAACCTCTAGAAGGTTAAAGAGGCAGCTCCACTCTTCCCTACACACTCCTCCAGCCAAGGAGCACGGGTTCCAGCCCTGCTGCAGCTGGGGGTGATTCTTGCTGGAGGTGCAGTGAGCAGGGGACACAATGTCAGCGCAAAAGGAGGGGACAGGTAGAAAGATGACTATGATACCTTTTCCTGATGGAATAGGGGGAGCTGTTCTGAGTGGAGGAGAAATGAACTTAGCCTACAGTCTCTGATGGCAAGTGACCAGTCTGTAGCAGCTGCTTTCCAGCCTTGTAATGCCACAAACCAGCTGTCAGGAGATCCATACCACGGTGTGGAGTCAAACCTTCCCCTGATGTACCTAGAGCTGTTGAGGCAATGTGGATTCAGACTGAACATGGGACAGAGATCAGGAAATTCCAGGTCGGTCCAGCTTGTGCCCCTACTTGCTTGTATGTGCTTAGGGTCCCTCCTGTTCTCATTTTTCCTCAGGTGACCAGAAGGTTCTGGCCATCTACGCTTTTTCTGGCAAAACCATTTACTGCTGGGAGCAAAAAAGAAACCATTTATTGCACAGTAAAGAGAAACTTGGCCCTCTATATACAAAACTATTTTACTATGCCTCAAAAGATAATCAGACTTGTGTTTTAAAGGAGGAGACTGGTGGAAGGGATTTCTCTCCACAGGCTGTCAGCAGTCCCTGCCAGGCCAGCACTATCTGCACTCTTTTCCACTTCCAGCCCCTTCCACTGCTTTGCATAATGGATGGCATTGTCAAGAACAGTTTCCTGATGTTGTATAGTAGTAAGGAAGAGACTGTCTTCTCCTATACTTAACCTTGGTGATTTTTAACCCAGCCATTAGTCCTCACAAATGATATTGTTTTCCCCTTTGGCATGAAGCAGGAAGGCCTGTTGAAAACCACAGCATCCGTTGTAAGGATGGACATATTCATCACTTGAGCCTGGGGCTCAGCTGTGAACACAAGAAGGACTTCAGAAGCCAAAATATATTTGGTCAAGCTTTTTTGTGTAATGGTTTCCTCAGAACACCAAGCTGTAGTCAAACATTTCATTAAAATGCTCTGGGAATGCACAAGAAAGCTCTTGAAGTAATGTTTGCCCAGGGAGTTTCATTTGAGTCTTCAGCCTAGATTGTCCTTAAAGCCTATTGTACTGCATGAAAGGTAGCAGAGTACCTCGAGGGAGAGTCACAGGCAATTCAGATTCATGCCAGTGAGTTCCTGTACCTCCTACCTGGAGCCTTCCAACAGCCACAAACTGAGCTGGATAATACCCTCATTACTCCATCACCTCTTCAGCATGCATGCTGCAGCCAGCAGGCACTACTTGCCCTTGTGTTGGTTACAGTGGCATTTCTGGTACATGTCCTCAGAAGCAGAGAATGTGTCTTGATGATTTTGTTAAGAGAAGAGATGCACTGATGTAATTCTCTCTGTTATTTCAGTTCAGCCAGAGCCCTCTCTTACCAGTCTTTCCAACTGACAGTTATACCAGTAACACCAGTCTAACAGTGGCAAAGCCAGAGCTCAGGTGCAAGAGTAAATCTTGCATGCTCCAGCCTTTAGTCTGGCAGCACAAAGCAATGTGGTGGTTCACCTTTCTGTGACTATATTAATTTGTTTATTAGTAGCCAGCTGTGGGCCAGGCATTTAGTGTAAATTATTAAATAATAGGATGTTGTTCTCTGGTTATCTTGGTCACATGACAGGCTGGCTATTTTCAAGTGACTTGTTCTTTCCCCTTAACAAGCAGAATAATTCAAATGAATTGCTTCCAGAAACAAGAGGAACTGTAGTGTCCCCAATTATTTATGCTGCTCTTCCATCTGAGCATTACTGCAGTGGGCATGCAGTTGTTCTAAACATAGGATATGTTTTCTTTTGGGACCATTTTATCCTTGGCAACTCGTCAATCACCTGGAACTAAATCTCTGTTCCACTTTCCATTATTTCTCTAATCATAATATCTTTTCTAGATCCATAATTGTTCTTCATGGGTTATAAAGCCAGCATAATTTGCTGTATTGAAAAATACTGATACTGATTTATGTGCTTTCAGTTATGCAGTGTGCATTTCATTTTAGGTCCAGCCTGGGTGTAGAAATCTCTCCAACCTGAGCATATGCTGTGCACGGGACCTCTGCTTCTGTTCTCTTACTCCTGCTATGGAGATAAGTATGTTTGCTTTCAGAAATGTTTCTGAAGCTTTGTTTTTTCTTGACACTCTGCCCTCCACAGTCACTCCATTGCCTTGTAGCATGCTGGGGCTAATTTCATGGTTTGTTCTGTGGTTGTGGAGTATCTGTTGTTTCCCAGGATGTCTGTAAAACAAGCTGACAAACCATCCTGGTGTTTAGCACACCCCACAGTTTGCTTCCCTGCTTTGGCAGGTTTTAGCAGCCTTTGAAACCTATTAATATGCACCTCCCTCTGATCAGCCCTATTTGTGCTGTGTCTGTGTACCCCGTAATCAACACTAAGTACAATTTTAATTCCACATTTTTGTGAAATTACTGCTCTCACTCTGAGATGGTGCTGCAAACCCTGCTCATGTGGCTGCTCTTCTTTGCCATTTCATTTAAGCCAGTTCCTACCTGCCACCTGATTATCCCAATTTAGTGGTGGCTGTGGCACCATGGAGTTAAAGGAATCTTGTAATGCATGCCAAGATTTCAAATCTCTGTAAAACAACAGAGAAATATTGTTTACTGTCTTTACATGTTACTTACTGCCTAATACAAATTTTTATGGGCATAAGCATTTGCTAAGTTTTAGTCTCTGTGAAATATAACTGGTCTGTTCTGTGTGGCTTTGGAAAAATATGCTCATGTCCTGCTTTTTTCCTGGAAACTTTCCTCTTTCTCCACAGTGTAGGGCTTATCTCCCAGGGGAAATGGATAGAAAAAAAACACTTTTTTTTTTTTTTTTTGAAAGCACCATTTTCTTCTCCTTCCAGGTTCTTGAAACATGGCAGTCCATAAACCTGGTCCACTTAAGAGCACATTACTGTTTTTGGGCCAAAAAACTGTTGCTTTAAACAGAGTAAAGCTCTCTAAGGCAGGCTTTTCCCTTTAGTTGTGCTCCTGTAGTTCATGGAGGCTGGATCCAGCCCTTTGAGGAAGATGGTGACTCCTGCCATAGTGATCTCTGCATTGTAGATCTCAGTGCATCCTGAACAGCCCAGAAGTGAAGTGGAAGCTGTGGACATGAGACCCCTGGAAATCCTCTTTCTGCTTTTTTTCCCTTTTAAAATGTGTCTTGTCTGGGCTAGGAGATAAAAATATTTCTCAGCTGTCAGGGGCTGCTGCCTCATATTTCTGTCTCTGAAGATTGTGCTGGTCTCTCACTGAATCTTTGCTAGTGAATGAAGTGCTTTTTGTGTTACCATCTGGGTCTTGGTTTAAGCCACGTGCTAAAAACTAAGAAACTCTCTGTCTTACCTGTGTACTCGGGCAGGAGGAAGGTTCATGTACACACTTTCAAGTTGATGGCTCTCTGTTATTACCAGCTGTCTCCCATTTCTTGCATCAGAATAGGAAGAGGCATGAATTATTTAACGGAAAATGTTTCTTGATCTCTTACTTGCCTGAGATTTTTGGTGTTACGACCCCTCAGGGAAGAAAAGCTGAATAGTAGTGGCTGATAAATGGAAAGTGTTTCTCTTTCATTCTCCCCTGTCACTTTCTCCCTTTTCCATTCTCCACTAATGCCTACAGACAGTTTTCTGAAGCATTCACTGTTACCTGTGTTGACATCTAGAGGCTCTGCCCAAGTTCCTGTACTTCTTGTGCCCAGGTACTCATGGGGAATCTAAAAGACTGAACAGGACACACATAGACAGAGATGGGATGGTCCCAGAAAAAAGGGAGCACTATGGTGGTTTTATAAATAAAACATTGCCATAGTGGGGGCATTTTATAATGGGTTATCATTGTAAATTGCTGCTGTGGTCAATCATTTATCTACTTGTCTGATGGCAGTTAGGAAAATGTGGTATGTACAGTAACCTAAGAATTATGCTTTGGAAGTCATGGAAGGATCAGAGAAAAACCAGAGGTTATGTATGAGTTTTTCTCATACAAAATTTTCAAAGACTGTAATACAATTCCCAATTCTAGCTCCAAACTCCAGAAACATGATGCTCCTGGCAAAAGGTCAGTTTTGTGCTTACAATGAAGTGTTCATTTCTAGTAATGGAGCTGATGTGAGGTTGCAAGCTGTGGGATCTCTCATCTGAAATTCCAAGGAGGGAAGAGTCAGGCATTCTGCTTGTGATGCTCTCTTAGCCAGACAAAATAATCAAAATAATACCAGCTTTTGAACTACTTTTGTTCCTATTCTCCTTGGTTTTGGTTATGTTTCCTTCTAGACTTGAAAGGTTTTTAATTTGGAATGCTGGCAGATATCCTTAGGAAATTTCAGTGGTATCTAAAGTATGCTTGAATCTCTTACTTATTCCTTTTATTTGTGAGGGCTAGGGATGCTATCCAGGCTGGAAGTATTTTGAAATATTCTAAGTCTGGGATGAAACATTTCTCATGCTTTTATTGAGATTTTTCTGGGTCAAACCCCTATAAGATTTAAAAAGGATCCTATAGGAAGAGTTTTGGATTTTTCCTAACATTTCAGTGCTCCTCCTCCAGTACCACACAGCACCTAGAAATTCAAATTTTCCTTAAAAATGGAAAATGGAACAAAGATAATGACCTCATGTAGGAATTTCATTAGAGCATGGATGAAATATACGGCAAGGATGAGCAGCATAATGTGATGCTGATTCCAAAGGGATCGCAATTTTTCAAAGGTTTTCTCCTGGGTGTTTGTCCTGATTACACAGCTTAGAATTTCAGCTGGAGGTCCAAATTCTAACCACCAAACTGGATGTGTGTAAGGGCTGGAGAGTGAGTTACAGACAAGCAAAGGAATCTCTGTGTGGATTTCTTCATTTTATTGCCTATGCTTACGAGAAACCAGTGCTCCCCACACATCCTGTTGGCTGCAAATGCCAGTGGGAGCCCAGACAGCAGCAGCTTCTGATGCTGCGCAACGCATTCTGTAAAAGCCTTCCAAAAATCCTGCAAGAGCAGTGCTGATGGTTTCCTTCCCCCCCAAAAGCCCAGGATTCACCTCCAGAGGGTGCTGCAAACTTGCTGTGGTCACCAGTCCACGGTGTGCAGGAAGGAGCTGTTCAATGGGCATTTCACTGCAATTAGGGGATAGCATTATATGTAAGTAATATTTTGACTGTCACTCTGATTGCACAGCACATAGATTTAGGTATAGCTTGTATGCACTTTGAAGTAAAAAAACCCAGGTGGCAGTCGTCTTTTGTTAACAAGAGATTATTGTGCTTATAGTGTGAACATGAAGCACATCTGTAAGCAGTGAATGAACAGATCCAAGTCAGTCATGAAAAGAAAAAGTCTTTTAATACAATTCATGGGACATCTTGCTTCTTTGCTATTTTGCAGCTGAATAGATGCTGTACAAGCAAATATTCATACAGCGAAAATATACAGAACCAGAATTCTAAGGAGTGCTCACAACACTGTCATAACCTTTTTTCTGACGTTACTGAGAGCCACTCCTTCCCTTTCCTAAGTAGTGTCCAGAGCAGGCAGAAGCATACAGAGGGGGAATCGAGGCATGGAGGAGAGTAGAATTTTGAGTGCTGGAGAAGGTGGATATGCTTACAGTATAAGAAAAGTGCTGCTCCTTAGTGTTGCTTGTAAGGCCATGTTGGAAGTCTGTGGCAGAGCTACTAATCTAACAGAAGGAGAGTTTCAGGATGACCCTAATGTCATGAGTGCTGCTGGGTTCTTTTGTCCTGCCCAGATTAAAATGGCTGCAGGAGAGTACAGCAGCTGTGAGGCATGACATTGACTGCTGTCCTGCTGCTGGCCATGTTCCTCAGCACTTTCATGGCAGAAATCCTTCTGCCTTCATGACCCCTTGGTGTTGCTCTCATCCTGTTCAGGATGAACTAGGAGGCTTTGCCAGTGGCTCTGCACTGGAGTTGCCCCACTCTGCATACTGGATTTTGCCTTCCTGGCTGCCAGTTGCCCATGGCTATTGGTGACAGAATTGGCAGGAAGGGTTTGCTCTGTCCCAGGATGTGCCTCCCCTCCAAGTGAGCATCTTGCTGGGGTCCCAGAGCTGGCCTGGCACTCTGTATGCTGCCTGTGCTGTGCTGAGGCTGTACTAGCTGTAGATGGATCACTGCGCTCCTGTGGGTGTATTCCTTCCAGGTGCTGCCCTGTGCAGCCCCTGCACCTTCTGGACAGATTTGGTGAGGCTGAGCTTGTGAGACAGCCCTGAAGAAGTCCAGTGCCAGGACCTGAAAGATGTTTTAGCCACAAACAGCTCAGCTGTGCTGGAATGGGAATGGGCAGTTTGCTCCAGGCTGTCTTGGTGTGGGAACAACAAGCAGTGCTCGGAGAATCTTCCTGCTTGGGCAGAACACTGCTTTTCCCCAATCCCACATCCAAGGCAGGCTTGAGCAGAGCAGCTAAAGCAGTAGGACGGTGCATTGCAGCCATCCAGGGCAAGTGGTGGAGAAGCAACCAGGAGGTCTTGGATGGCAGGTCACTGGGATGGTCATGCACAGCTTTTTCATTAGCTGGAATTCAAGTCCTGTGGAAAATGGATGCTTCAGTAGTTGTTTTTGGTCTAATGGCTCGAAAAAAATTGGGTACTGAAATTTATCATTAATTTGTCACATGTTCCAAATGGTTCGTTCTGAAAGTCAAAGCATTTTGTTTCAGCTTGATTTGACCACATCCGGATCAATCGTAGTGCCTTAGGCTTCCCTTCTAATTTGTGGCTGGATTCATCTCCATGGTACACAGCAATGGTTCACTGGAGATGACATCCTACAGCATCTTCTCAGATTAAATCCAAGCAGAGAATGTAGGGAAAGGAAGGGGTAAAGGAAGAAAGAATGGAAGAACATGAGACTTCAAAGACATCACTTTTCTGAGACAGTGTGGTGTCTGAAGCAGACAGAGATTAATAAAAAATTGACCTAAAAAGAAGTGTTTTCAAATAGGTCAGCTGAAGTGTTTCAATTGGGTCAACAAGACCTGAAACAAAAGCTTTCATTTCGGTTTTCTGGTTAAAATAATAATAATAAAAAAACCCAACATAATTTTCATTCAGAAGGCATTGGAAGAAAATACCCAACCAGCCCTTCTGGTAGCACAGAAGGAAAGTTTCTTTCTCCGAGCTGGTGGCAAATTTTCATACACAATTCCAGTCTTGTAGACAAGATTCTTCTTTTGCCTTTCTAGTTAATTTGGGCTTCCTCAGTGAAACCAGTGGCATGGGTTTTGAGGGAGACAAATACAGTGAAATCTTGAGATGCTTTTAGCAATCCAGAGTACCCTCCCCTGCTTTCTGCACTCCATCCTTTTTTTTTTTTCTCCAGCTGAAAATATACATTTTCCCCCACATCTGCAACAACCCTGTTTTTTACATTCTAGTCCAGTTTTGTTGTCTCTAGCCTCGAGATTGTCCTTTGAATTAGGGGTCCCATCTGTTGTTATCCTGAGCAGCACAAAAATAGAAAATCCTGCAGGCAAATGGAGCATTGCTTTGCAGGACCAGACTGAGCTCTACATCCAATTTAATGCTCAGTTTAAATTCTGTTGAATATGCACCTAAGATCTTTGTTTTTCAGGGGCAATGTGCCAAGTAAGTGGAAATTTATATTTGACTATTTCCCATTTTCCTTTAAAATGAAACATCTCAGTAATAAGTGAGCTGGGGAATGGATGGGGAAGCAGGTTTACTGAGAGGCAGGCATGGTTCTGAGCACATTGGTCAGTGCATCTTTTTCTTTTGGTGTGTGACATTTTGTACTCTTAGATGCAGAACTGGAATTCCAAGGAGGCTCTGTTTGTGGGCAGGACTTTGTCCAGCCAGGCACTGAGCGATCCTGTCTTATAAAACTCATCTGCAAACATTTGGCCTCTGGCCAATTTCAAAGCTCCTTTGGATGAATGTTTGTGTATGAAGTATTGTGTAAACAGATCCTGGGCACAGCAAATAGGAAAGGCATAGCTTGGTGCCTATTTGATGGCACATTCCATGAGGACAACTCACTTGTAAAGCAGTAATACATCCATTAGATGAGACATGTGACTTGGGAGTTTGGCAGAAGTTCCTTAATATTCACAATTCAAGTCTAGATCTGAATTTTATAGCCTGCCCATCCTTGGCAACAGCAGAAGGGTGGCTTGCTGTGGCTACTGACACATCTTTGGGGTTTTTACTGCACTCTAATGGGATGTTCCCACCATCACTGTGCAGTGGAGCCCATTGCTAAATGAATGTGGGCTGGGAAACACAGCTGGCCAGACTGGGATTCTGAATGACAGTGCTTTAGAAGAAATGTCTTCCCTTTTTGTCTGCCCAAGCTTGTCTCCAGTTAAGAAGACCTACTTCTTCCACATATCCAGGTACCAAAACATTCAGGAAGATGCCTTATCTTACAGCACAGCAGTACCACAACTGAGTGGGACAATATCCTGATTTTCCAACTGAATAATACTGATAAAAGGTGGGTCTGGACAGTAAAGTCTGAGCGTAATTCTTGATCCAAATTCTCCATAGCAACAGGTGTTCAGATCCTGGTCTTAGGTATATGCTGTTGTAGGAGACAAGAGCGAGACAAGAGCTGCAAAGTTCAGGTCAGGAATTTCAATGAGTTACAGGGATTGTCCACACAAATAGAGGTTACTGTATCTACTGCTGAATTCAAATCAAGTCATTTTTGAGGAAAAGGGAAAGCAACAGACAGCTGATCACTCAGTGTTCCTTTTGAATTGGAATGAAACTTATCAAACTTCAAAAATAAAGCTGTGAAAACCAGCAGCATTTTATGAGGCTTCACACCCTTTAAAAATTCACAAGAAAGCAAAGGGCAGAGATTTTATCACTGGAGTATGAATCAGATTGATTTTCTGGATTTGGCCTTGGCTCAGATCTGAATGTGATTTTAGATGCAAAGTCCCTAAGGTCTGCAAATCTGAATCTCTGCCATCCTTGGATGCTACCAGTGTGGGGCAGACTGTATTATCCCAATGGTATGAAAAAGGTGAAAGAAACTTACTTTTCCGTTTTCTTTACTGTTCACTCTGAACTCGGGTTTCATAAAATGCTGGTAACTCTGTGAGGAACTTGGCGTACAAATGGTAACAGTGACCATTTGTTGTGTTTTCCTCCTGGGTTCCCACTCTCCCTTATTAGGTTGTAAACAACAGGGAATGTGAGGAAAACCTGGTCACTTGGATCCTGTTCCATCTTGTGGCATGGAATGCTGACGTCAATATTTCCAAACTTGTGTGCAAGTTACAGCAGGAGGAAGGATGACAGAGAAGAATGTGCATTTTTGGCATACTTGATGCACAGGTGCATCCATGCAAACCTGATCCCCTCTGGTTGCTAACTTTTGATTCTTTTTCACTGCAGCTCAGCCATAAACACTGAAATGGTTTCATGATTTTATGACTGCGAAAAGATATTTATAGGCCTGTGGACCAAGGAGGAAAGAACCGGTTCTCATTTTTTGGGGTGTTAGAAGTCCCTCTGCAATGGAGAGAGAGAACTTTCAATCCTTTTTGGGTACAGTGTGATCTAGTGAGGCTCCTGTCCCCCGCCACTGCACGAGGCATGAGTGGAGCCTGCAGGAAGGATGACAGAGCTGTTGCGTGGCACTGTCACTTCTTGGCAATTCTCTGTTCACAAAGCATGGACATGGTCCAGCTCTCCTGGTGTGGTAGTGCTGTGAAGGTCAGAGCACGTTGCATTGGGAAGAGATATCCTCCGTACTGCATTGGCTGATAGAAATCCCAGGGAGGATGCTAAGAGTTTATTTGAAAATAGATGAAAGCAAGCAAATTAATCAGACAACAGAAAAGAAAATAGTATTCTGTAAGACTTCAGCAGTTTGAATCATGAGGCAGACCTGAGGCAGTGGCGGGCTTGCCAGCATGAATACCCAAGAAGAATGTGGAGCAGGACACTCACGTCACTGAACAAGTCACTGCAGCAGTGACTTCTGGTGAGTTCTCGTGTTTGCAGTCAGTAGTGGGAGGGAGGCAACATGGACGTGCTGCAGTTGATGTTCCGCAAATGCTTCCTCAGCAGTCACCATCCATCTGAAAAAGAAGAAACACAAAAAAGAAAGCCCTTTTCTTATTGACAGTGTTCCTCCTCACTAAACCACTCAAATTATGGTGCTTTCAGAACGAAGCTGAAAATCTGCCCGTTTGGTGCTGCTGAGTGCCTCAGGTTTTAGTGCTGTGCTTTGGAATGTGTGCTTGCCCTCGAAGAGCTGCTCTGCTATGTTTTAGGGCTGCCAGTGTGTCCCTGGCAGCCTCAGAGCTATCTGGCTGGGAAGACTTTTACCTCTAAATTGTAAGGTTCAGGCTGCCTTTCCCCTCTGCTTAGTTTTTCTGCTGGTAATTCATGAGGGATGGTAGGTGCAGCCAAGAGTGGGTAAATTGATCTGTTCACATGGGAGGGAATACCATAATATTCTTTTCTGATGGAAACAAACAAATCTCTCATCTTGCAGTGCTGCTGCTGAGAGGAGACTCTGTGCTGGAGTCTTCATGGCTTGGAAGTGGGTAAATGGGAATAATATGTAGGAGTTATGTGAAAGAAGGCTTAGAAATATGAGTAGGTATTAATGTCTCTGTTTTGGCTAACTCAAACGTGTTTGACAGCTCCTCCCTCAGCCTGGGAGAAACAAAAAAGGTAAAAATGTGTATTTATATTTTGTAATGAATTTGCTTGGATTCCATTTATTCCAAGTTTACTTTCTGTTAGCAGCCTCCTTTACAGAAAGTCTCCTGGAAAGATGCATTGGAACTTAATGTAGAAGTTGACCCAGGAGAAATGAATTTTAAACTTGCAGTCCTGTGATCTTGCTGTGGAAGCGTAATGCCAAGAGTCACACACAACTCTTTAAACATCACAAAAAACCCCATCCCATATGACCTGGTGTTATCATTCCTAACTGCAGTAAAGAATTCTTTCCCAAGGGTCTGGGTTCTTGTCCTGGGTTGTAGAATAAGATATGCACAAAGTATTCTATCACCCTCTTCATCATCTGTTGAAACCAATTG
>JBBMKD010000145.1:17391892-17456901 GCA_037834095.1 Argya squamiceps
ATTGTATTTCTGACTTGGAGCCTCTCGTTTGTTTTGCTTTCAAACCATTACAGTTCTTTTCTAACACAAATGGTTTTCAGTAACAAATGCCTTTGATAACATTTCTAACTGTTTGTTACCAGGAAACATGCAAGCAGAGAGGGGGAGATTTACTGATTGAATGAGATGTTTCACATTTTTTACCTACTGCAACTTGTGTCCAGCTGCAGGCCTCAGTCCAGAGGCTGAGATCAGTTGGCAGCGAGGCTTGCATGGGGAGCTTCTTGCTGATCCCTTACTTGGTGTCACTGGTGGCTGTGGGAGCTGTGGTGGGAGCTGTGGCTCTGTAGGGCCACAGAGTCTCAGCTTGTCGCTGAAGTACCTTGTTATTTTCCTTTGCAAAGACAAATGACTTTGCTCTACACAGGACCCTGTTTGCTGCCAGTTCACCCCAGCACTGTTTTCTCCAGTGAATATTGGCCATGCCCTTGAAGGACCAGCAAGTTGCAGTTCAAGGGTTCAGAAGCAGCCACTGGGCAGACAGCTGCTTCCCTTAAAAGGTTACCAGCTTGTATTGCTCCCAAACACACCATCCTTCTGAGCACACCCTGAGAGAACATCCTCACCCAAGCCCTTATAGGAGATCATTCTTCTCTACCCATCTATTAATAAGCAGGTGATGTCAGCCTGTCACTCCTTTCTTCCTCCAGGCAAAATCTAACCACAATGAGCAAATAATGGATGAGATTTGGAGAGGGGATGCTGATGGTGCTGGAATGCTGGGTGACCCCAGGAACAGGCGCTGTCACTGAGTCAGAGGATGACATCAACACTCCTGCTCCGCTGACAGGTTTGCTATCTGCAGAAAAACGGGCTTAGGCCTGTGCTCCTATTGTGTTGCAGTTAATGCTGGCATTCAGTGGTGAGCAGGGCTGCTGCTTGTTAATCTGCTCAAACGGTGTTCAACGGCAGGGATCACAGTCATGGACATTCTAAAGGGGTGATGCCATGTGCTGGTCTGCAAATGGAAGTGGGCTCAGGCCACAGTGAGGAATCCCCCCTCACTTCTCTGCTGCTCTGCCTGAATGTCCCACTTGGGGCAGGGCAGGACTTGCCCGTGCTGTGGGTGTCCCCTCTGAAGCAGAAGCAGCTTCTTGGCTGGCTGGGAATGAAAGGTCACACTGGGGTTTGCCTTCCCTGTCTTTCTGCTGCTGTTTCTTTCCAGCTTTCTCAGACTTCAAGAGAACTGTTCAAAGCATCAGGAGCAGGTGGAACCAAGTGGTCCAAGGAGAAAAAGGGGATACTTGTGTGTCTTCCATGTAGTGGCTCATCTGAGAATTTGCAGGGTAGAAAGTACAGTCCTGTTGAGAATAGTTTTCAGTGTGTATGTGGGATAGGAAGGATGGCTGCCAGATGAGGAGCCCTCTTCCATGGGCTTCCACATCTCTCTGTGACAGTCTCTGCAACCTGGAGCAGAGCCCTCTCCTCCAGTGCCCTCTAACCCAGGTTTTAATGCTGGGCTTGTCTCTGCTGAGAGTGTGGAATTCAATGGTGGCTGTGTACCTTGGGACAGAGCGGAACCCTGCCAGGGACAGGCTGACAAACTGCAAAGTACCCTTGATTGCAAGAGTTTGCTACCAAAAGGTTTCTAGTGAGTGTTCTGGTGAGAACAGACTCTGGGTTAGATATTCCCTATCTGTCCAAGCTTGCTGTCCTCAGGTGAGTATGAAACAGAGATAAGCATGAGGCTAATTGCTTTTGCTCTGCAAGGTAGGAGAAGGGTAGGAAGTCAAGAACTGGAGATTACTGAGCTATTAAGATTTCCCTGGGTTATTCACTCTTCCACTACTAATCAATATGTTGCTTTATAATTGCATGAGCCAAAGATGAAGTTTTACTCTGCCTCATAAAACAATCTCCCATAAATCCCAGGTTGGGATAGCTGGAATCTGCTATATTAAACTTAACAGCTAGCATAATGCCCCTGAGGAGGATGCCAGTTTTTTAGAAGGCTAAGCAGGTATTACCATGTCGTCCTCCTTTGTCCCCTCTCTCTCTGGCTTTGGCTGTTGCAGAAGTTGTTTCAGTGCCACTCTTTATGCCACATCATGGATTGCAATAGTGCAGCACCACTCTGTTTAGATTCACAGAAGGTCCATGGGGGAGCACGTGATTCCCAAAGAAGTCTGAAGGCCATCCCTTGAAATCACATGCACCAATACTGAGTTTTATATAACCTTCTTTTACACATAGGCTAAAGCTAGTGTTACCACTCTTTTAAAAGAAGTGCTCTCTCTTAGGAAAGAAAAAATTAATCCAGCCTCTTCCAGACAATTATTTCCAGGCCACATAGCAGGGGTGAATGATGTGAAATAATATTTCAGTAGCAGCCCTGAGTAGAAGTGTTGCATAACCAGGCCCTGTCCTGTGTCAAATCTCAGTGGATGTTACCAAGAAGACAGGGCAATTTTATTCCCAGGTAATGCAGGCAGTGTGAATTCAGGGTTGGTTACTGATGCAGTCCATTTCCTTTTGGCATCCCTACTTATTGTAGGTGACTGCACATGCACCTACACCAGTAATTGCCTTGTTTGTAATGATAAGGGGATGACTAGGACATCTCACTTATAAGTGAGGATATATGAATTTAGCTGACTCTGCTGCTAAATTAATTAATGAACCATTAATAACTGATAAACCATTAATTGTGATGCATCTTGTTCTCTTGCATTTATTTTAGAATTTGTGACCCCAAACTTTATAAATCTCTCTGTAAGCTTTGCTAACTTTTGTGATGGGAGGTCAGTCCAAACATTCTTACAATCAGGAGGGTTTGTGTTACAGGGTCTTGGGAGTTCAAGGGAAAAGAATTAGTTTCAGTTACATGATTGAGTCTGATAATTATGATCAAGCTGTGGCAGCCTCCAGTTCAGGAGCATAATCTGCAGAAAGATTCTCCTTGCCAGGTTTCTAACAGGCTTTGTTTGGTATCGTGACTATGAACACCAAAATAATCAAACCAGCAACTTTATGTTCTTATATCTCTGTTTTCAGGAGGCTTTAGAAGAATCTGGGAGAGGGTAAAAATTCGCATCTGCACCCACATTTTAGTTTCTTTTCCCTTTGCTGCTCAGTGGTAGATGAAGTGATGCTGTTCAGCCAACTGCAGTGAGCTGATCCAGATCCATATCCAAAATCCGTATTTGGAGCTCTAAAATCCAATGGTGTGCGACTGGTACTTAGCTTTAGTGGAGCCATCAGTAATTAACCTAAGATGCTAAATGGCTAAGCCAAGTGGGACAGACACACGGAGCATAAACAGCATTACCCCATTCTTCATCTTTTAGTGAAGTGCTCCGAATGTCTTGCCAGGTGTCTGGTTTATTATAAACAAAATGGCCCTGTTATGTGGAGCTTTGTGAATGCCTGGGAAAGGATAGGAAGAAATATGTATGTGCTTTTAAATACAGCTCAGCTTGGTTCCCTGAGCAAGTCTGGCAAAGGGAGGTTTCCAGGGATGTTTGAAGATGGGAAGTGTCCCTGCGCTGAGGTTGAGTTCTGGTGTGAGATTAGGAGCAAGGCATGGCCTCATGGAACAGTTCAGAGGGTCTCTTGGTGAAGAGGCCAACAGATACAGCTGTGAGAACTTTTGGGGTCTGAGAATAACAATTTACAAAGAATCCAGTATTATTTTGAGCTGTAGCCTCAAAATCAGTGTCTCTGATGTTGAGGGGTTCTAACCATCCCCTTTTCTAGGTGAATCCATTCCTGCTTGCTTGTGTGATGCCTTTTCTGTTGTACAGGTTAATGCATGTCTTACAGATGAAGATAGTGCTTCAATAGGTGGGCTGAAAAATTACCACTTTGTACAATTTGTGAAATGAACAGATATGTGGAAAGTGAGTCCTGCTTTATCTTGTGCACAAGGAGTTGAACAAAAATGGCTTCTTCAAACAGCAGAATATTAGCTTTCACCCCCTCCTCTAGCTGACATCCTCCATCACTGAGCTGCTCTCCTCTTTGATCTGCTTTTTTTGTTTCCAAACAGCTTACTCTTTCATCATGAAAGATTGGCTTCTCCTGTGGGCAGAACATCAGTAAACACACTAGAGAAAAATGGAAGAGATAATGATATGAATTTATCTTCTGAATAAGTTCTTGTTCCAGAAATCTGAGCAACAGCTCTTTCTCCCTAATGGCATTTCTCTAATAACCATTTCATAGAAACAAGGCTATGAACAAAGGAATTTTAATAGCTTTGAGGTACTGCACTATTCAGTCACTCTTCAAGGTGGAAGGAATCATCCTTATTTAGATGATAAGGATCCAAGCTAGTCCTGGCATTTCTAGCAGGAGCAGTAATAGTTAAATGACATATTTTAATATATTTTTGCCCTGCATTTTGCTATGGTATGATCAATTTTTCTGTTAGGAACTGGTACAAAGCTGAATGAAGTCTGTGGCACTCTTTCAAATAGCTGTGAAAAGCCTTCTTCCAGGCCTTTAAGTCAAGGTCAGTATTGCAATTATTCTCTTCATCTATTCTCAGGAGTAATAAGAGGATATTGCATCCCTTTCCCAGACAGGAGAGCTAAGAAAGCTGCAGCCCTGTTTGACAGTGGTCCGTTTGATCAGCTCTGCTCTAGGAGTACAACTCCTTCCATGGGTCTGCACTGTCTCTCCTGACTGACAGTGCAGTGGCTGAATCCTGAGGAGTCTTTATAAAGCTGCAGACTCCTCTGAGTCATAAATAAGATCCCATTTTAACTAAAACATTGACATTATAAAATATACATGGCACAATAACTCATAATATTTAGAAACTCTAGTAGGAATTACATAACAATTTGTTATTCAATATTTAAAAGCTGTGATATTTCACCTGGTTTGCTGCCATTGTTACTGGAGAGTTCCTTCTCCAGAGTCTTCCTGGACCACATCCTACTTGTGGCTATTTTCATAGCAAAGCTGTGCAGATATCTCACTGTGGGTCTTATCTTTGTTGTCATCTATGGGTGTACTGTAAACACCTCACTTACATTGTGGGCTCCCTTGCTTCATCACATAGATGCTTGTGAAGCTGGTTATCCTGTGGATGTGAGCCAAGATTTAATACCTGGCTCAAAATTCACGACTCCTGCTTACAGACAGTGTCCTTCCTTCTTTATAGCTTTTACTTATTACTTTTTTTAGGAAATGTATTATAGTGGAAGGGATTGTCATGACAGCTGGGGATAAAAGTGTCCTTAACATATATCCTTATAATTTCTTCTTATCATGTGGCAAAAATATGACTGGTTAATATGTGTTTCATGCTTTGTAAGGGACGTGCCAATATTCCACAGAAATGTTCTGACTGGGGGTAGTTGAGGTTGATGGCCTCTTATTCCCCTGCTGTATTCCTTCCTTCATCACCATGTGATGAGAGCTGTGAAAACCTGGGAAACAGCCCACCTTTCTTAGCTCTTCTCTCATTTGGTAAATACAGAGACTGGGATAGGGAATTCTACTTTTTAGATGCCCTGGCAGGGGCCATATTTTTTTAGTCTCCAAAAATCATGATCGTCTGATTATTCCTACGTTTCCTCTATCTATTAAAGGATGACACTTCAGTGTACAGCTCCAGCAAATCCAAGTCTTACTTTGCAGGGAACGCTCTGTTTGTCTTTCTGCCTGAGCCCCAAATACTGTATTTTCATTATTTAGGCTCCTACTGACTGTGGGGAAGATCAAGAGCCAGGGGCTGGTGGCTGCCATTGTTATCTTGGTACCAGCTGATGCAGTAGTAGATGATATAGTAGGCACAGAGTTTCTGCATAAAAGTAACAGTTCTCCACTTTCAATTTTTCATCCTTGGCCTTGAAATTAGAAGCTGATTTTTGAATACACCACAGTGTAAAATATGCTCCCTAGTCACTGCAGCAAAAGCTGGTGAGTGACTGTGGAGCTGGAAGAGGAGAAAGCAGTGGCTTCCGGTAAGAACAAACCTCTGGAGGCAGAAGCAGTGGTACCTGGGCAGGAAAGAGTGCAAGATACAGGAATTATGTGTGTTATCACTGAGTTTTCCTCTTTGCCACTGCTGATTAAATCCCCAGCTGGACATCAAGAGAGTGAGAAGCTGTATTCCTTTAATTTCATTCTAAGTTTTTCAGACTGTAGTGCTCTTCCTAAGAAATCTATGGTTTATTTCACTTGCTGCGCAGATGTGGAGGTCAAATGTCAGAGGTAATAATTTTCCAGCCAGGTTTCAAAAATCCCACTATAATTTCTTGGAGAAATTAATAATTTCTTTTGGGAAATAAGACTTATTTAGGGTGTCTAACACTTGTCCCTCAGAAATGCTGGTTCCATTGGAAATTTTGATTTCAGTGATGTGACCGGGGTCCTGCTCTGCTCTCCTTTCTCTGGGGAAATGGGACTCTGTGGTCTCACTCAGAGCAGTTTGTCTGCAGCTGGCACTGCAACCATCTACACCCAAATAAAGAAAGCACAAAAAGGAAACAGCAGAGAAAGCTGTTTTTCTGAAATGGTAACAATCTTTTGTTATCAGTCTGTGGTCAGTGCTGTGGTAATTGGCAATGGCAGCTGAGCAAATGCAGGTTATTACAGGAGGTGAATGTCCCTATCTGTCATCTTGAGTCCAACTTTCTTATCTTCAAATTAGAGCATGGGGTCATTTAAAGCAACACAATATTATTGCATTGATGGAACAGGCAGTCTGCTAAGTTCTTGTGTACCAGATGGTAAATGCAGCTTGAGTTGGCAAATTGTTGCTCTTCTTCCTGCCGTGCAAAGGCTTTTTATCTAAAACCATAATAAAAACAGAAGAGAAAACTGAGGAGAAATTTCTTTAATCAAGCATGAGAGATTTCAAAGAAAATAACAACAAGAAAAAAACCAGACAATGGTACAAGAACAGATTCTGCTCCACTGCTTTCTGATTTATTCCTCTTGCATGAGAGCACTGAGGGACAAAGCCTGCTGATTTTACTCTACAGAGATCCCTAATGACCTCAATAGGAATTTATTTAGAAAATCAGGTACCACTGAGCATGTCTGTCCAGATTTACCATAGTAGCTTCTTCTGCAAATATTTCTGAAGTTTAGCAAATTTCCTAGAATAATGGGGAAGGATGAGTGTTTAAAAAAAGTAGGATTAATAAACAAAAGGATGACGATTATGATAGGACCAGTCATATTGATGATTGGTCTATAATGTGAGACCCTTAAAATTTTAGAATTGCCTCCAGATACAAATTTTGTCATTCCAGACTAGGCGAGTCCTTGGCAATACACTTTAGAAGTGAGTCCTGTTCTGGTGGGGGTTTCATCAGAGGGGAAGATAAATCTTTCTATCTCTAATTTCAAAAATTTAGGAATCCTCCTGGGGCCTTACAAAAAACCCCAAGAAACCAAACCAAACCAACCAAACAAAAAACCCATCAAAACCACCCCCCCCACCCAAAATCACCAACAACCAAATAAACCACCCAAACCAAACCAAAAAAGCCAAAAAGCACAAAAAAACACCCCCAAAAATGCACCAAAAAAACCTATAGTGCCTCTCCAGAGCATATAATGTGCTTTGAAATGCAATCAAAGAACCCTCTGCAAATCTAAATCCCAAAGGCAATCAACATACTTTGGTGGAAATCTTAGGAGACTTACATTGCCTGGTCTTCACTATGCAAACAAATAAATGCCACTTGTCCTGTAATTTTCATCATGGGATATAGATATGTTTGGGTTTATATGCTCTCAAAGATGAAGGCTCCAATTTCTGTGAGTCCAGCATATTTTTTCAATGGTATCACTCATGGCTGACTTCTGTAATGCATTTAGACATTGTGGGGAGTGCTTTACTCTGTGAACAATACCAGGGCAGCCTCTGACTTGGTCATGCCCAGATTTAGGTGTGGAATCTAAGTTCTTCGATTAGCTTTTCTTTTTTTCAGTAACAAGTTTTCCCAGCATACTTCTTCCTGCATGAGTAGGAATGCAAGTAAATGAAGTAATTCACAGTAATTTGGACACAAAGGATTCTGTGAGGGAAGGACACAAAGGATTCTGTGAGGGAAGGTGAGGACATCCATTGAACTGCCCTCTGCCTCTTGTTTTCCGCAGCGCATCCATACCCTGCTCCCAGCCCCATGGATTTGTGCCCAGGACCACAGCAATCCTCAAGTACAGCAGGTCAGGTCAGAAGCCCTCCTACTTCCACATCTGTTCTCTGGCAATGATGCTAAAGCAGATGCCTCAGGAAGAGTAAAGAAAAGGGCAAGCATCTAATGATGCTTCTTCTACTCTCTAATGATTTGCAGGTCAGGAATTTCCTGAGCCAGAAAACATATCCGTGATTTTGGAAAGTGGGCTGTGTGCCCCAGACTAGTGGTTTGTGATGTGATTGTCCCATTCATTGAGCTGGCACCAATTTGAGCATTTTGATCAACACAGATTCTTGCCTCAAACTAGAGTGCTTATTTGAGTCCTGATTATTTATCGTTGTGAGTTTTCCTGTTTGTGGCCGTCTCATTTAATGATGAGTGCTGCAGATGGCGTATAAATTGAGACATATTTTAAACTAAGTATGAAGCTGGTTGTGTAACCTCAGCTGCCTTGGGATTTGTATTGGGGAGAAAAAAAAGAGAAAGACTTTCCCTCCAAGTACTCAGCAGACAATCACTGCTCAGTGAATGAAGGCATGGATGTCATTTTACATCAGCTATACTTGCTTACATTCCTTGTGGCTGGAGGCAGAATTTAAGAAGCCATTGACTATAGCTGATAGAAGGAGGTAATAAAACAGCACAGAAGGAACAAAGAAATGCAAACTTAAACAGATAATAGCTTCATGCTAAAATGAGCTCTTCCTAAGTCTGTGTTTTTAGGGAAAAGAAATTACCCTCCTGTATTGTATTTTCTGCTGCAAAGACAGGGAAAAAAAAAGAGATAGCTGTGTAGTCATAGTTTAATACACAAAAATCAAAGGGAAGTTTATGCTGTGAGATTCTTAGGATGTGATTTACGACTGTGTTTTCCCTGCTGTCTAGCTTCTTTGACAGCAGAGGGGACTTTGATGGGTAGAGAAAACATTTTCTAAGAGCTGCTGTGCAGCTCCTGACCTCCTTTGTAGAGACTCCCAGTTTGCTGCTCTGAGTGCAGGTTTCTTGCTGGTGCTTAGTGGCAGAGTTTGTGTTAAAGCCTTTTTACCATCCACAAATAAGTGGAGGATTTCCATCCTTCTGAAAAATAACAACTTGATTTCATGTCATGCCCTCATCACATTATGGCTGCATTGCTTGGTGTGGGGACAAAACCAGCAACGTCTGGAGGAGAGCAGTGCAGACCTCAGTGACCCAGCAGCTGCTGCAATTGCATTTCAATTGCCTGGCTTTCCATCAGCTCTTCAACAAGATCACATTGTAACCCTGGAGCTGGCTTGGGCCTAAGCTACACACTAGAGGGCTGGGAGGAAGACAGTCCCTGGAGCTGCTCCACTTCACTGTCTTACAGTTGAGATGTGTTCTCAGCTGGGAATGCTCTTCTAAATTTTGTCAAGAAGGTGGGCTGTGGTTCTGGGCAAACTCTCCATGAATGGTCGTACATTTTCTCCTGTCTGGGCATGATGAATTCTTTTGAGCTTTGATTTCTTTCTATAACAAAACCCCAGAATAGAGTGTACCTTCAAAAAATCCTCACAGGATTTCAATAAAAATATTTGCCACTTGCAGCAAGACAGTGAGGGTTACTTAGCACTGTGTGTTTAGTGTTATCTGAGGATCTGTAGGATAGCACCTAGCCTCTGGTCTCCCCAGAGAGGTGAGCCCCTCTCATGGATCCTGTGCTGTGTTTGCTAGATCTGTGGAGAAGTCTCAGATGCTCCAGGACAGCCCAGTGCTGCTGACTTGAGTCAGGCAAGTGAAAATAGCCCTGGGCATGCCCACTTGTGCTAAGATGGGATATGAATGTGGTGGAAGAAGGGCAGATCCAGCAGCAATGATTGTGGCATGAGCACCGACACCCAGCAGGGAGGCACAAAGCACCCCTTGCCCAGTTCTGTGGCCCAGTCACTCTAAGCCTGCGGACCCCTGGCAGAGGCAGCCAGCAGGCCACACCTAAGTATGACACCAGGGAAAGTTTTATTCCTTTAAATAAGAGCTGAACTGAAGAAGAAGTGTAAAGTCATTATGGCTTAGATCACACTCATTCTTGAATATCTTCTGGCAGCCTTTTGCTGTTTTGGCAGCACAAATCTGCTGCAGTTAAGCACAAGCAGCTGTAGTGGGGTACAAATGCTTGTATGTTTCAGGAAAAAAAAGAGTGCTGGTGAAGCAGCTTCAGTCAGTGCTGTCTATTGATTTTCACCAATGCAAAGTGGGTGTAAAACACCTCCTGATCGATCCTGTTCCTTCTTGCTGTGCAGAGGAGTAACACCCCAGGGAGGTTGGGGGTTTAATGGAGCTGCTTTAATGAGGCTCCTAACAAATGGAGTAAATTGGCTCTCACCAGGTCTTTTAGGCTGACCCCAGTTTCTCTCTCACAAGACCTGTGCTGTGGAGGATGGTGGACCCCATACCTAAGGTGGCCCCTGACTGAGAGTACACTTTATGAAAGCATTTCTGACTGCATGACGAAACCCAGCCCCTTACAACCCAACCACCAAATGCTGCCTGAGCAGAAAGAGGCATTATAGCATGGGCTGATTTGTTTCTATGTAGAGAGCACAGTGCTGGTAGCAGCTGATTTCTCATCCCAGGAACTAATTTAGCATCCCCTTCCCTACATCATTGAAGACAATAAATTACACTTTAATCAAAAACTTGTACATTATTTCTACTAGAGTAGCCAGAATATTTCACCAATTCTGTTTTTCAGCATCTCCCTTGGATCCTCTTTATCAGCTATATTGTTTCATATTAAGTGAGTTATTTGATTTACCAAGTAAGGCGTTTATGCTCAGCATGAAAATGAGCAATACACAGGTACTCTCCTGAATATTATTTCCCTGTCAACAGAGCAGATAGCCTAAGCTGCATAATTACCTAAAGAAAAGAAACAAACATGATGTGAGGAAGTATCCTGTCTGGAAGGTGTAATTTCTTGAATATTCTGGCCATTCTTCACTCATCAGCTTTCAGTCAGCCAAAGGTGCACTTGAAGTCCCTGTGGAAAGACATGCCAGACAGAGGGGATGGGGAAAGGGAGAGAGAATTTTTATCACCCAGCAGCTGAGCTGGGAGCATGGCCTAACTGTGCCACAAGTCTCTGCTGCAATAAGATTATTTATGGACAGGAGTGTCCAGAGATCTGGAGATCTTACAAAACCTTGAATATTCTGTAGCATGCTGATCAAAGGATGCTACAGATCATGGAACCGAGGGCTCACCTGGAAGTCACTAGAGGAAGTCAGACAAAACAAGCACTTGAGTGCAATATTTCTGCTGCTCAAGTGAATTGTCTAGACTTTGTGCTATTCTTTGCTCAAATGAGTAAGGAGAAAATTAAAGTTTGGACCAGAGGCCATTGTCATCAAAGCTGGTCTGTACACTCATGTAGAAAGTTAATATAACAATAAACATTGCAGTGAAAAGCAGTGAGGGCAGAAAGTTCTCAACAGTCTGTTGTGGAAGTGATGGCTTCTGCAAAGTCCTGGCAATCTGAGGAGAAACAGATGTTTTGGTTCTCCACCAGGAGGCTATGAAATTTTGATTTAGGTCTGGCTGTCATTTGTCTGTGTTCACCATAGCTGTTGTTGTACATCATATGATGGTGACGCTCTTGGGACTTCCAGATCACCAGAGCCCATTTCATCGGAGGCTCTGAAGTGATTCAATTACACTTGATGGGAAACCTAAACTATTAGGAATGTTGAAATGTTTCATTTGGATCTGAAAGTGTAGAATTTTTTGTCCAACATGCTGGATTTGTGCATGTCCCAGGTCCTGGTGTTATTTTCTGTATTTCCTATTATTGGCATTCACGTTTAATACAATCATAAAGTTTCAAAGCTTTAATAAATTGAGATGAAAACAAATAAACAGAAATAAGAGCTGTTCATTGTCTGTCTTGGATCACTGGCTGGTAGAAGGTGCCACAGGGCTTGATAAATCATCTGTGTTACAGCGGTAGCAAGTGGTCACCAAGGCAAGGCATGGCCCTGCTGTTCACAGCTGGACAACTAATCCTGTCAATCTGAACAATTCAGGTTATTCCTGGAGAGTGTATTGGCTTTACAGCATTCATCTTATCCAAGTTAGGGAAAAAAAACACAGTTTTTTTTTCATATTACTTTTCTTACTCCTGGTCTGATTTTTCCTTTCAACTTGAGATGCCCATGTTGATTTAGATGAGTACTCTATCACTGAGATTTTTTTCATAGCAGAGTTCAGGCAACTCCTATTTTTGTTGCAAGAGAAAGAGCAGAGAGATCTGACTGAGGCCTATAATAGGAAATCACAGGGGTTTGGGTTTTTTCCTTTCCTTTGATACGAATTTCTATATATTTATGTTATTGTATAGCTTTCAGCAGAGGTAGTAAGCAGTACCTTCCAGGAGGTGTGTGGACAGCCCTGAGCTGTGCTGTGAGCCCTGGAAGGGAGGGAGGGATGGGTGGATGGAGGGAGGGAAGAGCCCATGGCAGCAGTGCCTTGCATTCACAGCCTGTTAGTGCCCCATTGGGCAATGTGTCAGAGGGACTTCTGAGATGCATTGACTTATGTCCTGTGCTTCTATAATAATTTTGAATCCACTTAGAGATCCTGTGCCACAATTACCCTCTTCTTCCTGGCTGCTTGTATGGCACACCTGCTTTGTATATTAAATTGCAAATTCTTGAGGGAGGCAAGTTCTTTTTTTGGCTTGATGTGTGGTGCCTAGTACCACTGGGTTTGTTTGATGGGGATTTTGTCTGCTACTGCAATCTAATGATTAAATAACAATGAAAGGAATCTCTGAGACTAATGCTCTGCTGAAGAAATCTGGATTTTCACTTGGAACAAGCTCGGGTAATACCATTCCATGACAAGAAAACTGCACTGCAGCAAGCAAAGGAGTATTGATCACTCCAGGAAATTTGAACAAAAGCATCAAAATTAGAAAAAACATAATGATTTCTTTTTCCCCAGCAATTAATGCAAAATGCTGGGTAAACAGTATACAAGAGCTCTGGAAACAAAATTCCAAAAGCGTGGTGTCCAGGTCTGTCCATATTACTATCTGATGCAAACAGCTCTGGGTCTGGAGACTGCATCTAGAGGAGATACTTGCTTTTCTTTCTGCCTGACACGCTAAGCAGACAGTGGTTGTGTTGTCTGTCTTTCACAGCGGTGAGGCAGAAAGGTGGGTGTTACCCAGTTTCACAGCTATGGTGCTAAACACTGCTCCCTAATGTGAACACATGACTTGTCCTGTTCCTCCAGAGCTGGAAACTTAGGCACATCTTGTAAAGTGCAGGTCTTTGGCCTTCTTGGCCTGTGAGACAATGCTTTGCAGCCTTTATTGCTACAACTGCATTTTTGTCTCCTTGTTCAGAAGCAAGTTATACTTTATTTCAATTAGCTCCATGTGTAAATCCATTGTTTTGTTCTTTTTAAATGGGAGATAATACCCACTATTTTGCTAAATGTTGGGTTTTTTTCCCCTGCTGCTTTTCTTTCTCCCTCTCTTGTGGATTAAGAAAAGTGAGAAGACCTGAAAACAACTCAGCTCCAATTTCCTGTTCTAAATGGACGAAGTCCTAAACACGTTTGTGTGCTGCTCTCCCAATTGTCTCAGTAAGAACACACCACCTACCAGACCTCTGCAGGACTGCACAGGCAAAGTCTCCAGTGTTGGCCATGGAGAAAGGTAGCAGCTTCCTACTGGTTTGATGTCTGTTTTTAATGATAGCTGAACAGCAGCCCAATAAGAGGAGAGGGATAGTGAGGAAACCCTCCTAAGGGTGTTATTCAGGAAATGCAAGACCTGCACCACTCACATTTTACACAAATATGCCAATTCCAAAGCAGGTACCACACAACCTGGAGAACAGAGGGGCCACTTTGTTATAAAGGCTGCATTTTTTAATACATGCCACAGGAAAACTGACCTGAAATGGAGACAAAAGTTCATTCATATTGTAGCCACCCTCAGGAAGAGGGGCTTTGCTTTTCTCTGAGAAGAAGATACGTCCCCAGTGAGCAAGAGTCAAGGCTCAGTTATGTGTAAACTCCTCAAACCCCATGGCAGGCTTTGGACTGTATCTAATTTATTGGTCACTCTCTCTTTAGCAACTGAGTGGAGGAAGATGTCAGACATTGCCCAGTTTCACAGTTAATGGGTTGAACTTGTTTCCAAAGTAAATATTGGACAGCTTCTAGTTCCTAGTATTTTTCCATCTCTCTCCCTATCTCTCCCTCGATCTCTACAACAGTAAATCAGCTGTGGGGGGAGCTGTGAACTCCTTCATTTCAATGTCCTGTGCCCTGGACTGTTCACCTGGAGTCCTGGGGCTTGCATGAGATCAGGTGCTTTGTGTGGATGAAGTCACCTCTTGTCCTGGCTGCTTGCAGCACAGATCCACGCTGACCGTGTTGTATGAAACACTCGTCGGGTTGCTCGTCGGGATACATGATGTTAGGAAGTGACTTAATGGAATCTGGGGATTGTTTTCCAAGCTCTGCTGCATTGTGAGTTTGGAGAGTCACTTTTTCCCTTCCACCTTTTTCTTCTCTGAACGTTTCAGTGACATCACTAATACAGCTGTGCTAGCTGCAATACTCGTAATAATTCTAGTTCTGGTGTTTGCAGAGTGGTTCTATTGATTTCCTCACTTCCTTATCTCAACACTTTTGAGGGAATATTGATGAAACATTTCTCCAGAATTTGGACATAAAAGGTCCAGCTGAAATGAGGTCTGCAGATAGCCACAGCTTTTGGCCCTGAAGTAGTGGTCCATGTTGTCTGTGTTGATCACTGAAGGCTTGGCTCTCTTTTAAAACATTATCAGCTTCAGTGGAGCAAAGCAGAGCAATGTAATGGAGGATTTCACACCAGCTATTTTATGTCTTTCTTTCTTCATGACACAAATTGTACTAGAGGTAAAGTGTGGACCAGACACCTCAGATAATGTGTAGTGTTGGAGTTAAGAAAGAAGTTTATGAGAGCAGCAGCACACAGCCCTTGCTTTCGCTTGTCCTGCTGGGACAAGGAAAGCAAGGTACTCCATTAAATGAAATAAGATGACAATGTTTGCCAACAAAGCCTTACTTCTCAGCAGTCAAGAAAAAGCACACCAGCAACAGTTGCTCTGAATGAATGATGAGATCTGAATTGTGTGATTTTATTAAATGGTTAAGTGACTTTGTGCTTTGTTCTGCTGTACTGAAATGAAACAATACATTTTCATTCCAGTCTCTTATCTTATGATGGTATATTTTTTAATGCTCTGAGTTGAGATAAATTTCCTTTGATTCCACAGAACAGATGATAAGAGAGAGAACAAAAATATTCTAAGCCTTGTAGTAAAAATACTCGGGTGAATTAAACAAGAAATCAGGCTTAAATCAGCCTGAATCAATTACTTCTTGGTTCTGAAATTACCTCTTAGTAATGAATCAGAGGACCTGGCTCCTATTTCTCATGAATACTTATTTGTGTTTTCCAGCCCTAATAAGTTACTTTTTACTTGCTGGTGCTGCAGTTTCTTCTGAGTTTTGCAGGTGAGCTCATCTCCTTGTGAGGCAGGTACATCCTGTCTTCAGTTCAGTGCTGATAAAGCCAAGACACAGTGTTGCTGAAGGATAGATACACAGAGGGTGAGTCAGGGCAAAGCCACTAAGCAAGCTCAGGACTCTGTGACTTGCCTAACCTGTGACAGCCCGACAAGCAAGTGAGGTCATTTCCACGGGGTCCTGAGTATGGCTTGTACAGCAGGTCGGTAGGTTTGTGTAATTTTAAAAGGATTTAGCAGTATATTTGGGTATAGTATGAGCACATTGTTGGATTTTAACCCATTTCTTGATTCCAGCTAGGTTTGAGCTTCAAAAGCAGCATTCATAGGGACAGGATGTATTTTTATTTGCCTTAAAAAGAGCAGCCAGCATGACTTTAAATGTCCCAGAGGCTTTGGTCTTCCCTGTGACCTGGGACATATTTTCTTCAGAATGAGGCTCAGGCTGGGCAGAGTGGTGCAGTCCACCTCTGCTGTGGTGTGGCCTGCAGGCTGTACCTGCTCCAAAAACTAGATAGGAGCTCATTAACTCCACTACATACATTACGTAAAAGCCCTTTACTAAATAATCTTACGTAAATGTGTATATTTTTAAATGCATTAATTGCTTCATTTTTCTTCTTGTATTTTTTCTAAAGATGAAACAAAAAGAAGTGGGAGTGATATTAAGGAAAGTTTTCATTGCCTTATCATGTTGATCAATGAGTATTACAGTAGTTATGAATGCCAAGAAAACAAATACACAACCATAACTGGGGATGCAAATAAGCTTCTATTAACTAGAGCTCTAAAGATCACAGCAGCCTGTATTTCTTGGACCATGTTCTGTTCACTTTATTCCTTTAGGATTATAAAGAATTGAAGATCTGGAAGCAACTATCTACTCATTTGTTTATTCAGTGCAGGAATACGTTTGCATTAGGCACCCATCCAAAAGCAACTTGTTCTATTGAAAGGGAATGGGTCACAGCAGGACACTTAGAAATGGATTTCTTCAGTAGCAGACTGCAAACACCCATTATTTCCAGTTCTTTTGTAAATTAATGAGGTTTTTACTCTCTATGTATTACTTAAAAGAAATAAAACACAAGTAAAAGAAGTCTTAAATATGTGAGAAGATCATGCATATGAACAAATAAATTTTCATTAAATTTAAGTGTTAAGTTCCTTAAGTATCTAAGTAGAAAGTATTGTTAGATAAAGTGATAATGGTCTGTAAGCACAGAAACTAAACAAGCTGTCTCCTGGATTTATAGAGCATCAAGAAAGCAAGTTGATCAAATAAGACAAAAATAGTGCTTTGGACTTCCATGGCACAAAGAGAGGAATGGTCCTCCCAAGATTGTATGGAGCTGGAAGCCACCACCTCATTCATCCTGACTTGCAACTTGGTCTTAAATCAGTGCTTTTGAGCTCAGTAGAACTATTTGTGGAGTCACATGTCCAGAACTTCATGGAGTGGGAGAGGGTTCTCAGCAGACTCATCCCTGAAGGACATTTGAAATCTGGATTTCGTGACTGGTTCAGTTGAACAGAGCCATGACCCTGTGGAAGGGAAACAGGAACTGGGATTAAGCTTAAATTCTTCAATATGCAAACTTGCCAGGATTTTACTCATGTTGCTTTTTATTTCTTCCAAGTTAAAGCCAGCACATGGATGGTTTGCATGAGCTGACTGGTGGCCAGTACTGTGTAAAGTCATGATAAATTGATTGCAGGTCAGAGTTTGAATGTTTGGGGATTGGGAATAGCAACAGAGCAGGATCTGGATTTTGCTGTGTCTCTCCTTGAGACAGTTTTCCCTTTAAAGGTCATTTTGGCAAATGTATAGAATGTGCTGTTAGAGGTTTTTGATCCTGCAGAATTGAAAATAAGAGTGCTAATCTGGAAGGCAATTGACAGACTTTCAAGATGTTTAAATCAAGCAGTTTCTTTTTAAGCAGGGGTCTACTCTGTGGTATTGCCCACATTGGTCAAAAAATTCTCAGAGAGGGTGTCAGTCTATCAAGTTCTCTGCATAAAGGGAGTGATAGGAGCAGAAACAATAAGAGAAGGCCATTAGGAAAGTTTCACATTTAAATCCTATTGTAACTGCTGCTAGAAGGTTGTGTCAGATCTGATTTCCATATTCAACATTGGCTTGCTTAAACAGAGTGAAGTCTTCAGTTCCTCAAGTATAGTACATGTTGATTTGCTCTCAAATTCTTATTTGCTCTTTGCAAAAGATGTGGAATTCTTACATGAATAACAGATAAGTGAGGCCATATGTGGTATAATAGGTTGTATTCCTATGATGTTGCTTTTGGCACCTCTCGTATCCTCTGAGTAAGTATAAAACTGTGTCTCTTTCTTCCCCCTCCTCATAAGAGCAGTTCTGCATTTGCCATTGAGCCAACAACAAAAAAAAATCCACTTATGATCCTATCCTCAGGAGTGTGTATGTACCTCTTAAAAAGTGATTAATTTTAACATGGCTCACTAGTGTGTTCAGGGAGAGAGAGATGTCATGGCCCTTTTGCTTGTTGGAAAGTCTAGGCATGAAATGCATTTGAGAAAGAAATGAGTGCACAAAGTCAAATCTGTTTATATTTTTAACAACCTGCAATTTGAAGGAGCATTAAGTTAGTGGGGTGGTTTTGGAGATCTTCATCAGAAGTGATGTTGAGGATTCCAGTGTAACTGGTGAAAAATCAGTACGTTTAAGAACAAATTAACAGTAATACAAATAATAAAGACAAAAGCACATGGGGTCAGAGGCATGAAACTGATGCACTGCATTGCAAGCAAAACTTTAAAGAAACTTGTGTGTAACCAGAACTGGGAGTGGACTTGGACAGCAATGATTGAGAAATAATGTGGGATGGTTTTTGTCTTTCTCAATGAATCAAAGATGGTATCTTCTAATGGAACTGGAAATAACTGAAACAACCAAGCTCTAGGATGTAGGGTGCTATTTTAAGGATTAATCCACAACCACTGAAAAATTTGGTGGTCCTCAGAAGACCTTACTAAAGAATTATGTTTGTTCTCTACTGATATTTTTTTTATTTGGAAAGAGGAGGTGATGCAGGATAGGAAGGAGCGGCTGGGGGGGGTGGGGAAATCTGGTTTTCATTGGAAAGATTTTTAAATGGAAATTTCCAACCACTTCTATAGTTAACGAGGAAATAGAACATTTTGTTGAAAAGATTTCATTGGAAAACAATTTCCGTTTTTCATCAAAAAAGCTTTCCAGCCCAACTTTTCCAAGCAGCTCTAGCTGTCTCACATAGAGGCTGCTTGGAAGCTGATGGCACACATGGGAAAGAGCACGACTCTGCTGGCCTCGAGAGCATCCTGGAACGGGGTGTTTGGCCGAGTGTGGGGTGGGAGGGGATTAGGTGATTCCGGGAGCAGTTCGGATTGCACTCATGAGAGGGCAGTGGTGCTTGCACACAGTGGCCCTCTCTGTGCTCTGTCAAAGGGTTGCACAACTCATTATACATGGCAGAAGGATCGTTTCACGCACCAGTGAAATGCAGTCTGTTGTGGGTTGGAAAATAGCAATGGCTGGACCTCAAAAAAGGGTTAGATTCAGTTTGGGATACCATAGAAAAGTCAACATTTGCTAACAGTTACCAGCCTATTGGTATCTGAGACACCACATTTTCCATTTATACTCAGAGCAGGAAGTAACTGTGGTCTTTTCATATACCACAGCATGGTACTTTTTCTGGCAAATGTTCACTTTTTAATGATGACCACTATATTTTCCATGGTTTGTGCTAAAGTTCTGTTTACAGCTTCATGCAGTTGCAATGTTCTGTGGTAATTATTTATCCATATGGAAAAACGTGTAACATACACTTCTTCAAACACTTAGGAAAATATTCACATTGATCATATGTAGAGGAACTAAAGAAAAATCACCCCTTGTAGTCTTCCTGCATCCTTGACTACATATATTCCATCATCTAGGGTTGCTGATACATATTTCTTTCTAAATTATCCTCATGGTTCTGATGAGATCAAACTAAGTCAAGATAAAACCAGCTGATAGCTGTTCCCTTCCTCACAGGTCAGCTCACTCCTTGTAGAGAGAAGAGTCTGTCTGTGCTGTGAAGTGTTTTTGAGGTCTGCTGCATCCACAGCTGAAGCCCTGGCTGCAGCCAGCAGAGCTGAGATTCAGGCATCGCAGTAGAGCAGCGCTGCAGGCCACTGCTGCCAGCTGGGCCACTGCTGCCAGCTGAGTCACTGCACCAGTGCTGCAGAAGTGCCCTCACAGGGCACAGCTCTGCCCATCTGATCTCTTACATGAGGTTTATGTCAAAGCCTTGTGTACAGAAACAAGCCAGGGCTGCTTATTTGACCTCGGGCATCTGTTTTTTGGCATAATTTGTAAGTGCTTTTAGAAGCACAATGAATAGGATCAGGGAGGATTTAGTTATAACTATTTTCATTTTTGCTTGCTACAAATGCTGTGATCAATCAGATCAGCTGGGGCAAAGGACCTTGCTCACAACTCACAGGTGTCTCTGTTGCTCTGTTGTTCCAGTATTTAAAGTGTGGCTACAAAGGATATGGAGACTCGCTTTTTACAGGGGTTCACGTGGAAAAGATGAGGGGTAGTGGGTACAAGTTACTCTTGGGGAGATTCCATTTAGACACAAGAGGAAAAATTTTTGCAGTGAGAACAATCAACCTTTAGAACAATCTCCCCAGGGAAGTGGATTCCCCAAAGTCAGACACTTGTAATATTCAGCTGGACAGAGTGCTGGGCTATCTTGTCTAGACCGTGCTTTTGCCAGGAAAGGTTGTACCAGCTGATCATCGAGGTCCCCTTCCAGCCTGGTACTCTGGGTTTCTGTGATATGAGTCAACAGAATATAACTGTGCTGTCTTTCCTGTAAATGAATTAAGGGTGGGCTTTACCAGTCCTCTGTCAAGGATGGAAGGAGAGCTGTTTCCCCACCTGGGGATGAAGGAGTCTCAAAGCTGGTGCTATGTTCTGTCCATGGAACTGCTACAGTTTTTAGGGGACAATAGTTCATAGAAAAGCTTGAACTCTCCCTGCCTGGAGGGACAGCCTTTCTCTTGTGGGAGCAAACACAACCAGTGATTGCTCCTTAGCAGAGACACAAGGAGGGCTTTAAACCAGTGGCGAAGCAATCCCAGGAAAACCACCAGTAAGACAATCTGTTTTGGGGTGTCCTGGGTTGCATGGTCAGTCACTTTATTTGCAAGAAGATGAGTTGGTGTGGCAGGAGGTCACCTTGGCTGAACAGGGAACCTCAACTCAATTTAGTGAACAAAATAGCACTATGAAGAGTTGGAAAAGGGGACAAAACATTGAGTAGAAATGTAGAAGCATGTAGAAGCATATAGAGGCATCTCCTGGGATTGCTGGGATGGAAACAGGCAGACCCAGCCTCATCTGGAGTCAGAACTGATGAAGGGTATGAGGGGCAACAAGGGCATTTCTAAAGCTACACTGGCAGCAGAAGGAGAACTGTTGCTGACTGGTGATACTGTGATGAAGGATACTGAAAAGACCAGGGGATTCAGCCCTTCCCCTGTCTCAGCCTTTCTGTCAAAGTCTGCTCTCAGGCCTCCCAGGTCTCTGCATCGCAGCTCCAGCATGGTCCCCAGTGCTTCTGAGATGAAGAGAAACGAAATTTGAGCTGCTCATGGGCTCAGTGTATCTCAGCACTCAATGGTCGCCAGTCCTGACAAGGGGACAAACAGTGCACAGATTGTGTGGGGTGGCAGCCTCATCTGGTGAAAGGGAAACTCCTTTAATCCTCCCAAAAAGCAGGGCAAGTTTGTCCCATGCTTCAGAGAGTAACAGATTTATCTCTGGCTGATGGTTGGATGATCACAATCCAGCAGCTGTCACTCACTAGGCAGGTTTACAAGAACTACTCTCCCTTCTAGGCAAATACAAAAGACCCAGATTCCACCTGGCTTGGTATTTTGCAGTCACAGGGAAATCAGCAGGAAGCTTGTATGGATCACATGAGAGGCAGGCAGGGCTCTGCCCTGGGGCTCTTGCAAATGCAGGGTTGGTCTTCTGAAATTACAGAAGTTGCATCTATTTTATGGTATTTGAAGGATCTGACCTGTTATATTTATTTTGCAGATGGCTTCTTTGGCCTGCTGCTGTTTCTATTTTTTTTAATGAGGTTCTCAAGAAACATTTATCTATTAAATCAGGTCATTTAAAAAATTACATTTCCTTCCTGAAGTCCGTAGTGGTTTTTCTGTCTAAGAAAAGTGGGACATACAACTATCATTTCCCATGTGCATGATCACAGAACAGTATCAGCAGAGACCAGGGTCATTTTTATAAAATGAGCATCACTCCCCACTGTCCTCAAGTTGCTAAACAAACAATGGGCTTCCATAACCAGAACACAGACCAAAGTCTCATCAAACCAAATATTTTCAACAGAAAGAAAAACCGGACTGAGTTTTTGGGTTTGTTTCTCTTTTTCTTCTTCAGTTTTCTGGGTTTTTTTTCAGTTTTCCCGAAGGATCCATTATTTGTCTGACTCTAATTGTATTTGGAGCCCAAATTTAGGTGACATGGAATGCTCGTCTGCATGAGCTCAGAAGTACGGCATCAGCCTTTCCAGTAGATGAGTCTGGGAGGTCTTGGGGAGACTCTAAGGCCTTGCAGCACATTTGTGAGCTGACTGCATCCAGAAGCAGCACTGGCTGCTGAGGGGACTACGAAGCAAAGGCTCGTGCCTGTGTTGTAAATGTTTTTAACACCTAGGATAGCAAGGCTGTGGACAGATTGCTTTTTGGGGATGTTCTAAGAGATGGTGTTTGAGAGAAATAGTTACAGAAGCCAAAAGTGTAACAGGGAGTACTTAACAGCCTAACCAGTTATGTTCCACTTTTCCAGGCTGATTCTAGGCTCTGAGCCATTTGCTCATGTAGAGTTTATAATTTTTCTTGCCTGCAACACCGATTAATTGAGAGTTGATCCTACCAAGCACTGAACACACTCAAATTCCATCACACTGCCTTTGCTAGGGGCAGTGAGTCTTCAGTACCCTCCTGGCTCCAGGTCTAACAGATTCTGAAATGAGAATGCTGGATCTAAATGGGTTTTAAATGAACTTAGGGCATCATTGTGGCTTGAAGACCCACCCTGTGGGACTGATGAGGATAAGGGTGGCATTGGATTGGGCTGAAGTGGTGGAAGTCCTATTACTCTCCTATTCTGAGAGCTGTGCTTTGCAAAAATCTGGGGATTGAATTCTGAGTGTTTCCTTTCACAGACCCAAGAGTCAGTGGATTTATCCCAAGTGTTGTGAGCATGTGTCTTGAAGGCAGCTTTCAGAGCAATCTAACAAATCTAAGCTCAAAATTTCCTGAACCTCTCGTGTTTTAAAGTGAGCAAACCAATTCTTGCTGAGGCAAATCATCACTGGAGTGATTATCTTTTGCTCACCTTGAGGAGGGCCTTCCCTGATGTGTAGGGCACACTTGATATGCCACTGCAGTCCTCTCGTTCCCACCACGAGGTTGTTGTGATGTGGATGCTGACGATGCTCAGCAAGCCTGAATTGCCAATACCCTGTGGTGAATCTTCTGTTTGTACTACTGCAAGCACAGAGACAGATGTCCAGGACCTTCCTGGCTCTGGTGCTCCAGTGCTAGCAGCAAACTTCACAGGTGACAGCACCTTAGCATCACCCACCAAGTGGATGAGCTCCCTACTGGTGGCTCTTCTGTTGGGCCAAGACCAACAAGTGCAGACACTGAACCCAGAACAAAGTGACCTGAAAAAGGAGGCACATCCCACAATCTTACTTAGCTTAAAGTTGCTCTTCCATGTGGCTCTGTCTTGTGAGGGGAGAGGCAGTGACTCTGTGATTTAGCACTTGCACATTTCCCCTTGGTGTGTTTGCAAGAAACAAATCGATAGAGGATTTGTCAAGCTGTGAGGAGGCTGCAAAATTCTACAGCCATGAGCACAATAAATAGGAGTGGCAGAAGCATGGGTGAATTGTGCAGGTTATGCCAGACAAGCAGTGATAAAACTTTTATAGTCCCATCCCATATTTCGTGTGTGTACCATCTTTGCCTGGCTTTATAGGGTTTGGGGTTTTAAGTTTTTATTGAAAATAATTTGTTTCTATGGAAACAACTGTATCCATTAAACTGGGTGGAGCTTAATGACACCCTCTGAGGCTGAGATCAGTTCATCATTTAATTTTAATGATATGCTGTAACATTTGCTGCAGCTTTGTCATTTTATTGTGATTTCATCCATCCCTCCCATGCCCATTTTGTTTTTCCCACCTACCCATTGTCTCCAGAGGCATGGATGTAGAGAGCTCTTTTGGGCAGGGGCTCTTCATTTAGAGTGTCTTTTAAACAGTCTCAGATATTCTGCTGAATTAATCCTAAACAACATCAATTTGGTTGTAAGCAAGCTTCATTTAGTCAGAGAGAGGCATAAAAAGTGAAATGATGTCTGTCTAGTCATGCAGTTGAGCACTAGTAGAGAGGGATTCATACCAAGACAGATACAAATAGCTAGATTCTATAGCTAGATCTCTACAGATATATATTCAGCCTCCCTCACACCCTTTCAGCTCTTACAACACTGCAGTTTCCAGATTTTCCGGTTGTGGAGAAGAACAATTTGCCTTATGGTTACTTCTGTTTCTTTTTGGTGTAAAAACATTTCTGGTACTAATTCTAGAGGATCCTCTAAAAGATAAACTGAGAGTGAACTCAAGGTTAAATTGCAATTTTTATGATAGCTGCCATGTGATTTGGACCTGAATTTCTTAGTACAATGGCAGCCAGGGTGAATGTGGATTTTGGAAGGACAGATCTATTCCCTTTGGGTATTGTACTGGAGTCAATTCCTCGTTTGCCAAAGATAAGTCTGAAATGATTGCAAACATCGAGTGTCACTCTTTAAACATTCCATACTTAGAAACAGAGGGCTGGAGAATAGGGATTACTGTAAAAGGGGGTGAGCTGTCATTGACCATAGAAAGGCAATATGTATTTATCAAATGTCTATACTCTAGGGGGATAAAATTATATAGAAATATTTATTTCTCATTTTTAGAGATCGTCATTTGGGAGGTGGAAGATAATGATGGTTAAATAACATTCAGCAGAACAAATCTGTGGCCTCCCCAATGATTTTATGACAGGTGAATAGTTGTGTTGAAGTCAAGAGTAATTTTAGTTGTGTGTAAAGAAAAGCATGTAGGTATTTTTAATGAGTTTGTCAACTCTGATTTCAAGTGGAAACTCATCAGGTTTAAGACGTGGCATCTTCCTTGGGATTTCCTAACTAAGTGTTGCAACTTAAAGGAATGATTTAGAGGCATGTAATGTGACTGACTGGTTTGGGACCAGTTTATAGTCTTTCTGTTGCTATCACGTGTCTTGCCGTGCATCCATGGACCCCTTCTCCATCCTCACGCAGAGCACGAGCTCAGTGAGCATCAGGCAAAGTGCCTGGTGTTTGTGAAGCATCTTGTGTCCCAGCTTTGTCCTTTTCTCTGGGAAGCATTCATTGCTGGTGGTGTGGCTGGGATGGCAGGGGAGCCAGGTGGGCCAGCATACCTGCCTCACTCAGGGGGCAAGTAGAAAAAGTATTGGTTAGTGCACCAACATCAACCTCAAGATGAAGAACTGTGGAATATTTTCCTGCCCACACAGTGCTGTGTGTCATCCAGACCCTGCTCTCCTGCCAAGTTAATTACTCTGTGTACAGCTTGTAAATGGTTTGAAATTGTGAATGATATGATTCTGAATAACTGTGAATGTTTTCATGGGTATATCTTTAAAATTTTCCACAGATGGTTCAGTGGTTAGTCAGTGATTTATCAAATACTTGAATTGTTTCCTACAGAGCAAATCAGAATATTGTTGTGAAAAAAATTCCTAACTTTCTAGTGTTTCTACATTGTTCCTTTCAATGGATGGGGTGAATTTGGTTATCACATGGAACAAAGAAATTCCAAGGCCGATGACACAAATGTTTATGCTTGTAATTTGTTGCCTTTGGGTAACTGGGATTTATTTCCTTGGACATTTGCTGGATCTAATGTTAAGCATTCATCAAAATGCTTAAAAAAACGCCAACAACCTGGAGAGGAATGAGCAATGCTGAGAGTGGTTGCTTGAGGCAGAGCAGCTCATGGGGGAACTCAGTGGCAGGCCTGAGGGGTGTCCCACATTCTCTGGGCAGCAGGCATGGACACCCTTGGTCATCCCTTGCCAGGAAGTGTTTGGGAGCTCTGGATAAGGCAGCAGTGCCCCAGTGCCAAAGGCAGCTCCTTTCACCAGCCTCTTTGCAGACATTTCATCAGTGTTGTAGCCTTGACATGCTGACGTACCAGACAAGTTGAATGCCTGCATTTCAGCACTCTCTTATCTGTCACCTCTCCCAGCGAGAGCTTTTCTTGTCGATTCCAGCTCTGTCCTCCTGGGGGGACATGGCTGCCAAGTAGAGGTGTGGTAGGGAAGACCTGGGATGTTAATTTTGCTCTGGTTTTCTGGGGTGGGGGCCAAGGTTATGCGTCTGTGCCTGAAGGCCAAGCAGAGCTGTACCAGTGCTGCTCCTCTTCAGCCTCTCCTGCTCCTGCTGCCCCAGACACTTGGAGTGGGCAGAACTGTGCATGAATGGGGGAAATGGTGGCACTGGGAGTCCCTCAGTTGCCCTCCATACTGTGTTTCTCAGTCAGGCTGGGAAGGTGGGGACCAAGCTCTGGAAAAGCCCCGTGCAGGGGCTTGTGAGGTGAGGAGTGCACGCGGGGCTGTGGCTCACCTCCAGGTGCCCAGGGGGACCTGTGGCCTCCCTGGGGTATGTTTGCCATCTGAAAAAGGTTACCACTTGTTTTATTGTTTTAAAGGCTGTTTTCATTGACTCGCTGTTTTGAACAGCCCTACTTGCAGTGCCTTGTTTAAGGGTGTGGGTTGGGGACTATCACTGCTCCTGGTGTGAGCAGACGGCAATCCTCAGCCATCAGCTGGCTTTGCTGGGGTGTTGCAGTCAATGGATAACACGTGAGCTGCAGGCTGAGGGATGAAAGGAACCAAAGGAATTTCTTCTTTATTTATTCAAAAATAAAAAAAGGAGAGAAAAACCTGAATAACTGTGTTTCTCAAGCCTCATTTAAACCTGAGCTTCTTATCCAAAGCATTGTTGCCTGTAAACAGATCCTGGGTCTCCTCTTTTAATAATGTCTCACTTGTCAGGGTGACAACTAAGCTGTCTGCTGCAAGGAAAAGAAAGGGAGAAAAGACCTCAACTTCTCAAAATCACTTAAGTTTTTCCTTTATGAAATACATCGATAAATATAGTTCAGCTAGCACCCTGCTGGTGTTATCATGTCTGAGAGCTATGGCAAGCTTTCAAACAAAGCCAGCAAAACCTATACTTAGAAGCAACCCTCAGATTTTTGTGCAAAGCACAAAAATGAAATGGGAGTGGTAACAAAAGGAGGAGGCTGGTGGCTTGCCTACGTGTGTCTGCCAACCCAGCTGCTGTGTCAGACTTTGCTGTGAAAACCCTTGGAATCGTGATTTCCAGGAATGCAGCTGTGTCTGTGCCTCCCTGTGCACCCCCACGGGTGCATGCCCTCATATGTCTGACCTTTTCAGAAGTGTGTTGACATGTTCAGAAATAAACTTTTCAATGTAAAGATAACATATTGGGTTGGGAATAAACAAATCAGCCCTAAGAGAACAGGTCCTTTAAAAGCCATGGGGAGCTCTTGCCGGAGTCTAGATGTGTAGTCAGGTGTGGCAGCTGTAGCTGGCATCCTGCTTCTCTTGTGTCTGTGGGACCTTTCTGCTGCTTATCCCTGTAGGATTGAAGCCCCCGTGTGTGTTCATCATCTTATCTTCACCTCACCTCTGGTGGGTGTGTGGGGGAAAAGTGAGAGGGGGAAATGGGTTCCCCTTCTGCTCCTCTTACCTCAGAGAGATTAAACGACTGCCCAGCTGTGAAGCTGCTGCTGGGAGACCACCATCTCCTGAGCCCTGGCATGGGGCTTCACCCCAGGACTACCTGCCTTGCTGAGTCTTGTCAACCTGTGTGGTTTTTAAAACCTCAGATGCTCCTGATTTCTTCTTCACTGTCCCTGTCCAAAGTAAATGGAGTAGTCATTTGCTTTGGAAAAGCCAAACGGACAAGCCAAAGTAGCACAATGGCTTTTCTGAAAGGGTGGCCCCTCTTCACAGGCACTCTGTTTCTTTTTATTAGGCTGCTGTTGTGAGGAGAGATAAGCTTCTCTATCAGTTCACCATAGCACCAGGGCAAATAAAAATCTTTCACTGTAAAATGGAGTTTGTTATTTCCTTGGACTGCCTTGGTGAAGGCCTTGTTCTGTACCTTATGCTCACTGCAGGTTCCTGTTGGGGAAGGACTCCAGCTGTGAGCACGCTGTCCTCCTTCACATCACCGTGGGCTGCATGTCAGCAGTGGCTGGTGGCACATCTGGGCTAACCTGGACAACACGATTCCCTCATGTATCTTCTGGACTTTGCCCTGGTTTCATCAGGCAGGTTGCCGGGGGATTAGAGTGCTTAGAGGTTAAATTCCTGATTTGCCACTGACTTGTGGTGCTACTTTGGCCAAATGTAAAAAACATGGCCTTGCAGCCCTTTTAATCACACAGATTTAATCACCCAGATTTTTAGTTCTTGTAACATTTTAAGATGTAAATGGGAGTGGCTCTGTTCAGTATTTCCAAAGATCAGCAGTTTTTTTGTTTTGCTCAAAAGAGAAGTACCTAAATCCCTCAGGAGGGTTGTTTAAACTTGTGCTGGGTTTGGCTGGGGAGGAGTAGACACTTATGTTGGGCTTTTTGTAATTAAAATCTTTGCTGACTTGCTTGCCTCTGGTGAAACAGTTTGACTAAGACTATTTCTGTAAAATGAAAAAACTGTATGGTCATGCCTTGATCATTTTGGGCAACTACAGAAATGTGTAATTCCTGCCATGGACATACATATCTGTTTAGTCATTTAATGAAAAACTTTCATTTTTTCTATGAGGCGAGTGGGAAGCCACTGCTCTGAGCCAACAGTTGTGTAGGTTTCTCCATGGGACAGCAACTTCTTTTTATTTCACTTTTAACTCATTGAAGAAGGAGTTTGTCAAGCAAAGCCCTAAATGAAACACTTAAGCAATGTTTAACTAAGTTTTTTCTCCTAATTTTCTTATTGTTTTTCCTGCTTTTGGAGCAGATGTAATCTGATCTTGACAGCTATTTTGAGAGAGATTCTCAGTGCTCTTTAATCAAGAGCAAGAAAATAGAAAAGTGTCAGAGAAACACATGAAGATTAGGAGAGACTGGATAGACCTATAAATGCTGTCCCACTTTAAGAATTGCCATTGATTGCAAAGCAGCTGATGAACATTTTCTAATGTAAACTCCACTATTATAGCTTTGTAGGGAATTTATTCCGAACAATGACTTTTTCAGTAATTTTCTGACCCAGCTCATTAAAGACTAAGCTGGGAATGCCACACTTGGCTCACTGCTTTAACATTTTCTGCTGTCTTAGCTAACTGTTGTTCTTTCTGTCACTCATTGATCACTGAGTCAGAGAATGATTCAAGTGTTGTTTGAACAGCAATGTTTGAGGATTGTTTATCAATGATTCCACGTCTGCGAGAGGCACATTTTGCAATATGTACTTCACATCTTTTCCCTCTGATGATCTGGAGGCCTGGTGGTGTTACAGGTCTGCTGGCTCACCTCACCTCCATGTGACTCATTCCCTGTGGGTCCCCACTCTTACCTGAACTCTCCCAGTGAACTGCACTAGCAGAGGGTTAATGTTGCTAGGCCTGGGAGCAATGTGCTTGCCTTTGTTTAAAGGTAGAGCAAACATGATCCCTGCCTTCAGAAGCCTCAACTGAGATGGGTCCCACCTCCTTGCAGAGTGGAGGAGTGCAGGATGGGGTAGAACAGCAGTGGAGAAGGCAGGCAATGGCAAAGGATGAGGCAGAGTCCTTTTGGTTGTTCTTGTTCTGTCATGAGATGTCCCTGTGAAATATCAGCCTTGGAGGAGCAGCTCACAGTCACTTTTCTCTTCTTCTGGGGCTTTTGCCAGCTGCTGGTATAGCTGAGCCAGGGCCCCGAGGTGTTGATTTCTCTCTCAGGAGGGCAAAGGGCTGTGTTCACCTTTTCAGGAAAGGGCATGACCAGAGGTATTTTCTGTGGACTGTCACTAGAAAGCCACACCATCAATCAAGCTTTGCTTTGCAGGGTCTACAAAAGAAGAGTCTGGTGTGTGCAGCTCTCTTCACTCTCCTGTGCAGGGGTTGGGTCATGCCAGTCCATGTAACCCAATAGTTACCCTGTGGGGAAGCAGTATCAGTGTCATATGCCATAGCAGAATGATCTGACCTTTCTTGTTTATACGGTAAGTGTGGCCAGGAGGCTTCTTTGTCAGCCTGATAGTCCCAGCTGCCAGCTCTTAGTGTGTCTTGTGAGCTCCAAAGCTCTTGCCAGGGCTTTGAAGTTAACAAAGAGTTATTTGGAGTTATTTGAAGTTGCAGGGTTTTATTTCATAGAGAACCCCTGTGCATGGCTCAAATGAAAATGTTCTCCTGAGTCAGAACTCACACATTCAGCAGTGCTGGGATGGTGGTGGGCTGGAACATCACACAGTAAATGCAAGTCAGTTTGTCTCTTTCCAAAACCCAATCATGAAGATAAGGGATAGTTAAGGACAGAGTTTAGGATTTTGCTGTTGGAAAAATCAGCAGCTCAGAAATTTGGATTTTAGTAGGACATGGTGGTGAAGATAGCCTTTGTGGAGGACCAACCCTCTGATTTGGCTGAGACTGTAAGGCCTCCTTGGGTTTAACACTGGCAAAACACTTGAGTGATGTCTGCTGTTCTCTGAAGAGAGGCTGAGTTGCCACAGGTTTTCCCACATTGCCCCAACATCTGATCCCTGTGGCTCACTACAGGAGGTGAGTGGCTAAGAAAGGCCCTTAAGAAGGATGTGCTCAGCCTTGCTCTACTTGGTTCACAAACGTGGGTGCCTACCCAGTAGATCTTTCTGGTTCCCAGGATTCTAACATGATACTTTTTGTATGAAATATCTAAGAAAAAAACTCATCTTGATAAATGTTATGCAAGCAAATGTGTTTATGAGACAGAACAATATAATTCTTCTAACAAAGCAGATTTTCTTCCTACAATAACAGAGACATCTCAAAGCCCTCAACTGTTTCAAGGTGCCTGTGTACTGGCTGTTAGGTGCCTGCACACTGTCAGAGACTCTTCCCTAAACTGGTAAGTGTAACAAAAAGGAGGGAGAATCCCCATTGTACAGGATAAAAATGAAGTGATTCACTCCATGTCACAGCTGAGGTTTGTGGTAAAGCTGGGAACAAAACTCCAATTCTCTCCAAGTCTCAGGCTCTTCCTTGCAAATATTCCCTTGCTTTATTATGCTTTATCTCATCCATACAATAAAATCATGCTGACTGTGTGCTAAGGGAGCCCTCTCATGTTCTTGGTGCTGCTGGCCAAATGAGATGTGAATGTATCTGAACAATAATTGCAACTGATTAATTACGGCAGCAGCATACCAGATGTCACATCTGTTACTCTGATGCTGGGCTCAGCCTCAGTCAGGGCAGACCATGCTGGTGTGAAACTCCTCACTGGGATTGCCTGAATGTGCATCTGAGCTTCTCACACAGCACAGCAAAAGGCAGGAGTCTCTGCAAGAACCAAACCCACAATCTCATGGGCTGTTCTAGGTCAGGCTGGCTCTAAACCTGAGCAAATCCCTTTCTTTTGCAGGTGTCCTGCCAGGGGGGGCTTAGGTAGGACTGGGCTGCTGAAAAGGTAGGAGCAAGAGGTGTGGAATTTCTGTCTGAGCACAGGCCATTGGAGCCACCTGGCCAGTGGGGAAGCAGATGAACAAGTCCTTTATCTTACTGAGAACCTTACAGGAAATGGTTCTTCATCTCATACCAATATTTTGGATTTTAATTCTCATTTCACTCTGGGGTTAGCCTAATGCTTTTTGTGTTCTATTCCCCATACAGTAAGCATAAGACCATCCATAACAAACCCATCAAACAGTGGACCTGACAGCTGCTGGAGGTGGAGAAGACAAAGGCTGCAGTCTATGCCCTCAGGAGCCCAAACTGAACATCTGACCTGAGCTTCTCAGGACCAGGTATGTGTTAATTTGCCAGGCTGTGGGCTGATCTGGGAAGAAACCATCCTTGGTTTTGGCCATTCTTTATATGTCAGGATGTAACTCAATCCAATCCTGGATGGTATTCTCTATTCTCAGTAAGTTTTCTTACAAAGGCCTTCCCTTAAGAAAGCCTTACATAACATTGTAAGGGAGGAGTATTAACACTGAATTACTTCTGAAACAAAGTTTAATTAAGAAGTGTGAGAAGTGAGTCACACTCTCTTTATGAAACCTTTCTTGATACAATTAGATAAAGAGAAGGTAGGTAGCACTCAGTGTTCAAGATTTCTTTATCTTTGGTAGCTTTCAGGGTCTTCCTCCCAGACTTGGACTTCTGGCACAAAACTCAGCAGTTTTAATTGATAGATGCAGATAGTACTGCCAGAAACATAAAGGTGTGGGGTGATGTATAATTACTATCAACAGTCATGGGGAGTGACTGGGACACTCACTTCTGCCTTTGTAAGACTTCCCTAATGACTGCCAGCAGACTGTGTATTCTCTCTGGCCAGCACCAGGTGCTGCTGAAAAACTAAGTTACACCCAGCAGCAGAAGTCAGAGAAGAGGGCGAGTGAGAGCGCTGGAGAGTGTCAAACCCACTGTAAAGGCTAAGGGGAAGTTTTGAGAAGATGCTCACATTTAAGGTTAAGCTTTCAAAGTTTGGCCCTCAGCTAAAGGATTTTGTGGAAACAGTCCTTTTTAAAAAGAGCTGCATGTCCATTAAAAGCAGTGACTGATGACTTTGAAGAGCATCTGGAGCTCTTATCTTTCATTCAGACCACACTTCCTGTCTAGCTAAGGAAAATAAATCGCATGCTCTTATTTATCTTTCCTCCTCAAACACTCAGAGATTTGAAAACTGCAAATGTAGAAGCAGAAGAAGGTAATATTTTCTTTCACAAAAGACGTGATTCCCTTGTGAAACACAGGAATTCAGCAGGGTTCAGGGAAGGAAGGGAATTTTATGGTTGGGCCTTAGAGGAATTATGCAGCCCAGCTGTAAAGGAAAGCCATGAGTTTGATGTCTGTGTTTCTGAGTGTATTTGAACTTCACATGCTGCTGGGGAACAAGATGGTTTGTATATATTTTAGATGTTTTATTTGTTCTCTTGGTCGTAACAATTGGGTATGAATATAACATCATGAATGAAGAACAGAGCCCAGAGAGAAACTTGTGCAGCAGGCATGTGCTCCTGTTGTTTTCCCTTTGGACAGGAGAAAGCAGAGCCATGAGATTGTAAAAGGGGATCATGCTTCTGCATGCTTTCATCTGTGTGAGTATGTGTGAGTATGACTAAATTTCTGTTCATGTACCCCACAGATGGAGTTTAAGTGACCTTAAGTCCTTATGTCATATTAAATGCAATACCAGATGAAGGCTGTGTCAGAACTGAATGTTTCATAATCTCTGAGTGAAACACCACTTTTTCATACTCTAAAACTATATTCTGGGAGGGGATAATGTATGCTTCTAGTTGTACTACTTCTATTCTCTCTAGAGAGAGTGAATGTCTTTTGTAAGGGCTAGTGGTTTTCTCTCTGTGGTATGATATACCTTTCATCTTTAGGAACTTCTGCTAGCTCACTGTCATGGCTCATTATTGCAATTAATCACTGATGACAGTAATATTCACAAAAATAGTTAATATGTATTTATTCCAACAAGGCTGAGCCAGCACTCCCATTCTATTTCTAAGTGACTCCAGTGGAGTTGGCGTGTCAGATTATTGCTTCACTACCCATGTTAGAGGGGTGTAAGTGTAGTAGTGCAGCTGTGAAAAAGAAGTTGCTCAGTGGTTCCATGTAAAAATGCTTGAGTCAATTCTCAAAAATGTTTAATCTGTCAGTCAGATGTGGAGATGATGTAAACTTCCTCACCCCATCACCCACAGCATCTCAACCTCAACCAGGTGGGGCTGATTTAAGGAGAACCTGTACACATTATTGCATCTTCATTTTAGTCTCTCAGTTGGGCCTCCTTGAGGACTGGCTTGGATCTTTGCATTCATTTGAATAGGTCCTTGTGTCATGCCCTGAGTAATTCACAGAAATATATATATATATAAAATCTGTATTTTTCTCTGTCAGGTTCCTGAGCACACTAATGAGCCTGACACTTGCAATCAAGCCCACGTTTCTTATGTGAAAAGGCTGAAAATGATTTTATCTAATTCACCCATTTGTCTTTACATGAATGCAGCCTCTCTGGAGTACATGCACTGTCTCTGGAGTACAGTGTGTCTGCCTGGTAGAAAATCAGCCTATAAAACCCAGCACAAGAGAACATGCAAAAGATTTTCCACCCCAGCACCTGAGGAAATTTCCCATCTCTTCTCAAAGGCTGTGTTCAATACAGATCTTGTCTCAGTATCTCATCTGATGTAGCTGAATGTCTAATATTCAATTTGTTTACTTCTTTTTCGGTGCCAAGTCGGAGTCCAGCACTTAATGAGCTCATTAGCTGCCTCAGTGTGTTACAGGTGAATGTAGAAGTAATGTCAAATGGGTTACACAGATGTAACTGAGAGCAGAACAAGGCTCTGTATTTTTTAGAAAAGTCGAGTTGAATTTGGAGGTGCCATTTGCACAAGTCTGAGAAGTTTCCTATCTCTCACTGCATTTGCCATAGAGGCAAGGGCCAGGAAAGCAGAAAACATTCTATTTAACAAAATGACCCACTTTGCATTGCCTGCAACAGGTTTTCCTGGATCAAGGTGTTTCTGCATCTAAGCAAGTCACAGGGAAACTCAAGCAGGAGAAAAAAATGGTCCCGTTCCACTCTGAGTTTCCAAGGACCCCCACAGTAAGGCATTCCCCTGCAGAGTGCCTGAGGGATCACTAAAAACTGTGCTTATGTCTCCTCGTGGTAAGTGCTTGATGTCTTCAGTTTGATGCTTAGCTCTGCCACAGTTGTCCTTCTGTTGGCACTCCCCTTAGGTGTGCAAGGTTAATGAGGGTGAAGTGTGGGACAGCTAGTGGTTTGACTCTTGGTGTTGATAAGGGCTATATTTGGTGCTGGTAAGAGCTGTGTTTGGTGCAGTAGCGTATGAGTTGCTGAATTTCTAAGTTCTCTGTATCAGGGATGCTTAGAGACCTATTTGTAACTGGATTGGAAATTAGGATGTAGGTATATTAAATCTAGAGGGACTCCCAAACAAAATACAGGGAGGCCCATTCCAGGCGAAGGTGTCAGCCTACTCCTTTCTATAATTCTCTGCTTTTCTAGGTGAGCAGCCACAGGTATCCCAGGGTGGTTTTCAATGGTTACTGCTGAGTTCAGATGTGGCAATGCTGCCTTTTTCTGATATAGTTCATTATTTGCCCTTTCCTATTGCCCTCATAACCATTTGTAAGGACTTTCTACCTTACTTCTTTGCAACCTGAAGGTGAACTTAGTGCATGTCTGGCAGCTGCAAATGTAGCAACAGAAAGGAACATTTAAAACCCATGCATTGTGCATTTGTAGGCCCTCTGTGGCTCATTCCCTGTATTGTCAAATTAATTGATGTTATATCATTGGTACTTCTGCTTAATACAAGCACAGCTTTTGACCTGTGTGATCTTAATGTCCTTGCAAACATTAACAAAGCACAGTTGCCTGCTCTCACATGAAATAAAAAATCTTTGTGGATGCAAGGTACACATTTGTTCAGCTTTTAAGTAGGGAGGTTCAGAAAGTACCACCAGAGATTTTTCTGTTCCCTCTGATTTAAACTGGAATGTTCTCAGATACTCTAGTAATGAGTAACACCATAAATTCTGAAGTCAGACAGATAATTACTCTTTCAGACAAAGAAGCTTTGGGCTTTTATTTATGTCTGTAAACTTATCTCTTCCATGCTGAGACTTTCAGGGGGTCTAAAAGGCATCCAGTCCATTGATATCTCCATAGGCTGGCTCACAATAGCCTTCAGGCAGCGCCTGCACCATAGATAGATGTCTTCAGAGCTGGTTCAGCTTTGGTTTATGTAGGGCTGGGGATCAGTCTCAGCGTGGTCTGTTCTACCAAGATCCTGCATGCCCTACAAGTTGCTTCACCTATCTGAGGAATACGTTGCTGGTTGTCCAGATTATCCTGTCTCCTGATATGGTACCCAACACCTGAAATATATACATATTGAAGGATACTGCAGTGATGGGAATTTGGGCTCATACCAAGAGAGAGCGTGTTTCCAAGCTGAGTGCACTCAACAATGCTCCAGTCCCTTCAGTGCTCCATGTTCCTTTGTCCTTGGGACCACCAGCAACACTTGCCCCAGTGTGGTGTCAGTGTTGGAGAGCTTCCTTATGCTTGAGCTCAGCTTCCTAGAAAGTTACTATTCAGGAAGGAAAGCTTTGTGGTGTTCCTGTGGGGATATGCTCACTAGGGCTGAAAGTGACAAGATGAGAACTTTGAATAGATACACGGTAGAAAAGCGTTAAAATTGACACCTAACACACGGCTTTGGTTTCAAAATTGGAAACCAGTTCAAAATTGTACATTTCCCCTCACTCTTCCTCTCTTGTCCTAATGTCTAAGCTTGTTTGGGTTTGTTTTGATTTTTGGTTGTTTACATTTTTTATTCAAGAGGTAGGGAAGACCACAGAAGCATAGTAATTTCCCCCCTGAAAACCCCTCTTTAAATTAAAATTCTTTGAAGTTTGTGTGGGGAAAATTGTAATGATATAAACTGCAAGAGGGAAAATAAGAAAATGGACAAAGGAGAAAATCTTTGTTAGGTATTATGCCTGAAAACGCACTGCACTGTGAAGCTTCCTTATGATTGCCCCAGACTGCCAAAAGCTGGGGTAACACATGCAGGTTCATTTAATCGGCTGTGTTATAATTTGGAATTTCTTTAGAAGGAAACTCTGAATACTCTGGGAAAGCCTCAAAGCAAGTTGAATTAAAGAATGTTTCAATAATTAGAAGATCATTTGATGTCTGTAAGCAAGGCTTTGTGACATAGGGTGTGAAAATTCATTAGGACTTTCAATGATTAAGTAGTCTTTTTTATGTCTCGAGAATGACATTTCTTTCCCATCAATATGAATACAGGGAATATGAATACAGGGAAGAACATATTTTTCTGGCTGAACATCACACACATGTTTTAGCCAAAGGGTTTCTTTTGAAGAGATTTTGAGGGACTCATAACTGGCTTTTGTCCTTACTGCCTTTACTCATGTGGGTGTAAACATGGTGTTACTGCACAAAAGGGAGTGTGAATGTTGCCATGTATCTGCTAATCCCATTTCTGTATGTGTATGATATTGTATTGCGTTTGTTGATGCCACTGTGAGAAAGAGGTTTTCCATTTTTTCTGAAGAGAAGAGTAAACATACTTATTTAATTTTCATGTGAAAGCTAAATATTCATCAAAACATTTTATTTTTGATGCTTCTATATTCCTCCAAGAAATTACACAAAAAGCTATCACAAAAGGGAAAAGGAAAATTCTTCATTTGGCCTGTCCTGGAAATCTGTAGACTGACACTTTTTTCAAAATGGAATGATAATTGGAGCTGACACATTTCACTTCCAATGAAATAGCATTTCCTGATACTGCACTGGAAGGCTCTAACCAGTACTAATTGGGAAACTCATTTTGCATGCATGGGCAGAACACAGGCTTCACTGGATGAAATCATTGACCTGTGTTTTCCTAGGAGTCAGACTTGATCAGTGATCCTTCCTGGTTTTAAAGTCTATTGAAAAGATGTCTTTCTTTTGAATCAGTGATAATTGTTTAAAAGAATTCGGGCTTTGCAAATTGTTTTCAGTCTTTACACAGAAATTAACATTTTACAGCTGCTTTCTGCTCTTTGTCCATCACCAGTCTCTGGGAGGCATGTTGAGAAGGCTTCTTAAAATGAGAATTAAGCCACTCTGGCTCACTTGCAAAGAGCTGAAGATGTTAAAAAACATGGTAGGAGTGGTAGTTGTGTGCCTCTGGAAAGGGCAGGGGCAGGGACTAAGATGAGCAAGCTGCCCTGCTGGGCACTCAATTGCTGTAATCTCTGCAGAATCTGGCCAAGTGTTACAGCTGCTAGACAGGATATTTACTCTTGCATCCTACACTGACCATCTGAAGGCTTCTGGTGATAATTGAAGTTAATTGATAAAAGAAGAATAAAATGAAGATAATTGATAAAAGACTAGGTTTTTCCTGTAAGATTCTGCACAGAATGGGCTTGTTTGTGAGGTGGTGATGGAAAGGGTTTCAGGAGATGTTTCCCTGCAGACTTGCCATTTAGAGAGCACAGTGTGGTCTCTGGTTGGGATTTTATCACGGGTGCTAAAATTGCTGCAGGTTGTGCAAGAAAGACAGTTCACTGCTATGGCCTGAATTGGGGAGGAGCTCTGTGATCCTCAGCTATTCTCACAGTCAGTCCTATAAGGAGGAGGAAAACATTTTTTACAGTTTCACAAAAAGGTGACTAAACTGACCAAGCTCCAGATCCATGAAGATTCAGAGCACCAAGATCCCACCAAAATTGGATGGGCTGGTCAGGCATCTATAATGCTGTGAAATCAGCAATAAACAATATGCCTAGAGGTAATCTGTGATGGTGCAAGACACTGATCTAACATACCCTCATCCTTACTTTAGCCTTCTCACTGGCCACTTTGGAAATTACCTCTCCCAAACAATTCCTGGATTTTAAAACTGCTTGAACATCTGAATCCGGTTGAACATATGTGTTAGTGAGACTCATCCTCTGATCTGTTCCTGAATAAGCAAGAACTTTCCAGCACTTTCCATTGGTCTATTGGTTGCCTGAGGGGATCACCATGCTACACTGAGAATAGTGTGTGAGCAGAAAAGTAGGGTAGATAATTCACACAATCCATGTTTCCATTTTATCGGGAAGTTTGGCCTTCACATTTCTTTTGGCATCTAGTACCACTTTTTCATGCTTTAACTTGAGGCTAGATTCTCAACACAATCCAGCTGAAGGGAAACAGCTGTTGGCTGAAGTCCTCTGGAAAGCACTCCCTCGAGCTCAGATCTGACCATTCTTGGCATGAGCTCCTGCAGACAACAGGTGACTCATTTTGGTCTGGAAAGTGTGGCCGTATCCTCTGCTGTCTCGTCAAATACTATAGGCAATTCATAGAGCAATTCCAGCTTTGCCTCCTCTCCTGCTTAATTGAAGAGAAGCTCCATGCTTACCCTTTGCAAAAGAGCCAAACCAATCCGGAACACACATTGGATCCAGATTATCCTTTAGTCTTTGGTTTAAAGTAACACACAGGCAGCAAATGAGCAAGGCCTCCCTGCCAAGAGATTCAGTATGTGAGCTATGGCCACTTTAAAAAGGGATCCTGGTGACTACTGGAAATGAATTAATAGATTAAAATATCTCCACTGAACAAAACTCCTCTTGGGTGATTGTTGTAATGCTCAACAGATTTACAGTCCAGAAGCTCTAAGGAATTTCAGAAACCCACCTGAAACACTAAGGAATTAGAGAAGAAGGCTTGAGGTGGGTTTTTTTTTTGTATCCCCAATTGACCTACCTCCCACACTAGCAATGTCTGATACTGGGGGCAAACAGGACAAGCTTTTATGTATCCTGATTTATAACAGTGTTTTCCAAAGTGGCTTACTGAAATTGTAAACAATGTGTTCACACAGTAAGAGGGAGGGAATGCCAATATATTAAAATCAATGGACCAAATTGTATGCTATCCTGAATGATATCCTTTTGGCCAGAGAATGGAAGTGACCTGTGTTTGGCTGAACAGGAATTGATTCTCCTCCCTTGCTATTTATGCTAGCACAAGTATGCAGCACATTTGACGTCAGTGCACAGAGAACAGGCACGAGTACAAGGGCAATTGGGCCCCCAGGTTCTTGTTTGATCACCACTTGAGGCAAGGGGAAGCTGCACCTACGAGGTGCTTCACCTCCTAAAACAGGCCTTCTGCAGAAACTCCATCTGGAGTCTCAGGCTCCCATGACAGCACAGTCCTGAAGGGAGGGAGGAGAAAGCAAGGAAACTTGGCTCGGGTTCATTTTGAACAAAAGCCACCACTGCAGATGAGCTGAGTTTACCCCCCAAAAGTTCTTCTTTTTATTACATTTTTCAGCTGGAAGAGTCAGATTGAGTATTTGCATTGGCTTTCTGCCTTGCCTGTGTAAATTCTCTGGGGGTGGGGAAAATGTTGGTAAGCTAGTAAATATCCAAGAACTGGAAGAAAATAGGTTGAGTTGTCAAAATCTTTTTAGTCTCTTCTGATAAATATTTCCTCTAGGAACACTTTCCCATTTGGAACTGGTGCCTAATTTTTTTTCAAAACACTGCAGAGGTGACATGTCTTTTGCTGTCTCTGCAAAACTTTCTTAAATCTGGCTGATCACCTGCATCCCCAAATCCCTACAAACAGTACATCTTGTTGCTGTGCTGCTACAGTCACTGAGCCCATGCTCCATGCTAGCCATGCTCTGGCTGCTCCTGCTCCTCAATGGTGCCTGGTGTGCTATCACCCTTCAGGACACCCATCAGCCAGAGAGAAGGGAAATGTGTATGAAAACCAGCCCAGGAGTTGTATTCCTCTGCTGTTTCCCATAGTTGTGTGGACAGCACTGCAGTTGTTGCTGGGGAAAGCTGGAGGACAGCCTTTTCTGTGTCCCTGGCACTGAGCTGCTGGTGCGAAGTCCCAGCTTGTGGAACAGACTCTGGATGCTCTCATGGCAGGCTTTGCAGACACTTTGCACTGAAGCTGGGAACTGGAGGGGTGTGTTGCTGGCCTGAGAGGCAAGAATGGAGTTCTGGCCTGTAGCACTGGCTTCTGGTGGTATTCCCTGCTGCTTCTTTTAGCACAGAATTGGATTTAGATTCAGGGTGGTAAAGGAGTTGTTGTGCAGCTCTGGCCTGGGCAGGTGGTAGGATGATGATGATGATGATGATGATGATGATGATGATGATGATGATGGCTGTCTGGGCTGCTGTGCCTCTCCAGCAGTTGTGCTGAGTTCCTGTTGTGGGGACACTCTGTTCCATTTGTGTCCTGTTTGTGTCTCCTAGTGGGATTCTTTAACCCAGGAAAGCCACAAACCTGTGCTGTAAAGTGCGTACAAGACCTGGGCTCTGCCAGCTGTGCCACCTCAGTCAGTGCTGGTGTGGAGAGTAAATGAGTTGATTGCCTATTGCTGTGAAATTGAGCCCTGCTGCTGAGGATGGGGCTCCTCTTGCAGCTGTGTCTCTAATCTTGCTTGCCTTCTAAAGGCAGGCTGGTGTATGCACATAAGCCATGAGCTTATTTCTCCATGGGTTTGTGTGCAGCAGCCCACACTTTCCAGAATGACTCAATATTTCTCAGCATACGGGTCTGATGGTGGCCACCCAGCCTTGCCATCTGTGTAACTCTTATCTGGTGTGAGCTGGTGAAATAGTGGAATTTCTCCTGCTTCACCAAGGGCTCCTTTGAACTGAGCCCTGAGGGTTTGACAAGGGCCATCAGAGCCCCAGGAGCCTTCCAAAGGACAAGAAGCCCTTCAGTGCTGGAGTGCAAACAGCAGCTGTTTTGCAGTGTGGGTGTCCCACCTCAGTAGCAAAAGGAGGTGAGGTCTACCCCTGCCCACCAAACCCTTTCTGGATATATGACCTTCCACTCAAGGCAAGTCTCAGCACACGTGAAATATTCACCTTGTTTGTTCAACTATCTGTGTTTCTGAAGGCTAAAATCAGGAGATTTTTTCCCATCTTGGGAAAGAGATGCTCCCAGTCTGGATGTTGTGAAATGCTGCTTGAAAAATTCACAGGTTTGAGAGCTCAATTGCACGGATCCTCAGCTGTCTGTCTCAGTGGCACTTTCACAGACAGCAGTTACAGCACTGACCCTACTGATTCACCAGACAAATCCTCAGTCCTGGTTCCTTTCCCTGAAAACTTCCTTTTTTCCTCCCTCTTTTTAGATTGACATAATTAAAAATAAAAAATGCTGGGTCCTGCTTTGTCATGGTCCTCCGGGAAACTTGTAGTGGAGACATAAAACTTTCATCAGTACCTTTAGAGAAGGGCCCTTGCAAGTGGCTGGCCTCTGGTGTGTGGTGACAATGCAAATAAATAACAACACTTAGATGGAAAATTCCACAGATGAACTGAAATGTTTTCTGAAATTCCTTTCAAAGTGAGACAACAACTGTACCTCAGTGGAGAGCCTGCAGTGAGGGGATCCATCATGCTTAAAGGAGAGCAAAAGGGAACATCTGTGAGTGCTTAATTCAAATGCTGAGGGTCCAGAAAACTTGGTGAGTGAGATTGTATTTCATATGATCTGAAAGTGTACCAAAGAGTAATGAAACTACAGAGGAAGCAAAAGATATGCTCTGTGTGGATACTTACCCTTTATGGCACCTGAATTTCCTGGGTAGCTCAACTCATCATGAAATGTGAGCATCAGAAATGAGATACACTCACATATGAATTCTGGATTATGCTGTTATTGCCAAATGTTATGTGGATGCTGCAGATGAGAAAAACCTTCTTCCCATACATGGAAATATTCATTATGATTGAAATGAATTTTTTTTTCTTCAAAACGTGATTAGTAATCCGCCAGAGATTTTTTCATTTTTGTGTCCATCTGGGGATTGCCACCTACATCCTTGCATTTTCATTATGTGAGGAAATAATAGTTTTCATATGTTGAGAGAATGAAAATTACCTCATAGGCCTTTTCTGACACATGTGGCAGATCATACCTTCTCCCTTGGTGACAGAGTGAGTCATTCTGGAGTAAACTTCATGTTTTGTAATGGAATGAGCAGGGAAGAGTTTTTTGAAGCGGTCTGAAAATGATCTCAAATAAAAAAAATATGAGTTCAGCTGTTTGCATTATGGCTTGTTTCTGTTCCATGGCTGTTCCAGCAAATTCAGCTGGCAGCTCCCAGCCCTGCACCCTGACCAGCACTTAACATCAGCCCTTCTCCTGCTGGAGCCTTGTGATCAAGCCCTGCCCTTAAGTCTGCACTCACCCCATGAAACTTCTAAAAATTGCAGCCAAATAATGGGGGAAGGGAACAAATCCTGTGTGAACTCTGCTACAAACCTTCAGAAATGCTTAAACACCCCAGACTTATGGTTTCAGTTCACTTATTTGACTGCCTTTTTTTTTTTAATAGCTACATCGAAAAAAAAATCACAAAAATAGTGGTGAGAGGAAGTCAGTCATAAAAGTCATTGGCACTGATTTCAGCCCTTGTGTCCATAGTCCCAGATTTTACACAAATGGGAAAGGTATTTGCAGGAAGATCCTTGTGGCCATGTTTTCAAGCTCCTCCTTAAAGGACATGGACATGGTTAAGTGTTCCAAAACACTTGCAATCCCTCACATCTTCACAGTGATATTTGTAAAGCATTTGGAACCTGCTCTGAGTGCTTTTCAGAAAGGTCTAGAAAATAAATTTTGGTCCCTAGGTCTCAACTGCTCTTTATTTCCTGGACTTGCTTAGCTTGCAGAATCCTCTGGAAATACTTAGCCACAAAGATGTCCAGTATACAGACTCCCTGCCTATCTGCTGATCTCTACTGGCACACAACATGAAGTTCATCAAATAATAAAAGAAAATGCAGAGACTTTCATGAAGCTTTGCATATTGCAGGCAAAATGTTTTGGTCAGTGGAATCTAATCCTTCTTGACATGGGGCAGGACAAGGTGCTACTATCTGTTTTGCTTTTGCTGGTTGATCTTGAGCAAATTACTTCCATGTAACTGGGCCTCCTCTTTCATTTCAGCCTCCTGTAAAAGAGGGATACTGGGTGTTCTTTGTAGGGAGGCACTCAGACATCACAAGAGTCAATGCCTTAAGAAAGTTCCTGGAGAAGAAAGGGTGAAGAGCAGATTCAGTAATGCTCAGCTATGTGCATTTTTAAAGTGTTTTGTATATTTTGTTTAGAAAAAGATTTGTAAGTGTTCAAGGAAAAAAGTCCCTCTAGGGCTTCAAAACAAAACACTTGGATTTTTTTTGTTGTTGTTGTTGGAAATGTCTTACTTTGCAATATTCTTCAGTGTAACTCAGATATTAAAAATACTTCTCAATGTCTGGAATGAAAACCTGTTTGATCTTAAATGTGGTTCTCTTAAACTTCTTCAACATCTTTTAAAACACAGCCAGACTTCTACTAGGAGCTGAAATCCCATTTTGTCAAATCTTGCATAAACTAAGAAATCTGCTATTGCTGTGGCTGTGTTTATAAACTTACTAGAAATATACACTTGGTGTACAGAAACAGTATCAAGTTCACTGTAGAAATTGGCTTTGACTTATCTGGTCAACCCTGTATAAAGCATGTATAAAACTGAAATCAGACACTCTGTCCTCTGGATTCCTCATAAGATTGATCTGTGCAATTTACAGTTTAAGAGGTGAGGTGAACCTGAGATAGTGGCTGCAATTGCTTCTCAGTTCAAAGACGATGCTTTGTTGTCAAAGATTAATGGCTGGGAATCTCTCATCACCTCTGTTTGCAGAACTAGGTTGGGCTTTTGTGTCTCTCTCCAGGACTGAGCCCTGGACTCAGTTGTTTTGGTGAGCCCTGAAATTCCCAAGCTGCTTTTCTTTTCTGCAGAGTGATGCTGTCATGATTTATGAAAAAAATCAGCTCTTGGAGTTTGTTTTGCTTGGCTTGCAGACAAAGGACTCCAACCCCATTTTTTAATAGAGAAAGGTTAGGTGGGAGGCTTTAAGCTGTGCTTTTTGAGTGGAAAACTTTGCAACTAAACTGAGAATAATATTTTTCTGTCTAAACTGACCTTTATACTGATACATCCTCTGTCATTTTGGGCCTCTATAAACTGTGTGTAACTTCTGCAGGTTTACAGTTCTCCTTTATGACTTGCAAGGGAGACAAAACTCCTAAAACCCTGTTCAGAGAGAGACACTTTTGTTCCTCTTTAAAATAAAATGGGACTGTACTTTGGCCTGGCTTCCAGCACCACCTGTTCTGCTGCCATGTCTCCATGCTGCCCTTTCAGCATGGTTTCATCTGGGCATGCTGCATTCACCTGTTCTGGGTTTCCTGAGGGCACTGAGCAAATTCCTTCTCCTTGGCACCTCTGCCATATTTTGCTTGGCCCATTCCTTGCTTTTGGCAGAACTGGGACATTCAGCTGCTTGTCTGAGGGAAGGGAGTTGTGGGAATAAGTGAATTTGTGATGCTTGAAAGGGAAGATGCTTTGTGTAGTTTTGAGGATGGACATTTTGAAAATAGTGTAGTTCATAAAAAATAATGGAATTAGCAATAACATAGTGGAGGGAATTCAAAAGAGAACTGGTAATAAGTCCTGAAGCAGATTTTTTTTTTAATTATCTTTCTCCCCAGTCTGAGCACTTGGTAATGGCACAAGTAACAAGTATTTCTCACCATACTGTGGTGGAGTGGCTCTAACTGTTCTGCATTATAGACCCCACACAGACCATGGGGGCTCTCCTTCACTCTGTAACAAGTTAACCTTATCAGTGGAGTGGGGTTTTTTGCTTGTTTGTTTTTCAGTGGTGATACTATTCAAAGACAAACTGATAGTTTGAGGCTTGCAATTTCTTTCAGCATTGGAATTGATCCAGAAGCTTGGCACCAGTTTTGCTTTTTTCCCACATTAGGAAGGGCAATTAATTAGAAGAAAAACTTTCTACAAAACGGTCCATCACAGAAAATAATTCTGAAAAAACTAAAGTGAGTGTCTATCATCTCCCATCAGGTCTACAGGCTCCCAGCCCACCAGCTTCCCAGGCAGAGGCACCCAGCTCCAGAGCCCTTGGCTGTGGAGCAGCAGGTCACAGATGACTCCAGGACTACGATTTTCCCTTTGCTGTAAATTTCAAAATGCTGGAAATTTCTTTTTAGTGGCTCTTTTAAAGCAAAGTGAAAGCAAATTTCAAGAACACATGAAACACATGGAATTACCACAAAACTCTGGAAAATGCTGGGTAGAGATCATGCCATCTCCAAGGGTAGTTTCTGCCTGTGTAAATCCTGGGTCATAATTATCATTCTGTGTGTGTGTGTTCATATCAAATAATCTGAAATAGTGCATGTCCTGTCCCCCCATACTGACTGGTGTGCTTCCAGCAGCAAATAGGAGATGGATGTGGCATGAGGAATGCTGGGAATGCCTGAGGGCTCCAGGCTTTCTGGAGGTGTTTTGGGGTACACTGTAAGGAAAAAGATGATTGCTGATGCCACATTGTCCATCTTGCTGTTGCGGAAGCAGCCTTTGGAGTGAACCATCTTCTGGAAAACGCCCAGGAATTGTCTTTGAGGAGTCCAAAGCCAGCTGTCAGTTGAATGATGTGGAAGAGGAGGGTCTGCTTCTCCAGCTTTGATTCAGCAGTACTGCAGTACCCTCCTTACTGACAGTGCCCAGCTCCAGGCAGTGTGGTTCACCACAGCCCTGAGCCGGAGCTGTTCCCCCGCTGACAGTAGTGAGACCCTTTGGAGCACTGGTGCAGTGGGGAAGCAAATCCCCCACCCTCTGGTGTGTTGCTTTAGTTCACAGAGCTGTTCTCTGTGTGCAAACAAGAGTCTTACAGGAAGAAACCCCAGTGGAAGCTCTGCTCTGCACCTCATGGCATGAATTTCCCCAGCCTCTGAAATCCAAGCCTTTGAAAGCAATTTGTGTTAGCTGAAGTTGGCTGCATTTCATGGTAAATCACATCCTATTATTCTGAGTTTAGAATCCACTGTGCTTTGTTACTCACACCAAAAGCTCTTCCAGTGATGTTTTAAGAATGACCAGAGGGAAGGGATGATGGCAATCATGAGGGCTTAGCTGTAGAAAGTATTTCTCGTTTTACCTTGTAGAAGTGGTTGAGGAATCCCAAGAAGCAGAAGGCATTCCTGCCCCAGCCCAGATTTATGTAATGGGATTCAAGTATTGCCTTCCTTTAGATTTGTTTGTAGCTACCTCTATCCATAATAGTAACTGTGTTTGTCATTGTATAACAGCTTTATAAACTCCATAAAGCATCACTGAAATAATTATTATGATCATTACCAGGCAAAAGCACTTAATCAATTTGTCTATTTTTGGAAGCTTCCAAGCAGCCTTTTCCTTCTTATTTTCCCAGCACAACTCACTTTTATGAAACCTGCTTTACAGCCTCTGAATTTTAGGCCAGAACCAGAAAAGAATATATAAAGAACAACTTCAATTTGGATTGCATCTCAGCAGGCAATTTGCCTCTGTAAGGTTAATCTGACCTGGGCAGCTCCAGCAGGCTAAAATGTTTCATAAAAGGATGTTAATCAACCTATCTCCATTTTTGACATTAGAAACCAACTTATCCCATCCTTCTTCACCTTGTAGCTCAATTCTTTATCTGTTATATCTGAACAGCTCTTATTTATATCAGCAAAAATAAAGAATGATTCACATTAAGCTAATGTAGTTTCAATTACATGACAGTGGTTCAAAACAGGGAGACTAAGATTTATTGGGGATTCTCAAAATTCTTTGAAATCACCTTAAGTTTGATTTCTTAAGGTTAGCAATATGCATCTCCTTTGGTAAAAGAGATATTCCACCTTCTGGAGTTAATTTTCATCTCCCTTTGCAACATGATTCTCTTAGCTATTAATCAAAACATTTGCACTGTTCATGTAAACACTTCAACGGGGCCAAATTTTCCCCAGTGCATTTTTTTCCTAACTGGCTCCCTTGGAATGGTGCATGTATTCTGTGGATCACCTGTCTGAACACTAATATGTAGAAACATTTCCATATCTCCTGTTATTATATATGGGAAATTGTTTTTCTTGTTCTGGCCATATAAAAAAATAGACAAAACTTTTGGTTTGCAGTGCTGTTCCCGAGTCTGTCCCACTGCAGACTTTGGCTTGCTTGCCTATGCTTTGTCCATTTTTTCCCTCATAGCTTCTAAGTGCAGTATTTGGGTGTGCATGCTTGGGTCCAGAGGGCACTTGGGTGTGTACATTTCCCAGTCTTCCCTTTTTCTTTCCCTTGACTGCTGGTGGACGTGTGATCAGTTGAAGTAAAAACAACCAGCTGGATGGCTGCAAAATTCCCTGATTTCCAGTGATGACTCTCTTGTGCCACCCCCATTCCTGCTGAGGAGTATCTTTTTCTCCCTCACAGAGGAGTGAGAAGGCCAGGAGGGATGTGCAGCACTGCACCCCATTAGCCAAGATCACGTGGAAAGCCTCTGGAGGCATTTTCATGGCATGACTGGACAAAGTTGTGGGTGGCCTGGTCTAGTGCTGGCGGTAGTGCTGCTTCAGTTGTTGGGCTGGGCTAGGGACCACCAAAATTCCCCTGCAAATTACATTTCTATGAATTTATGACATTGGTTTTGTTGGAACACCAAGCAAGACATGTAACCAAAGTTGCAAATAAATAAATAAAAAGTACAGAAGACCTACAGTGTGAAATAAAAGTAGAACAGGACCATGCAGGAAAAAAATGAGATGAGGGAATCTCCAGATGTTTTGCAATAAAGTCTAATGACAAATTTAAGCAAAAAAGAAAATTACCAAAGACAGGCCTTTGAGCATCTTAAGGGAAATAAGTTATTTATTGAAGTTACTGTTGAAGTTAATGGGACTCTGCAGCAAGAAGATTGCAGCAGCATCTGTCGAAAGCTGCAGTGACAGACATGGTAACAAAACAATAGCAGCGAGGTGAAGGAGAAACAGAAATGTGTTACAGCTGGGGCAGATGGAGGATGAAATGGGTAAACCATAATAAAAGGTTGCAAAGCTTATTTTTTTTCTAGCTGTTCTCCAGAGGTGATGTCTCACTTTCAAAGACCCATATCTTTGAAGATAAATCCTTTTGGCCAAGGAGTCCTTGACACGTTCCCATACAAGTGACATAGAGGGAGATGCCCATTGCTGTGCCCCTGCACATACTCTGGTGATCAGCTCCAGGGAGGTGCCATCCTGCTCTGCCTCAGAGAGTGGTGACCTGAAGGGCAGGCTGGCTGGGCTGCCAGCATCTAACACCCTGTGGGGCAATGCCTGTGGTCACTGGTTGTCGTCCAAGGACAGAAAGCACTTTCCTGACAGCAATAGCCAGGAAGTGTGGAGCAAATGTTTCGGGTAGGGGAGGGTGCAACAGTTTCGGGTAGGGGAGGGAGACAGCACAGCTCTTCCTCTTCCACTTGAGGGTAGAGGGTGGACTAATTCAGAATGAATTCTTGATGTTATTTTGGAATCTGAGAAAGCCGGGTTTCTCTTCTCTTCCTCTTCTATTTATTTACTCATTTTTTGGTTGCCACACAGGAATCCCAGGGGGAGCAGGCTTCTTTCAGCCCAACCCTGGGAGCTGTTGAGTGAAAATTATGTAAATCCTGAGAGCGTTGTATGTGTGACAGAAGCTGTTCAACAATGATCTTCCTCTGGTATGACAAGGATTCACTAAATGTAACTGCTTGTGGTCCAAGAAGGGCAAAACAACAGGTGGAGGCGCTTCAAAAAGCAGCTGGAATGTGGCAACCGATGTCACCCAAGCCTCATTTGCTCCAATAATGAGAGGCACAGTGATACAAAACCAACATGGTATTTACAGTTATGGCATGATAAATGTTCTCCTGTGCTTAACAGCGGATCACATCGTTTTTATTCCTGTACATGTAGATTAAAATAATTCGATACGAGCCCTCACTTTGGCTCATCCCAGTAACGGTCAGGAAGTCTTTGTAATTTGGTCAAGTGCACAAGTGAGGCGGCTGTCGGGCAAAGCCCCTGGGGTGGCTGTCGTTTGCTCAGCTGCCCAGTGTGATGAAGCGATTTGGTGTAGCTATGGACACGGCGTGGCAGAGCAGGAGCCGGGAGCGCCGCGGGGAGCGCGGAACTTTGTGGTTTCTTTCAGCGGCGAGACAATCTCCTCCTGGCCAGCTGGCGGGCAAAGGAAACCAGATGATATTCATGTCCTACAGTGGCCATGGGCAGGTGCATCGCTTCCAGGAGATGGCCTTGATTATTTCATTGGAAGAACAGCAAAATGAATGTTGTCCAAAAGCCTGGTGTCCAGGAGAGGGGAGCTGTCCTGTAATGTGACCTCCAAAGCAAATGCTTGGAGCTGGTAGTATGTGCCATCTGTGACCAGAGGGACTAACAGCTTTCCTGAGATTATTTTGATGAGAAGCTTGTGTCTAGCAAATTGTTCTGTGAAGAAACACTTGGAAAAGTAATTGGTTTCAAAGTTGACACAGACTTTGGGAGGAAATGGCATTTGGCCTTCATGGAGGAGAGTGAAATAATCCAGGGGTGCTGATTTTACCATTAGGACTTATTTTAAGTCAGTTTAATTCAGTATCTGCCTGAGTCTTAAACCAGGCATACATTACATACTGACTTTGATGAAAATTACCTCTTCTGGTGAAGGTACAAGGAGACATGCTGTTTCAGAGCCCCAAAATGTTGGCATTTGCTTTTGTTCTGCTTGGACTTACAATGGCACGTGCCTTTGCAGGGGAGAAGAGCAGTACAACAGGAATACAACCCCCACAGCAGGTACTGTGTGCAGCACTGCCTGGGGAGTGCTGTAACAGCTGGCTGAAGAAATAAGGCTTTCAGTCTCCTGCAGTTAAAAAAGCACTGTTTAAAAATAATTAATTCCCATGTCTGGAGCTAAAGTAGCTGATTTGTCAGACTAACACACAAACTCTTCCAGTGCCAGTGGGTCCATTTACCCCAATATTTATTGCATCTAAGCTTTCAGGACACTCTGATCATAACCACAAATGGAATAGAAGGGCAATAAGTCTGTGGTGTACTCAGAGCTGGGGAAAAAGCAAGCAAGCACAAAATATCTGTGGTTTGACACAGCAAAGGACAGTCTTTGCTTTGGGATATTCATGTTGAGCATATTGATTTCTGAAACAATTAACACATGGTTTTTCATGATCCATTTACTCTTCCTACCAATATATGTTCGGACAATGACAGTCCAAAATCAGAACTGCTCTGGCTTTTACTGTGGTGACGATTTTAGAGAGAATAAAAATTATCATACCAATTTCAGACAGCATAGCTGAATTAATAAGCACCCTATAAAAAATGAATTTATCACTTTTAGAATGAGAGCTGGAATGAAAGGAAAATGTGTTGAGCTAAAGTGTAAAGGTGAGATATGGCCAGTGAGCACAACTGGTATATGAAGCTAATTGTTCCACTGCTTTGAACAGACCTGAGTGAGAATATCAATTAGAAGAATTTTATCCTTGAAACATAAAATTGTCTTCAGCATGGCCCAGGCTTGGAACCCCAAGAACACAGGACAATGAAAGATAGAAAGTATAAGCTTGGGGTGACATATAGTTGTGATTGTGGAATCAGTTATCTATAATAATATTGAAAAATGTATTTTATGTAAATTAATAGTAATATTGTGTTCCATCACCCAGGCCTTATTGAAAGTTCACTAAAGTAAATTGCATTCTTTGTTTTAATGGCCCATCTTAAATGTTTTGTGTAGAGTTATTTGAAGTTTATATGGCGAGAAGAACAAAGAAATGTTAAGGTCTTAGTTCTGTTAAAGAATGTCTATGTTTTCAGGTTTCTCTAGCATATTCGGGTGTAAATAAAATTGTAGATGTGATTTAGACAGAAAAGGAGAGCTGGCATCTCTGAACAGCTCTGTACCCAGAAAACAACTTGTACAACCAATAGGTTGCACTCTTTAAAACTGTATTTACAGGCACTTTTTCCTGTGGCATGGAAGAAAGCAGACTGTGAAGGTACAAGGTCATCCTCCTCCTGTTTTTTGTATACATTGGCAGTCATGTTCCAGCACAAAGATTTGAAGATTCAGCTGGGTCATGCCCTCCAAACAGACTGAGATTCAGGTTCCTCTCAGTCCTCAGCTTTGTTTTTTACTTGGGCAGTCATAACTCCAATGGAGGAAGATAAACAGGAGCAAATCCCCTTATATTCTGTGGCTTTTTTCCTTTCACCAGCTATAGGCTGTGAATAACCAAGTATATGAATCAAGAGGAGGAAGGGAGAGGGGTTAGGGAAGGAGGAGAAATAGCACAGTGAGTCACCCTGTCCACTATCTAGCTGAAGATTTATGTGCTCCCTTCTTAAATATAGGAATGATTTCATTCAATTATTAACTCTTGCAATCTAAACATTGGGCATGAAGGGGGCTCTTGGATGCTGATTCATAGTGATGGTTCTCTAAAGGAAAACTGGAGCAATCATGTATAATCTCTGCAATAAATCTTGACTAAAGCAGAAGATATGTATTTAGAAATGCTTTTATTCAGTGCCTGTCACTTCTGTGTCTGTTAAGCTGTCAGAAACACTAATGACAACTGATGGGTGTTCTTCCACGGAGATTATCTTGTGGGGTCCAGATCCTACTCAAGTGATGGGTTTAAAGGATAACAAGACTTTCCTTTAACCTGTGGAAGCTTTGTACCACCCACATAATCCAATGGGGGTTTAATATTCCATATTTGAGGGTCACACTGTGCCAACTGCTCTTGGTAGGTCACCTTACTCAGACTGCTTATGATTTCAAATGGTGTCTCACTCACCTGGGCAGCGGGGCAACAACACCATCTTGAAATCAGCTAGAGGCACCACCCAAAGGTATTGACCACCAGGTTTTTGTGTGGAGCTGTGGGATTAGCTCATCTCAGTGAGCTGGTAAGCAGAAGCACATACTCTTTGGATCCTTGCAAGGGTGCACGCTGGCAAATGTTTCATTAGAGGTGTTGAAAATGCCACTGTGTCAACAAGGTGATGCAAGGAAGTCAGCGAGACTTTGCTTTTAGTGGTTTCTGCTTCTCAGAGAAACAGGATAAAAAGAGGAGAAGTTTTGATAAAAACAGTTTGAGGATTGCATTGGAAGTTTGAGGGGGGAAAAGGTGCTGGGAGGGACATTGTCATCTTCAGCGTAAATTAATGCAGAGATATGAATTTGGAGGAATAGGTTCATTAAAGAAGAAATTCAAATATCTGAGCTGCCCTAAATTTCCATGGGAAGAGTGTTGCAACTCCAGGAAATTTCCCTATTATTTTTAGGCTCTGAAAGCTAGGTAGAAGTCAATAGTGGAAAATATTTTATTTCTTCTGCAGAAAATGGATGACTTTGTGTCTCTCTTGTAACAGTGATGGTGAAGACAGATACTCTTCTTCCAGAGTGTTTGAGCTCTTGGTTGCAGGGGTCCTTAGATACTGAAATCAGAAATCAAACAATGCATCCTTTGCTCAGAGGCATTGCAGAAAAATATGGTTACACTTTGAATGATGTGTGTTATTCTGTTCCTTTTTACTTTTTACTTTTTGCAGGCCAGTGATCTGTGTTTCATCATGGTTTTCAGGAATTATAAACATTTGTTTCTTCTTGCTTGCAAAGCTTCTCTGACAAGTGCAACTTCTTCATTTTGTAGTGAACCTATTTTGTATTTCCAGGATCAACTTTCCCATTGATTTTCAGGAGATAAAAATGCCATGAAGACAGAGAAGGGAGTAATAGCTCTGGTTCCCCTTAAACAAGAGCTTTGTGAGCTTCTACCATTCCAGATTAATCCAGACTCATTTATCCATAATCTCCTTTAATTGTTTCACTCCTTTTCCTGGCTGCTTACCTGCCTCATGTTCACTGAAGTTTCTTTGCCATCAGGCCCTGTGATTGAAAACAGGAAAGCTGCTTGGCCATCAGGATCTATCAATACAACTTATTCCTGGGAGAAGATGAGAGCCCCAAATCTTCTGGAAGATGAAGTGGTGCAGCAGTTGTGGTCAACCTGCCACTGACACCTGCATGATGGGGCTGTGAAGCAGCTTTCTCTCTAATGCTCTTCTCCTTAAAGGGGGGGGGGAAATCCTCACTGGGAGACAAGGGAAAAGAAAGACACTGAATGTGAATAGGTACAGGCAGAAATGCAGAGATCTCAGATGAATGCCCAGAACAAGCTGCAACACACAACAGTGCACTCAGCCAAAAGGATGAGCCAAAGTAGGGGGAGTGGAAGCAAGAACACCATGCTCCTTTAGGAAGGAAGCTTTTAAATCTTTTGTCCCCCAAACTCAGCCAAAATAAGCAAGAGAATGTTGGAGTGTATTTACCTTCTTAGTTATTTCGAGGACAAGCCTAAATCCACTCTTGCCTGCAAAGGCATCAGGATCTCTTTCTTGAAAGCCATTCTGAGTGAGTGCATGAGAAAACAGAGTGTTTTGGCATTCATACTGTCACTCACTGAGATACAGATTTGTGCAGTGAGGCAATTATGCATTGAATCAATTGCCCAGCAGTGCAAATCATGTGAGCATTCCCTCACCTAACCACTAGCATTGACTTACCAGGTATCCCTTGGATAGCAACTGTAGAAAACCACTGTCATTTGCACTGCAACCTCCTGTAATAAAAGAATATTCTTAGGAAGGGGAATGAAGCCAAATGTAATCTGATCTTTTCAAGCATCTATTTTGGACAATTATTGCTGATTAAATTTATTAATAACCACTTGGGAGCATACCGCTCACTCGTCAGATTTACCTTCTGTGGGAAGGACGGATTTGGCAAATCTGTGTCTCACCTTGGAATAGCAGAACAAAAAATATACTAATTTAGATACCATTCACCTCTAAGGACTCACAAAGAGCTTGCAACAAACCGTGGAAACATCGGGGCTGGTTTTTTTTAGCCAGGGAGGCAAAGAAGCAGTTTCCATTTGGAAGTTTCACAGCCAGCACTTGATTTTTAGAACATGTGGTTGTACACATGGAGGAGCTGAAAACAGGAAAAGTACTGACCCTGAAAAGGGTAACCATGAACTGTGAATGATCAGTGCAGTATGATTCATCTACAGCATTTATGTCTATCTATGGAAATATCTAAGGACATCAAGTGCTACATTAACCCAATAATTCCAATTATTTGTTGACTAGATTTGTCATCATCATTACTAGGGATACATTGGAAAAGCAAGGTCCCAGATGAGACCAGGGTTTCCTTATCAAGATGAAACACATACCATTGGCCTGCCCAAGGTAAAATGGAGCAGATCAACATATGTTTTGCAAAGTGCAATCATATTTTTCTACAGTCTTGGTACAAATGCACTGTAAATTCTTGGCTGCTCAGACAGGTTTGGATCAGTTCTAGTTATATGTGTATACTGGTCATGATCAGATATGTGTGTGTGTCCTTTGCAGGGAAACAAGAAATTGGATATCCCATACTCCCAACTGGCTTATCTGAGTGCTTAGGAAAGGTGAATATGGACGCTCTGATTACCTCATCCTCTTTGGAAAAAAGCTGACTCACAGAGAAATCACAGGGATTTGCTGTTTGGAGCCCAGCCTTGGGCAGTCCTGCTCCTGCCATCTGGAACTGGCACCAGGGCTTCCAGCCTTTCCTCAGCCCCCAGAGCCTGGGTGGTACCCAGAGCTTCCCCCTGCACTCCTCTTCACCATGCTCTAACGTGTGGGGCCAAAAAGGGGTTTCAACAGTATTTTGAGAGTGGATAGGACCAGGGATATGTGTTCCCATCTGTGTTAGTTCTGTTCTGTGACGTGGTGAGGAACTGCCACAGATTTCCCAGAGAAGCTGTGGATGCCCCATCCCTGGAAGTGTTCAAGGCCGGGTTGGGCGGGACTCTGAGGCACCTGATCTAGTATTATGTGTCCTTGCCCATGGCAGGGGTTGGAACTGGATAAACTTTAAGGTCCCTTCCAAGTCAAGCCACTCTATGATTCTAGGATACCATCCTATGATTCTATATAGAGCAACGTTTTAAAATGAGTTGGTGGAAAAGGCTTACAAGATAAACTGATGAATTAAGGGCCCAAATTACCCTTCCCGTGCACAGCTGCAATTTCTGGTGCATGGAGGGGAGGATGTGAAGGACTTGAAGGCTGATTTTATGAGGGGCAGGGCATTTCCAACCTGCCCTGCTTCAGCTCACCAGCACCTGGAGCTCTGCCCCTCCTGATCACTTTTCTTCTGCTTGATGCCATCAGCCTGAGTGTTCTCCATGAGGAAGGCAATGAAATTGTGTGGCAAACTAAGGAAAGTGAAGCTTGCTCCCTGCAGACAGTCTTGTGCTGTAAAGGGTGTGAGAACTTCTAAATGTTTTTCCTGCCCTGTAGTAAATGGTATACAGTCAGTTTCCACAGTGAAGGCATTGCTCACCTGGCAGAGCCATCTCTGATGTTACCAACCATGAAGTTATTCCCTGTATGCATGTACTTGTTTTGCATGTCCCCTTATTTATTACCTGCTAGGATAAGCTAATCATATCACAAGGACACCACTATGAGAGCAGCAGCCATCATGAAGTAGGTCGTGTATCCTTGGTCCTGCAACCAAGTTCAAGTTAACAAGGAGCTGAGCTGTATATTCTGGCTCCTGTGTGTGGCTGGCTTAACTGCCTGATAACCAGGCTGCTGCTCTCTGTGTGCTGCACGTCTGCTGGAGGCCGCTGGGGCTGCAGAGAGGACAGACTTTCCAGGCCTGTTACAGCACTGAGTGCCAGACTAGGTGTCCCTGTGGAGCCCTGTTCTTGTGCTTTCTTTTTATTAACCTTGCAGTCTACGTAATCTTCTGAAGTAAAGACTGGCTCATTTGTTTGCTTGCTTGCTTTCTGTGGACAAGCAATACCCTTCTCCTCCCTCAAATCTGAGAAACAAGCTGCCTCTCCTGCTCCCCCAAAACCACTCCTGAGCTCCCTCCTTTCAAACCAGAGGGAGAATGAACTGCCTCAGCATTTTGAAGTAGTTTGAATGGGGATTCCATTTTGCCTTGTTAAAGACATGGAAGAATCCCTGGATCAGGACTGGAATGAGGGCTGTTCCTCCAGTGTGACTGAAGCTTAGGTGCAGAGTTTTGCCCCAAGATCTGGTCTGTCCCTCTAGGGATTTACCCTCAACCTGGTAAGTGGAGGTGTGCTTTTTATGTCCTGCAAAGGAAACAGGAATATCTGCTTTGCATTGTAGGGAAAAGGACAGTGTTATGTTGTTCAGATTCCACTGCTTTGCAGAGAAATAATACATTTGATGCAGGGGAGCCTGTCTAACTTGTCCCTCTCACATACATGAACCCAGGTGGCTGAGATGAAGCCTATGAAGATGTAGACAGTAAAAGATTTGTTAAAGTATCACATGACAAGTGTGTATTATGTGTCTGGCTGTTGTGCTGGTGAGTGAGCCAGCAGATGAAGTCCTGAGGGATCAGTTACTGTGTGTGTAACCCTTCTGCCAAGGCATGACTGGCAGCAACAGCAGCCACAGTCAAGTTTCACCCTGTTTGAAGACCCTGAGCTCAGTGATCTGTTTTTCCTGGCAGAAACAATTGCCTAAAGAAGCAGAATTTTGTCAAGGCAGGGGAAACAGGAGAGTGTCCAAATAAATAACACCTTGTTCCTTTTTCCTAAAGAATGTCTAAATTAAAAAATTTGAAACAAAGTTTCCTTAAAAATCTAAATAAAGTTTTCCTAAAAATCTTTAAAATCTGAAACAAGGCTCACCTCATTCTCCTTCTCTTGCCTCCTGCAGGCTGTTACTGCTGTACCCTTAATCTGGAGGTATCTGGGAGGCCTGTTCCCCACTGTGTGGCACCTGGGGCCATGGTTTGGTGGTGGACTTAGTAGTGCTGGGTTAGCAGTGATTCAAGGATCTTAAAAATGCTGTCCAATCTAAATGATTCTATTCTTTGCCCTGTGGTGAAAGCAGCTGCAAACATTCTGTAGCAGGAGGCAGATGCAGAGGCCCCTCAGCAAAAAGATGCACAGAAGGGTACCAGAAACAAACCGAAAGACCTTGCCTTCCAGGAAGAAGGCTTTGCTAGGTTTTGGTCTGGGGTGTGCTTGATGGAGAGAGAAAAGAGTGAGAGCAGAAACATCAGGAAAAGTAGCAGAAACAGCTACTAAACTGACACCAAGAAACCAAGAAACCCTCAAAAAGAAGCTTTTGTCAACAGATTCCCTCTAGTGCATGGGGAAGTAGGACACTGCATGTTGTGTCCAAGTTCTCCAAAGGTTTTGCACCCTTCAGTTTCTCTTCATACGTGGGACGACTTGAGTGCTTGCATGCAGCTGGTTACTGTGTTCTCCTGATGTTAAGGGACTGGAGTGAGAAGGGAGTGAGATGTTGGGAATCAGAGAGAGGATGTTGGGGCTCAGCTGAGCTGAGATTAATCTGAAGGGAAAGGATAGTTGGGTATCAAGTGGAGAAAGGCACAGGGGCTGGGAGGAAACAGGAAGATGGAAGACTGTGAATAGGTGTGGGGCAGGCTTCTGAGGGCTCATCCCATCCCAGGAACAAACACAACTGGCTTTGCCAGCTCCACTGGTGGGGTGAGGCAGGCTCATCATCAGCAGCAGACATGGAGTCAGGCCCTGCTTTCTGTTCTGTTTGGGGCACTGCTTGTTTGAGAGTTTTAGAGTCAAGCACTTCTTTAGTCCATACATTCTATTGCTGTCCTTTTCCATCCTTCAGAGGTTAGGAGAAACGTAGTCTGGGAAGAGAGCACACCTAAAATCAGCCCTGTGTGTGACTGTGCTGCACGAACTGCCCGCATCAGGTACGCACTCGGCGATACCTCCTGCCTGCATGAGATAAAGTTTGGTGGCAGTGCTGTGGCGGGGTCACGGATGTAATCCTGCAGGCATTTAACATCCTGGAAGCTTGATTAATGCTGAAGGGAACACTGAGGTGCTTTAGCTCACTGCCATTTTCACTTCTCATGCATCAAATGTGTGGAAGCATGCCATGAGTGCACAAAGAGGAATATTTAATAGCGATGATGTAATACCATGGTGCTGGCTCAGGGCTCTCTGGCATTATTCAACACATCTTTCTCAGCAGAATGATGGTAGTGAAATGAGATTTTACTAGAAGAGAGTAGCTCAGTGTATCATTAAACATTCAGAGCAATATCTCCATTTCCTTTCTAATGCTGTGGTGCTGAAAACACATCCCATCTCAAAAGTGAATGTTTAACTACAGATGTAATTTGTGAGAAAATAATTCTTTTTTTTTTTTTTTTTTTTTTTTTTTTTTTTTTTTTTTTTTTGTCTTTGAAACTTGCTGAAAGCAGGCATATTAGCAGAGCAGCCTTTCTTTCAGGGTTTTAATTTTCTTTTTCTTTCAAGGGAGCTGCATAAAAAAGTTGTTTGAGTGATTTCTCCCCAGCTCTTCTGTTGAGTGATTCTTAATTACCCTCAGCATTTGAAAGGTGAATGGTACTCTTATATAATCAACATTAATAATTCAGCTTAGTCCAAGAAAGCTTATTGCAGCTAGTTCTTTGATGCCAGAAAACCTCTACTAAAGCATTCTTTCTCAGTTTAATTCATAAGTCTATAATAAAGCCAGTCCAGCTAAGGTATTTTAACTTGACTCCTACAGTTAAAAATGTAGCTGAAATTATTTCAGGTGGGCTGTGGTAAATAGATATTGTAAATTTTAGTAAGAATGTACTTTTTCATTCTGTTGAAAAACAGAAGTTGAAACACACTTTTCCTTCCTCTCTTCCTTTAACAAGAAAGGAAAAAAGCCTTTCTTTTTTCCTCGCAGTCCTCTCTGGTGGAAATGCTGCCATATGGCATGATCGGCATAAACAGAGGTGAACAGGGAGGGTGTTCTTTATACCAGGAGCATGAAAGGTCATGAAGATTTCCCGAGTAACTTCCCATCACACTGAGCCATCCCAACCCACTATTAGAGTCAGCACAGTTGCTGGGAGATAATGATCTTGTGTTCTTTTATTAAGGTAATAATGGAAAGAACACAATGACTGACTGATCCTATCAAAATTGCAATGTTGAGAAACTCCAGGGAAAGGGAAATATTTTTCTAGCCTCCACCATTCTATGAGAGACAAGACTGTCCATGGGAATGAGTTTTATCAGGTCTGATGGTGCCATAACATCAGAAATGTCGATGTTTACCACAGCATGGCCTGTGACACCTGGTATGAACAGGGAACTTCTAAAAGCAGTTATTTCTTTGACACCACTGTGCTTTCTAAGAGCAACTACTAGAGGGGGATGAATAGATTGCTGTCAATCATATGCCCAAATTTTAATTTACTTCCTTCCACACTTGCTAATTTTAGAGGGATGCAGGGGGGTATTTGTCTTCTGGTGATGTGGCAGGAAGCAGTTGGAGGTACAAAAGGAGGTTGGCAAACTGGAGTCCTCAGAAGTCCAACTGCCGATGTCCTGCAGGGACCATGTGCCAAGGATACCTGTTGAGATTCTCACTGGCTAGAGAAAGAAAAATAGCTTCCTTTTTCCATTCAATCATTTATAATTATTACTGAGATTTTCAAAAGTTGGGAGAGTCAAGGGAGATTTTTGCTGTTTGAACATCTGCAAAAATAGTCACTCCAACATATACAACAAAAACAAAAAAGAGGAACATTTCTGAAAGGAAAACAAAAGGGTTGTGTCTGTCTGAAATGTCTAATCCTGCAAATGTATTTTCTGGGAGTACCATCATTCCTTAGAGGTATCATAAAGTTCAGGTGTTGGAAGCATTTTTACCTTATCTGTGGAAAATGATAGTTCTGGTGAGCATTTCTTCATCCTTTCCATTTCAGGACTCCAAATAGCATATTCACCCTTGGTTGTTGAGAGAAGTAATAGGCAGAATCACTCTCTGCATTTCTCAGCTTTTCCATCCCTCAATATGGAGACACAGTATTTGCAAACCCTGTAGATGCATTGGAAAGATTACTGGGTTGTAAAATGCTGTGATACATCAGGATGTGAGATGCTGCAAAAGGAGAAAATACTTTGATTTTTCTTTTTCACTCCTGTAATATGCCCATGGGTGTTCTCGCTTCAGTGTTATCTTGATCCTGGGAGTCTTGTCACTGCTTAAAAAAGGTAGTGTTTTTTTCAGACTTGATCACTTACCTGCCTTCAAAAATTTGTGATTGCATGTTTTGGGTTTGAAAAACATTTGGCTGGCATCAAGGAAATGGTAGTTATGTGCCAAGAGGGGAAATAATACATGAAAATGATCCTTGTAGGTAGCACAGAGGCAGAAGTAGCACACAGCATCCTAGTGAGGACAGCAGACTGTTGGCACTTGGGTTTCCAGCTGAAGTAAACCCACATGGCTGGGCACAGACCAGGTGCTCCCAGAATCTGTGGTGTCCCAACTTCCACAGCCCAGTTAATGCCACGTGTTTGGAGCTCCTGTCTCCTCCCTGTGCTGTGTTCTCTACTGCTGTGTTTAACTATTTGCCAGGTTTTGAAGTGGATCATTTGCCAGCTGAGCCATTTACTTCAGCCACTTAGAAATGGCTGTTTGTGCTGTCCTCAGTGCGCTGGAAACCACCTGAGAGAAGGCTCGGGCTCACTGGTGGCTGGCACTGCTCTCCCTGCCCTGGGAGGGAGTTTCTGACATAGCCAGGATGGGATGGTCTTGTACAGCTTTTCACAGTGGATAACTAAATTACTTTTTTTTTTTTTTTAATACTGCAACATTTGTTATGAAGTTTTTGAGAGTTCATTAGCTGTGTTGTAGCAGTCTAGGTATTAAATATTACTGCGATTTTTTTGTTTTTAAAAGAGTCTAGAAAAATGTTTATTATAGGCTATTTAATGGTATTCATTTCATGTTCATCTATTCAGAATTATGCTTCATTAGCTGTGGACTTGTTGGATGATGACATGTAATCAATCAATCAGGTACCATTTGTAGTTATTCTGCTCATAAAACCAGATTTATTTGTTTTGGTATCCAGACTGGGATGCATTTTTCTTGTGCTTTTCCAGTGCTGAACCATAGATAAGACCAGTTGTTAGTCTCTGAGAGATCTGTCTGCTCAGAAAACTGTGTGAAGAAAACAAACTGCCTCCTTAATTAGAAGGCTGTGGCTGCTCCTGATTTGAATGACTACATGTCCTCTTTCTCTCACACTAATACATTATTACTCACATGGGAAGCCAGATTATTTTTGGTGGGAATTCCTAGTTAGTGTTGTGTGGGTGGACCCAGCAGAAAACCCTGTGGTTGTTACTGGTTATCTTTGCAAAGTAGTCTTGATGGAGGCCCCGTGGCCTTCAGGAAAGGATGAAGTGCCCTTTGGAGCTCTGGCAATGGTACTGGGAAAGCCTTGGGAGCCCCACATCCATCCAGTGTGCATTTGGAGGGATGGCACTGTAAGCCCTTTGTTGAAGATGAAACATTAGTCATTCCTTATGGCTACATCCTGTGAATAATTTATAAATGTTATGGCTGTTGGGGAAAAAAATGTGTGGCATAGAGTTCAGGAGAAAAGAAAGAGGAATGGTAAGGTCACACAGAGAAAAGATGTAAGTTTGGAAAATTGCAATTACTCCAAGAAATGCCTCCAGCCCATAAAATACGAGAGTTTTTTACCTACTCCTTCAGACTATGAATTTATTTCCCTAGGCACGTGACATTTTTGAGGATTGGAAAATCTGAGTGCAGATCAGGAAGGAAGCTGTTGGAGTTTCCTGCAACAGGCAAAACCAAAGGTTAGCTCTGCATGAGCATGAGCTAATCCAGAGCCCGTGCTTCATTCCAGTCCTTACTGGACAAGAGCAGCTGTGAATAGACAGAAAATGATACAGTGCTGCAGCCAGGGCTTGGGCTATTCAGGCAGCTCCTCATCAGCTCAGAGAGAGCTGCTCTTCTTCTGCCATGGAGCTGCATTCTTAGCACTGCTCCTTGCAATCTTGTGACTTTCTCTTTGTGCTGAATAACAGTTAATTATTTTGTTAAATCCACGTGGAGATGCATAGAGTCCTCACTGCTCAAGAGTCATATGATGTTGAGCAAAAAGCCAACAATTTTGCTGCTGGAAGATGGGGCTGTGAAATACAGCATTATCATCTGAAGAAAATAGCCCCACTGGTTTTCTATTTGTGTACATGCACACATGACCTCTTTTGACTTAGAAATGTAGTTGAAAAGAGAAATCCATTTGCTATTATTTGAAGTTCAGTCATGCCTACAGAGAGAGAGAGAGAGAGAGAAGAGTCCCTTTGGAATAAACCTGATAGCAGTCACTACCTAAAAAGTAAAATTGAAGTAGTGGTCAAGTTGAGTGGAGACAAATGGGGATGTAGAGTTGCTCAAGGTCATAGGGAAGAGGTAAGATAAGCAAGGTCTCCAGAGTTGTGCCTCGTAGGAGAGCTGCTAGGCCCTCATGCCTTCTTAAGATGTGGTTCACCTGTTCTTCAGCCAGTCCATGGGATCTCTTAGACGGTGAAGGTCAGCTTCTGCTCCAAATCAAGTGGCAGGGACTCAAGCCAGGGTCTCACACTTGATAGGGCAGCATTCTGTGCAGCAGTGTTGGGGCACACTGGGTATTATCCAGTTTAGCCACTCTTCAGCCCTGTGGTTCATTTCTACCACTCTGGTCAGCATGACACAGGAATATTTCAGATACGTGAAGGAGAAAGGGGAACAACACATGGGGACATGACACAGGATGTTGCTTTCCACTTTGATTCAGCATCCCTGCTTTTTTTCATTTTTACTCCGGTATAGTATTTATACCTCTGGGTAGGTGGAAATGGCAGCTTCATGTCTTAATCAGCAGTTTAACCCTGCTGGTTTTGAAAAGTTATTGGTGTGCACAGGGATAGACAGGTGTAGAGTCATCCTTTTGCTATCTGGAGAAGTGAAATGCTCCATTTTATCCATAGTTGTGTTAGTTTACAGAGAAACTCTGTAGTTCATTGCTCCATCTGAAAAAAACCTGACAAATGTCTCCAGTAGCAGCATGGGTTTGGTCAGGAGACTGGAAGATATAAGATTTATGATGTAAAGATAGCTGTTTATTGCACAGATACACACTGACCCACCGTTTCCCCCAATATTTGACCAACTCTACTGATGGGAGTTGACCACAAGTGAATGGGACAAAGTTTTTGTCTCTCCCTGTGTGTTTTGCTCAGTTCCACTGGAAAAGCTTCTATCAGCTATTTGCTGCTAATCATTCTCAAGCAACGAATGAATGGAAAAGACTCTTACTAGAATGATTTAGTGTTCGTCACGCATAATAAATGAATAGAGTTATTCACTGGCAGTCACACATCTCTGGCTAATCCCCTTGAAGGTCACTCGTACCAGTCACCAGCCTCTCTTCACAGCTACTGCAGCAGAGAGCAATGTGTTGAGGATAGGGAGCTGTTTAAAAAAGTGGGATCATGCCTGTCCACCAGTTTGGGTTTGTTCTTCACCCTGATTCCTACACCTCACATCATCAAGGACTAGCAAGGGAAGACCAGAAACAGATGAGAATGCAGTAACACTGTTTGAATTATTAAATCCTCTCAGCCCAAAAGGAAAGAGCCATCAGTGTTAATCATTCTCTAGGGAAGTCAGAGCAGAACAGTTTGTTCTGGGATGTCCTCTCATACCCAGATATTACACTAGCCAGGTTGCACGGCATCTGCAGCAACTTCCTCCTGGTGCAAAACCATCTGACTGGAGGAGAACTGGATTGCAACGTATTATTAGCATTTTTATTATGTACTACTTCGAGTTCTTCAAAAATATCCCCTGATTTGAATTTTGTGTTGTAATTTCCTTCCTCAGTTCCCTAGTCAGACAACACCAGAGGATAACAGCAATGTGACCTCACCAATGAGAAACATCCAAGGAAATGAGGCTATCGTAACGAGACTCGGTGTACTTGGGCACTGCTCACTCCCTGGGACTAAAAGAGACTTAAACTGTGTTACCACCCACCTCTCACAGCTACAGCAGAGTCTGCTGGTGACTGTTCCCTGCCTGAGTGGGTTGGAGAATCACAGGAAGTGGTAAATGTATATGGACCATTTGCAATGTACTAAAATTATACCTTGTGTTTCAGCCTAAGGGAGCCCAGACTGTGTCACCCACCCGAGGGCATATTGCCTGCCAAGGTGTGCCTGAGAGCTGCAGGCACAGGGCTGAGAGCTGTGGATAGTGACATGAGTAACACGTTGTCCCAGCTTGACAAGAATTTTCCCTGCCAGCGGGTCTGTGAGTCATCTGATGCAGACAGGTACAGAGCTGCTAGAAAAGGCCATATTTCTTTCCCATTTCCCATATGATGTGAGGTGTGATCAAACCACCAAGGCATAAGGTGATTAGAGGCAAACTTCCTTCCTTCCTTCCTTCCTTCCTTCCTTCCTTCCTTCCTTCCTTCCTTCCTTCCTTCCTTCCTTCCTTCC
>JBBMKD010000145.1:17457566-17526952 GCA_037834095.1 Argya squamiceps
TCCTTCCTTCCTTCCTTCCTTCCTTCCTTCCTTCCTTCCTTCCTTCCTTCCTTCCTTCCTTCCTTCCTTCCCCTCTTTCTGCCTCCCTGAAGTGAATAACTACATATAATCATTCATTTTTTGTTCACTGATCCTGGGTCTTGTCTGTGGTGTCCCTGCAAAGCCAGTCTTGAGGGACTGGCTTGCTGCCATGGTCAGGGCTTGGTCTTTTGCCTTCTCCCACCAGCTGGGCCAGTTATTGATCCCCTTACTCTAAAAAGATGCAGAACTTAATTAAAGATACTGAACATTCTGGTTTGACAGCAGGCCACTGTTTAGATATACGGACAAGGAGAATGAAGTAAATGGTACCTATTTACAGCACAGAGGGCCTTAGTCTTCACTGACAGCACTCCTGTTGTCTGTGGGACCAGAAGCCTGCTCATAGGGGTGAACCTGAGGCCCTGGAACTCCATGAATCACTGTGGTTATCCACTTCCTTTCACTCTGGATTCACTTTGGAGCAAATCCAGATGAGTGCAAACTGCTGTTATCTATTCCAGGAGCCTTGATACACTTACATTCTATGCTTCACAAAGTAAATACCGGGGTGTTGGCTCATGTATCTTAATAAGGATTGAGTCTACCTTGAGAGGAATAAAAAATGTAAGGGCAAGAAATATCATTCTTGCAGAGGCTGTGCTTAATCCACTAAATGATTCTCTTCTGTGGGTTAAAGTCAGCTCCCACATATCTCCTCTCCTGGAAAATTGTCCCAGATATCCCGGGGAGATTTCAAGCATGGGCCACACCATGGGGGTTACTGATTTGCCTCCTGTCCTGTCTCTGGAACTGTGTTTGTGTCATGGGCGCTGTACTGGTGAGTCCAAAATGCAAGCAGATTTCAAAGGGCCCATGTTGCTGCTCTGCAAGATTTATTTTTGGCAGGCTGTTAATAAATAAAAGGACAGTGAAAATACAGGTCACAGAATACAGCAACATCCACTCCTGTTCTCCGCTGGGCTCAGTGGAGTGATGCTAATCTGGCCTCTTTCTCCTTCCTCTGCAGCCTTCCATCTCAAAACCAGTTTTGCTCACATTCAGGTTGTAGGGACGTGGGAGTTCAATTTGCTCACTGGGCTGCTCTGAAACCGGACAACCCCTTCAGAACCAGAATCGAAACCACCTCCTCTGTTTCCTCCTACAGATTCCTGTTTTCAACTGTGGGGAACAAACTCCTGTGCATTTTTGATTTTTTTTCCCTCACAAAAAAGACACCTTCCCTGCCCTGAAAGTCCTAATGATATTAAAGCAGGCAAGGAGCTCAATGTCACGAGTCCTGCTGCACACCCAGACCTTGACTGTGATGTCAGCCAAGCTGATCCCTGCAGCTGTGCTTCAGAGGCTTAGCTTGTTGTTATCAGGGTCCAGCAGGCAAATGGCACCCTGAACTTGGCTGCTGCTCAGCTCCATCTCTAAAATCCTCTTTCTCACCTACCTCCCAGTTAAAACAATTCCAGCTCCGTGCTAGTTAGGAGTGAAGGTGGAGGAGATGAGAAGTTTGGAAGTAGGCTAGACTATTTCTCCTTACAATGTTTAACTGCCCTCTGGAAGTGCCCTCATTGTGCTAAGTCACATCACTGTTGTTCAGCTTTCCCATGGCACCTGGCTGATCCTTCTGCATCAGTGGCACTGTCCTTCCTTCCTTCCTGCCTCCCTCCTTGCTGCACCATGCCATGGTGACTCCATTTGCTATCAGATATTCTGGCCGTTGCCTCTCCCTCCTGAAATCCCTCATCCTGTGGTATTTTATTATGTGGTACAGTAAAAGGAGACAAAGTGAAGGAAGAAGTGAATTTTGGCAGCTTTGTACCAGACTTTGTTAGGAAGGGATGATGGCAGAAGCCCAGGTGGAAGGAAAATGTAGGATGAGGGGACAGAGAGAAGGAAAAGGAGAAAGTAATTGTAACCTGCCACAGAAGTGACAGATAGCAAAATCAAGTAGGGTCAGGCTTACAGTGCAGCCAGTTATTCTGCCGGTAAAGATATGAGAGCAACTAATAGAATCTTCCGCCCCAGGGCTTATTTCTCTTTATTTATATCACCATTACTGAGACACGACATTGCAGAACAATTGCTTGCTTCATTTCAGGAGCATGGAATGGTGAGTTGCTCTGAGGAGGAGGAAGAATCCTGAAGTGGGTTATGAGAAATTGAGATTTTTCAGCCTGACTGAAGGAAAAATGTGATTGGAAGAGTCTTAAGTGGACACAATAACTAATTCAAGATAATGATGTTGAAAGCAGCACTGTTTTTCCAAGTGATTTTCATCATGAAGGAGGTGAATTCATGCCCAGTTCTGGAATCTCTTACTTAGAAACCTTCTAAATCATCTATTACTGACAATAATCTTGGTTTTGCTTATTTTAATAAGGCATCTCCTGGTGTATGGTTGGATTTTGTTTTATTTCCTTCTTTGCTTTCATGGCAAAATGGTCTAGATTTTCCATATACTGAATTTTCCATAGGAAAATTATTATTTACTTCTGCTTATTAAAGAAATTCCTCTGCAAATTTCAGGGTGGTAACTGAGAGTCTCTGATTTCTATTTTCAACAGGGAGGAGTCAAGACTATTTCAGATATTCCTCAGCCTCCAGGCAGAATAAAACATCAGATTCACAATGTACTAGGGATGTTAATGGAGAAGCTGGAGAGTGCAGACAAGCCCTGCACTCATTTCTAACACTTTTTGGGCATTCATTAAAACACTTTTTGCAAAAATGAATTCCTTTAGGATGTCGTAGCTGGTGTCACTCTTCCTGAAGACTGGATCTGTTGACCACATGAGACCATGGGGCAGCTGGACCACCCATGACTCTGTGTCCTTTCTGACCATTTTGTTATTTACTAGAGGGTAAATTTTACTGTACTAGTGTATAGGAAGTTCATTGTTCTCCAGACAATTTTACAACTGTCTCTTTACAAAAATGATACCAGCTTTAAAGTAATTTGTTCAGATTTGAAGTAATGCCATGAAAGAGGAAGTTTTATCAGCTCTGTTGCAGTGGCTGACAAACCCCTCTAAGTCAATACAAAACCAGCTGTAAGTTAGTATGGACTGTGTAAGAAAAGTAAGAGCAATGCTGAATTGCCATAAACCAAGTTCTCTCAGATGTCTCCTGTGCTTTGGAGAGGATGCCTGTCTGCCCCAAGTGCATGTCCAGTTTGGAGCTTTTCTTAGGAATCCAGGATGAAAGTTGATTTTTCAAATGCTGAGTCCCAGAATCTCTCATGGACTCCTGGTGGACTTGCAGTCCAGGAAGAACATGTTGAGTGATGAGGTTCTCTTTTTCTCACGCTTTCCAAAGTTATGACATCTGGTTTTAACACTCAAGCATTTAAGTACTTTTCACTGAAGAGTGCAAGAGACCACCCAGAATATCCACTGGCCCAGTGCTTAGGAAACTCATCTGGCTCTTTTGGTGTGACTCCTTTTTTCTGGTCCTGATTTTGAGGAGAAATTCATCCTGAAGCTGGAAGCTGGAAGAATATGATCAAGTCTTACTGTGACAAACAGCATCCAAACATTGTAATGAAGAAGGGGCATGGCAACTTTTGATGATGGGAATGAAATCAGAAGTTTCTCTTCTGCGGGGATTGCTCAAGTCTTACCAACAGTAGTTGAAACATTGTAGCTCTGCTGCAAGAGGCAGTATGTAAATGTCCTCACAGCTCTACCATAGATGAGCAAATTTGCTACCCAGTGTTAGTGACCTGGCTTCTGAAAACAGTTGATTCTGGAAATCATGACATCTCAAGGTGGCCAGATTGGTATGATGAGTTAGTGCAAAGAGGGAAAGTTAATCTCCATGGTCTGAGATGTGGCAGTTGGGCCAAGATTCACAGAATCACTGCATTAACTAGGTCAGAAAAGACCTTTGAGATCATCGTGTCCAACCTATGACTGAACACGGCCTTGTCAATAAACCATGGCAGTGAGTGCCACGTCCAGTCTTTTCTTAAACACCTCCAGGGATGGAGACTCCACCACCTCCCTGGGCTGCCCATTCCAATCCCTAATCACTCTTTCTGTGAAGAACTTCTTCCCAATGTCCAGCATAAACCTCCCCTGGCACAGCTTAAGACTGTGTCCTCCTGTGTCTGGTTGCCTGGGAGAAGAGACCAACCCCTCCCTGTGCACAGGAGGCTCCCTGACAGAAGAACAGGCAGAGGAATTAATGTTGTTATGCTGAAGTGCAGCTTTACCATCTGAAGTCCCCCACAGTGGGAGAAACCAAATGGCATGGATCACTACCAGGATTTGTAAGGAGCAGTCATGTGTGGTGTTGGAGATGATCTGTACTTGTTCCTGCACTGTTCTTGCCTTTCTCCAGCTCTCCTTCCTGTAAATCACTCCTGCACACATTTCACACCTACCCAGCATATATGGAAATAATTAAAACTTTGGAGAGGAAGTGTTTTCTGTGATAAATTGGTACTTGAGTGCTGTGGAAAATCGACAACAAATTGCCTCTGACAGGATTAGGGATCCCTGGTGGGGGATTGTGTGGAATCTTGAGAGACACCTGCCACTCCTGCAGTGCTCCTCTGGAACCTCTACCCCTTGCAGCACTGCCTGTTTCCTCCTGTGGAGCAGCATGAAAGCAGCTTAGCAAAACAGAATAAATGTTGTGTGAGGCTGGAAGGACTTGCTGAGCACCAGCCAGTGTCAGAGCAGGGTCGTTGCTGGCTGTGCCAGTGCAGGTTGAGGTGCTGGCCAGTGCTGTTGGACAGGAATATTGCTTTTGCAGACCAAGTAAAAAATGCCATTGAGTTATGCTTTCTACACCTATAGCAGTGACAGACCTTCCTTTTTTGTTTTTGACTTTCTAAGTCAGTGTTGGGAACCTGAAGGAAACTACATGAAGACCAATAATACTATGTGTGGGGAGAGCAGCTAATTTCCTCACAATACCAGCCTTCAGGTCTGGCTCTATGCACTTGTGTTCAGCCTTCTCTAACCAGCACTCCTGGATTTGAATTTTTAACCCCTTTTTCCCCATCTCTCCTCAGCACTGAGCTCTTCCAGAACAGAATCCCACTGTTCATGTTGATTTAATCTCCTTTATGAAGTTAGACAGGCTGTAGCAAAATTTATTAGACTGCAACATAGAGGGGGCTATTCCCTTGGTAGACTTGAGTTCATATAACCAAGCAAGAGCTGGTGGTAGGCAGTGGCACTGTAATAGCAGCCACCTGAACCCTGGAATCACTAGCCACATGAGGCTGGCAGGGAAATGAAGGCTCATTGCCTATCCCTGTAGCAGCTGTGACAAGCCAAGGTGTTTTAGACCAGCAGAGCTGGAAAAGACTGGGTTGCTCATCCTTGACTATTTGCAGCATCTCAGTGTTGGAGCTTGTGACCAAGGGCTGTGAGCAGTCTGATCTGATGGCACCAAGTAAGATTGTTTTTGATGTTATGGGCTTGTTATGATCCTGACACTTTCAAACCTGCTGGTACATCCGTGCTCTTTTATCCCAGCAGAAAAAACCCAGTGAAAGGCCTCTGTCTTCTGCAGTGGTTATCTCAAATCAAACTCTGCTCATTTTGGCTGGGTTTTCCCTCTGCAGCTGGAGAGGTCTTGGAATGCTGGCCTGGCTGTGGGAGGGCAGTTAGTGGTGTTGGGAGGAAGTTGATTCCTGCAGCCCATTTGGGCCTGGAGAGTGAAGCTGGCACTGGCATTGTAATTGTGGAAACAGTTACTGTGTGTGATGGCTTTGTGATACAATGCCCTATTACCAAGCATTTTCTCCTTGCATTATGGTTTCTAAAGACTTAAAGCTTTAAAGGCTTAAGGTTTGTTGCTATTATGTTTAACTGGATACATGCCTAATGTCTTAGAAAGCTCGGGGACCTAATTTCATCTGCAGAGGCTTCACCTGCTGAGCCTCTATTTTAGATGTTTAGTGTAAACTGCTGGGGCATGTGCAGCCAAATCTGGAGCTTTGTTTTCTTTCAACACTGCCAGACTAATGCATTTGAGTGTGTTACGTGTGAACTGTGGTCATTTACTTCTGCTGAACAGATTTTCCTTCACTTTCCTTGCTCTGTAATTCTTCTGTCTTGTTTCATTAGCAAACCAAAGTCACCTTGCTTCCAGTGTAAGCAACCCAGTCTGTGTAGGATTGGGGTTGACAAATCTGCCAGTAATTGCTTGGTTTTAATATTTGTTAGAGGGAGATGCTACTAATAATTTAAACAAGTTTTCTGTACCAACCAGAGGCTTTTGCTGCCACCTGTGAGAGCTGGAGGGGCAGGGGAAGCTGCTCTGAGGGTCCCAAGTTTGTGGTTCCTCCGTAATCCAACCCATACTTAAATAATAATAAACATTGATTTTAAAAAGCCCCAAAACAACTGTATCCTGTCACAGGTTGATTTTTCTGTGATCTAATCTTGCTCTGGCTTTGGTTCAGTGAAGGCTGAGTATTCCTTTTACTCTTCCCTCCTTCCAATATAGCTGCCCTTCGAAATGGGTTCAAAACTGATTCAGTGAAAATATGGAAGAGTTGAAAATATGGGAAGTAAGAAAAACTAAAAATTATGTTGAGGTGCTGTTGGGTACCAGTGGGAGGTGATATCTGAGGGCCATTTGTACTTTTGTATTGCAGAAGTCACAGCAGAAATACACTGGCCTCTGGAGTGAGGAGCTGGATCTGCTGATGTTGACCTCTGTGATGAATGTGTGACAAGGAAGAAGACTCTGCAGATAAATCTCCTTTAAGCTAATTTTTGTTAGGGTGCTTTGGAGCTCTTGTCAGGCCCTGGACCCCATTAGTCCTCACTGAGCAGTGGGCATAGACATGCAATGGATTTTTGTGCAGTTTAACCTAAAAACGTGAAGTAAACTTGTAATATTTTGGAAGAGGGCCACAAACCCAGGGCTGGGCTTAAAGAAAATTCCTTCTTGTGGTGAGATCCAGGAACCCAAAGGGATCAGAGGTGGAGAGGAGTTCTGAGGACAGTGATGGATGGTAACTGGGGGGAAAGTGATGAGGAGAAGGTAGAACAGGGGCCAGTACCTGGAAGCTGAATTCAGCAGAGTGGACATCGGGCACAAAGAGATAAGAAAGCAGTTGAATACTGGGATCAGCTGTCATGGAAATTGTGAACATTTTATCTTGTTCTCACATCATGAGTACCTGCTTAGCCAGAGGGTGAATTTTAGCATAATCTGTCTTTGGAGCTCAAAATCAGTGTATCTGTCGGTGAAGTCTGAGAATTTGTTACGGGCTTGAGGTAAATGCCATGAGCTGATAGCACAGCTGGATTATGACAGGCAATTATTCCCCAATAACATGTCCCCTGCGTCCTGCTTTTTGCATGGGGTGGCTGCAGTTACTCCTGAGTCTGGTTCATGGGCCATGGAGTGGGATGTCTTCCACAGCAAGAAACACTGCTATGTTTTAAAATCTGACAGTTTTTGCAGGATAACACCTTTTGTACTGACAGCAAATGGAGCTTTTGATAGTCAATAGAGTCTGCCAAAAATCTGTATTTATGAATTACAAGCTTGTAGCCTTATGTTCAAATTTTCAAATAGAACAATGCAGATTTTTGAGAGTGTTTTGCATCTGAAAGTCCTTATGTCTGGAGGAGGAAGACATAGACCAGAAATGCACAAGCACTCAGGTCAATTCATCATGTAGTTCTTGCTTCTCTTCCCAAAAGAAAAATGGGCAAATTCAAAACATGTTAGCATTTGCAAAGGTTTTCTGGTTTTGTTTTTCTTGCTTTGAAAATGCATGTTCACTGCAATTTAAAAGAATTAACTTGTCTCCAGGAAAACTTTCCTTTTGGTGTTTTGTAAACCTTTCATTTCATCTGGAGATTAGGATTTCTGTTTTAATAATAGCTTTATCTGAGAAAAGGATTAAACTATTGTTTGGGGGGAGTGTATCTGGATCTTGAAAATGGAGAAATCAGATTTTTGAGCTGCTTTTTGTCCAGTTGTCATTTTAACTGCTGGCAATTCCTTAAAACAATTTCTTAAGGCTTTTTTCTTTTCCAAAAATAAAACCCTTACTGGGGAAAGGACCTGATAAGAAGGATATTTGTCTTGGCATAGGCTACTTTTGATTCTGAAGTGCTGAAAAGTTACTTTTCAGGACTTTGTTGCATTTTCACAAAACTGAGATGAAATATGGTCCAAGTACTGGTATGTTGTGCCCTCAGATAGGTTTGCTTTAATTGTAACATCTTTTTTCCCCCTTGTTAATCAGAAAAGAGATGATAAAGAACATCTTGGAGTAGATCAAAGTCTGTCACACTACACAATCTGGAAAAAACAGAAAGAAGGCAGTTAAGGTCTGTTAGTCCTGGCTTTTAATTTAAGAGTAGTTTGGCAGGAAAGCTTATTTACATAGAGAATGAGGTTTGTGGTGTTGGATTCAAATGGCTTTTGTGCCACCTGTGATGATTCAGTCTCAGTAGGCTGCTCTTAGGCTAGTTTGGTTTGATCTTGTCCCTTGATCATGGCAGCAGCAGAGTTGATCAAGTCCATGTGAAACTCTGAGGATTTGAACAGGAAGCATCCCATGGCCTTTGGCAATGTTAGCTGCCCTTCAGGCTGGACTGAGAAAAGGCAGGGCTTGTAGGTGAGCTGTAGCCCCGGAGAAAAGGGTCTGTGTGCATCAAACTCTGGCTTCAGATAAAAAATTCTCCTCCTGCTGAAGTTCCCTTGCTCAGTGTGAGCTTCATCAGCTAGGAAACTGTCCACCATAAACCTCCTGCAATCCTGATTTCAGATGGTGCCAGGTGGCAGAATAAAAGATGATGCCAGTGGAGACCATCGTTAGAAACAACCATGCTGGTAAGCCATGACTGGCAGGAGGAAGTTTGCCCTTGGTCAAGAAGAATCAAATCAGGTTGTAAGATATTGAACAAATAAACTGAGTGTACAGAATCTTTCCCCAGCGTGATCTGTCCTGTGCTGTACAGTGTTGTTACCCCCTGGACCTTGCTCCCATCTGCCTGCAGAGGAGCTGCCCTCTGTGGGGTCCTGGCATCAGTGCTATTGAGTGGTTAACCTGGGAGTTTGTCCATCACTCCTCCATAGGCTATTAGCTGCCCAGAAATCCCTGGCCTCAGGCTGTCCTTCCTGGTATGGTGAAGAACAGCTGTAAGCACAGCCTGACCTTAAATAAAAATGAGAGGCTTCACAGTTTAAAAAAAGGGCAGAGGGCTGGGTGATGGATCCATCCTTTGCTACCAGGTTCGTGCCAGGGCTCTGTGTCCTTTGTGTTTCAGTCAGTGCCTGGTGCTGTTGTGTAACGAGGCACTAATGCACTGCTGGGAATTACAAGAGGCCGGTACCTCTGCTGGGTGGAAAAACGTATCATTAAAGAAGGGTGACAGCAGCCGGTGACAAACCACAGCAGGCAGAGTATTTAGCAACCTGGACTCCCCGCTGTGCGAAGGGGTTAAGAGGCGGGAGAGATCATTCATAAAAAAAGAGCAAGAAGGTCTTGCTTGCTGGTAAGTAATTTCTGTCACATTGTTTCACACAGAGCATGCTAGACAGCATAGCCAAACCACAGTGGAAACAATAGATGAGTGCAGGGTGATTGTGCAGACCAGGTCATTATTCTCTGCCTCTCCCTACTTAGCTGTGTCTCTGAGGAATGTGCACATCTACTAAAAAAATGCAATTGATAACTTCATTTTTAGTAATTAACTGTATTAAGTGCCAGTGATATGCACTGAGTCAGTGTTTTCTGTTATTCCATTTATTTGAGCAGGGTTCAAAGGTTTTTTTTTTTGCATCAAGGCCATAGTTATCAGCTGTATTTGAGATCACATTATAAAGCTGAAAGAAAACTTCTTCATTGCTGTACCCGTGTTTTCACTTGCCTGACAGGTTTATCTCCTAAGTCACAGTCTTTCTCTCCTATTCTGAAAGCTATCCATTTGTGGTTGCACCCATCCCTACTCTATGCTTTTGGCAAAATGGGTGCCTTGGGTATCAAGTAGCTTTGAGGTGACAAAAACACCAGGCTGACTGAAGCAGCTTTGTCAGTGGCTATAGCATTTTGAGGCTCAAATCCATAATTGTCATGGCTAGAGCTCAGCTCTGGAATGCTCTGTGCAGTGAGAGGGGTCAGAAGTGTCCCTTTGAGGATGTGCATTATGACTTTTGTCTTGAACCATCTGGTGAATGGTACTCTGGGGATGAGTCAGGGTGAGTTCCCCATGTGGGTTCCCCATGTGGGTCCCTCTGTGGTGTGGGGTGAATGAAGCAGGATATTATGGGGCAAAAAAGCCCCTGCAACACCCACCAAAAGGCTCTTGAAAATACTTCAAAAGAGCAAGCTAGGAAGTGGCAAGTTGCTTAGCAAAAAGTTGAAAGTGCAGTAGGATGCTTCTGTTCAGGTGAGTGAAAAGTCACAGTTGTAACGGAAGAGGCTTGAGTTGAACACAGTTCTGCCCTTTGCACATGTGCTGGTTGGTTAAAATCCCTCCACAGCACTTATGGAAAACTTTGGAGAGGCAGCAGCCAGCCCTGATAGTAATGTCCTTCCACAGTATGAATGTATTTGTGGTGGAGGCTTCTTTTGTGTTATCCTGTTTCTCAGTTTTCATGCCATCTTTTTTTCTGCTTCCAGTCCTTTGTGCATTGTTTTTTTTCTCTGCTTACACTCCCTTTGGTCCTGCTCTGAGTTCGCCTCCCTTGAAGTGGAGATTTGCCCTTGGATATTGCTTGACCTGTTTTGCCAAGGTGTTTATCTTCTGCAATGCAGATACCAAACTTCAGTTTAATGTTTCCCCAGGCAGTTTGTTGGCTCAGGCAATGCGTGGGGAGGTTCCTTGGATAAGTTTGCCTTCCCTGACCCCTCCAGAAATTTGGAGAGAAAGTTGAGGGGTGCAGCAAATTGGACCAGGAGTTAGATGGGGAGGGGAGAAACAAGCAACTTTGCACTAGCAACAGGCAATGTGAGTGCCTGCTGCTTTGTGAGGCTTGACATGAATTCAAGTGGGTATCTATTACTGGTGAACAGAAATCCAAAAAATGAAATTAAAAAAAGAAGAAGAAAAGAATTTTTTTGCTCCTGGATTGTGAAATTCCATGATGACTTAGAAGAAATTGAAACATTTGCATCCAGTGGTGACTTTGAACTAAAAGAGGAGCTTCATATTTCATGGGGTGTGGTTGTGAAAGCATCTTGTAGCCAAGCAGTTAACTCCTTGCAGGAGATTTTAGCTTTATGCCAAAGACAGAGCCCCCCTGCTCCATAATGTTGCTTCTCCTCATGGAGAAAGGTTACATGGAAATGATAGCAAATGGTGTGGTGTGTCTGCAAATCATTGGTTTGAGGGGCAGTTGTTCCCATTCCAGTCACTATTCCATCACTCAGTCCTTCACGTTGCATAATTCCTGTTTCATTTAGCTGCTTATGATAGGAGAGCTCAGCCCAGCAGTCAAGGGTGGTGCCAAGAGTACCTAATCAAATCTGGTCATGCATATCCCTGTCCGTGGGCTGGGCAGAGCGCAGAGCATTCCAGGGCTGCAGCAAACTGGACTTCCTGTCCTCTTCCTGGCTTCAATAGCAGCTGGAAGAAATGGATGCCCAGGTGCACTGCCTCTGCTGGTATGCCACCCCTCTCCCCTTGACCCCTTCTAACAAGGTAGTAGTGGTCTAAGTACAGCATCTCTGCTATGGGGCTGTTTGTCCCAATTATTCTCCCCACAGTAGTGTGTGCTATCAGTGAGAGGTTGCTCAGACCCAATATCCGGGCAGCCTGCTGCAGGTGAGACTCCTTGGAGGATTCTAGTGACCAAAGAAAGAAAGAAAAGGGATGCTTTTTGCTTTTGGAATTTTGCACGGCTTTGTGACTGTCCCTTCCCAGTGCACAGGACCTAAAACCTGAGTGACCTGTATCTCATTGCTCAAACTCCTGGAGAAGGAGCTCAGCCACTGCCACGCCTTAAGTGTCTGAATTACATTATTTTATTGGCCTCCTATACTGTTTTAGCTGGTCATTCTCCACTTCTTTTTGGGAAGAGGGTTGGTCTGTGTGTGTCTGAGGCACTGAAGTGCAGCAGTGACAAGCTAAAGAGAGCAGAAGCCTACACAAAGCCCTGATCTGTCACTGCACTCTTTGCTCACCAGAAGAAAACTGGGCCCTTTGTGCTCTGTGGCATTTGAGAATTCTCTTGAAGCCATGGCTCTACACTGCAGTCTTGGAGGTTGGGTTCTCCTCCAAATCTGCCCTTGTTTAAGTCCACCACAAGGGAGCTGCTCTGTAGGAAGTGCTGGGTGCTGTGAGCAGAGCAGGTTGTGCAGCAGGCAGGAGATGAAAGGGGATGTGCCCGGCTCTGGGCTGTGCTTGTGGCACACACTTTGCCTCACCACAGCTGCTCTTTTCTCAAGGCCACTGCTGCAGGTTTAACCCAGTCTGTTCACAGCTTCTTCTGCTCATGTATCCTTCTGAATGCTCTTGCCTGTGCTCTGACCCAGCCTCAGCTGCTTTGCACCCTCTGGCCTCTCTCCAAATGCTGGCAAGAGAATGTGGTGCTGAGAAGGGCACCAGGGGTAGAGTTAGGAGCTGCAGAGTTGTGTGTGACAAGACTGTGTGTTGGCTGTCCCAAGTGTTTTCCTGAGGCAGGTGCCAGAGGATAAATCCTTGTCAGCTGGTGCCACTCCCTGGGAATATCAGAGCTTTGGTCTGTCTTGGTAAGCTGGGTGAATGGCAGTGAATTGGAAAGTGGCATCTCTATTGCAAAAGTATGATACCCCAGCAGGGAGTCATCATATGCACCTGCTCCTTCTGCTCCAGACTACTTCTTTGGCTGCAGAAATATTGCCCTTCTCCTACCACCCATCATCATCTTCCCAGATCTTGTCAAGCCTCTTCAGTGAGGGCTTCTTGAGAAAACTTTTTTTCAGCCCTTCACACCCTTCTAGCAGTGCAGCTCTACACTGCTGCAAACACTCACTGAGAGCACCTGGGAGTCACAAACTGCAGCTGTGTGAGGCTAGCCAGCAAAAGAATGATGCCCTTCAGAGAGGAGAAGTAATAAAGGTTTTGAAAGAAAAGGCTGAGGTGGGAGAGTTTGTCAGAGCTAGAGTAGAACCCAAATCTACCTTTCCCGTAGGGATCCTCTTCAAAATTATTCTGGCTTGCACTGGTTTGTTTTACATGAATGGAGGATGCTTTGACTTCACAAATTAATTTTTACTTCTGTAGAAGTAGCAGAACCTCTATGACCTTGGGTTGTGTGCTTACAACTGAACTTACAGCAGTGTTTTTTCTTGTGTTTGAGAATCACGGCTCCAGGGTGCCGGGCACTGCAGGATAAACACCATCAGCAAAATGCTACAGGAAAAACCAGCTGCCTTAGCTGGCAGCTGCTGGGGGAGCTACCTACAGGCTAGGTGTGAAGGAGAAGCAGCCAAGCATCAGGCTCATTTTGTAGCACAGCTTACACCAGATGTTGGAGCTGTGATGTGCAATATGGTATCTCACCTCCAACGCAAACCACACCTGGTGCCTGGAGCAAGGTGGAGAAGGTGTAGTTGCCAGACTTGCTATTCATAGAAAGTATGGTAATCCCATTTATGATGACGCCTAAAAATACTTCTACACAGAAAAAATGCTTTTTGACCTTGTGCCTGCAGGTGCAGTTTTAGGCTTTAGGCGTATTTTCGTTTAAAGGTATGTACTTTTAGAGACAGAACTTGGCATGCATTTTAAAGGCATAAACATAAGAGCTCTCAGACAAAGTACATGATCCTGTGCTCAGCATTTGTATCTCCTTCATCTGTTTCATGCTGCCAAATTCATTTGTTGTCTTTTGCTGTCAGTGGAGATAAACCAGTGCTAATTTAGTCCACAATATTGTTTTTGTTCAGTCCTGTGCTATGGAGCCAAATGCTCTGCTGAGATAAATCAGCACCCACCTTGGTTGCTGGCCTGGAAAGCAATGGAATAAACCAGCCACTGCTATGTTGGGAATTATAGTTGTCCTGCATCCATGCCGTGTTTGGCCTGGGAAAGCAGAAAGGGAGGCAGGAAATTAGCAGCTGCTGGACGACTTGTTCATTCTGCTGTCAAGAGTGTAGTATGATTTTGTGTAGGTATTTTCTGCAGCCCAGTGTGAGAACCTGAAGGCCCTTTTCAGGTTTGAAATGAGGGTTGGGATTGCACAGAACTGAAGAAGCAGCACAGCAAAGTGTGACCTTACAACTGGGCTCCTGCACAGCCTCAAAAATAACTAAGGTGTTTTTTGAAAGAACCCAACAAAAAATTTTAAAAACAACCCAAATCAAGAAAAACAAACCCTGCTCCTGTGCATTGTCCAGGCATATGCAAGGCACAGGTTTGCTTAATTGCCAAATCCCATTGGAAATAGTAACTTTTTAATATGAAATTTCTTTGCTGTGAAAAAAGATTTCAATCCAAACTTTTTTTTTCTTCAGCTGAGCATGTATTGTGAAGGAAGACTCCTAAGAGATGAGTAATAATTTCTACCCCACCAGGTAGACGGAGAGGCTGGAGCATGAAGAGGGAGCTGGCTTCCTCCATGATCACACAGCAGCCACACCTGCAGTTGGAAAGTTGACCCAGACCTCTTGATCCTGTTTTCTTGCCCTTTCTGTTTTGATACTTTGTCACTTCCTGATAATTACCATCCAATGCTGCCATTTCAACAGAGCCAATCTTTTAGAAGCTACAATAAAAAGTAGATGGGGAAGGCATTAAACGTGCCAGGTGGACTTTCCCGTGTTCTCCTTTCAGATGCAGTTCATAGTTCGTAGAACAGGGATGAGTTTCCCCTGGTGTAGAAATATGTGTATAGTGACCATATGCTTACCCTACTGTCATCCCAGGGGTGGGGACCAAAATATGGCTGGGTGGCATTTTTGTAAAAAGAAAAATAACTAAGTAAAAACAAGGGGAAAAAACACAACAACCCAAGGGCAAGAAATAACCCAACCCAAACAAACTGAGGGTGGTGGAAAGCAATTTCAGGTTAGACAGAGTGGATTTTATTCAGGAGTTGGACTAGTTGCAATTACAATTTTTAAGAAAAGAAAAAAAGAGGAAAGAAGGGAAAGGTCTCATGGGTATAGAGATAAATGAAAGCAAATGCTGAACTTGAAGATGAGTGTCAGAGGTGAGGGAATTGGTGAGAGCAACAATATTTTTGGTCAAGAGTCATGGAAACTGGGGCCTTCCCTAAAGTTGTTGTTGTTGCTTTTGGTTTTGTTTTCTGAATTGTTCACCAAACTGAAAAATGTCTTGTTTTGCATGACTGTAGCAGTCTTGATTTGGAGGTGATATTGTACAAATAAGCGTTTGTCAAAAAAAAAGTTGTGACATTCTTGACTTATGGTAGGGCTTCGCCTGACCTCCAGCATGGAAGATGATGGATGCTTCTTCCTGCAGTTTTTTGGAGATGAATCTTCCACCATCTGCCTCTGATATCTGAAGTCTCTGATGTGATATAAGAACATGACTTTTCCAGGCTCTTAGTTAAGTGTTCAGGCTGGGCAAGTATTGATGTTGAGGAGTAGCTAACTTTAGTTTGTATGTGTATACATATATATATATATATATATATAAATCAAATAGGCATATCATATTGAAGTACAACTTTTATTAATTTATAGGTTATTTCATTAATACAGTAATAAAATCTATATTTTTAAAACATGAAAAATTCCCCTCCCAGGCATGGGAAACTACTGGTTTTGCCTTTGGTTCATTTTGAATATATTTCAGAGAGTTTCAGGAGTTACTGAGGTGGTTACTCCTCAGATCCATAAACAGATAAATGGATCTTGCCCTCTTTGCTCTTGAATTTTTGAAATTGATTTGCAAAATTCCACTTTCTAATCTGGCCCCTTCATCCGAGCTCATCACACTGTTTCATACTGGCTCCTGATTCCTTGAATGATCAAGTAGGCTTCCTCTCTTTGTTCCCCTGCTAAGGATACAAACTGTTCAACAAAGCTGCAATTAATTATTTTCAGTAGTCATGTCTTTTTCTTTATCAAGACTTCAGGTGAAACATGGGTATTCAGACGTGAAGGAGGAGATGTTTCGTGGTTTTACCCTTTTGGTTTGGTGGCAGTTGGGTAGGAAAAAAACCAGGTATCTGAAAGGGGAAAACTCAACAGTGACATAATGTTAGCAAATCTTTTAATTAGATGATGTGGGCTTTTTAAAAATCAGAAATATGAACTTCTGAAGGCTTTTATCTCTGAGGGTGATTCGGAGGAAGCAATTCCTCTGCAGTGTAGCTTTTTAATTTGCCTGTCTGAGCCCTTTAATAATATTACTGCATCCTAATTGGAAGTCACTTGAAGGCAGACTAGGTTTTGATTGTGATTGATTTAATAGATCTTCACTGTAGCTGGTCTTGAGAAGCCTATCTTGCCTCAGTGTGAAGCTATTAATGTGCTCTGCTGAATATTGCTGGTCCTTGGGGAGTGGAGGTACAGTCCTCATGGTTTAATTTTGCCCTGTTGCGTCTTGTGGTGCTTTATTCTGAAGTTGGGTGATGTCCTGAAGGAGAGGGCAAAGGTTTGTTCTGTGGGAAATCCCTGTGGGGCCAAGAACCACAATGCCAGCAGCCACTGCTTCGTGACCTGGGATCTGGGGGTCTCAGAGCTGCAGCCTCCCGTGGCCCTATCCATCACTAGAGCTGGATTTGCTTATCTGGGGTGAACCTAATGGCTATCATGCTGACATGTAGTGCAGCCAGGACACTCTGAAGACACCTTTTGAGACATGCTTAGCTTGTTTTTCCCCTCCTCTAGGCCTTTTTGGACTTCTTAGTACATCTGTAGATTTCCCTTGGACACCTTCTAACCAGCAGCAATGCAGTTGGATTTACAGCAATCTAGAAAGGGTCAGAATTTGGCCTATTTGCTATGTATAGAAAGCAGGAGTTACTCAGCTTCCCTTTCTTCACACCCTACCAGAGCACAGAATATTCTTGCTTGCTGGCTCAGTTAAGCTGCAGCCTAATGCTGAACTGCATTAATTTTAGTTTATAGCAGGAGGCTGAGTACTAGTCAGAGCCACTATATGATCTCCGATGGGCTTTTGGAGCTTAAGACTAAGACATCTTTTCAGAAACCCCATTACTGATTCAACAGCAATGGATATTAAAATGCCGCTCAGTTTATTTTAATTATGTCTGTAGCAACCTGGGATAGCTACTGATTTAGTTTTGAGAATGCTGATGCTTTGACAGGTTAGAAAGAAGCCTGGGCTGGTAGGATGCCTGACCTGCAGAAGCACCAAGGTCAGGGAAGGCTTGCTGGGATAAACTGGCCCTTGCCCACTGCAGTCCATTGCTCCTGGCCCAAACCTGGAGTGGCTGCTCCAGTGGCTGCCACTACAGTCTAATGGTAAAGGCATGTGTTACATTTTGTAACCCCTTTTCTTGGGGTGACCAAATGTGGCTGACCTCAGGGATGCCACACACACACTGAGGAGCAGCTGGGTGTGAGACCCAGAGACCTGCACTTCCCCTTGTGTGGCATGGGACATGCCGTTTCAGGGATGTAAAATGCTGCCTGACCACATAAGCTTGTTGTTCATCAGCCAGCAAGCTGAACAGCTTGCTAAAGCTCATTCTGTTTTATTTTCCAGGCAAGGCAGCTTGGTTTCTGGTGATGTCAGAGAGCAAACAAGTCATGTGAGAATCCTGGTGCTTGCTGACAGACTAAGGAGCACATCCTGGTCCTGGGGAGCCTTAACCAGGTACCTGAGTGGATGTGAGCTCCATCTCTGTGTCTGAGCTCTGACGCATTTCACGCTGGCAGATGCAGAGAGATTTCCCTTGCACACAATGTGAGTTTATCCTGCTTGGCTACACATCACTTGTAGTCGTTCCTCTTTCAGCTGTCACAGAGCTCTTGTGCTGTGCCAGAGGTACCAGCTCCTTGGCATACTTCTCCAACATCCCTTTGGAGAGGCTTGCATCTGTCTGCCCCACTTTTTGTGCTTTGGCTCTTTTGTAATTGCACTAAATGAAAGATGCAGAGTGCCGAGTCACGGGATAATGGTAAAAAAAATGCTATTTGTGCTGGACAAATTAATCCTGTGTTGCCTGTAGCACGATGACTGACCTCCTGCTTGAAGGTCTGTCAGAGGCAGTAAATGTTCTGCATGCTGACATGGCTGCCTTGCCCCAGAGCAGCTCCTGCAGCATCACCCTGCTGCCTGTGTGTCCGAGGTGGTTGCAACCAGCATGACCAGCTGGCTCAGGAGCCAAGGCTGCTCCCTGGGGCTTGCTGCTGTGGCACTTGCCCCTGACAAAGGGTCCTGGCCCCCGCTGCCATATCTGTGCTTGCCCTCCTCTGCCTCTGTCCTGAGAGTTGTCTCTGCTGCCCTGGAGATGAATTTCAGGGTGAATCACAGGACTTTGTGCTCATCATTCTGGCTGAATGCAGGGTGGAAAGATGCTGCGAGTTCACCAGCAGCATTATGGTTTGTTTTCTGTGAAAACAGTGACTGGCTTCAGATGCTCCCCACCAGCTTGGTGCAGATGCAGTTTCTCAAAACACTGATCTCTGTGTCCTTGGGGGTGGTGTCACCTCTAGCCCAGCTCGTTCCCTGGTACTTAATAACCAGATGACTCATGATGGAGAGCTCATTTTGCAGCTAGGGAGGGCTGGGATACTCAGCCATGGACCATCCTATACTTGCACAGCATTGCTCCAGCTGCTTGCTTGGAGCCACAGTGACTCAGTCAGTGTTTCTGATGGTGCAGGAGAGCTAGCAGCCCCATCACCTCTGTGTGACTCCACAGATGTGGCTGTCCATGGGGAACCTTGGAATGTGAGAGTTTGGGGATCTAGAGGATGAGTACAGGGGATCAGGGAAGGTTGAGATGTGAGCAGTCAGGGAACAGGTGGGGATGGGAGGAGGTCAGGACAAGGGTGATGATGTGCACACCTACTGACAGAAGCTCAGCCTCAGAAAAGGTGCAGGGAGCTGGAGCTGGCAGACCTTGCCCAGCCACAGGAAATGCAGGTCAGGTGAAGCAATTAGACCTGGTGAAAGAAGGGCATTTGGGAAAAAAACTGATGCCTCTAAGGACAAGATTTGGCTAAAGTGCTGCTTTGACATGTGGCACAAGGGCCAGGCCCTGGTGCACCAGCCTGGGCACAGGTATCCTGAGCCTGCAGCTGGTGGGCAGGCAGCCAGGTGGATACTGGGGCTGCCCTCAGCACTGTCATGGCAGGTGGGACATGGAGAGCTCTTGGGGACATCCTGCAGCAGGGCTGGGAATGAAGCAGCAGTGTGTGCTGCTGATCCCCATGGCTCCTTCTCCCTTTCTGTGGGTCTTTGCTGGGCTTGTTTAGCTGACTTACTCGGAAGGCTTCCTCCAGGACTGGGATGTGCCCTGGTGAAAGAGACATTGCTGAGGTCAATCACCACAGCCAGGAGCAGACAGTGACAACTCGGTTGCATTCTTTGGATTAAGGTGCCAGGGAGCACTTGTTGGATTTGCTGTCTGCATCTGTGCTGTTAAACCCAGCTGGCATTTGAAGGTCAAGCCAAAAAATAAACGTGGAAGTGCCCCATATTGGTATTCACACAGAGCAAATAATGTTAGAAAGAAGCTCCTGCAAATGGTCTGAGTGCCAAAATGTTCACGTGAACCAGCAGATGTTTAAGATGGACTGAAATGAAGAGCTCATTCCTCTCACGCTAGAAACAATTCTCTAAATGTAACAAGGAGTGACTGTATACTACATATTTGTCAGCCACAAGACCAAAATCTTCACCTTCTAGTTAAAAAAGGAGTCAAAATCTTTCTGCTTTTCCAGGCTTTAACCTCTTTTGCCAGAGACACGCTGGGTCACCAATATCACATTCTGTGCAAGCACCTGAGCTTCAGGAGCATCTTCTCTTCCCAGGAGTCTTTGAGGATGTAAAATCCTTGAAGGTCTTTAGGTTTTATTCTTTTTTCTTCTGTTTGGTTCTGTGGAGGTTTTCTTGTGTACAGGCTTACTTTGCAGTTATGGGCTGTGACTTTCAGCATGGCTGTGCCCTGGATTGCCCAGTGCTGGGGGGAGGTTTTCTACATGAATTGCTCTGTATAAATAAACCCATGACAACAATGATGAAAAATGCAGGCTTTCACTGTAAAAGCGCATCAGCTGCTACTTATTTTTAAAGAATTCTTCCACCAAATCATCCCAAATCACAGTAAAGAGGAAGGAATGATGTAGTCTGACAATGGTATTTTTTTAGACAGACAAAAAGATGTTGTGTAGAGAAAAGCAGTAACTATACAGGATTCTAAAAGTCTGTTGAGCAATTGCCCCCTGGAAAGAATAGCTTTACAGCATATGCACAGAAGTTTTAACTCTTGGCTGCCTTTAAACTAAGATAGTGTATTTGGTATCACTCTGGCTTCTTTTGCCTTTTTCTATGATGCTGAAGATCAGCTTTTATCCTCCCATGATGTACATTGGCACAGGCTGCTTCATTGCACCGTGATGCCTTAGAGCCAGAGGGGAAAACTGAGGATGGGAGGGTGTTAGGCTGAGGCTGGAAATAAAGGTTGTGTTGGTAGCTCAGGGTGTTAGGTCTGGAGCAGGATCCTGGTGCAAAGTAACATACCCAGCATGCCAAGAGGGTATGCTCCTCCATGACTGCAGGCTGGGAAAGGTTCAGCCAGGCTCCCCTTGTCCAAAGGTCTGGCACCTGGGAAGCAGCTAGGTAAGGGTTTGGTATTATCTATGGCTGTCTGTGCATGTAGCCCCTGATTATCTTTCACTGCTGAGGGTTGAGACACTTTAAGGGTACTTGGCAAGAGGTGCTTATGCCTTGCCTGGATCCAGCATCCTTCATCAGCCCTGTCTCAACACCTGGAGGGTGCTGTCACACTGCACAGCTCCTCTGTCCAAGTGCTGCAAGATTTACTGGCTCTCCAGCTGCTGCTAATAACGCAGCATTTGTCATGTGCTCTTTAATTAGCACGAAGCATGAATCACAATGAAGAGAAGTGAGGTACATGTCAGTTGATTATACCAACAATGTCACTGTGGACATAAAATAGCTCCATGTTCCAGCCATGCAGTTCCACAGTCACTGTTACTTCAGCCTGTGGCTGAATAAACACAGGGAGAGCACGGCTGCCTTTTCCCTGCAGGCACAAAGAGCAATGGATTACCTGACCTTGGAGGGATGGATTTCTCTTTTCCCCTCTAGACTTGACACCTGCCTGGCATTTGATACCTGTTATCTCAGGAGGACAAACAAAAAGCTCATTGCCTGTCGTGCAGAAGCAAAGCCAAGGGCAAAGCCTCCTGTCATCTTCCTTGATGTGTGTTGGCAGCGCTTGACGCCGGCTGGATTAGCTTGTTTAATTTGCTCCCTGTGCAGCTTTCAGAGTGATAACCGCATGAAAATGACTGGGCTTTGGTTAATACCAAAGGGCTCCTCATTCTGACGTGTTGATTTGGGATACAGCTGCTCTGAGGGGTGCACATCGAGCCCCTGCTACCTGTTTGGCTTGCTGCTGGTCACAGATGTGGCCAGAGATTGTCCCTGCCTGATGCTCTTCAGGCAGAGATGAGCAAATATTGCATCCCTGTGCTCCAGAGAGGATGGGATGAGCCAAGTGCCCTGATGTAACATGGCAGATCTGTGGCAGTTGTCTCCTGAATCCCAGATGGACCCATGGTTATTTTCTGTCCAGGCACCTGGCATGCCAAGTGATGTGGATGTCTTGTGGCTTGACTTTGACTTGTCACTGTGCACAGAGCCATGCAGTCTTCCTTCTCACTGCTTACAGCACCCAGGTCAGACCTCCTGCTTGTGCTTCCTCCCTTTCCAAAGTACCAGGTCAGCTATAAGAGAAAAACTCCTTGGCTTTAACAGCTGGAGAACCAAGTTGCTGGTGATCTTTGTGCTGGGATGTGTCAATTCAATACTTGAAAAGAATGAACTCCCTAAAACATTCAGGTGAGGGTTGTATTGATGAGCTTTGCAGTGCTGATGACTGGTGTGTTAGCTGGTGCCTGCAGTTTTGCCTGCACCTGAAAAACCTTGGGTTTTGCACAGAGGATGAATTTGTATAAGAAGAGAAAATAACAAGGCTGCTGCCAACCTGTGGGTTTCAAATGGCTTTAGGAAACATTGTCTTTTAAAATGACAGGCAAATATTGTGGATAAACTGGTGATATTTCAAAAAGGCATCTGAGTGAAAGACCTAAATGTTTCCAGAGTATTTAGTGGTGCTTTCTTCTCTTATAATTAGTGCACTGTAGTACTGAAGACATAATACTAAATTGGCAGAGGCTAAATGTTGTCTTTCCAAGGAGTCAGCAGGCTCTGGTGAGGCTGCACCTTGAGTATTGTGTTCAATGTTTTGGGCCCCTCACTACAGGAAAGACATTGAGGGGCTGGAGAGAGTCTAGAGAAGGGCAATGGATCTGGGGAAGGGTCTTGAACACAAGTCCTGTGAGGAGCAGCTGAGGGAGCTGGGGGGTTTAGCCTGGAGAAAAGAAAGATCGGGGGGACCTTATCACTCTACAACTGCCTGAAAGGAGCTTGTAGCCAGGTGGGGGGTGGTTTCTTCTCCCAGGTAATGAGCAATAGGACAAGAGGAAATAGTGTTATGCTGTGCCAGGGGACATTTAGATTGGATATTGGGGAAAAAATTCATCATGGTAAGTTGAGTCACCATCCCTGGTGGTTTTTAAAAGATGTATAGATCTGGAACCTGGGGACATTGTGGTAGCTTAGTGATAACTTGGTAGCACAGGGTTGGTGATTGGACTTGATCTTGTAAGTATTTTCCAACTTAAATCATTCTATGATTCTCATTCAAATCCTACCCTCTGTCTTAGCCCTGATACAGCAAGTACTTATCTCAGTACAATTAATCCCTGATTTAGCTTTGTGCTGCATGGTTGGAGATTTCTGAGATGTGTCACCACCTCGGGGAGAAGTAGGGAGTGACTTCCCTGGATGCCCATTGTGGTGCTCCATGTGTGCTACCTTCTTTGTTGGCTGGTATGTACAAAGCAGATCAGTGCTTGCTTTCTCTCTCTCAGGAAAAGAGTGGTGTGCTGAAGTTATTTTTCTCATCATTTAGCTTCATTGAAAACCGTATAAGCTTATTCTGGTGTAAATTTGGACACACAAAGAATATCAGAAAGCCTTTGTTAACTGTTTGCCCACTGCAGCTTTTCCCTCGGAGGGGGCAACTCTTGGATGTCACTTGGCCCAGCTTTGGATCAGGTTCCTGCAATGCTGCTGTGTCCTGGACAGAGGTAAAGCCCTTGCCCAGGCTCCTCCAAATCAGAAGCAGCTGTAGCCATGGGGCTTTGCATGTGGGCCACCCAGGGAGGCTGAGCTGCCCATCCTCTCATGGGGGTGCATGGACAAAGTCATAGGTCAGCTCCCTGTTTTGGGACTTGATGTCCTGCCAGCTGCGATTAGGGAGCTCAGCAGGTAGTGCTGGGTTGGGATGCTTGGCCTTTGTGCTGTGGTGCTGACGAGATGCCTGATGCTTTGAGACAATGTTCCCTGAACATTGTGGTGATGCTGGTAAACTCTGAACCCAGTCTGAATAGTCCAAATACCATAGCATGCTGCAGAGCACTTGAAAAATGACATCACATGCAAAACAGTGGCCAAACTGGGAAATTAGACTTTGCTTTTGGCAGGCAAAGGGGGCAATGAGACAAAGCACAGAAATGAGCTTTTAAAGATTTTTCTAAGCAAGACTGGCTTGGGTAACCAGTTTTGCCAGGGAAGATCCTTTTATGTGTTTCTACTTGGAATATTAAATCTGATTTTAGGATGAAATTGCTTGCTCCTCTGCATCATGTTCTGTTTTGGTCCTTTTAATGCCATCAGGAGTGGGAGAAGGGAAAAGCTTCATCATCAGTTCTTTATTTAGGCTGTCTGGTCTCCTCCGCAGGGGTGGGCTGGCACTGTCCTGGCTGCTGGTCTGTGCCCATGTAATGACTTGCTGAAGGGTGTCACAGACAAGCTCTGTTCATAGCTCCCTTGGGGCTGCTAAATCCCACCCCTGAGGACTGCACAAATGGACAGAATTACCAGTGGTGGCTTACAGGCTCCTCTTGCTTCTAATTCTCTAGTCAGGGCTCAACAGCGAGCCAGAGGAAGATGCAGCCCATCCCTCTCTTCTAAGAGGAAGAGGGTTTTTATGCTGCATTTTTTTGTGTTTTTTCTCTCATGTGGAAGAAGTTTGGATATATTCTTTCAAAAAGCTTTCTTTCTAAGCCTCAATCAGGCTCAAAACTAAGTTTCTGGAGAGAAGTAATGGATGGAAGGGTTGGAGGGCATGTGCATTTCAGATTTACAGAATTTCCTGGTGCTGGCTGGCTGGATAATCAAGTTTAGTGATGGCACATTTCTTTCTTAGAAGTTGTGATTTTTGCGTACTTTCTTTTCCAACATACTTCCAGTTATTATTATTCATAAGTAGCATGTGCAAACTCCATAGTGGATTCTGCTTAACAATACCAGGCATATGGCTAAATGCTAGTATTTTGTCATTGCCATAACCTATTGCCCTCCAGTTCTTTCACAACTGATTTTTTTTTTTCTACCATGTAAGAGATTTGGAGCAGGGGCCTACTATTTTTCACTGGTCATAGAGGAACATTATGAATTTTCATATCTGGTATAAATTAAACTATGCTCATGGAAAATATGGCTAAATGCAGTCATACAGAGGACGAAGGTGAAAACCCCCCACTTCTATTGTAGAATTTGAAATGCCTGTAAGTAAACTCCTGTGAAAAGAAAACTGAGCTGTGTGAAAAGCCTTGAGTGGAATGGGGCATAAACCACTCAGTCTGTTATAATCCTAGTGCTTTATAAGAGCTGATTGCCAGATCAAACCTGCTCAAGAACAAAACAAACAAAATGAAAACAAAAAGAAGAAAAATGTCTATTGTACATCCAGCTGTCCCACAGCTCTTTGTTGTTGTAAAACCTGCCGAAATCTACCCAATGAGACCATATAGCACTTTCCAGTAGCTAGATAAAACTGAAAATGGAGTTTTTACAGGGGCAGGTAGGAATAGGACAATGGGGATTGGCTTTACACTGAAAGACAGTGGGTTTAGATTAGGTATTGGGAAGTAATTCTTGACTGTGAGGGAGGGTGGTGAGGCAGTGGAACTGGGTGCCCTGAGAAGCTGTGGATGCCCCATCCCTGGAAGTATTCAGGGCCAGGCTGGATGGGGCTTTGAGCAACCAGTGGAAGGTGTCCCTAGACTTGCACGCCTTTCTTGGAACCCTTGGATCTAGACAGTCTTTAGGATCCTTTTCAATCCAAACTGTTCTGTGATTCTGTGTTTATGCTGGGGATTGTACCTGGGATCTGTTACTGTTGAAAATAAAACAACTCCAGACAACACTGGAAAAATATCAAAACAAAAATAATGTGCTTTTCTTAATCAAAATTGTATTCCTTCCTTTCATTGTTGTCTTTCGTGTGGCCAGGCCCAGAACTATTCCATGAGTCATGCCTGTCCCATTGGAAACAGCAAAGGGAATACATGCTGTCTGTCAAAGGCACCGTGGGAAGGCAGGGGAGGGTGGTGTTGTGATAAACGATGTGGTGACCTCTGATCTCTTATGTAGGTACCAGTTTGTCGTGCAGCATTGAAAGCTCCTTCATGGGAGTCCTGGACTGGCCACAAACTCTCCTGGGGCATTAAAGTGCCTGTGGATGGATTAAAGGAGGAGTCTGACAGGGATATACATGACTGTGGGAAAAAGTTATGAGCCAAAATTAGTGCTAGAGTTAGGCATCCTACGAGAGTTTCACAAATTCAAATGACCATCTTCCCACTCTGCAGGCTCTCTTTAGCTCGTGATCACAGGCGTGGTAGGTGAGGGATGCTGTATTTATAGCTTGAAAGTCAATTACTTGGGGATATGCCTCACAAATGGCACATCTGCTAAAAGATTTGTGTTCTTAAGCTGCAAATATAAATGCTTTAATAAAATGGACATAAAAAGAAGTGCATAGATGTTGACAGGGTTTTGTACCCACTCCATCTGAGTGTAACTTATGTTTTCACTCATTTGCTGGGGCTTTGCATCAAGCAGGTAGTCTTGAGCTTGAAGATTCTGAAGTCACTGACGTGTTACCCATATTCCTTCTCTCCCAGACTTGCTCTTCAAGCCTGCTCTTTCATCTCAAAGGGAAAATAAAGTAGGTATTCAGAGGCTGGAGAAGGTGCTTAAAAGCTTCCACATTGATGTGGTTGTAGCTGTAGCAGGCAGCTTCAAAGGAAGGCTTTGGATAACTCACCCAGGATGTGATGCCAACCCTGCCCAGCCGGACAGGAGAGGGATCATGGAGCCACCTCTCTGCCTCTGGGTTGATAAGCTTAGGGAGAGCATTTGGTGTCCTTGTAAAATATCTGGGATTTCTGTACAGGCAGCACTGTTGGGACTGGTGGGAATTTGGCTGTCAAGACCTTGATATTCCTTTTGGAACAGCATTTTCTTCACCCTGCTCTAGCCAGTCCTGTGGACCCCATGGCCATCATGGCCATGCTCCCAGCAGAGCTGCCAGAATAGCTCACCACATATTTTGCCTGGGGCATGGCTGGCAGGGCATGGTGGTGAGGGAAACCCACAGCCCTCCTCCTCCTACAGAGCTCATCTCCTGTATGTCACTCTGTCACTTTCCCAGCAGCTTTGCCTTTTCTAAAAGTAGTATAAATCTGTATGTAATCTGTATTTAAGAAAAGAAAGGAAAAAAAGGCAATGGGAAATACAGTGAATTCACGGTCTGTAATCTCACACATTTTTTGGGTTTGTGAGAGTATCTGTGAAAGCACCCATCCTACAGTGACTCAAACACTGCCCTCTCCTCCTGGGCAGCTCCTTACTGGTAACAGATTTCAATGAGAGGTGTTTCTTAAGGGAAGATGTGCCTCTGAAGGAAGTTCCTCTCATAAGGTCTTCTCAGGCATCTCTTCTCCCAAAACAAATGAACAAACTAAAAAGCCTCCATCCTTTCACTTTATATTACAGGGAGAAAAGGGGAAAGGATGGATTCCCAGCAGATATTGGGGATTCTGGAATCCTATGATAGGGCAGCCCTCATGCTTCCATAACTGTTGGTCCTGTGCTAGCCTTATGCAAGTGTGACTGCTCTTGAAGACAGAAGATCATGTACTTATGGCAGTGCCATCATATTTAAAAATAATGGTGTAAAATTCTGTATTCAACTTGAGAGCTCAGGCTTATTCTCTTTTTATATAGCTTTTTTGCTTTTTATGATTTCATGGATCACATAGCAAATTCAGTTTGACTCCCTAGTAAATATAAGTAGGCCTGTAGGACTTGTACTGTTTGATTGTGTTGACTGTATTCAGAGAGATTTTTGAAAATAATGAGCTTTGGCTTAATGTGGTTCCTGCTGACGTCAACCGCAGAAGCCCTCTCTGGATTTCAGCAGTGGAGGGGAAGGGACAGTTTTACTTTTGCAAATTCAGTCTTTAAAATATCGATGGAGAGTAAATATCCATAAATATGCTTAAACTAATGCTTTTCCCATGTTTGTGCCATGACCACTGTTCTGGCTTACTTTTAAGAACTTGCAGCAAAGTGTTCCTGTTCTCCAGCCTAAATGTTGTAGGTCTCACTTCCTTTCCTTTCTCCCCCACCTTAGCCCATACCTTGTTCTTTAAGTCACACACAGGTGTTTTCTCACCACATGGCTGCCATACTGGTCGAGTGACTTTTCTGTTTTTCATATTTTCTCCGATGATTTCACTGAGGGGTTGAGTAGCTGACACCTCATACATGGCACTGCTTTGGCAGGTATTGCTCAATAAATGCAAATATGGCTCAGAGGTCAAAGTGAAGCAAGGTTCTTGTGGCTTAAATCAATAGAACTTGGGAAGTATGTGGCATGTGTCATAACTCTTCAGGGTCCTTCATTTCTCCTTTGTGAATTTCTGAGCAGTAATGCTAGAAATACATTTAGGGATTTCCTCTCTCTTCTCAAGTTAAGCAAATACCACTTCAGACGCAATACTGCAGATCTGGGCCACAGGTTTTAAAAGGGAGTGGGTGTAGATTTGGTTATTTCTGAGTTAAGACTAAGGTATTTTTTTTGTTTTGTCCTGCAGAAATATCTGTGCTGGCCATCTAGTCCAGTATTTGGTTTCTGACAGCAGCAATAGGAGAGGTTGCTTAGGGAGAATAAAAGTTCTGCTGCTGCTCATATTCACAGCCCTTGTACCCTCCCAAAGGTCACAACTGCTGGGTTAGAGCTGTTGAGCCTATTAATCCCTTTAGGACCTAATACCCTTGGCTCTGTGAAACAAGCCTCAGGTGCCTGGGCACTACAGACATCATTTTGCACAGTCATGCTTGAGTGGCTGATTTGAAGCTCTCTGATGTAGAAGCCAGAGCCACGTTTTTGCATTCAAAGTTCACATCTTATGTGAAGTGCAGCTGCACAGCAAGTGCTCTTGGTGTCAACAATCCAATTCTTTCTCACACAGTGAGTTGCTGACAAGTCCTCCTGCTGGTCTTCCAAGGGAAATGGAAGACATTGAAGTTTAAGTATTGAAAAAACCCCACAGTCTTGGAATATATGAGAGGTGGCAGTGTTATTGCAGAGCATGGATTCAGCTGATGTGAAGGAGTGATGAACTAATGCTCTTACTTTCTGGTCTGGGAGGTGACAAGGAGTGAGACAAGTGTTATTTGAAAATACTTGTGAAGAGAGGACTGACATAGCTCCCATTTCATTACTCCTGTTTCATATCTCCTGGGTGATGAATGAAACTGCTTATAAATATTTGTCTTCTGCCACATTCCCACCTTCTGCACATGTTTGTGGGGTTCTTCCCTCCTCTACAAAGAAGGTCCATAAACCATCTCAGGGGGCAGCTCTGGGAGCAACACTCCTTAAAATACTGGTTGAAGTACTTAGGGGAGCAGAGGGCTGTAGTTTTGCATCCAGCAAAAAGTTTTATGTGAACAAACAACATGTATCTCGAAGAAGCATTTGCTCAGGCTGCTCCTCATGGTCCTTGGACTTGAGCACTGGTTCAATGCTCCCAGGTGGGCAGAGTTGAGGTGTGTGACTCAAGTTTAAAGCAGAATAAAAACTTACATGCATCTTGGGCTTTGTTAAAGACTCTTTGGAGTTCAAAGAGGAGGTTAAGGTATGTGCACAAATACAGCCATGTTAAGTATTTTTCTTGTCAGATCAAAAGGGATTAGAAATGGTAGTGTGTCATTTTTGTCATTCTTAGATAATTGTTTCTTTTATCTTCTTGAAACAGGCCTGCTTGGAAAAGACCCTTTTAGGGCCCTTTTGCCTTTGGCTGATTTTTGGATTCACTTTGTAATGCTCTCTCAGTAAAATGGGAACTGGAGCGTTCATGAGATCCATGAATGTGCTGGTGGCTCCACTGTGCACTTGTATATAAATGTGTATGTAGTAAAAGGCCACCAGAAGCTCCAAAAGCTAATTTTTGAAACACATAACCCTGGAAATTCCACTACCCTTTGCCATCTGAGAGTAAGCAGTGATACCAGCATATGTAGGTTTGTGACAAAGTTGTGGTTAGCCATAGTCATCCTGAGGCTTATTTTCATTTGGAGAAGGATTATTTTGCAAACTGGCAGCCTTATTGCTTATGACAACTCACTCTGTGGGGTCTGTTTGGGCTCTCACATCCTGAACAACCACCATCTAGTGAGTCCTGCTCATGTTATTCTAAGTGGAGTAGAGGAGGGCTTCTCATCAGTACTCCTTAGCAGATTATTTTCTGTTCCAGGTTGATCAAGTAGTAAAAGGGAAGAAATATGCTAATAGGAAATAGAGAAAGGAAGAGGAAAAAAGAGATCAACAACACCTTACAAAATCAGTTTTTCTGCCCCACAGAATACACTTTCACAGGAAGCAATGATGAAGGATTCGTGGCCTGGTCTAATCCTTACGTCATCCCCTATGTGATACAGTTATGTGTGTCAAAACACATTCCTGATTAGCATCTTCCTTCAAGCTAGGAGAATTCAGAATGACTCTGATTTCTCAATCCTCTGATGAGGATTTTATTTGAAAAAAAAAAAATTAACTGCTGTTTTCTTTCCTGAATCTTGAGATACTGGTAGGGTGGACACTAAGCATCACTGAAGAATAGACTGATTTATAACTCTAAGTATTATCACACCAGCTATACTGAAATACAAAGACTAACTGACACCACTTTCAGGAATCTTAATGAGCATTCACAACCAGAAGAGTAAACAGAAACAAATAGTGTAGGATTTCTCACTCTGGAAATGAGCATCATCACTTGCTGATGCTCCACAGAGTTGGCTGAGCTTCTTGAGCTGGCTCAGCTCCTTGTCACCAGCTGCTAAACTACATTCAAAACAGATTAAAAAGATGTTGGAGATATTCCTTATGTTAGTTTCCATATAAACAATGGTTTTCCAGTTTTCTGGGGAGAAGCTGCAGATGGCACAAAGATTGGTAAAAGGGCAAGTGATGGAGGTCCAGAGAAAAGCGATCCTTTTTCACAGAGGACCAGGACTTCAAAATTAGTTGTACATTCTTACAACTGGAACACTCTGAACTGAAATTAAATTAGTAAGTTTTTATATTTCTCATGCAGGAAAGCAAGGGATGAAGACCTCTCTAAGACCTGTGGTTCCCATTTCCACAATATTGTGCCCAGTTTCTATTACAACTTTGGAATCAAGCTGTTTTCCCCAAATATTTCAGTTATAGAAACTCTGCATTCCAGTTCAACATTCTTTTCCTGACTAGTACTGGTGAATGATGCTAAAAATTTTTCAGCTATACTGAGTAGTGTGAATTACCTTTTTACTGTGCCCCAATGAAACAAAGGATGTTTTTGCAGCCATTTGCAAAGTAATGAACACAGAGAAATGCAGACAAACCTTACAGAATGACTAATAATATTGTGGAAAGTAGCAACCCTTAAAAGGATTTAAGCGTTAAGTGAACACAAGCTCCAATCTGATAATGTGGCAGAAAGTCAAATGAGGCTCTTGAGCATATAGACAGGGAAATTAAAGAGTAGACAGCAGTGATTTATGATCATAGAATGGTTTGAGATGGAAAGGACCTTAAAGATCACCTAGTTCCAACCCCCTGCCACTGGCAGGGATATTTTCCATTAGATGGGGTTGCTCAGAGCCCCATCCAAGGTGGCCTTGAACACTTCCAGGGATGGGGCTCCCATAGCTTCTCTGGACAACTTGACACCTTTACAGTCAAGAATTTCTTCCTAATATCTCACCTGAACCTGCCCTCTTTCAATTTTAAGCCATTCCCTCTTGTCCTATCACTCCCTGCCCTTGTAAGTCCCTCTACAGGTTTCTCATAGGCTCCTTTAGGTGCTGGAAGGTGCTCTAAGGTCTCCCTGAAGTCTTCCCTGCTCTAGGCTGAGCAACCCCAACTCTCAGCCTGTCTGCACAGGAGAGGTGCTCCAGACCTCTGAGCCTCTTTATCACCCTTCTCTGGACTCATTCCAATAGCTCTGCACTGTTATTATGTTGATGGCCCCACAGCCGGGCACAGCACTCCAGGTGGGGTGTCAGGAGAGCACAGTGGAGGGGGAGAAGCCTCTCCCGTGACCTGCTGGTCACAGCTCTTTTGATGCAGCCCAGGACATGTTTGGCATTCTGGGCTGTGAGCACACATTGCCAGGTCATGCTGAGCTTCTCACCAACCAACACCCCTGAGGGCTTCTTCTCAGGGCTGCTCTCAATCCATTCTCCACCCTGCCTGTATTTGTGATTACCCTGACACAGGTGCAGGATCTGGTCCTTGGCCTTGTTGAATGTCATGAGGCTCACACAGGCCCACCTTTCCAGCTGGCAAGGTCCCTCTGGATGGCATCCCTTCCCTCCCACAAGCTGACCACACCCCATGGCCTGGTGTCATTAAACCCACTGAGGATGCCATCGATCTCATTCTCCTTGTCACTGATAGAGTCATTAAACAGTGCTGGTTCCAATTCTGACTCCTGAGGAACACTTGTCACTGTCTCCACTTGAATATCAAGCTGTTGATCACAGCTCTGCATCTGATCCTCCAGCCAATTCCTTTTCCACTGAATGGTTCGTCCATCATATCCATGTCTCAAGCCCAAGTGGATGATGGCATTCTCCTCTCCCTCTCCTCTCCCTCTCCTCTCCCTCTCCTCTTCCTCTCCTCTCCTCTCCCAATGCTGTAGCTCCATAATACAAAGTCACCACATTTCTCAGGCACAAATTGCCCTTAGTGAAGCCATTTTGGCTGTCATTGAATATTTCCTTATTTTCAATGTGCCTTAGGAGTTTCCAGGAGGATCTGCTCCATGAGCTTGCTGGACACTGAGGTGAGATTGACTGGCCTGTAATTCCCTGGGCCTTCCTTTTTTCCCCTTTTTAAAACGGGAGTTATGTTTTCTCTTTTCTCATCAGTGGGAACTTCAGTGGACGGTCATGACATCTCAACTATGGTCGATAGTGGCTTAGCCACTTCATTTGCCAGTCCCTGCAGGACCCACAGATTTGTCTCATTAGACTCCATGGACTTGTGTTCCTTCCTCCATTCATCTTAAGGTCCCTTAGATGGGCTTGAACCTGATCTTCTCCAGTGGGTGGCTCTTTGTTCTTGCAGTCCTCACCTTTGCCTTCTGTGACTTGGCTGGTGTGGCTAGAGCACTTGCTGATGAAGGCTGAGGCAAAAAATTGTTACCTCAGCCCTCTCTGTGTCCTGGATAACCAGGTCTCTCCTGTTTTCTTCTGGAGATAGCTTTCATTTTCCCTAGGCTTTTTTTTATCACAGATGTACCTAGAGAAGTTTTTCTTGTTGCCTTTGACATCCCTGGCCAGATTTGATTCTATCAGGGCTTTAGCTTTCCTACCTCATTGCTCAATTTCTCTGTATTCCTCCCAAGCTGCCCATCCTTGCTTCCACCTTCTGTAAGCTTCCTTTTTTCATTTGAATTTGTCCAGGAGTTCCTTGTTCATCCACCCTCCTCCTGGTTTTCTCTGACTTCCTCTCTTTTGGGCTTCTCCTGAGCTTGGAGGAAGTGATCCTTGAATATCAACCTACTTTTCATCCAACTCCTCTTCCATCATGGGGTTTACCCCAAGGATGTCCACCAAGAGGGTCCCTGGTGAGGCCAGAATCTGCTCTCCTGAAGTCTGGGGTCCTGCACCATTCTTGCTGCCCTAAGGATCTTGAACTCCACCATTTCATGGACACTGCAGCCAAAACTGCCTGGCAGAAAGGGCCACTTCCAAAGTGTTGGGATCGTACCTTGTTTTTGTGTAGCCTCAATACACACCAGACATGCTTTTGCTGGTGAGCCTCCACAGACTGGTCACCTGTTTTCATCACTGCTGGTTAGACAGCAGGCAGCAAGACAGCCAAGGATAGACAGCAATGGGTGATAGAGGTTTACCCACCATGACCTTGAGACTTGGAAATGATCTACTGCAAAGTCAGGAAAGTGCTTCTGCCTCTTGGAGAAAGGACAGAGATGGCATTGTTTTATGCCTCTTGATAACCTGCCAGTGAGTTTTATTAACACTAGTCTCACAACGAGGTCAATCAATCAATCAATTTCCATATTTGCAGCATATTTGCCAGAAATGCCTTAAAGCACTTTCCAAAAATACAGATGTCCCTGTGAAATCTTTACATAAACAAGAGGGCTGGCGAGGGGGGAATCAATGCAATTTTTATGAATGTATTGATATTTTATACTATACATTAGCTGTAAATGGGTAGACAGGTTTTATATAATATACATGACCTTATAAAAAGCATGCAGCTGTGATGCAGTCTTCTGCTTGCCCTTTCTTTTCCACCTGCTCAAAGGTCATTGTGTAATTGCTGAACGGCACAAATCACACTTCCTCCTGGCTGGAGAAAGCAGTGGAGCTCTTACCTCTCAAATATCCTAATAATGATGCAGTAAAACAACATTTATGTCTTTAAAAATGCTCGTCAAATGGGCAGACTGAGGTCTCAGATAATATACCAAAGAAACCTTTATATTCAAATTATCTGTACAATGGTACCATGGTGGGTCTTTAACCAAGGCAACAGTATTTAGGGAAATAAGCCAACTGGGACTTGAAGTAATTCAGATTTGTAAAAAATAGTGGACTCTCATACAGGAATGAAACAAGAAAATAAAGGAAGAGCATTAGATTCAGGCACAGGACTATCCTGTTTCTTGTGAGGTCTCAGTAACATCTATCATGGTGCATATCCAGATTCCTGAAAGAGGCAGGAGATGATAATTGAGCCATATATAATAGCAGCAGAGAGTTGAACAATAAATTCTATGCTCAGTCAAGCATGGCTTAGTTTCTGCTTGAGTTTCATTTTCAGCAATTGCTAGACAGTCAAGATTGAACTCCAGACAAGCAGAGGTAGGACCTGGATGCATCAAGAATTATGTGTTAGTCATGAGAATTACAGCGTGATCTATTATTAGAGCAACAGAAAATAGCCTTGTGAAGTAAAGGAGAGGCCGAGAAGCAGAGAAACAAGACCTGAGAGGCATCTTGCTGTGTCAAAATTAAAGGAAAATAGCAATTTTCCCTTGTGGCAAACATATTTTTAGGCTTTTCTCGTGAACTTAGCAGTGTTAGGTTTATGGTTGGACTCTGTGATCTCAGGTCTTTTCTAGCCTAAATGATTCCATGATTTTATTCTGCAAAATACTGCCTCACAAATAGGAAGGCTCCCCTATAGCCAGATATCTCTGTATTTCCTGCCTCCTCTTGGGGGTGGATGGTCCTGACCTTTCCAGGCATGGATTTGTTCCCTATCCTTAGAGTCATCAACTCCCTTTTTCTTGGGAGTACCTCCACAGCCTGCTGTTGCACCTGGCCAGGTGCCCTGTTGATTGAGGGCCAGATCCTCCCCCCTGGACTCGACTTTCCAGCTTGGCCTCAGAAGAGCCTTGTTCACTCTGGACTGACTTGGTGGTCTGGACCCTCTGCAGACCCTGGTTACAACTTCTGTGTGGTTGCTCTCAGGGCTGGAATGCCAGGCCTGTTGTCCTGTTGGCCCCAGAGGATGCCTGGCTCACTGTGTGTACAGGATCCTCCGGGACCGTGCCATGGACAGCAGAGATGATCCATTGGGACATGCCCGACTCGCTGTGAAATCACCAGCTCTGCCAACACTTGAGCTCACACAGCTCAGCACAGGCTGCCCCCAGAGCTCCTTTCCAATTTATCTGTACCTCTGCAAAACTTCTCCCACTTCTAAAGTGAAATGTTTTGGTGGGATCTAGTTCAGGCCTGCAGCATCACTGTTAAGTTCATTTTCATCAAAGGTAGAAAACCTTAACTTTGAGTTAAGCAGTCTTTGAGTGTGTAATCACACATTTGTGTTGCCAGGCATGACATTCTAAAACTGAAGGCTGACCTGGCACAATGGACTTCTCCAGTGTACCTTTGTAATGGGAAAGAGTGAACTCAGTTGCAGAATTGCAGGTTTGTGTTTTTTGGGGTGTTATTTTTTTGTTGTTTTTTTTTTTAAAGTAGAAATGAATACAAAAATATTGTCCTTTCTTACTCATAGAAACTTGTAAATAGATTTTTGGCAACTTTTGCCTTGGAATGGGCCAGGAGTTGGCAGTCTCATACGGGTGCTGTTGTGATGGGTATCTGCTATGGACCTCCTGATTAGGAAGAAGTAATAGGTGAGGCCTTCAGACAAATTAAAGAAGCCTCATGTTCATAGGCCCTCATCCTCATGGGGGACCCACACAACAGCTGGTGGAATAACACAGCATGGTACAAGCAATCTAGGAAGCTTCAGGAGTATCCTGATGATGTTTCTGGCACAAGTAGTCAAGGAGCCAACAGGGAAAAGTGATTTCCTGGGCCTGATACAGACAAGGAAGAACTAGACTGAACTAGGTAAGTCAAAGTCAGCCTTGGCTGCAGAACCATGAGATGGTGAAGTTCAGAACTCTAAGAGGAAGGAGCAGGGCAACAAGTAGCCTTGGATTTCTGGATAACAGACTTCAGCCTAAGAGAACTGCTTGGAAGAATCCCATAGGACATGGCCCTGGAGAGACAAGAGGTCCAGAAGAGCTGGGTCATATTCAAGGGTCACCTCCTCAAAGCTCAAGAGGGGACCATTCTGAAAAGAAAGAAAATGAACAAAGGTCAGCAGATATTTCTGCTTCAGACTTGACCAGTAAAATCAGCCTTTGGGAATCCCAGGCTCCTGAGGCTAGAGGAAAAGTCTGGGACAAGGAGGACTTATCCTCAGTGAAGAAGGCTCAGGCTAAGGAGTCTGAGCAACTTGACCACCGTGGACATACATCCCTGAGAGCTGAGGGACCTGGATGATGTCATTGCAAGGCCACTGATTATCAATTATATGTCACTGATTATCGTTATATGTCAAATGGTCATTATGACTGGGAGAGGTTCCTGAAGATCCTTTAGAGCTTCGGCATTAAGAAAGGCAGGAAGGACCTCTGAGAAACTGCAGGCTAATCATCTTCACATTGATGCCTGGGAAGGTGAAGGAAAAAAACTTCCTGGAATGTATTTCCTGACACATGAAGGGACAAGAAGATCATTTAGAGTTGTCAGCATGGATTGATTTATAAAGATGAAATCACCCTTGAGCAACCATTTTGCCTTCTACAATGTTATCACTACCTTGGTGGACAAGGGGAAAGCTATAAATGCTATGTTTGTTTGATTTTTTTTTTAACTGTGAGGGTTGCTAAACACTGGGACAGGTTACTCAGAAGGGTTATGGAGTCTCCATCCTTGAAGATATTCCAAACCCAATTGGACACAATCTTAGGCAGCCTGCTGTAGCTGGCCCTGCTTGAGCTGGGGGCTTGGACTAGATGATCTCAAGAGGTTTCTTTGAACTTAAGCAATTCTGTGTGGATTTATTCACCCTATGTAGATCTTTCTACTGAAAAATATCTCAATCTATATTGTGACAGACAGCAGCAACAATGAATTAAATAAAATAGGTTATTCTCTAAAGCTATTATACAAATTGCATTGAAGTCATTAAAAATTCCCATTGATTTCAAAGGGCTTTGGCTTAGTTCCAATACTCCCTATTTAATAACTATCTAAATGGCCTGATTTTCACAAATATAGGGAATGCAGCTGCTCCAAAGGGCTTCACTTGGCTTTGATCAGACTCTAATTAGTTGTACTTGTTTAAAATGATTTTTAAAAGTTTGAAAATTTTGTGGTATTTTTTCTCCTCACAGTCAACAAACTCAGTAATTTCTGGAGGGACAGAGCTTAAACTTTCCCTAGAGCTCAAGCTTTTATATAAAATAACTTCATACAAAATATTGCTACAAAATACAACTGTGAGTATGAAAGACCAGCAGCATGGTAGAGAGACTGTTTTGTAATCATAGAAACAGGCCAAGGATTTTTGGTGTGTCAGGCTTGTAAGGGCAAAATTCTGGGGCAAAGAGAGTTGGAGGGTGTCATCCTACAATGTGTTCCATGTCAGGTATCAAGAGGTGGGAATGACTGGAGATTGAGAAAGAAGCTGTGCATCCCTGTTTCTTATAAGTGACAGCTGTGTGGGAGACTAATTCCAGTAACGGATGGTTTTGCCTTCTACTTAGTCAGTAGATGCAGGATGTGTGAATGATGATGTTTCTGAAAAAGATTGGTAATATAATATTCTAGACTGACTTGAGATCTGAGATTCGTTATTGAAAAACTCAGATGGGAATGCTGAAACTGTTTTCTGAACACCAGGAAGCTGAGGTGCCAGAGGGAAAGTGATAGCAGTGACATTCTGGTGCAGTGTTCATCAGCTATTGTCATGCTTTATTAAAACCAACGAATTAAATACCCTTAACAGTTACAGCAGTTATTAACAGCTTAGGTATGTGAAAATCTCATCCTTAATGAAGGTCACCTGGGCAGCGTTTCCGGTTCTGCTACCAAAATGGGTGTAATATCTGTATAAATTATTTTCTTTTCTACATCTGAAATTATTCATCGGTTAAATGACTATATTAAAAACCAGGCCTTTACCTCACAGAGATGGATTGTTATGAGCCATACTGTAGTTCCTACTAAGAGGTCAATATTTTTCTTATATAAGTACAAGATGTTATTACTTGGGGTTTTTTTAATACTTTATAGCCCTATATTCTATTTCAAATTATTACCACATCTTAAAGTCGATACAGCCAGAGCCTCTTGTGTGGTGTTGATTTCTTCTTTGGAAGCATTGGTGAGGGTGGCTCCATCTATATTTCTTCCCTATCTGCTGCAGAAAGAATAAAAAAGGCTTTGATTGATGCATATGACTATGGGGAAAGACAAAGGGGGGATATCCAGCCTGGTTGCGTGCAAACTGGAAATATCAAACCAGACAGATAGCTAAGCAGAGAGGCAGATAAAAAAGTTATGGATAGCCACAAAAATGGACTGAGAATTAAACTTAGCTTAACTGAGGAAAGATACTAAAGAAGTGATGTCCCTCTTGAAGATACCTGAAATGTCTAGGCATGAGATAAAGGACAGAAAGATACATCTCCTAGTGAAAATTCAGGGTGTAAAGATTACCTTAAAATCGATACTTGCGGGTTTCTGCTGTAATAACAAGAAGCAGAAGAGATAACAAATGCCAGAAGTGAAAAAGATTTGTTCTTTAAATGGTTAAAGCAGATTGTGTGTGAGTGGGAATGGACCAGCAGGAAGGGTGGTGAGCAACAGTGAGTGCTTCCTTTTCCCCAGCCACGCCTGTCAATAGAGAGCCAAGCTGTTATCCCTAGCAGGTAATTCATCCAAAACCCACCCTGAATCCATGTGCAGCAGCACATTCAAAATCCACATGGTTTGTTGGTGTAGCTTGAGAAGTAACTTCTGAGCCTTCTCAAGAGAAAGCATATTATTCTGTGAAACAATTTGTTCTTGTTGAATGAAAAAACCCAAAATTCCAGGATTCATCATTTTTACCATTGTAAACTCCAGTGAGGCTATACATGTTTCAAATTTACATGAATGTCAAAGAGGGAAAGATACATTTTAGGCTCACAGACTTTAAACTTGTTAAAAAGGCACAGATGCAATGACTGATAAAACTGAAGCCTACACTTTCTTGCTTTGCTGTGGAAGAGAGGAAGTGGTTTTTCATCTAAAACATGATACCACAAAGAACTAACTTTTTCCATGCCTGAGTTGTACAGTGTTCTTTGTAGCTAGATTCTTGGCACCTATGAAAATGTGACTAATAAATAGAGTGCAGTTGAAGAGATATGTACAGGATCCAGCTACTAAAATGAAGTAACCTTCATCTCAGTGTGGACATTCCTCATCAGAGTGCCTCTAGGTTTCTTAGATTTAAGTGCTGTTCCTCCTCTCTACCTGATTTAGCTGCTGCTGAGGTGCAGCTGCAGGATATGACTACATAAGGTAGCTGTCAATAACTTGAGCTGCCAGGAACACCTCAATCCATGGGGTACCTGTCTGCTGCCATAAATTTCCATACTTCTATTGCACCCAGTCACCCCAACGGAGTTGGTTCTACCTGCTGGCCTCTCTTTTCAGGAGCACCCAGGATGTCTTGTGGGGTGAAGCTCTTGGATTTAAGGAGAAAGAAGATGCTGTGCTGGAAGTTTTTTGCTATGATCTTGTACCTGAAGGTAGTAGCTTATACAGGAAATTTTTTCAGGGAGGATGGACTCTCAGATGTGGCCTTTCTGCCCTTTGGCTTTGGGAAAGATGGGGGGTATGTGCAGTTTAGGGAGGGAACCACAGAGCGGGGATTGCTTGGGGGCTCTCTCTTAGCTCCCAGAGCCAGCAAGATTCACCTTGATTTTTTACAGCAATCCCCACCTGCTGTGTGCTTGTGCTTTTGAACCCCCTTGAGTGATGCCTTCTTCCCACATATTGTGATGGACTGGAGAAGTTGAGCTTCTGCTCTGGCACAACCACTCAGAGGGCCTTGGCTGAAGAGGGAGGCAGAAATGCTCAGCAGGTGCCCTGTGAGTGAATCTGGAGCATGCTGCAGCTGGTTTTCTTTCACATAGAGACTAAGCTGTTGAGAGGAGGAAGGAGAGAAAATTCCAAGTAAGAATTTAAAGTTACTTTCTAGGCTGTCTGGGCCACTTATAGCATGGAGGTGGGTGATATAGCAAAGCCTTGCAGTTTAGATGAGGCCAAAGGGTAAGTAATATTGAGGTCTTTTATTTAGTTAACTGAAAACCTATTAGGTCTAATTTTAATTGTAGTATGGCCTCATTGCACTGAAGGGGTAAAAAGGTACCTTTTAATGGCATAAATTAGTTTCAGTTTTAAAGCACTACTTGAATTCATTCTTCAGTGTTGAAAAGTGAAGAATAATTGCATTGGCTTCTTGATATCACTGCTTGGTATATTCAGACCGTCTATGTGCATGTTATCATAACAGGGCAATGACTGTAGATCTTTAGTGCATGGAGTAGAACTATGGGGGCTTCAGAACTTGAGGCTTCCAGAAGGCACCAGGATTAGGATTTTGTCTCTGAACATCATTTAAATTACACTCTAATTGATGTTTTGAAAGAAAAAAATTTGAAAGATGCAAATAGAAACTCTCTAGAAGCAAAAATCCCCTGAAGCCCCATACACCATTTCTCAGGTTACCTACGTGGTTTCTTGTTCTTACACCAGCCTGCTGAAATAAGAGACATTGTAAGAGCTCTCCCAGTTTCCCTTCACTACCCCAGCCCTTATAGGGGTCTGGTGATGTTCAGTATTTCAAAGTGCTTTAAGATCCCTGATGAAAGGTGCTATAGAAGTGCTTGAACTCTGTGTATATTTATAGAGAGGTCTTATTCCCATCTGCCCATCTAGAATGTAACAAAAAATTATTTCCCCTCTATGCCAGTGGGAGGGCTGGGAGAGCAGGTAGAGTCATATTGCCACAGCTGTCTGTATGATTCAAAGAGCAATAAACCTTTTCACAAACAGCACAAAACCCCACCCTCACCTCCTCCAGGTGCAAATTTGTGTGTGTAGGTGACTTGCCCTGCTAGAGCTGGGTGAGAACACAGAGCTGCTGGTGGCTGGATTGCAACAGCCAGGTCCCTGATCTGTTCTAGTGATGTGCTGCAGTCTGCTTTGGCTTTGTCTCAGTGCTGGGATGACCCCCACCTGGTGTGGTGGCATCTCGGGGTGTCACTAGCTGGCATTATAGCTAACCTGCCAAATAATCAATAATCAAGGGGTTCTTCCAGATGGGCAAAAATACGTGTGGAAGTGCCATGTATCCAAGAGGTACCATGCCAGCTGGAAACAACCCACAGGAATAACAACAGCCTGAGCGTGTGCATCAGACCTTCGTGTGCCAGAGAATGATCCTGTGGTGGTGGGGGAAGGCAAAGCAGTGAGAGACATGTTAATTGTCTGGATGTCTTTACCAGCCCTTCATCCTTATGATCAAGAGACGCAGGGTTCCTAAGTATCTGCTGGTATCTGGCTTTCAGGAAGTTGGGGTAGTGGGATGCATAAACTGAGGACTAGATTTGTTTCCACCAAACAGCCATGGAAAATGCATGCTCCAAGGGTGTAAAGGGTGTAAAATAGAGTGATTTACATGCAGGAGGTTTCTCATCTCTCTGTCTCCCAAATTTTAGCTGACAATGTAATAGATAAGGGCGTAGGAGAGAAATTATCAGGCTTGGATTATCTTCTTGCAGGGAAAGCATGAGCATAGATTTTGGAGATGAACTACACCCTGCACAATGGTTAACCACATCAACGAGCAAAAAGTCCCCTTGCTTATATTAACAGCAAGATCATGCTTAGCATCCTACTTGATAAAGGCATGTTTTGCTAAGCCTGTTTTCTGTTTCAGTTTTCTACAGAGGATGTTGGGCCTTGCATATGTTGCTAGAGGAGTCTTGTACTGCTGCTGTTGTGGTCCTTGGCCCTTTCAAACTGGAGTGAAAAGCACAGTAATGAACCCAAGTGTCCTGGGGGTGGGTCAGCTGCTGCATCATGGTTTCTTCAAAGTGGGTGGCTTTGGATGCTCTGATAATTTTGCTGTTTGCTGTTTTTTTGTGTCCTTGATCCTAAACATAATAGTAATTATAATATCTGGCACGTGTAATGTGCTGTACATAGAATGCAGGAGTTGTTTGCTTTTCTGCACTGGCAAGCAACCTTCCCTTAGGATGGAGGGACTGTTATTTAACAGCCCACAGAAATACATATGGAAGGTGGAAGAGAAGTAAATATGAAACAGAAAGCAAAGCTTTTTCAAGAACTCAAGAGGGAGGACTATTACTTAACACTCAGAGATGCTCTCTATCCCTTGTGATGCTCCCCTGGGGTCTTCTGAATCTGGGCTAGCCTTTCTCTTCACTTTCACAAAGACTGGATGGATTCTGATGCAGTGAGTCCCCAAGAGGGTTGACAAAGGCTACCCTGGAGTGTCAAGGGGGAGATTGCAAAGCTGCATTTTTGTCTTTGTGCCTGATTTCATTCAAGCTGGCACCACACCTGTACAAGGGAAAGAAAATCAGCCAGGCTGTTAAACTTGTACTTCCTTTTGATATAGCAATACATTTTGTTAGAAACAATCAGTCAGTTATAATCCTTATACAACAGCTGCAGTTTCTCCTCTCAGCCTCTCACACTGTGCCATTATAAATAGATTGTCATATTCCTTGCAGCATTAAATTGCTTTCTACATTCCCAGTCCCTGGGAGAACTGATTGACTTGGGAAACCTGCCATTTTGGTAGCCCTCCAGAAAAAGTGATTACTTATGTTTGCATCTGTTGCCAAACCCCTATAAGTATGTTACCATTAAAAAGTCAGTATTTAACCACAATTACCATAAGGGGCTATTTGATATGACAGTTATTTCCTGCTGTGTTATGTTTCTCTGTACACAAAAAGTAAATGGGTGGTTTTAATTAGAGGAGGGGGCCTTCCTAGCTATATCTACACTGCTTTGAACACACAATACATTCTTGCTTCTTTAACCAATGCAGAGATTAAGGATTTAGAAGCACAGCCCACAAAAATCCCCAACCAAATATCCAGTCAGAAATATACCTGTTGTAGGGAGCAGACAAGCAAATAAATGTGAAGTGCCTAAGGGTGGTGCTTTAAGTGGTGTGCTCGTGTGGCTTTGGGATGCCAGAGGAATAACAATATTAACAGGACAGCATTTGCCTGTCTTGTGGCCCAGTGCAGAAATGTAAGCATGGCAGTGTGCTTGGCACTCCAGACGCGGGGATGTGTCTCTGTGTTTAGCAAGATCTATTGCCATAACGACCTGATCCTGCTTTGGTGAGTCAGTGAAAACCTCCCCACTGAGGTGAATATGATACCATAACCCTTTAAAAACCTTCCAAGACAAGACAAGGTCTCATGCTTAGCTCTGCAAAATAGGACATTTTGTGCTGCGTGGTTCTTAATAAGGCAATGTCTGTTGCATTTTAATAGCAGTCTTTTAGGCATTGGCCCAGATTGGAGCTCCTTCAGTGGCTGTTTTTACACTTAATGTTGAGTGCTTATTGATTAAAACCCAAACACAGCCTCAGAAGCAGGGACCAGTCCAGCCTGACCAGGCTCTAGACTGATGCCCCCTCAGTGCTTGTTTTCTGCTTCTTTCTATCTAGTCCCATGAACACTGGATTTTTTACTCCTGAGGGAGAGGTGGAGAGCTGTTCTTGTCCATGTTTTGTTCTTCACCACCTCTCTTTCTAATCTGCATTTGGCTATTAAATGCCCCATGAGAATGTATGAGGTGGGCTGAGAAAGGAGCTGAATCTCCCCTTCTAGGCCAGCTGCTATAAAAAATCAGTTAGTACTCAAAGGCTAGAGGAGGAGGTGATGTCCCTAAAGTGTCATTTTTGGGAGTTGATTACCATAGGAGAGAGCCTGCTGGACTCATGTCTCAAGAGAAATGAAAGATGGAGGAGACATCCAGTTTATAGCTGACACTTAGGGTGGATATTAGCAGGGTCCTCTAGGGCAGCTGTTATCATGCAGAGACTTTCTGGTGAACCTGATGAGCTTGTGATCTGACAGGGATCTCATAAATGTATGTTCCTCCAGGGATTGGTGGCAGGTACAGACTCTGGTTTGGGTCATAGCTTTACACTTGGATGCTTCTCCTGTTCTGAAATGCTTCATTAAAGTGAAATCTGAACCCAGAGACCTCAGAGTGCTTTTTGGAATAGGTAAATATTGCAATTTCATAGTTTTGGATAAGGGCAGTGTTTCTAAAGATAGCCATATGTCTACCATCATCTGCTGTCTGTTCTTCTGTGAGGGGTCCTGTTTGATATGTATTTTAGTATTTGATTATAGACAACAGACTGTTTCTTGATTGATGGTAGAGGATCAGGAGGCAGAAATAATTTGCAATTGATGCTCACAAAAAGGTACAAATATACAAAATTCTATTCCTTTGAATAGAGTAAGAATTTAAAGTTACTTTCTAGGCTGTCTGAATACCATTTTACATCTGGTCTGTGGAGTGTTTTAGCATGCTCAGCCTATTTAGATTGAGCAGATACTTATTGCATGCTAATCAGAATACCTACTGATTTAGCACATCTAATGTTTTTCATCTAACTAATAGGAATCTCTTCAGTTGTTCTTTTCCTCCATAAATCCTTCTAATGTCCAGTGCTCTTTTTTTAATATGCAAGTCCTTTCTTCTGAATGTGAAGAGCAAGATTAAATAGGATGCTCAAAATATCACTTACAAAGAAGTAGCTCTATACTACTGAAAGCAGCTGGCTAATAAGTACTGTAAAATCAGCATCCTTTTGTACTTTCAACCAGAGCATTAGGGAGCTTCATGCCATGGTGCACCGTCAAATCCAGGTCTGGGATAATATAAATGCAAAGATCCTAGAGTTTTTTCCCTCAGCAAGGAGAGATCACAAACCACTACACATCTACTGTATTTTCCCTGTACTACCTTATTGCTGAGCTGCAGCACCTTATCAGTACTTCCTTCTGTCATTCCCTGTTGCCAGACCTCTACAAAATGCCTGCAAAGCCTTCAACGTGAAGTAGTAAAGATGATGCCTGTCTCCAAGTTATGAAGATTGTTTACAATCCAAATATTTGAAGATGTTGCTAGTTATATGGTAACCAGAACCCGTGTAACTCAATGCTTTAATTAAAGGTTTCTGTTGACTGAAGCACAGATGATAGCTGATTTAAAAGCTGTTGCTGCAGCTAGGTTTTATCTACCTCTAAAGCTGACACCAGAAAACATGTAATTCAGAGCAAATATAAATTAGAAAAAAAAAAATTTACTGACTGGATGCTGTGCAAATGCAGTCAGCTATGAGTAGTCTGGCATAACAGGAAGAATATCCCTGATGGGGAAAACTTCACTCTCTGAGAAAGCTTCCAGCTTGTATTTTCTTCTGTTTTGTGACTCTCTATGGTTTTAATCTGTCCCAGGACTCTCTGGCCACAGAAAATATCATCTGAACTACTTTCTATGGGCTCTTTGCAGCTTCTTACCTCTTCTGTGGTTTGGCCAACATTGCTGCTATTGGTGTTGGATTCGGAGACTCAGTTGTGTAGAAACAGGTTGTGAAGGACTCGGATTGGCAGTGCAAAGGCATGAGCTCAAACCTTACCAGCTTTCTTGTTCCTAATAAATGTGAACAGAAATCTTCCCTGAGGGGGATTTTTAAGAAGGCATCAGCTGCTCTGGAGATGTATCCAAACCTCTGGACCTTTTTAGGTTTGCCCATCACTTCTTACAATCGGGAAAGAAATGCATGACTCTTTGAGGAAGGTATTTTAAGCTTATTTTCTTTAATCTTCTGGGTTCTGTGGTTGTGACTCCCCTGAGGTCATACAGATATTTTTAAATGAATTCTCACTGCTTGAATAACAAGAAAATAACATCTTGGTTTTCAACTTCTTTATTCTCCAGCTTGATAACTTTGGGAACTCCTGAAGTGAAGCTGAAGTCGTTGGGCCATTTCAAGAGTCCTTTTGTATTTACACTAATAACAAACCTTCTCCCTCAAAGAACATTTGCCATACTTCAAATGTTTATTGTTCAGCTTGGCCAGTGAACAGCTGTATTGAGCAAAGCCCCATGTGACACCCATTGCATTCCTGGGTGATTATAGAGTACTGCCAGCGACTGTTTAATGTGTATGTTGTGGTAGAATCCGCATGGCCCAGAGCACAGAGAAGGGGGGAAAAAAAGCACTTGCAATCTGAGTATGAAATCATTGCACAAGGATATGAAAAGCAAGGAAGAGGTCGTTGCACCCCTGGTAAAATATCTTTTGTGCCTCCTTGTGCTGAATTTGTGCCTGTTTTTTGACAGGAGAGCACTCAGCTGAGCCTGTGTGTTCGTGTGCCTCAGCACGGAGCCTTTGGAGCCGTTTTCCCCAGAGATGGCTCAGAGCTTTTCTCCAAACCACATTTGCATTGGAAAATGGAGTCTGTCAAAATATAACATGTTGTGGGCTCACACCAGCGTTCAGGGGGTAGAAGGAGGGGACACATGGCTGCTTTGGGCATCTTCAGCTTGTTCTGAGTGGTGCCAGACTGGATTGATGTGACATGAGGAAGGCATTTTGTTTCAACCAGCAGTGCTCCTATTGCTTTTCGCTTGGTCGATTGAAGTGGAAGGGAATGTTAACATTAAAACCTAACAAAGGCAACAACGCTTCATATTGTGGTATTGTAGAAGTGAGGTATTTCTGCACTTTTGAAATTATTTATTTTAAAATAATTTCTAGCTAACAGAGAAAAACTTAAAAATTGGACTTTTTAGGTTTGTCATGGCACAGAGTTGGAAATGCTGGAATTGAATGTGTCCCTGAATGATATAATTTCTTGGTCTGACCCGTGCCAGATACCAGTGTCTGAAAAATTAAATTTCCAGACTAAAAAGCTTAGGAGGATTTTATTCTCTCATTCACTTTAAAGCCTTTTTAAATTTTTTGCCGTAAGTAACAAAGTTACTCAGCTTTACTAATAGGGGAAAGTTTTTAAATGGTGCTTAGATTACTGCCCTGCCATGAGCTACTGTCTTGGTAATGTCATCCAACAGGCACAAAGGAAGAATTAACTACTGCAACTTGTTAATAAAAATAGTTTTAGTGCTTGGGATTGTTTCAAACATGTTCTGCTTGGATGGATTTTTGTGCTAAGAACAATGTTTTTCCTCACCCCAAAATCATCTAAAACAAAAGAAAGGGCCATGTAGCTGTTGATTGCCTTTTAGCAGTTCCCAAGTAAAGAAGGAAATTATATTCAGGCAGGCCTTTTAATTTGATTTGGAAGTCTCATCTGGACTTGTCTTGCATGAGAGCCCTCCATTTCACTAGCCCTCTACTGTGTGTGCAAGCTGGCTCTATTCCTCAGCTTGGCAAATAATAGTCTCAAACGTGGGTTAAACTGACAAGTGGCTCCTTAAAAAAAGCCTTTTTTAAATGGCTCTATGAGAATTTCCAGCAAGCCCACAAAATGTTTCAGGAACATTGGATCCAAAATTAGCTCCTTCTGATTAACTTCCATGCAGCAGGCTATTGCAGGGCCACCTCGATTCTTCCTGTTAATAAGGCTTATTTAAGGGGCAGAATAATGATAGTCTTGCAAAATGCCTGCTTTTGCAGGATTTTTTGCTACAGTTTTGATGACTCAGAGTTATCAGATGTGATTCTTTTGAATTACACGTGGCCAGTAACTGTTAACACTTTTGCAGGGTATTAAAAATTTGAAACTCTTTCATGGTAGCATTTTTGTTAGGAAATAGGAAATGAGGCTTTGCAGGCTGTGCAGAAATTTAGTGCAGGTTTTGGTTTCCTTTTTTTCTGATGCTATTTTCTACAAAATGAAATAATCCTTAAAAGAATGTTTTAGTTCGTGTAACATTAAAAAAGGTTTTCATTTGGAGTGAATAATTTCTTCAAACCCTAGATTAGGCTGTGCCTACTCAACTTAAAGAATTGATTTTTCTTGGGAGCCAGTACCCTCAAGTCAGATTCTTTGGGACTCGCTTTCATGAGATGGAGAAACTGGGAATGGAGCTGCTAACCATGGTAGGACCCACATCCCTGAACCCAAGAGGAATTAAAAAAATCACTTTTTGTGTACAGCTCTTGGTCTCTGTCTGCTACTACCTTGCTAAGAAACTTCTCTGAACATTTACTTGCTACCCTGATTTAAGTGGAGGTCTGTTCAATGCCTCTCCCTTCCCCGCCCCCCCCGCCCCCTTTTTCATCTTAAGAGCTGACTTTGGAGGATATTTTCTCTGAGATAGTGGGGAACAAGATACAATTTTCCCTTGAATTGCTTCCTAATCCTGTTCCTATCTAGCCTTAATTAGCCCAGCAGGATCAAAGGGATGGCCATTTGTGTTTCCCAGTTGGGAAAGGATGCAGCCCAGAACGACAGGGAGGTAGTTACATGTGTAACTGGTGTTTCTGATGCAGAGCAGGGAAACAAGAAGTGGAAAGGGTTGTGACCTGAAAATTAAACTATGAGCCCACTGTAAGTTTAGAAGAATTTCAAGCCTTTTGCTGACTCTCAGATGGTCTAGATACAAATGATCCATCAGACCTTTAAGTGAGGAAATGCCATTATTGGGAGAAAATGCTCCATTGCAATGGAGCCACAAGACTCTCAGCTCTAGGGAAGGGAGCCAGGATGCCTATGGGATCCACTGGGTTGCCCTGACACATCCTCCCCAAGGCTGTTGCAGGAGAGGTGTGGCTGTAGTGGAATCTCCAGTCTCTGCATTGGGCCTTGCCACATGGATAGTGCAGCCAGCACTTATTTTCTGTTTGTAATACTTAGGGGAAATGTGGTGCACTGATGGGAAGAAGCTAAAAATGAGCAGGCTAAATCTGTTTGGACCTGCAATGTATTTCAACTTTGACCTTTGATATCTCTGGCTGCCACTGTCGTGCGTCTTCTTTTATCAGAGACTTCCAAACTCATGTCAATTTTAAGGCATGGGCTGAGGGCCTTGGGCAAATATTCACTGGAGGTTAGGAGGAGACTTTAATGAGTGCAGCGCAGCAGAAGCACTCGCACGACAGTGGGTTTTGAAAAACCTTTCTCAGGGCAGTTGCAGCAAATCTGGAGCACGCCCTGATTTTGTTCACTTGAGTTGCCAGCTGCAAGGCATGTTGTTCCATGTGAATTTTCTTTTGCTTTTCACCCACTAAAAATGTCTGCTCTGCGGCTGCTGGGGGCTTGGAATGAATTTGGGAACACGTCCAAAAAATGATGGGTGGGTGTGTTGCGTGGGTGAAGGGTAGTGGATGGAAATCCTCATCAGATGAGGGGATACAAAGAAAAGATGATGTCAGTGCACACCCTGGCCAGAGATGGGACAGAGGGAGGGAGGGAACATTTGTTTCCACTGGGTGCCTCAAGAAGCTGACCCAGATTTGGGACGCTGCGGTGGTGGGGTTTTCGCAGCGCTGACTGCGCTGGCAGCAGCTGAGCAGGAAATGGCTGGTGCAGCATGAACCTTCCATCACATCCCTTCAGGGGTGCTGAACAACTACCTGGAAGTCTCTGAAGCTTGATGGCTGGATTGGGAATTGCTTCCTGCTTCTTCCCCTCTTCTTCTCTGTAATTACTAAACTCTGTAGAAAAGTTGGGGGGTGGAATCTGGCTGCAAAGTCAGCTGTGTCTTTGAGGCAAGCCCTGCTGTGAGCAGGTGATTGCACCAGGTAACCTCCAGAGATCTCACCTGGATCACCAAAATCAGTGGGTTTGTAGTGTGGTGTCAGGTCCCTTGGGATTTATACACACCAGTGCAGAGCTGGCTGCAGGTGCATCCACCTGCCTACAAACTGCTTCAGTAAGAGTTTATTCCTTTTACCTGCATTCTAAGTAGTTGCTCAGTGACCAACAAATGATCACTTACTGTTCCCTACCATCAGTCAGGTAAAACTATCAGTGTTCTTTTATGTCTCATACAGTTCTGTTGAAGGAAATGGTGTTATTAAAACACAAACAAGATGCAGAATTTGGACTGACCTAGAGCTTATTTAATAAAACTCTGTTGACTTCATTGACTTCTTCTTTCTCTTCAAGTTACAGAACCACATCCTCCTTTTCTTTTCACCTGCCTTCAGAGTTCCAAGCTCGGACCTGTAAGAAGCACCAGGGAAAAGAGGAAGGCTGGACTTCTTGGTAAGGCAAATCTAAGGTCTAACAGTTCTGCTGAGACCTGATTTAACTGTCATGGACTTACGCTTCCTGTTTGTGTCCCCTCTTCTCTCTCTAGAAAGTGGGAATGATTCTATTGGCCTGCCATCAAAGTATTAAACAGCTAAAGAAGTTGAGGCTTAGAAAGAACTTAGAAAGAGGCAGAGAAAACACAAATTGTGGCAGCATCGTGCTGTCCTCAAGGAGACTGCATTTGCTTGATCACAAAGCAAGGCCACTGGGAAGGTCATGGAAGTTTGGCTTCTTGCTCAAACCCCCTCCCCAGGATTTGGAGGGTGACTCAGCCTGGCTGCAGCTGTGTGTGAGCCCTTGAGTCTGTGGATGGGACTGTAAGGTAGCAGTTCTTGGGATATTTCAGGTTTTTTCAATTTCCATTTCTGATGAGGTAGCAAGAGGAGAACCAGTGGTCTGGTTCTCCATGTGCTCCATGTACTGAACCCCAGAAATGTCACTACTCCTCCAGTTTTGGCAGATAAGTCGTGACCCATGTTGTCCTAAGTGAAAATCATCTTGCGTCCCATGAGGAGCTGTGATGGATATCTTCCTGAGGCCCACTTCTGTACCAACTTGGCCAAGCAGGAGTTGGGTCCCTTATGTGGGACAACTTCAGGCTGACAGCAGGAAGCTGACATTCATGCATGATGCGACATCTTTTTAACCCTTTGTGCAGGGAGTTGTCAGCTCCCCTCCCTGCTGAGGTCCAACACCTCCCTGCTGTGTGATGCCAGCCCTGTATCTGCCCTCAGACATGCTCATTGTGCCTGCCGACATTGATTTCATTAGAGGGAAGCCCTCAGTTTATTATGCCAAACTCTTTTTTTTTTGTGCCAAGATCTCCTTGGCACAGGAGAGAGGGGTATTTTTCAGGAACTGCAGCTATTCCTGAGATTTGCTGGTAGTTTTTAAAGTTGCTACAGTATGTGAATGACCATGGTGGCTGCAGCTTCCAGGTCACCCAGGAGGGACTCAGTCACCCCAGGCCATGGAGTTCTGCTGAGCTGCTCCTTCCAGCCTGCCCAATAGGATGGGTGAGGGAACAATCCTGCCAGCACTGTGCTGGCTAAGGCCATTCTCCATAGCAAAACCCTTAGTGTGGTCCCCGGGGTCAGGATATGTCCCCTTTGTCTGGTTTGGGCTGCAGAAGGGCTGGGAGCATGGGGAAGACCTGGCTCCAATCCATGTGACTCTCCCATTTGCTGCCTCTTCAGCTGAACTCTCCCCTGCCTTGGTAGGGGAAATGCCAATGGAGACATGTCTAATTCTTCCCTATCTTTCTCAGCCTGGACTTCTTTCCTTATCAGAGCGGCCAAAAATAATCTCTGCCTCCCGTCCAAATGTTGTTTGTGCAAGATCGGCCTCCCACTACCCACATAGGAGAATAAAGTGCACAGCTGGGGTTTTGTCCCTAGGCAAAAAACGACAGTAGTGCAGTGAGCAGGGGATTTCCAGGGGCGAGGTTTGTCTGCAGCTACTGGGGATTTTCCAAAAAGGATGATCCAAAGCAGAAGACTTGAGTAGTCCTCACTGCATCTATTTGGGTACGTCGCATTTCACGGCCTATATTCACAAGATATTGCAGGAAAATATTAGTGGTTTGGATTCAGAAGGTTTTTCTTTCTTCTCTTTTGCCATAGATTTCTTCCTTTAATTGCCCTCTTATTTTGATGTGCTTCCTTGTGGTTACTAGGTAAGAGAGAGCACTGGTGTAGAAATGCCCTGTATGGAAACAGAGGCCTTGATATGGGTAGATAGAAAGGGGCCAGATTTTCAGCAGAAAATGGATGCAGGGACATCTGATGGGCTCAGAGGTTGTTTCCCTGCACAGGTGATCCTTCATGGAGGTGACTATTCAGGGCAGAGCAGCTCAGGCACAGGGTGTCCCATGACCATGAGCACATCGGGGAGTGGCAGAGGTTTTACAGAGGCTGGGGCTCTGAGTAGAAGGGGGATGATGTGGCAAGAGCCTGTGTGATGCAAGTGCTGCATGTTTCTTGCATGTTTAGTGCATGAGATATGAAGGAGCATGAGGAAAATCCTTGAGCTTTGTAGGCAACTTTATTAATATAATATGTTATTTTAGAAGGCTGTTGAGCCATCTCCACCCTCCATCTCTCATCCATTCAGCAGGGCACTGCTTCTCCTGGCATACCAGCATGGGGGAGAATGGTAACACTGGCTACACCTTAGGGCTAACAAAAGTGTCACTTCAAAGTCAGGATTAGAGCCAGGTTTTTGACATAGCAATCTCCCAGCATGACATTTAGTAAATTTTTCCTTTTGCCTTGCTCTTGCATGATGTTCAGCTCTTCCACTTTTTGCTGGAGACAGGAGGTAAATCTGTGGCACCTTCAGCAGGGCCAGGATGTTGATTTCACTGCCAGACTTGGAATAGAGATTCTTGAATGCTGGGCATCACTTATGCACCATTAAATAACCCTTTGTAATGGTTTACAAGGGCTTTTCTTCTCAGAATTCAGGTAACCTGAGCATATATTAACTTTGCATGGAATTTGGAGGCCATAGCTCTGTCATCAGCTTCAGCAGGCAAGCCTGGATAGACCAGTGCTGCTGTTATGCCCATTGCTGCTGGCTGCAAATCTGCTCCATCCATGGCAGTGGAAATAGCTGGGGAGGGGAAAACTCTTCCCTGGGGTCAGGGTCAATATATCAGGACATTGAAGCAATATCAGAGTTCACCACTTGCTTCTCTGAGGCAACAAAATGTTAAACATTTGGCCCATCAGAATAGCTTGAGGGATGTGCTTATAAGGAGTGAAGCCCTCAGTCAGCAGGTTGTTACTAATGGGTCTGGTAGCAATGGCAAAAATCTGCCCTTCTTCAGGATTATTAAAGGTATTTCTCAATAGCTTTCATTATCCCTTTGTAAATAGGGGCATGAACCTCAACTGGCATAAAAAGGCCAAACTGTCTGGGTGTCATTGCAGCCATTCTGCCCAGCATGATGGGGAATGTTGGCCTCATTGTTACCACTGGCCTTCGTTACTCATTTTTTCTGATTTCCACTCGGAATTACTCACACCACTTTTTCAAATGGAATATTTGTGGTGACTAAGCAGGGTTGAATGAGTCCAGCACAGTTCATGATATCTTATGCTAACATAAGATCTTATTTTTAATGTACTGATTTATGGAAAGTATATGTACCAGTGGAGGATGGGTATTATATATGAATATACTATATATGGGATCTCTCCTTGTAGTATCCACTTTAAGGCAGTTGATAGTCCTTCCTATTTTGTATGCAGCCATATAGAATTGGATTTAATGCTCCATGGGTCTATGTAAAATGATGCACTAAGGGAACTGGGACATAAAAAGGCATTTAAATGCACTGTAATATTTAGCTCCCAATGTCTGTGCAGAAAGGAGTGGTCTGAGACATTTGCCAACACTTGTCCACAGCTGTCCCAAGAAATACTGTCTCTGGTGCTCCTACTGTGTGGTGAGTGTGCAGTACTGACTGGGTTATTGTGCTCCTCTGACACTGGAATATCAGCTTTACACCCTTGGTGGGAACAGCTTTCTGGTATCCGTATGCCTCTGTGGGCCTAAAAACCTGGGGAAAAGTTAGCAAAGAAAAAGGCTAGGAATACTTTGTTTTTCTCCCAAAAGAGAGGTATCTTCAGAGGAATACAAAAACAAACTGGCTGATTTTGTCATGTAGATCTGAGCCAAAAAGTCAAGAGCCCAATATCCTGCCTGTGAATTTGCATTTATACATAGCATGTGCTCAGGAGGTTATGGAGCTGCAGTATTGTACCAGCAGGAAAGAGTTCTGCAGCTCAAGGAGTCTTGTTCTTGCAATCTCTCTAATCTCAGGGGGGATTGCAGTGTCCATAGGGAATGATTGTGTTTTATGGCACATCCACCTGACTGCTGATGAACTGTGGCACCCCAAAACCCTTGGCTAGATGTTACATCTTCCATTGGAGGTGGCATTTCAGCAAAACCTCTCGTCTCACACCCAGCAAGGATTATCCTCAGAAAAGAAAATCCTCTCTCTGCAAGGTGGTGGTGACCTGTCAGGGTGTGAGCTGCATGCAGGTTGGAGGGCAGTCACTGAAAGTTTTCACCACCTTCCTGGTGTAATTACCACCCCTGTGACAGTTTTGATTTCTAAGCGGTTAAAGCTTATGAGTCACCTTCTGTTTTCCTTTTCCATAGCTTGATAATGAATGTTTTTTCCTTAAAGTCTAGCCATGACTGATCAACTCCAGTCATCACTGCTGTGAATGATTACAAATTGTGCAATATTGTCCCTTGATGAAGATTTGTCCCTTGATGAAAAGGGGTGACCTCATCTTTTAGGGCCCAGTGTGACTCTTCTCCCAGGCATTTTCTTCATTAGCAGGGGTTAAAGTCACAGAGGAGGAGGAAGGTTCCTGTAATGGGAAAGATCAAACTCAAAGATTAGAAAATGGCTCACTGAAACCGCCTGAGATTGTCACAGCCCTTTTCACTCAGTAACTAGCACGTGAATAGGGGAAGTTAGCTCACCAAATTTTTATGTGCTTCTTGCAGTGTGGGAGTATCCCAGAAAAATTAAGAGGCAGTGAGTGTGTGGTGGAGTAATAACACTCTGTTTTTTACCCACAGCATAATTAACACGGGAAAATTCCTTTCAGAGAGAGTTCTTGAGGTCAAGAGGCAGGAGAGAGGGATCAAGAGAGTGAATGAAACACTTGGAAGGCTAATGAGACTGCTCCTAACAGCTCTGTTAGAAGGAATTAGAAGCACTAAGGATTTTCGCCTTCAGGAGCGTTTACCAAGGCTTGGACATCGTAGCTGTTCCTTGATTGTCCACTGAGGGGTTCAGTCAACTTTTTGCTGGATCCCTTTGCTGTCAGAGGCTCAAAAGGGAATAGTCAGTTGCAGGGGTTGCCCATAGTGCCAAAATATTTGTGTAGCGTGGAGGGAATCAGCCAAAGGCATTTTGTGTGTGTGGAGATGTGCCTATGCACACAATGTTAATTGGAACTATTTAATATTCAAAGTTGTTCAGACCTCACTAAGTTTTACAGCCAAAAAGTCTGAAGCCATGACATTGTCAAAGAGAAATGTTGCATTTATCACCTTTTTGCTTGCAGTCTCCATTTTATATACTGACCTCAGCAACTGTAGCAATGAAGACAGCATTATCAAGGAAAAAAAATCAAAACAAAGCCTCCTGGTTGCTTACACATGCATGTTCCCAAATCCTACACTGTGCTAGGTTTGAGTTTTGCAAAATCTTTTCTTTATAATGGGCTGAACAAGCAATTATATTAAAACAATCTCCTTTTCCCGTCCTCTCCCCACTCCCTACCCAAATGTACACTAAGATCCTCATACCAAAGTTTACTGTTTAAACTTAAATTTCCAAGCTCTTCCTGATATCTGTGTTCCTTTGGAATGTCTTAGTGAAACGTGCATGTCCTAATCTCTGAGCAGTGGCTTGAGGTCCCTGCTGTTCCCCAGCAGGCCAGGCTGCAGGACATCGAGCCAGCCAGAATGACAGAATGCTTGGAAGCTCCCATCACTCTCCTGAGCCCAAGCTGAAGTTTTATTTACACAGTTTGCCAGAAAAATGTTAGTCATGAATGAAATATCCATAAGATCACTGTCCTCCTAAGCTCCATCCTTTTTGAAAGGATGTATAATCCTATAATACAATGCAGTCTTTTAAGAATTGCTGTGGATGAGAGATGACTTGTATTTGCAGTGACAAATGGAACAAATGAAGAGACCTGTTGTTTATGGACCATGGTGGCAGTTACATACATCCTTTGCCCGATGAAGCAATGCCTTATTTGTGTATTGACTGATAATTGTTTGTGTTTGCTCCATGTTTAACACAGAGGACATTGCTCACTCCCCTGTCATCTACAATGAGTGCTAATCATGAGTCAGACTACCACAGTGAGCAGTGCACAAAGGGCTGCTGATTTTGTTAAACCTCGAGGTGGGAACACCACTATTACCTTCATCAGGGGCACACTTCATTCCTGCCAGGTGCCCTGTATTATCACAGGCCCTCCTGGGAACGAAGGTTTGATTCAAGAGTTGGGAGCGGGGCAGATGGAGAACAGGACAAACCTGGGATTCTTGGGAACTGCAGGATGACTCTTCTCTTCTGGTCTTGATGCCCTGATGAGAGAGTGGTGAGAGGATGAGGGTAAAGGAGAAGCAGTGCTCTGGCTGTGCTTGGGATTAAAAATGTGTTCGCTGGCAGGGAAAGCTTTGGTGATTCATTTTCAGAGCCTCCATGGGTCTGAAACAATTTTACTGCGCATTTCTCAATCCCTGTTCTGCTCATCCTGCAGATAACTAGGTGACAGGCAAAGACTTTTGAGAAAAAAAAAAAAAAATCAGGAGTCAGTAGCAGCCGGCAGAGCTGCTGCAGATAAGGCTTGTGACGATTTCCATTACTCTGTTGCTCGAGTACTTATGGTTCAACCATTAAAATTAGTTCAGAACTAAAAACTGATATTGAGTTGCTCATCTCTAAAACAGAATACACAGAATGAATAGCTTTTATAGCAAAAACCTCTCATTTTTGGCAAAATTAGTAGTAAATAGACTTGCCCCCTTGTTAGCTGCAGGCAGACTTACACATATGGTTTGTAAGGGCACAGACCTTCATGGGAAATTATCCAGGTGTGGACTCAGGGCTTTGTCCTCAAAACATGCAGGCAGCTGTATGGCTGAGTGTGTAATACACCCCAGAGCTTCTCCATGTGTGCCAGTGAGGGCAGCACACAAGCACACACTGGTGGACTCAGCTGTGCTTACTGCTGCTTCTAACACTCAGCTGGGCTGGGTTGAGGTATTTGTTGGCCCTTGCCTGGCTGTGATGAATATTTTTTATTTGAAAGAAATATCTCTTATTTGAAGATAATGCAAACCCTGCTTTAATCCTTTACATTTTTATTTTTGGAACCTGTTTAGGTGATGGGCTGTGCTCTTAAAAGGGTAATGAAAGTCCAGCTCCCATTCCTTTCTGTCCTCCCAACAGCCCCTGAGCAGTGTTGCTGCTGCTAATAGTTGTGTTGTGAGGCTTCCCTTGTGGGGAGAGAAGTAAATCTTTGGTAAACAAGGGGAAAAGTCCCTTTGGAGTGCTTATTTCTGAAGAGGTCACCCTGCACTGTAGGAAGTAAAGAAATAGAGAAGATAAATCTTGAATATATTGTGCCTGTACAGACAGACAGGGATCTGGTAGCTGCTGTTGTCAACACGTGTGTCTACTGCAATGCCTCTGGAAAAACCTCTTGGAACAATTGTTTTTCCTTAGTGATTTTCTGTGCTGTTTCTGAAACACCAAGTATGCCTGATCACTGCATGTGGGGTGGATTTTCTCAAGCCAAGCAGTGAAGCAGAATGAGAATGGGACATGGAGGGCCACCAGGATATTCAGGCTGGGAAAGTTGGGGTTGTTCAGCCTGGAGAAGAGAAGGTTGCATGGAGACCTCATAGCAGCCTTCCTGTTTTCTAAAGGAGGCTACAGGGAAGCCATAGAGGGACTCTTTGTCAGAAGTGTAGTGATTGGACAAGTGAAAAAGGCTTCAAACTGAGACAGCATGTGTTTAGATGAGACATTTGGAAGAGATTTGTTAATGAATCTCTTGTGAGTGAATTGGTGAGGGTGGTGAGGCACTGGCACAGGTTGCCCACAGAAGCTGTGGATGCTCCATCCCTGGAAGGGTTCAAGGCCAAGTTGGATGGGACTTGGAGCAGCTTGGTCTAGTGGAAGGTGTCCCTGCCCATGGCAGAGGTGCTGGAACTTGATGATCTTTCATGTTCCTTACAACCCAAGCCGTTGTATGATACCTTACACCAGATGAAGGGTGTAATCCCCTCTGTGAGGGTGGGTATGGTAACTGCCCATCAGGGAACATTAATCTCATAATGGCCACTGGCTCAGCAGGCCAGGGTGAGTCTGTTGTTCCTCCTGAAGACAATAATCTAGTCCCAGCTCCCAGGGCCTGTGCAACTATGACTTAATTAACACTCATCAAGAATCTTTCACTTCATTATATCATCACTTTTTATTTTTACACTCCTTCGATTAAAACCTTGAGTAAGTACACACACTGTTGACTTTGGCATCTCCTCTTAGATCTCCAGGGATAAGCAGTGGACAGGGAGGTGACTCAGAGCACCGGAGTGATGAGGGGGTGGTGTCTAATTTAGGGAGGCACAGTTGGGTGCCTCATCTGGGTGGTTTGGCTGCCTCATCTGGATGGCATGGCTGCCTAGAAAGGAAGAGGACTAAAATCCTGAATGAAAGTCCTGTGACAGGATTTGGAGGAGACCCATATGATATCAGGTGAAAAAAAACCCTGTTCTTTACTTTCTTGCTGACCAGATAGGATTAGTCTGGAAATTAGGAAAACTACTTTAATCAGACTAATAGTAAATGTACACCCTTATTTAGGAAAACTCCTTTTTATTTTCAAGGAAATCTGCTTGATTTGCCTGATGCAGCATGAATGATTAGCACAGCCCAGAAATATTTGCACAGTCCTCTGTCCTGGTGTAGAGGTGATTGTTTTACTTGCTTCTGCTATCAGAACCTTTCTCTTCTGCTAGGTTACAGCTACTTACACTGGCTTCCACAGCATTTTAAGGCTGAATCACCATTTCATAAATAACATACAAAGTCCTGCAAGTTTTCTGTACCTTTATTATTATATCTTTGTAATTATTGGCCTTATTTTGGAGAAGGAGGGGAAGCAGTATTCTTTGAGCATGTTTATAAAGGCAAAATTGATCAGCATTTTAGGAGGAAGAGTAGAATTTTAACAAAAGGGTGAAAAACACCAGGCATTGTTTGTGTCATAAGCCCATCTTACTGTGTTGCTGTTGATTCACATAGAACAGAAACTCTGGTGGGTATCCTGGCAGGCACTTAATGGTTTTGTCTTGGGGCTGCCCTGGATTCGTCTTTCTGGGATTGCTTCTCACCCTTTTATGTCCTAAACAGTCTGGGTTTAACTCACTTGGGATCCCTGAGCTACCAATGATCCCCCCCTTTGGACAGGATCTTATCTTTCAGATGGTCTCTTTGGAGCCTGCAGGGCCACTTCTGGAGTATGGCACCCTCTGGCTGGATTGCAGAGTGGCAGGTCCTCTTTCCCGTGTTCCAGGCAGGCAGCACAGAGGACTGGTCAGTGTGTTGACAGTGCTCTCAGGATGGACAAGATCCATTGCTGTGACCTCACGCAAAAGTGCCTTTCAGAGCTGAGGAAGGAGGCAATCCTGAGTGTCAGTGTGGTTGTCATCGTGAGGGTGGCGTGGGCATCACTGCCTCAGCCACGGAGGACTATCACCATCACTGTTTTCATCTGCAGTGACTCATTCCAGCCAGATCTCAAAGGATGAGCCATGAGTTAGAGATCACCTGCAAAAGGCCACTGTGGTGAGGTGATGGAGCAATAGGGTATTGCAGGGTGATGATCCTCAGGGTAGTGACAGCCTGTCCCACAGCTGCCTGAATATGGCATGCATTTGTTGAGGTGCTGCTTTGAGGCTGGGAAGGGGCTGTGATTAAAGCTTGCAGCTCCTGACACCTGCAAATTGCTGCTAAACAGAGAAACAAGGGCTGAGCTGACCAACCCCACCAGCAGCCACTGAAGTGGAGCTGCAGCAGTGCTCACTGAGAGACTCCCATGGGCAGAGCAGAGCTGTGTAACCCAAAGCTGGGACCCGAACATCTCACTAGGAGATGTCTTTCCAATACATTGCACCTGCTGCAGGGCAAAATGCTTCTTCTGGGATCTGGAGCCAGGGCCACTGGTGCTAGGAGGGATTTTACAGCCAACTCAGGAGCAGCCATGTGGCTGCCTAGTGAGAATAGGATACGTACAAAGACTGCAGGAGCTCATTAGAGGTCAGGAGAACAACAAGAATTGGCCTGGACCAAAAAAAAGGACTGGTCAGGTCGTGGCTGCATGCCAAATTGCTTTCAGCAAGCAACAGGGGGAAAAATTATTATTGGTCCAACCAATGCATTAATCTCTCAAGGAGGTATCTAAGTAGATGGTAGGTGTGGTGCTAATCCTCAGTGGGCTGGGGAAGCAAGCCCATGGTGTGTAATCTCCACTGCTGACATCTCTGGTGTGAGTCCCTGCACCGTGGTTTCACAATCCATCAGCTGCAGGATCGTCAGTGTGGGAAAACAGAAGTCATGAGAAATGCCTGGGACATTAACATTAAACCTAAAGAAACTTGGGTTTATATTTAGCACCTTGCTATATAGGAAAAGGGCACTGAGATTTCCTATTAGGAACAGTCAGCCTAACCCAAGCTGGGTAATCTCCCTGCTAAGTGAGAAAAAGCATTTTGCACAAGATCTGTATTCATGGCCAAGTACTGCTTGCTGTGCTCTCAGAAGGGGGTACAAGGAAGCCAGCTTCCTCTTCTGCCTTGATTACATCATGTCATTTTCCTTCTGTCCAGGGGGGTAGAAGTCCCTTAGAAAGTCCCTCAATCTTATGAGTAAACCAAGCAGGATTTGCCATAATACGTTTAACAATTGCAACCATGGATCATCCTGCCACTAATTTATGTGGTAGGAGAGTAGTCTGGCTAAAGTCTGGTTGAAAGCATGCATCAGAGAGACAGGCTCATCTGGCAAGAGCCAAATTGATCTGTGATCTTCTCTTGCCCTCTTCAACCATCAGTGTCCTTCCCTCATCTCCTGGTGGCTTTGGTACATATTGACCTCACAAAGGAAGAGGGGACACCTAAACCATGGTGAGACAACATGCTGTTCCCCTTGGAACAACAACATTTTTGGAGGCTCAGCAAGGCCAGAGGCTCACACTAAGGTAAAAGTGGTGGTGACCTACCAAGAAAAGAACTTGGCAGCAGCAACATTGCTGTCCTGCATTGCTTCACCTCATCTGCAGGGATTAGCAGGAGCTTGGCCTCCTGTACCCACTCTGGCAAGTTTTGGCAGCCCTCAGCATCACAGTTGTTGGGCCTAAATTAAGGGGGATTTGAAGCATGTTGTGGGACTCAGCTGGCAGCTGTAAGAGCAGAAGGAAGTGAGGAGTGGTTTTCTGATTGGAGGGAGGCTCTTTGGAGGCAGGAGATGGTTTTGATCAAAATCTCATCTCCTTTCAAAGGGAAAATTTCTTTAATGAAAGCTGTGTAAACTCCAGTGGGCCTCACTAGCCTTTGGTACAATTGACTGGCAAGGGAAGCACCCTCTGCAGTTAAACTGGTTTGTCTATCAGCATGAGGAAAATGGTGAACATAATTATTGCTCACTGCCTCAGGGAAGTGGAGGAGGAAGGAGAAAACCTCATCCTGTGACCCAGAGCACTTTGCTCATTCACTAATGAGTTGAAATTCTGGAGTCCATTAACATGAACTCCACTTTCCCTGTTGCCTGGCTTTGGCTGCATGGGCACCCTTGACCATAGTGGGAGGAATGGGACATGTGAGACAGGCAGAGGGTGCCGAGAGCTCTCTGCTGTACCTGCTTGCCCCATGCTGGTGATAAAGCAAGCTGTGGCTTGCACTGAGGTAGTCATAAGTAGAACAAGGTCAACTGCCTATTTCAGTCAACATGACAGAAATAGAGTTGATCTCAATAAGATCCCAGCTTTTTCTTCCTGTTAGCTCCTCAGTTCCAATTTTAGGATTGCTGTAATCAAGCTGAGGAAGAAGCTGTTTATCCCATGGAGGGGAAGTTGCTTGAGGCCCACTCTGGAGAAGAAGAGTTGCTTAAAAATATACTGTAAGAAAGGTTTTGCTAGCCCATGGGGAGGGTCTGTGTGGTTCAGGAGTTGTTCCCATCAGTGTAGCCATGTAGAAGGTCGGAAGATGACCTGTTCTCCTTCCCTTCTGGCAGCAGCTGCACTGGAAGAGGGAGGTAATTGGGCTAAGCCAGATACCTAGTTGGCCAAGAACAAGCTTCCAGGTTTGCAAGTCTGCACATTTGTTAAACTGTTAAAACTCTGGGTTTGCATAGAGCCTCCCCTGCCTGCTGCCAGGAAATATTGATGTTCTTTTCACTGAAGGTGAGATGCTGACAGCTCTGTCTAATACAGACAGAAATGGGATGGGGTGGAAAGTGGCACTGAATGCTAATCTAAATGCAGCAACTCACAGTACAAAGCATCCACCATAAACAGATGAGTGGATGTTCTCTTAGGACAAACGTTTGGAGTGGTTTCATGAGAGTTCAATTAATTTCCTCTGAAACACCTGCAAATGCCAAAGTGCAGCACTGCTGACGGCTGACAGAAGTGCTTTTCCTTGAAGCCTGCTTGTGTGGTCCTCCACCCCCCCATCTCCGTGGGCTGGTGGGAGGGCTGGGAGCCTGGTGTCCTTCCACCTGGTTAATCAGGTGAGTGAGCCGTGCCTTTCATGGCCCAAGAGAGGCTGTGGAGGCTCAGGTGGTCTTTGAGCAAAGGAGCGTAGCTGATGATTTCCCTGCATGGGTGGTGTTTGCCTGTGGATCTCTTCTTCTCTGTGCCCCTTTGCTGTTTTGGCACAGAGCCTGGTGCAAATTCAAGGACAGACCTGGTGTAAGGAGAGGTAGAGGAAGGGGGATCTGTGCCTCTTCTGCTGGTTCCTGTCTCAGTGGGACAGCGGAGGGCAGGCAGCTGGAGGTGACGCAGGCACAAAACACTGAGTTTAAAAGTTGCCTGTAAATCAGGGCAGCTAATACCAGTTATCTGGGCTGCTATTTGACCCCCAACGGTCAGGTCACTTATGTCAGTGAGTGAGCCTGGTGAGAGCTCAGCTCTACTATTGACACAAATCTGCTGTCTGGAAGGGCTTCATTTCCATTGCACATTTCACACTGCTGACCTTCACAGCCTGACTAGTGTTTGCAGGCAAGCAGGACCAAAACTGTCGTCCAGGTGCAAGGCCTGATGTGAAAGCTTGCTCTGGAGGATGGGAACCAGGAGCCGCTCTTCCCAAATTAGGGCTATACAGGGCTGCAGCACTTGAAACCAGCATCTCTGATGATCTGTTCTGGTACACTTCCAAGTGCAGATAAGTTATAAAGGGCATATTCCTGTCCTGCACCCTTTTGTTTCTGGGGGTGGAGGCAAAAATATACACAACAGTATTCTCACTGTTGTGGCTCAGGAGAGAAAAGCCACATTGATCCATTAAAGAAAAAAGAGGCAGGAGAGCACACAAAAGGTAAGAGTTGTCACTTTTAGCATGCAGGGAATCATCCTCCCTGGCATGAGAAGCAAAGGCTTTGCCACCTGGCTTTGCAGGGGGGTAGGAAGGCTTAGGTCTGCCCAGGACGACATCTACAGCATCTCTCAGCTGGGGTCCTTTCAAGAACCCCACAAGTGCCCTGTCCCACCATGTCAGCTGCAGCATGCCCTCCTGTGCCCCGTGCACGCCCGCCTACAGCTGCCAGGCCAGGACAATCGGATATTTGCCTCTGGGAAGGAGACCTTTTGCACGGAAGGCACTGTTTGCTCTCACGGCATCGATCGGGCGGGCTGGGTGTGACGGGGGCGGGGGTGGAATTTGGCCCAGCTGGCCGTCATTAGCTCTGCAGCACTCTCGGCTCACAGCGATTGCCACGGCAGCGACTGTCTGTGCACTTATTTTCCAACAGAGCCAATTTGAATAATTCACCTTCCCTGATCTCTTTTTGAAGACAGGAGGGACTAGCCTTTATGACCCCAAACTGCTGAACCGAGTTATGGGAGTGACTCCAACTGGACATTTTCCAGCCCTCTTGCTCTGTTCCTCATCACCAGTGTTTTCCCCTTTGGCTCTCCTAAGGAGAGACAGAGTGAGGAATCTCACCCAAGCTCTAAGAAAATGAAGTAAGACTATGTCTAGCCTGGAGGCAATTCATAAATAAAGACCTCCAAAAAGCAGTTCCTTTTTTCTTTTCATACTCTTTTACTCCTTTCCTCCCAAGTCCTTGTCCCTTCCTGGGCAGCACAGATGTGCCTTCTATGTTCTGTCCTACTGATGTGCTCCTGATGTGTTGCTTCATGCTGGTGGTGTGGATACTGCAGGAACACACCTGAAGACTTTTTGTAACCAGAATGTCTTCTGCTCTCTAAGGTACAAGTACCCTGGGGAGAGCAGTAACTGCCTGTTCACTCAAACAGCCACAGCTTAAATGGGAAAATCATAATGATAAAAGGACTGTTAAGAAAATAATAATCTCTGTCTGTCCTGCTGAGATTCCTGGCCAGGCTGCAGCCAGAGATGATTAGAGAACCTTAAATAAAAATGAGCAGGTTGGACCCAGACAGGTTTGAAAAATTAGCTGATTTTACTGAAAAAAACTCCTATTTAATCATTCCTTTGTTGCTTTAAAGGTGGCATATACAGCCAGGTAAGTGGAAAAATGTTTGTTTTGAAGCCCTGGGTAAATGTCATATAGAGGAATTAAAATGTCAATCTGTAGCTGCATTTGTTTAATGAAATTGTATAAACAAGTCTGTGAGCACATATCATCACACTCTACCACCTTAAAGGTGCGGAACCACTTCCCACTCCTCCCAATGTGCAGCCATCCCCACACTCTGCTGGCAGAAGGTCGGGGGGATGCTGATGGGGGGTGCTGGAGGCAAACCCCCCCAGTTTGGCTTGTTCCTTAATTCATCAAACTAACTCATCCATCTGCAGCAGCTCAAGGTGTTTACGGGGTGGTCTTGGGCTGTCACCTGCCACCAAGCACAGGGAAGGCAGGGATGTTTGTGGGGGCTGTGGGGTGAGTATCTGGCCACAGTCCCACAGCAGTGACCCAGAGCTGAACTGGAGCAGCCATGGTCAGGAGGTGTGGGCTGACTTCACCTGTCTGGCCACCTGTGTTGTTGCTTTGTTTAAAGGATGCTGCTCACCACCATGACCTCCTTGCCCTAACTGTCCTGTGGTGTGCCCCAGGGAAGGGACACCTGGCATCACCTGTGCCTTACCAAACCCACACAGGCTGGTAACTGTGCAGCAAGAGCATCCGTGTGGAGTTACAGTGCCAGAGCTGTTGCATTTCAGTTTCTCACTTAGGTCATTTTATAGCAGCTTCCCCACTGGGGATAAGCCATAAAAAGCAGGCAGGAGTACCAGGATGCATCTTTATGTTTACTACTGGCTCTCATTTTCCTTATAAATTCATTTTGTGCACAGTTTCAATCCCACCCCCTTGCTTAGAAGAACTGTTAGCCTAAAACAGGTTGTTTCCTCTTGTACCAGACGATCAGTTAAGAGGGAAGCTTGTATTTTACTAAGGTGTTTTAAAAACTGGCTTCCAAAAGGGGTTGTAATTTTCTTGCAAAACGCTAACAGAATGGTTAACAGTGGTTTCTCAGCTTTGCCTGTGTAGTGAATTGACACTTCTAACAAGGACAAACAAAGGTGCCATGCGATGTATTAAAACCTAACAAGAATCAAAGAGTGCTTAAAAAAACAAATGGACAAACTTAAGAAGTGAACACATAGAAGTTCAGTCTAGCCCCCAAGGACATTTTCTTTTAGCCAGTTCATGTGATACCTGATGAAGTGTGAGCTACAGGTTTGCAGTTGAAATACTGTGCTGGCTAGCACCTTTGTTTTCCCCAGTGTCCCAATTTTCTGCTCCACTGTGTAAGCTGTTGTGTCACTTTAGGGAAGTCACTCAGCCTCTTGCTTCCCATTTCTGCCAGTAAAATTGGGAACTTGCATTGTTCTGTTCAAATGACAGTCTCAGGAGGGACAGGCATCTGTCCTTCGTTGTCTTTACACACAACCTGTTACTGTGAACTCCTGGCTTTGGTTGTTACTGTGCCCCTAAAACCAGAATAATGCTACCCCAGAGAGCAGCCAACATTGGAGTGCCCCATTCTGCAGTCACAATTACAACAGGTGAAATCCTTTCTTCATGCATGACTCCAGGGATTTGAATGTTCAGGGGACAGGACAGCACACCTTCTTCTCTGCTTAGGTGCAGGGCAGGTGCTGCACATGGCTGTGTTGATGAAGGCAATTATGTTCTGGGTCTTTTTCTAATCCTAAACAAGATAAAACGTCCCTGATTGTAGAGTGCAAGAATGGTTGATGTGGAAGAAATCTTTCAATGAGAAGGAACTGTTTCGTTTGAGAGCACTTAATAAGGGGTGTCTGTGTTGTTGGTGAGAATTTTGATGGCTTCTTTTTCAAGTGTTAAATATTCAGCATGTTCTTTTGGCAATCTTTACCCTTTTTGTGAGGTTGAACAGGTTTGATTGGATTTCATGAAATTAGTATACTGTGAGAGTTTGTGAGAATTTGCTTCAATTCTGAGATGATGTCACTTTGTCTGCTTGTGGTTTTCTTCAAATGTCTGAGCAAGTGCACCATGGTGGCAAAAGCATTTGAGGAAAATAAATGTCAAAATCCCATGTGCTGCTACTCCTGGAAGTGGAAATTTAACTAAGATCTGCCAGCTTTCATAGTAAGAATTCTTGTGTGCTTTTCAGAAAATAGAAGTTTAGTTTTTAGGGAATAGATAAGTCTTGTCTGTTTTGGGTGTTGAATTACAGAGAGCAAAAGCATTTAGAAAGCTGTTCATTGAATATGCTCAGAAAAAAAGGTCACAGCAGGCTGTGGTTTCTAAGAACAGGAAAAAAGCCAATCTTATGTCATAGGCTAATAAAATGTATTAAGCATGAAGTCAGTAAAGTTGTGTAGGAAATCCTCTGAAACTTGGGTGGAATAGCAACTTAAAGTCAACTGTCTTAGAAAAACAAAAAGTTAAATAAAATATGAGACAAAATAACATTTGGCCTCTCTTTGTATTGTGAGAAAACTTGGCAAAGGCTGAGTATCCTTCGGAAGGGAGCATGGCTTGCTGTAACCTCTGCACAGCTCTCCTGTGAGGAGAACTCCTCCATAACCAAGTCACAGAACATTTTCTTGGTGCACATCGTTAGTACTGTACTGAGAATTTTGGTCAGAAAGTAAAAGGTTGCTAAATCAATTATTCCAAGTGTTTTCTAGCAAATGTTTGCCTTAGGCGATGACTAGTTTTGGGAGATGCACAAACAGGAACATGGCTTCCAGCTGCCCTGGTTGGAGGGACCATCTCAGGCGGTGGATTGAACACAAGCCCGTGGGCAGCTCCTTCCCCAAGCCCAACCATGGCCTGAAAAGGAGGTTTTGAGGAAAGCATGAGCTACCCCTCCTCTGCTGTGAGCCCAGTGCCAACCTCAGCAAGCGAAGGACAAAGAGGAATGGAGAGCATGGAAATGCTCCAGTGGTGTCTCACAGTGGCACCTGTGGGGAACTGACCAGTGTTTGTGGAGTCTGAAACCAGTGCATTTCTCCATTGAGCTGGGGAGGGCAGCTGTTCATGCAGCAATCGCACAGCTCTGTTAAAGCCTGGTCTGCATTTATGCTGGGTAGCACGGAGACTTATATTTTATAAGCCTTCAGAAGGTAATACCTCCAGACCGTGGTCTTTGCTGGGTGAAGTCACTCTCTGACTTAATTGCTCAAAGTCTTTCCCTGCACTTGCTCTCAGTGGGAGCAGATTGGTGGAGGTGAAGCTGTTACAAGTGAGAGCTTCCCCCACTTCCCCTGCCTTCCCAGTGTGCAGGGGAACTGGTGCCATGCTGTGATATCACAACACCGGAAAACAAAAGCCTGAGTTTGTGCTAGATGAGTTGCTGTCCGACAAGAAACATTTAGGAGACACAGCTGAATGTTTAAAGAATGGCTATGAGGAAAAGGACTATTAAAAAAGCAAGTATTCAGTGCTTCTAAAATCTTGCTCTCTGTTTTCATTTTTTTCTTTTTTTTATCTGAGTTGCTGGATGATGATATTACTGCATTTTATGCAAATTTTTTTTTTTTTTGCAATAGACCCAGCTGGACTGTTAGTTACAGCTTGAAAATCCCAGTTGAAAAATTATCTGCATACATCCCAGGACCAAAATCTTTGGGGGCTAATTTAGATTTAATGTTACCATGCTGAAAACTTCTTACCAGCTCTAACTTCATCTTTCCTCCTGTAGCTCAAAGGGTTGGCATTCCTGGTTGTAGGTGAAAAGCTTTGTCACTCCCATGGTTAGGAAGGACATGGGAGGATGCATTGCTGTGGAGATGCCACTTTCCCTGTCTCAGACTTGGTGGATTGATATGTGATGAACTGGTACATGATGAGACGTGGTTGCTGAACCAGGAAATGTGTAAATAGATTGCACAGTAAGGAAGGAAAGGGGTGCAGAAATCCTGTGCTGCTGCCAGGTACCCTCCTAGTGTGTGATGAGCTGATCCATGTGGCTTGAAAATCAATTCTCACCTTGTAGTGCTCACATAGGAAGGGTGAGAGCTCATTATTTTGCCCATGTCAGCCTCTGACAGAAAGGATGAAAGGGGTTCATGCTTATCCTTCTAATGGATCCTTAAAATCTTGTCCTCTGGCCTGTGTTGCTTTCCTTTTACACTGGGAGAGTCCAGTCTAACCTGAACATTCAGGATCTGTACTGGACAATGTGCCAAAGCTGGGTTCTATCTGAGTTTCTATAACATGGAGCAGCTGGATCCCTCTTTAATCTGAGGGTCAGGCAGGCAGGGACCTCCAGGCCTGGCTGTCTCTGGGCAGTGTGGGGCACATCTCCTGCCCTCCCTGTGATTTACTGCTTTTGTGTGGGGAAATTACTGTCCTACACTATTTAGTGTGGGCTTGTTTAGTGTGGGCTTTAGTGTGGGCTTGTTCATATCTGCTCCAACTTCACCCTTTCTACTGTAGCTCTAAGGGTTTGGATGCTGGGCTGTGGGTGAAACTCTCCGGTACTCCCATGGTCAGGGTGGACAGGTAGGATGCATCATTCTGGAGATGTCACTTTCCTGTCTTTGCCTTGGCAGATTGATGCGTGATGGACTGACCCATGAGGATCAGTCTCTGGGGTCATGATGGTGCCCTTCATCTGTGGAAGAGGGAGATGAAGCGCTTGGCAGAGCGACGCTGCCAAGACAGTGTGTTTGCTGGGTTTTCCTCCTCCCGAGTACCTCGTGCGGGCTTGTTTGTGACAGGGACGGACGGCTTGGAAAAGCACCTAAACAGCACCCGCTAGGCTTGGCGCCGCTCGTTCACAGCCGAGCCGCTTGCGGCGGGGCTGGGGCAGACGGGCAACACCGGCCGCCGCCGCCGCGCTCCGGGAGCGAGGCTGATGCTCTCTTGGCCCCCGTAGCTGGTGCCGCC
>JBBMKD010000145.1:17527447-17586264 GCA_037834095.1 Argya squamiceps
CACTGCGCACCCCGCCGGCCCGGCCCGCCGCGCGCTTGGCGGGAGCCCCGGGTCTCTGCGATCGGGGGCAAAACTCCATCTTCCCGCTTTTCGTGGGCTCTTTCGTTGTTTCTCCTCGCTGGGAGAATTGGGTTGTCTCCCTCCTTTATTTAAAAAATTTAACTGCGTCAGGCGGAGGCGCTCAGGGGGCCCTTATCCTAGTTCTTACCCTAAAATAGGGCGAGGAGAGGACTGGGAAAAGAACGGGCTGGGAAAGCGTCCCGAGTGATCCGCCGCTGGCCCCGCTCTGCCCGGCCGCGGCAGCTCCTCTGTGCCCCGAGCGGGCGGGTCGCGGCACCTTTCCGCGCTCCCGAGGTGCCCGGGGGTTCGCTCCGGAGAGCGGTGGCTGCTGGCGGTGGCAGTGTCCCCCGGCCACCCCCTGTGAGGGATGGACATCTCTGTGCCGCTTCCTAGCCGCCCCGGTGCGGAGCCGGCTTGGGCGGCAAACGGGAGCCGCGAGTGCTCGCCCCGCTCCGGGGGCTTGGTGGAGTTAAAGTTGCCGCCGGGATGGGTTTTTCAGAGAGAGCTGCGGCTGCTCGCAAAGTTGCTCGTGAAGGGCACGCTCTGTCAGGGCTGGCTTTGAGTATTTTGCTCTTGTCGTCTTCTTTGTCTGCCGAGTAGAAACGGGGGGATTCAAATCCTGCGTGCTGCGTCTTAGCAGATGGGAAAGCAAAGGCTGGGCAGGCAGTGACCTTGGCTGGGGCAGAGGGGACCACTCTTTGTAGAAGCTGTGAAATGTGGTGGGGAGTGGGGAACTTGCCTCATTGGAGACTGTTGGAGACTGTTGGAGAACAGCAGTTTTCCCGAGCCTGGAGCTAGGGGCTTAACTGGGACTGGATTCACCTCTAACGAGGGGAGGGAAGTGCAAGGTGCACGCTTATAAGGACCTCCAGAAGCTAATTTTTCTGTTTTCTTCTGGGCATTTTTTGTTTAGCCTTACATGTTCACGTTTGTAACTGTCTCAGAAAATTTATTCACAGGCTAATTTTACTCCAGCATGCTGGAAAAGTTGCATATCACCCCTGACACATTCAGCTATTCAGCTCTTACGCGTTCCTCCCTGTAGTAGACTCAGCCCAGTAGTTGCTTCCTTTTCAGTGAGCAACGGGCTGAAGGAACGTGCCTCTGTCATTATCAGTGATGAGCCTTGCAGCCTAGGGTTTCGGAATAGCTCAGCACCAGCTGCATGTAGCTAAATGCCTCTTCCTGGGTGTCAATGCACAGTCCAGGTTGCTCATGTGGATTCTGTGTGCCATGGGCGCACACGCAGATAGCTGAAGTATTCTCTGCAGCACTGAAAAGGCTTTTTAGCAACTACTGTGAGCTGGTAACTGTCAGAAGGGGTTGTTAGGTTAGGGATAGCGGGTGTTGGCAAAATAAGTTGTTGGATTTGTAAGTTTATGTGATTTCATGATCTGTTTTCATCACCTTTTTTCTTCTTTCCCTTTTGCTTTTTGTTTTTCAGGGTGATCTTGAGTTCTTCTTAACTTGCTAGTGCTCAGCCTCCTCATGCCTCCATCTCCTTTAGACGACAGGGTAGTAGTGGCACTTTCGAGGCCAGTGAGACCTCAGGATCTCAACCTGTGTTTAGACTCTAGCTTCCTTGAACCTGCCTCTTCTGCTGGTGAGAGCCACTCCGGTCTGCTTGGTGCGGCTGTCGTGTCCCTAAAGACTGCTAATCTCACGTATATGCCCTCATCCAACGGCTCTGCACGCTCCCTGAGTTGTGGATGCAGCAGTGCCAGTTGCTGCACTGTGGCAACGTACGACAAGGACACTCAGGCCCAAACTCAAGCGAGCACCAGCAGCACCCACGCCGGAGCCTTCCCCGCCTGCCCCGCCAACCAAATGGTCAACAGCAATGAGAACGCCGGCAGCCTGAGCCCGCTGGGCGGAGTGGGGAGCTCCGTCTCGGGCAGCGCCAAGCAGCTCGCCAGCATCAAGATCATCTGCCCCAATGATCTGGCCAAGAAGATGACCAAATGCAGCAAGAGCCACCAACAGAACCAAGGGCCTGTCATCATTGACTGCAGGCCCTTCATGGAGTATAATAAGAGCCACATTCAAGGGGCTGTCCACATTAACTGTTCTGACAAGATCAGCCGGAGAAGGCTCCAGCAGGGCAAGATCACTGTCTTGGACTTGATCTCCTGCCGGGAAGGCAAGGACTCCTTCAAGAGAATCTTTTCCAAAGAAATCGTAGTTTATGATGAGAATACCAATGAGCCAAGCAGAGTGATGCCTTCCCAGCCACTCCACATAGTTCTGGAGTCACTCAAACGAGAAGGCAAGGAGCCCCTGGTCCTAAAAGGTAATCCTCCTCGTTTCCCAGACACAGTGTGTTGGTTGGCTTTGCAGTGTGTGCTCTCTGCTGTCAGTCTAGCTGATGGTTGGACCTTGAAAGCACCTGTTTATCTTTGGGAAGGCCTGTGTGCCTCAAGTCACGAGAGGCAAAGCAAATGCCTTCCATGGACAAATCATGGAGCTGGTAGCAGGGAGATGCTTGCTTTCCTCTGAATGTTGTCCTTGAGTAGCAGGAGGGGTGAGAAGTGGAAGGAGGAGGAAATCTGCTTTCTGGTGTCTGTGTGTGCAGACAAAGAATTTCCCCCAGTGCATATTCTGAGTATTTATAGCCCAAGGAACAGAGGTCCAGGAGGGGATACTTCTCTTTTAGCTTGTCTGACTGACCTTTACTTAGCAGCCTTATTTTAGTCTATGTAAAACTGGACTCATAGGTGCTGGAGATGGACAGTGGGAGAGTAGAAGGAGGGGGGAGGTCACTCGATCTGAGGCATTGTGTCATGGACCAGTCAGCAAAATTTAAGGAGCAGTGAAGCCTTGTTTTGGTGATACGGGGTCAGAATAATGGACAGAGGGAGATTATTTGTTTAAAAAGTGATTTGAAAGTGTTGTGTTTCTGTGTATGGCTTTCCTGTAAAGGCACCTGTTTTAATATGGAATTTGGTTTATCCCTTAATGCTTTGGTGGAGGTGAGCCCCGCCAATTAAGGCATCATCCAAGGATACTTCCCTTTCTTCACTTTATTCTCGAGATCCTATTTATAACAACGCTGCCCTCTAGATTAAATTTCCTTTCCCCTGGGTGTTTATGCCATTTGGAGGCATGGTTGGCAGAGACTGGCTGTGACAGTGGGAAACTATGGAAGGATTTGCTGCTTAGCTCATACTGTATGTATTTAATTTGCTTAATTTTTTTGTGCAGCTTGCTACTTCCTGCATGGTGTGGCAGGAAGATGGAGTGCGCTGGTACTTTATTCCTTTTCGTCAGCTGAGTTTCATGGCTTTGTAGGACCTAAGGGTCCTGTGAGATACTTCTCTGTGTGTGTATCTTGTAGAAACTTAAAATTGCTGTACTGTCTCCTTACTCCTGGCAAGAGTGTGGTCATGCTGGGCTTGTTTTGATACTTGCTACAGGATCCCAGTATGCTTTTATTGAGTCTCTGGGGTCATGATGATGCCCTTCATCTGTGGAAGAGGGAGATGAGGCACTTGGCAGAGCGAGACTGCCACTGGAGTCCTGCCTTTCTGGTGGTAATCCTGTTGTACAGCCTTTGCAGCTGGATATGTGGTTGTAGTCTGCAAGCCTTCCTATTCTTAGAAAAGTGGTGTGCTGAAGGTGTTCTCTGTGTTCCTCTGAAAACACTGTAGCTTCTCTGAACCTCACACTGGTACTTTTTCAGTAGCTGGAGTGAGATCGGGGCTGGGATGAAGCTGGAGAACAGTAATTGGGCAGCTCGGAGCTGTTGGGCCCCGTGGGCAGGTTGTGGCAGCCCCTTCTCCCACCTTCCAGCTCTGTGTGCTGCTCTGTGGGTTTAACCAGGTGCTTGTGGGAGTCCTTGGGCCCTTTTTGGTTTTCAGACACTGAGAAATGTTACCTCAAAGCCCCGCTTATGAGAAATCCCCTCCCCAAACTGGCCAGAAGACAGAAAGCCCAAATCCTTTGCTTTTTGGATATAGTGATGAGCTGGGCTGTAGCAGACCTCACCTCGGGGAGCCTGTAGTGAGGAGCTCCCCCCATCACTGTAACTCACCTCCCGTTCTTTGAACTGGGGCTCCAGCTGGGGTCAGATGGAGTTGATCATGGGATAAAGCAGCACTTAGTAAGGCTGTGGCTAAGTTTCTGAGCTGGGTGTGTGGCTCTGGAAGCACTCGTTATTTAGTTTCATTTGACAGATAGAGTTTTTTCCATCGTGTTTCAGCAGCCCCGGAGCTGCCGCATCCCCATCCTTGGTTTCAGGCGCTAAAACGAAAGTGGGGGCGGCCGGGGAGCCCTCTTTGCCTGGGTTTGTTACTTTGAGTGATTTCTCTCGCTCTGCGCTTCCCGGCCCTAATTTATGGCCGGCCCATCTGATCCCCCGTGTTGTGTTTGCAAACACTGGTTGCTAGCCGGGCCGTCCAAGTTCCCGTCCCCCCGATGCGGTGCCACCTTCTCCATGTTTGGTGCTGCCTGTCAGCCCGCGGCCCCGCTGCCGTTTCGGGGGCACGCTGGCAATTCCCGGGCTCCATCCTATCGCCGGAGCCGGGCTTGGGTTACAGCCCTGCCTGACAGCTCCGCAGCCCTGCGGATTTGGGGTGCCCCAGGCTCTTGAAGCAGCACAGAAACCCTGCGCTGTTTTCCAAGGCCGGGCCGTGATCTATAGATAAATGTATGTATGGTGTGCCTTATTAGGCGCGAGTTAAAAAGAGGTGTTCTGGTTTATTTTTAATGTAGCAGACCAATGTATAAACTAGCGCTGTGACAAGGGGGGCTTTCGTGTATGCTGTGGCATGGAGGATTTTAAGACCTCTATCCCTCCCTTTCTATCCATACGTCTCCTTGCTGCTTCCTTTGACATTTTTTTGGTCAAAAACGTAACGTATGCATAATTTTGATTTAAGCTCCTAAGAAGAAAGATTTGCTTATTTCTTTTGCCACAAGGCACAGCAACACTTGAGACAGGCATAAATCCTCTATTTTTTCAAAAAATAAACCCTTAAGAATTCTGTATGTTACAGTCCTGCTACACGGGCTGTAGCAGCCTGAGCTGTCAGGGCTGAAGCTGCTTCTCAGTCTGTTTATAAACAAAATAGGAAGAAGTCATATTTCCCCCAACACCCATAGACCATGGTATTCCATGTTTGCTGAAACCTAAAGGCCTCACTTTTTATGGATGCTTTTTTTTTAATGTATTTTTTTTTCCTTAGCATTGGAAGGGAGAGGGGGCAAAACTGGTGATACGACCCCAGTGTCCCTTCTGCTTGAGGCCAATGTCAAAGCTGAATTTGGGGAGGGGGAGAGTGTGGTGCTGACTCCAGGCTGGGTCAGCAGCCCTGGCCCTCCTTGGTAGGGTTGTACCCCTTCCCGTCCTGCAAACCCAACAGTGAGGGGTCTCTGCCTTCCCTGAGCACCTCAGCCCATAGCAAAGTGGCCTTGGAGTCTTGGGGGCATGTGTGCTTGGGTTTGCTACTGGGATCTAAAAATGGAAAGTGAGAAATTCATTTGCATTCAGATGAAAATTCTTTTTCCCTGACTGAGACATTTAGGCTTGATGTTCAGCTTTTTTTTTCCCACAAGTTAAATTAAATCTACAAAGGAAACAAAAATGAAAAATTGAAGCATCTGTGTTAGCACATCTTGACAGCTTTTAACACAAGAGGAGTTGCCTTTGTGTCCCTGACCAGGGTCTAGTGGCCTTGTCTCTACCCTGCTGTCCTTCCTCTTCCTTCAAGACCCAGCACTGGGAGCCTTGTGAACCTGTTTAAGTCTTGTGTTTAGTTTGTAAAGGCTTCTGTGTTTGACTTCAAGGAAGCAATGGAATTCAAAAGCAGAGGTGAAAAATATGATTTGGATTTGTTTTGTTTTTTTATTCCCGCTATATGCTATAAACTCATGGCTGGACTTCTGCAGAGGAGATGGGGACAGCTGATTTCTCCACAAAAACTGGTTCCTTCTCTGTTCTTGTTCACAGTCTGAGGAGCTTATTTATGCTCTGGCTTTCAGTCTTCTTTCTGCTCATCTGACGGGGAAATAAATGAAGTGACTTGCTCTCATTATAGTGGGGAGTGTGAGACCTGCCAACAAACCACTTCATGCTTTCTGCCAGGGTCTAAGAATAGTTTCAGATCTCTTACCACACTAGAGTCACATATCAGCAAAGCTGAAACAACTACAGAGGGATTGATATGCTTATAATATGAATAGTTACTTTCTTTATGTTCTCCTATATTCATGTAAATACTGTGATCAGCTGCCTTTGAAATACCTGACCTGGTCATAATCTGTACAAATACATTAATTATTACTGTCATTAATTATATAATTTAACAGTGTCAGTGTTGCTTTAAAGCTTAATTGGATTACACTGAACAAGTGTATTTGAAAGTAAAACTTGATGTAATGGTCAACAAATCCAGCTGACCAACAAAACATGTGCCTGGCACTTACTTCCACCAGAGAACTCCACTGAATAAGTATTAGGTCATGGTTGTAATAGGGAAATGTTTAGTTTTAAAAACACTGGATATTTCACATGCGTTACTTAACATTTAAAAATAAAGTGTGTTCCCTCTGTGCTGCAGAGGAGAACTGGCCCCATCAGTCACTGGGGGAAAAACTTCTGCTGGCTCTGAGGGCTGAGATTTCACCTTCAGTGTTCAGACTGATTGCTGGTGCTTAAAGTATCTTTCTACTGGAATAAATAATCTTGGCCATCACACTAAAAAATTGGTGGTGTGTGTTGTTACCTTTTGCATATAGATAAATTGGGACAATAGTGTGGCTGGAGACCACAGTCTTTACCATATTTTGAGGGCATACTTCTGCAGATGAGAGGCACCTCTAAACTTTGCCTATTCAACAGTAATGGTAAATGTGGCATTTTCTCCCAGATTATGGCATCTGAGAGTTTGCTGTGCTGGCTTGCATGGTGCCTATCCCATTTTAACTGTCCTTGGGAAGAGAGCAATGTCACCGCATTGGACAGGACAGAAGAGAAAGGAGATTTTTTTTCCCCCATCTTTTTTGACTTTCCAGTTTCTTATACCCTTGGAATTAAGAACTAAGAGTTAAGAAGCAAACTTACATTAGGCAAACCTCTCTGATACTTGTAAAGAAAAACCTTGTTCCAGTTCTGTGTTAACTGGGATAACATTCCCTATGATGTTCCTGGTAGGTAGATGTCGGGTTATAATTAGCTGAATGCCTCATGTGCTGCCCTTACCCTTGCCCTGCCAGAGGTGAGAAATTCTGCTGCTGAAATCTTTCTAGGACAGTGTGCTTGTCTGTATTCTGGCTTTTTACTCTTGAGGTGAGCACAACCTCTTGGAGGGGCTCAGGATGGAAGGGTAGCTATGTTTGAGGCTTGAGTGGTGTCTGCATCTTAACTAATACAGATGGACCATTTTGTTTTATTTTATTTTTAAGAGCTGTACATGGGTTGTTTCCTTCCAAAGGAGTGGCCAAAGTTTTTACTACACTTACGAGCACAGAAGTTTAGTGATGTTGCCTTGGCTTTAAGATGCATTTGAAGTGGAGGCTCACCCCTTGTCTTCAGGCTATGACTTTACTCTGTGAAAAGCCCATTATAGTTAAGGGTTGTTATTTATGCAAGCAACTCAAAAGTGAAGAAATGCCATAAATGTGAGCAGCATGCACACATCTCAGTGCTTCCCTGTTTTGCAAATTCACCAGCCAGCCAGGAGGGAAACACCTCAAATATTCAGCATCATTTTATAGGGCTATAGAAGTCATGCTGTTTAAAGAACTAGATTATGGTAATCTGAAGATAACCTAATGCATTGTCCCTCTGTGTGTGAGATAAGATTCTGTGTGGTGCTTTGGCCTTGTTGGGAAGTCCCTGGTGGGCCTGGGAGCGTGCTGGCTACAGAAATCACAAGGCTGACCTGAATTACTGTGGGCAGTTGTTTTTCTGAAGCTTTGATTCTAAGTTTTCATCTGAATCTGTCTTTTGCAGTTTTTTAAACTCCTCTGTACTGTAGAAGTTAATTTGTTGCTATCGCAAAAGTGTTTGCTAAGATGGGGCTTAAAGAAGAGCAGTGTATATATGATGGATATCACCTTTCCCTGCCTTACCTAAAAGTAAAGGCTGCAAAGAGTCCTGCTGAGAGGAGACTGCATCAAGGTGCTGTCTCAAACATGGCATTTGCTTCAGCTTCCTCTGGCAGGCCTTTCACCTGCTCTTGATCCATTGGATGTTGGGGGTTGTGGGAAAGCTGAAATGTGCACTAGTCCCCTTGGGTTTGGCCATCAGCCCTGGCTGTGCCAGTCAGGACATCCTGTGAGGAGGCAGAATGGGGATTGCTGTGGGCAGGAGGCATGGAAGGATTCAGGGGACCTTTTTCTGCAGCTGGAAAGTCCAAGGGTGCTCGTGATCTCTGCAGAGTGTATTGATGCTCTGTGGTTCAGTTGTGAAACTTGGGGGTTTTGTTGTTTCATTTTGTTTAAACACCTTGTGACTTTTTAGTGCAGGAAACTGTTTGCTTCAATTAATATCTACAGTGAAGGCAGCCTCACATCCGGGAGCACTCTGAAGTTTGTTTTTGATGTGTCCTCTGCTGCTTAGAAAGATGTTGATTCCCCAGATGCCTGTGTCCTACCAGGAGGTGGTCTCTGACCTAGCTCTGGAGCAGCATTTTGGGGCTAGGAGGAAAGGGGAAGAGGTGGAGAAGCAAGTCAGTCCACCATGTGCAAAAAGGGAGTAACTGGACTAGAGGGATAAATCTGGGCCTAGGTAGCAGGGTGGCCAGGGGAACTGTAAGCCTACATGACAGACTTGCCATGAGGCGTAGAGAAGTTATTTTCGTCTGATTGGTTTTTTGGGGTTTTTTTCTTCTCTTTTTTTTTTCTTTTCCTTTTGCTGTCCTTTGCACCTTTTGTAACACTGAGATTCTCTTTCTTGCTGCCATTGGTGTGAAGTGTGTTTGACCCCAGCTCCATCCACAGTCACAGTGGTGCCCTGGGACAACACAGCTGCCTGCTGCAGAAAGTGGGAGATGGATTTAGGAGCACCCTCTTCCCTTGAAATGCCTTTTTTTTGCTGAGTTTTAGGCTCTGATTTGCCTCCAGGTGTTTTCTGTGCTTTAAAAAAGTCGAGGTTCGTCTTCGTGTGTTTCTCTGCTTGAGTGAGGGAATTCCCTCCTTTTCAAAGGAATGCTCTGTTCCCAGTAAAGAAAGTGAGATCCAGAAGAGGCATAAGCTTCTGATCTCCTGCCCCTGGTTTCAGTGAGCCTGTTCCAGGAGAGTGTGTGCAGAGAGACCCAAACTGGCAAGTCTACAGGGAGCAACTGGGACCTTGTAAGTCTAGGTGCCACCTAGTCCCTCTGACTTGAAGGAATGAGCTTCTGATTGCTCCTGCCCAGGGAAGCACCACCCTTGTCTAGCTCAACTCCACCCACAGCTCCTGCAGTGGGAGCTTCTGCACTGGGCTGTCCCCACTGGAGGGTCTGGGGATGGTGGGGTCAGGAGGGAACTGTAAATCTGTCATTACCTGCTGCTGAAGGGACAGGAATGCTCCTACTGGGTGGGAGGGTTTGGGAGCCACTGCTCCTGCCAGGGTTAAGTGCTGCTTTGTGTGCGTGCAGCACCCTGCTTCCAAGATCAGGGCTCTGAAGGATTAGTTTGGAAAAAACAAATTAAGAGAATAATAGAAATGTGGACACATTGGCTCCGACTCTTTTACTATGCCCTAGCTTTAAAAAGTCTGCAGCTTGCCTGGATGAATTCCCACTAGATTCACTGCACCAGAGAAGAGCTTCTTCTAATTAAAGGTAATAAAAAGAAGAACAAATGTTACTCCTTGTCCACACATGAATTATCATATATTTTATTTTATGTTTTTTACCATGGCTTAAAGAGACTTGGAAAATAGAAGATAACTTGCAAGCTTCTGTCATATCAGTTGAATTTGTTGTCTCCAGTTCATTATGCCAAAATGTGATATTAAGCCTTATGTAAGCAGTTGAACATTAATGTTTTAAAGCAAAAGCTATTGTTGGAGCAGTTGACCTGCACTATGTTGGTGCTGGGCTCTTAATTCTTCTTGTTCTCTGTTAAGGTAATGGGAATCTGTCTGTCCACTTGATGACAGCTAAGAATAAAACTTCTGCTGCTGCATGAAGTTTGATGGCATATTTGGGGTACAAAACCACTATGATTGTTTAAAATGAAATTAATCTTAAATTCATAGGTATTAGTCCAGCAAGGCAGAGCAACATCTCTTGAGGGATAACACAATTCTTATGCTTCCTGGGAAATATAAGTGTTAAATCACCCAAGGAGACAAGGAGTTATTTTATTTGTTCACAAGGGTTGATTTTCATCTGTCTGGAGATATTCCTTGTTTTATTGCTTTTAGCTCTGGATTCTGTAAATATGTCTTTTTCTCTTCCCCCTGTCCCCACTTCCTTCTTGCCTTGACTCTGGAGAATATGGATGCAGTCTGGTCAACTTTCTCTTTCCGTGTGGGGTTTTTGGGGTCTTGGTTTCTTGACCATTTACACTGGGCAGAGCTGGCCCTGAAGCTTTTGTCAAAGTTGGAGCTGGCATGCACCATGCTAGTTCCAGTAGTCTGCTGCTTTTATTTTGGACTGTGTGGCACTGGGATGTGTCAAGACAGCATCCTTTGCTTTCTCTGTCTTTCCTTCATGTGCTTTGGAATACCTTGCTGGAAAACGTCAAATCAGAGCCAGATATTGTTATTTCTAGACAAGAGGGTAGAACTTCAGTCTAAAAAGAGTTTAAATTCATCAGGAATGGATGGTACTCCCAAATGAGGATGTGGTATTATCAGCACCCTGTTTTCCTTTCATATTAATGTGCATGGTGCTGGTGTTTCTGATGCAGAGGAACAGTGGTTTGGACTGGAAAAGAGCCTGTGTTATCCTCAGGAGAAACAAAGCAGCCTGCTCTCTCTTTAGAAAGAAGCTGTCCTGGAGAGGTTGCCCTTAAAAGGGGAAAGAGAATAAATGGATGGCTGAAGCATGAAAAAGTCAGTGTTCTCTAAAACGCGCAGATTAAACAGAAAGGTCCACTCCTACGCATCCAGGAATATGGATGTCTGACACACTGCTGGGACCCTTCTCAGACATGCTGAGCCACAGCTGCCCACATCCTGCTCCTGTGCTGGCTTTTTCCAGGCCACTTGCTTGAGAGATGCATATGGTGATGGCCAGGGAGGGAACTGGTAATAGATCAAGAAACAAGTGAAACTTGGTGTTCTGGCCAAATCTGCTCAGCCTCTACCTCTGTCTGGGAAAACAGACCCATAGCTCTTTGTCAATATAAAACCATTTGTGGTATTTTATTGCATTAAAATAGTTTCTGTTCCCTCCCCCCTCACTTCCCCTGCCTCCTTTGTACATAGCTTTAGCATTTCTTGATGATCTTTTTGTTAATATGATTTCCAGTGGGAGCATTTCGCAGTAGAAGTATGTATTCCTTCAGGGTTTACGCTGACATTTCCAGTTATTATTTAACTGGACTTCATGTTAGCCTGTATCCCCATGGGAACACATACTTTTGCCATGAGAAGTTGTAATGGGACTAATTTTGAGTTTCTGCTATAAATGCTTGCCCTCCAGGGAGGGTAAGTCCAGTCCTCCTTGGTGGCTGCAGAGTTGTCACCATAGTGTGTTTGGGATGGGGGGTTTCTTGCCTTATTCCTATTTACATTCTTGTATAGTTTAGTCCTTGTAACGAAATTCAGAGCAGGCCTTCTCCTCTTTCACCTTCGTGACCGCTCCCCAAGGATAACACAGTGCTTTGAAGGATGCTGGCTTATTTTCCTGTGGATACTTGAGTTTTTGTTTTGAAATAAGCAGACTCAGCACTCCCATAGCATAGGGCAGATTTCCAGTTACAAGCTGGAACCACTGTCTTGAATGCAGAGAGGTGGTCCCAAAGTATTCAGGGTGGCTTCTGGGCAGGCTGGTGGATAGTCCAAAGGTTAGGAGCATCTCTTGGAAAAGCTGACAAGTAAAGGGATAATGTAGATGGGATGTGTGGGTTTGCATGAGTGTGCAGGGTCTGAGAAAAAAACCTCAATTTAACACAAAAAAGTATAAAGGTTAAAAAAAGTATTGAACTGAAATCCAAGAAAGGTTTTCTAGTGACAGGTCAAGGAAAAAAGATTGTTTCTTTCTAATTGGAATGAGTTTAGATGATCTAGTAGTCATGAGAAGAGGAAAAGTGAAGGGGTGAAAGCTGATGGTGGAAAAAAGCAAGTCATGCGTTGAGGTGTGGGAGGCTCCTGGGGGTGATGATGTGGTTGAAAATGGGTGGTGGTGGGATGGGAGGAGCCAAGAATGAGGCTGGGCAGAGCCAGCAACTCTGGCGCAGCCTGGCAAGGGGAAGGAGCTTTGGATGACCTCTTGCTCCCCTCCCTAGGATGTGTCCCTGGGAGAGCCAGCTTTCCTGTCCCTGGTGTCAAAGGAAGAAAATAAAAGTAGATGAGGCCAAGAACCTCAAAAGCCAGTGGGAGAGGATGTGCTATGGTGAGGGGTGTGAACCATAGTGAGATAAAATTAGAAATAATATGCAAACATGTGCGCATGCCCCTCGATGCTGAGGGGAAATCTTTCCTCTTCATCCAGCATCACACTCTTGACTTCTAAAGGGACCTCGAAGCCATTGTGTCAAGGATGTGCTTGTGACTCCTCTAGGCCAGAATTTGTGTACAAATTGACCTCTCAGGATAGCTCCCACATGGAAAAAAACTGACCTTGCAAGTTCTTCGGAATGTGAAGTTTTGTCTGTTTTTTTGAAGTGCTGTTGGCAGCTGAATTTGAGGGAAGGACTAGATTAGATTGAGTGTATCAAGGTGGAAGCTGTTCTTTGTGTGTGATGTTTATTTTTACTTTTTTTTTTGTTTGCTCAAAGCTTAATCTTTTGCAGCGCGGTTGGTGCTAAATGCTGTGTGGGTGACAGGGAAAGCCCCATGGCAGGGTTTCCTAGAAGCATCCCACAGACAGGTGAGGAGTTCACTATTGTCACCTGGCTGAGTGTGGTTCAACAGGTCCCCACCCCTGTGGACAGAAGGGAGTTGTCCTTCCTGCTGTGTGGTCAAATACAGCATTTCCAGCCATGTCAAGGTTGCTGCAGCTGTGAGGGCAAGCCTTGAGCGCTGCTCAGCTGTAGCTGTGGTGAGGAGAAGGACATCTGCTTGGAGAGTAGGAACACTCCTACAGTGATCTGCTTGAATTGGCCCCATTGCTGTGGAAGTGTGGGAAGCAGAGCCCTGCTTGAGTAAGGAGGGTGTGTCTTGTGTTGTTCAGGAGATCTGAGCATCCCTTCATTCAGTGCCTCAGGATGAACAGAGCATAATGCCCAGGACACACCAGGAACCATCTTTGTTGTGGCTAAAATCACTCCAGCAACATCTGTGAGCAAATGTGATGGCTGCATCTTCTACTGCAAGGTGCCCTTAGCTCCTGTGCCCTATGAATACAACCCCAGTGTCTCCATGTCCTCCCTGAGAATTTCCTTGGTGCTCAGCAGGCCTACACCTGCAGCCATAGCTGTGTTGGTGGCATGAAGAGATGGTCTAGGTGTTTGTCCATATCCTGGGAATGGATTGGGCCTGTAATGACAGAATTCTGCTTCAGCCTGTACAGCAGCATGTTCCTTGGTAGAAGGCCCATGGTACAGGAGCACCTCACCTGCATGGTGGCATTGCAGAGGTGGCGGCTCAGCACCAGTGTGCCACCCTGCAGCAGGACCACTAGACACTGGTGGGGGATGGCCATGAGACCTGGGCCCTCCTGCCCAAGAGGCTGAGGAAGGGGGAGAGCACTGGGTGGGCGAAGCATCAGGACAATACCTAACTTCTATTTTTACATGCTGGAGTTAGGTTTCCTTAACCTTGAGGCATCCTGTGCTTTGAATCAACTTGACACAAAGTCATCTGTTCATTAATAACACAGGAGCAGTTTAATTGTTGTCTTAGTGGAAAAATACATGAGACTGTCATCAGCTGTTGCTTCTGGCAGTGCTTTTCTTCAGTAATGTAAATAAATGAGGTCACAGGTTTAAAGGAACAGGCTGTACTTGCACAAATTCAAAGTGTCGTCTTAAACAGATACGCACCAATAGTCTGAGTGTCTTTGTCCTGCACCCCAAATGCTCCCTGTGACATTTCAGCCCTAAAGTCACTCAAACACAGCCGCAGGGTTTGCTGTGGTGGTACTGACAGGTCACATGCTGAGTGGGTGTTTTAAAGCTTGGCTTCATTCCTGAGCGAGTAAAGCTTGTGGTGGCCAGAACTGTGGTATCACCAGATTCTCTGCTGTGCACCCCACAAGAGCCCAGCAACATGAGAGGAGGGGAATTTACAGATTGAGCATCTCTTCTGCTGATACTTTCCAGTGTCCTGGGATTTCTGTTCTTCTTGTGCTTGTGTGTTTGTTGTTTTTTTTTTTTTTCTTTCTTTTTTTTTCTTTTTTTTCTTTTTTTTTTTTTTTTTTTTTTTTTTTTTTCCTGAGATGGCTTTGTGGTATTGTAATCGAGGATGAGCAGATCCAGAAATCCGCCTGGACAGCTTTGAAAGCTGTATAAAAGGTCTGGTTGTCTCCCAAGACCACGTGCTTAGTCTAAATGTGGCTCCCACATCTGCAGTCTGTCATGTATAAAAGTATGTTCCTGTTTGCAGTGGGAGCAGGAACACCCAGTACCTGCCACGCTCAGAACAAAGTATATCCACACCGATGAGGTAATGCAAAGGTGTTGCTTTGTAGTGAGGGTATTTCATTGTAGCTGCCTCTCCCTCAGCTCTCCCACTAGAGAGGGAACAAGGTAATTTACTCTCCCATTTGTGGGGTAAGAGCCTGTTTCCAGATAGGAAACATATTGCAAATGTGCCAAAGCATATTGTAAACCCAAATCCTAGTTTGCATATAGTCACACAGCCAGAGAGCAGCAGTGGTGGCTGAAGGAGAAGCCAAAGGGGAGGCAGAGGAGGAGGGCAGGTGCTACTGTACTCCCTGTGCTTAAATTCTCAATATTCTTGAACAGCAAAAACTCTAAACTAAAAAGCTGTAATGGTACAAACAAACAAACAAAAAAATCCCCTCAAACAAAATACACAAACAAATTCCCCAACCAGCCAATCTACTTTTATAGATTTGTGCAGGTACAGTTTGTTTTTCTGGATTTCTTTGAAGATGATGCTATTGCAAGGTCACAGTCTCATAAAAAGCTGCCTGCCTCATTCCTGCTGTACTTTTTGTGCCTGTTTTGCATCATATTTGCCCTCTTCTGATGGCAAATGACAGACACTGTGTTAAGCGTGACTTTTATGCCAGCATCATGCTGCTTGTCTTTTTTTATTTGTTCAGAGCTGCTTTGGCTGCTGTCCAGCTGCTCACCTGGTCTTGCAGTGCTGGTGCGAGCCCCGGGCTCCTGGGTGGCTTTGGAGCTGGGGAATCTGTGTGCAGCTGCTGCTCCGGTGCTGCCTGGTGGGGGGGTTTGAGGAGCATTAAGTGAGATGTTTATGGGCGGATGGCTGCAGAGAACTTGAACAAATGAGTAGGAATAGCTGGAGCATGTACTGTGCTGACTTAAAAATTCCCAAAAGTTCTGAGGTCTCAGACACTCCAAAGTCTGTTGTCACTTACTAACTGTTCTGGCAGGGCAGGATGTTGGAAAATGTTGTGCAGTTACAACTGCAAAAATGGTTCTGCAACCTGGGTCTTGCATCAGTGGCAAGCAAAGAGCCCTTGGTGTTCTGTTGTACTCTACTAGATACTACACAAGGCCATCTACCTGCGGGGGTTCTGCCTCATTGATTGATTTTCTCCTGGAAGAAATACCTCAGGTTCCCCAGAGTGCTGAGCATCCTTGTCTGTCCATCTCTGTTTGGGTTTGGGTCAGTTCAGCCCTCTGAACACCCATCCAGCAGCCGTTCTGGAACAGAGCACAAGCACTTGAGATGTTCCCTGTGCCCATGCACAGGCTGCATCACACTGGCTGGGCATAATTCCCCATGCTTTGGTCATTGCAAGCTCTGTGGAGTGTTTATAGCCAGGAGAGATGGGCTGCAGGCAGGATAGTCTGTTGAAGTGGACATTGGTGGCTTGTCTGCCTGCTGGCATTTTGGTTTGTCACTGAAGGTGGCTACACTCTGGAGTCCAGGCTCCATGGCTCTGGTTCCAGCAGCACTGCCATGTGTTCCCATGTTCCCATGGGCTTTCTTGGTGGATATATTATACTGCCTCTCTACTTAGGTTGTCTCTATATGAGGAAGGCTTTGCCCATATTGCAAACAGCATCTGAAAATCTGCTTTTAAAATACAGCTTCTGTGCTAGTGAGAGGCTTCTAAGTTGTGCTTCTTGGCCACAGGTGCCGTTACTGCCGTCCTTCATTCCCCAGGTTTGGGAAGGCATGGGCAGGGTCAACCACAAAACAGCTTTTGTTACAACCCCAAGTGGAGTCTCTGCATCCATGCCTTGAGCTTCCATGTGATCTAGAGTTGTGGTCAGTAGCAGTAATGTGTCTTGCACCTTACTGAGTTTAATGAATCAACTCTTAAACCAGGCTTGCAAGAACTTTGTGTTGGCCTCTGCTGTGGGTACAGCCTCTTCTCTCCCACCTCTTCTACCCTTCCTACTTGAAGACCTTAAATGCTGAAATAGCAGCTGCTTGACAAGGGAATAGAGATGCATTTGAATACTTTGTACATTGTATTTACCTTCATGTGGAAAATCCATCCTTCTCCTTCTGGCTGATCATTATTAACTTTGCTTGGACCTGTTTTGGGAGGTAGTCTCAAACTCAAAAAAGCCCAAGCATTATGCATGCATGAGCTCCACTTAAATTTCCCTAGTGCCTCATAAATCAGTTTGTGCAAAAATGTGTGTGTTGAGAATGGAACAGCACTCAGGAGGTGTCTGGGTCCTGTTTTGGGACCTGCATGACTCATATGGCACCACAGATCCAAGCTAAGCTCTTGCTGTTGGGTTAGGGTTCAGCTTCCCTCCATGACTGCATCTTGCTGCATCTTTTCTGGGTACCAGTGTTCTTGTCCAGTCCTCCCTTGCTGATGTGTCTGAGCCAGTTCAGATTGGTAATCCTCTCCCCACTAATGTGTTCTTTCAGGAACATTTGCTCTGAGAGTTGCTTTTAATATTGCTTGAACTGACTTTTTAACTCTTCTCTCACATGAGAAGCTGAACAAGGAGAATGGGAGATGTGAACTGACATTAGGAATGGTGACACTGGCAAATGCCTGTAAAAATGTTGTGGATGAAGGTATTATATGTGTAGCTACTCCACTTGTTTGGGCATCTTCCACGTTGTATTTGGGGTTCCTTCCCATCCTTTGCCCTGATATTCTGCTGTGTCTTACAAGGCAGCTGGTGAAGCAAGATGACGCCAGCAGTGTGTCCCCACCTGAGTGATGAACCAGTGGGGCCCTGCCTCCACCTGGGGCTGCTTATTCCCAGAATTCAGCAGGAGAGGTGGAAAATGAGCATTGGCTCGCGAGGGTTACTAAAACAACTTTTTATGGGGTTTTCTTGGGAACCCCAGCATGCTGTGGCTATTGTGTAAACAGCAATATTCAAGCTGAATGGATTGCTTGCCCATTCAGAAAGATGGGAATGTGGATTTAGCCTTTAGCCTACACTGTAGGCTGGGTCTGTTTGTTTAGATGAGACTTCAGACATCAACTTGGGGACCATCATCTTGTTTGTTTTCTTGAATGGACTGAAAGACTTTTTCAGGCCCTGTTGAGGCCAGGTGGTGCAGTTGAGCTCAGATTTTTGTCCTTGCTCTTCCTTCTATCCTGATCCCCTGTTACAACTTTGAGAATAGAGATATTTAAGGGAAATCTATTTGCTTTGTGTCCTGTAAACAGCAGAAATAGCTGAAGACGAGCTCATTATTGAGACATGGGAAATATTCTGTATTTTGTAGGCATTTCAAGAATTTCTGGGAAATTACGTTACTAGCAGTGTGTGAAGGACATGAGTTTGGATGTGAAAAAGGGCACTTGCATTAGAGGGGCTCAGATGGTCGTAACCTAGTCTGGGTGCCCTGTGCCCTTGGAACACAGCACAGGGTACCAAAATGGGTCTGGGTGGGTCCATGGGCAGGTATGTCACAAACACTTCAATCGGGCGTTTTGAATTGCAGCACTCAACAGTAGGCATTGAAACCCTTTGCTGTGTCTGATCCAGAGCCTGAGTGGCAGCATGTTTTGCTTCACTTTAAAACCTTCACTGGATCACTGTGAAAGAGCATAGAAAAGACAAAGAGCCTCTGTGGTTTTTTTTTTAATTTTTCTTTTTAAGTAATGTTACTGGGAGGGTGACATTCTGCTTTTTTTTTTTTTTTTTGCTAGTGTGGCTCTTTCTGGCAACTTCAGAGTCGCCCTCCCACCTCATGGATTTTTTTTGGCTTGCAGTTAACAAAGTGCAATTGAGCCTGAGTGCTTGGCTCGTCTCGATGCCGAGCATGCCTTCAAGTATCCTGGTACAAGAGCAACGTGCTGCGGTTGGGGGGAATATATCCCTGCATTTCTCCTCTTTCCGCCTTTTTCTTTTGGAGGAGCCACCTGTTAGCATTACATCAGTGGCTCCCAGGAACGCTGCCGCCTCCTACCAAAGGCCTCGAACAAAGTAGTAGTTCTTGTATTGTTTGCACTCAAAGAGCTGATGTCATGCCAGCTGATGTCATTGTGTGCTTTGTGGGATCGCCATGGAAACCGGGCAGGTGGGGAGCCTGCCGCTGATGTCAGCGCAGAGTGAGGTGTAGAAAGAAGGTCCACTTCGCCTGCTCTGGCACTGCGAAGCCACCCTCCTCAAAAAAAAAATATAATGGAGGGGGAGGGAAATGGTGCTTGAAAAAGCCAGCAATAGAGCAGGGAAGGCACGAGCTTCCTTCACTGAAAAAGTGACTTCTTCCTTCCCCCTCAGATCCATTTCCCAATCCATTTTAATGTCCTAAAAATAACTCTTGCTAGATATTTTCAGGTGGCCAGGGCAGCGAAAGGAGAGCTGTTTGCCACATGTTAAGCGAGCACCTCAGTCGCTGTTGGGTTACAAGGAGTGGTTTTCCTTTGTTCAGGCACACAGACAGGTACATGCTGTTCCCTGGAGTGATGCTGGGGTGAGCTGCTCCCATCCTCCTCAGAGCTCTTGGGTGGGGGGATACCCTACAGGGCTGCTAAAGGGCAGGTAAAGCTAAGACTGTCCCAGCTGGCTTGCTGGTCTGCTTTAGTGTGCTGGTAGCCCCTTGGCCCCTAGTTCTGGTGATGTTTTCTTTCCTGGAAAAACACCTTCCTTGTCGTCCAGGCGGGTAGGTGAGGCAGCCCCAGCAGGCCGATGTTGCACAGAGGCATGTTTGTCTGTGAGCCCGTTCCTTGGCACCATCCGCCACGCGGAGGGGGGACAATGCCTGCTGCTGATTCATGCCACCCTTGCTGTTGACAGCACAGTGACACTGTTACAGTGGTGCTGGGGACAGTAGAACCAGTTCCAGCCCTCGTGGCCCCACCGTGTGCTCTGAAGAAGTCTTGGGGTATCTAACCAAAGTATCTGCTTGGTCTCTCTTCCCAGGAGGACTCAGCGGTTTCAGGCAGAACCACGAAAACCTCTGCGACAACTCCCTCCAGCTGCAGGAGTGCCCCGAGGGGGGAGGAGGGGGCGGCGCCTCCGCTGTGCCCCCTGTGCTACCTCAGTCCATCCCCACCACGCCAGACATAGAAAACGCTGAGCTCACCCCCATCCTGCCCTTCCTCTTCCTCGGAAATGAGCACGATGCTCAGGACTTGGAGAAAATGCAGAGGATGAACATCGGCTACGTCATCAATGTGACCACCCACCTGCCCCTGTACCATTACGAGAAAGGCATGTTCAACTACAAGCGGCTCCCGGCCACTGACAGCAACAAGCAGAATCTCAGGCAGTATTTTGAAGAGGCTTTTGAGTTCATTGGTAATTACCCTTGCCTGGAAATACTCCTGTTTGTTTTTTTATTGTTATTATTTTTACCTGTTATAACAATTTAGAACGAACTTTATGCTTTGCCAACAACTCTGAAGGCTGGTTAAGGCCATGTTTCCTTTAGTTTGGGTTGTCAGAAATGCTGAGCACCTCATATTTCTGTCCTTTCTCATCTCTGGCACATCCAGTTAAGTAGCTCGAGGTTACAGATTTTATCCAGTGATAGTAACGCCTACCTCCAGGCTTCTAAATACAGGAAACCCCACAAAATTGAGATTTTCGTCATCCCTTCTTCTGGATTCCTTTGCATTCCTAGTTTCCACATGGTGGCTTCCAGCCAGTTAATCATATTGACTATTCTTAATGGTGTCTCAGTCTTTGCTAACTTAATGAGAAAACTGACAAACTTTCACACTTGGCTTGTTCCACCATTAGATTTGTAGCTTCAGAGTGTATGTGTGGTTGAGTGGATAGTGATGAAAACTTGCTTTAATAAGCCTCCTAACCCTGTAGGCTGTGTGAGAGAGTTCACCACGGACATGCAGCTTGCTGTTGAGATTGCTGAAGAAGTGACCCAGCAGCGTTGTTCTGGATCTCATTACAGTCAACAAAGCACAACCCTCAGCCAAGTTTAGGGTCATGCTCAGCTAGGCTAAAGACAGATGGCCACTTCAAGCAGGGCTGGTCAGAGAGCACATGGCTCTGAAAGCTTTTGAGGACCTTTCCTTGCCCCTCTAGATGTTTTTGTGGACACTGCTTTTGTGGCATAGTAAAGGTGCTTCCCTAGCACAAATATGTGTCCTGAGAGGTTTTCTGAAATGTGCTGGTGGAACCACTGACACAAGAATCTATTTTCTTGTGCTGAGACTGAGCTAATTCCTTTACCAATACTTCAGGCTTGATGGAGGAGTACTAGACAAAGTACTAGAAGTGTACACACAAGAAGAAGTGTGCTTGTGTGCTGCACCACAGCGTGGGTCTTTGACTGACCCCTTACTGGAGTGGGTGCAGAGCCGTGTTCCTGCCTGCCCTCCTTTGTGCTGGCTCTGCACTTAGGTGCACTCGGGCTCGGCAAGGATGGGGATGGGTGCCAGGGCAGGAGGGCCAGGCTCAGCAGGTTGTTGTGAGCCCATCTGCCCCTGCTGTGTGCCAGGCAGGGCTGGCAGCTTGGAAGCAGAGAGCTCCTCAGCCTTGCCTGGCTGTGTCTCAGCAGGGAGTTTGTGGTGTGCTGATGCCTGTGCTCTGTAGCCACACTGCTTTAGTGAAGTGAACAGAGAAATCACTGCTTATGCTGCAGTTCAGGTGAGTTTTACCACTCCAAGCCTTTGGACTTGTCTTCTACAGTGTGAAGGACCAAAGGATCTCTAAATCAAATTTTCCCTTGTGTTCCTAACCCAGCCCAGTGGTACCAGTAGTGCTGTCAGTTCCCCAGCTGCTGGTTACTGTGTGCCTGGGGAGGTGAATGCTTGTTTGGGTGAAGGGCAGGGAAAAGGGAACCTTGCCTTGATCCTCTGGGAAAACAGCTGTGTCAAGAAATCCAGTAAAACCTTAAACTTTGAGTTCAATAAGATGGGGAGATGCAATAGGCTATGCTTAGGTAAAGAGATTGTGAAGCTCTATTGAGGTCCTTCTGAGGTAGAAGATTTCTGCTCCCCTCATCCCCATGAATTGCAGGATTAGAGTTCTCAAAACCACTGAAAGATAGTGTTTGGCTTGTGACCTTACCAAAAGAAAAGAAAGCAGCTTTGCTCTGGAAAGGTTTAGAAAGCATTTCAAAACCCATTTTACTTTCCTTTTTAATAATTACAGCTTGAGGGCCTGTCTTTGTTTTTAATAAACAAGTATTTCTCCATTGAGAGTTTTTCTTCTGTATCAAATTACCCAGCTAGGGGAGTAACTGGTCAAAGCTTTCCCTTCCTTAGGGTAAACTTTAAATTGCATTTGAGAAGATTTGGAAATGTTTAAACAGCAGACTGTTGGCCTATGTTTCTTTAAACATGTCTTCAAAAAACCACAACCAACCCCAGGTTCAGCTAAGACTAAAGCCATAGGAAGTGAAATCATCAGAAACTCTGAAAAATGTGTGTCAAAATGCGTTAGAGAGTTTCAGCTTCCTGAAATACTAACTGGCAAAAATGTCTAGAGGGAAGTTGACTTCATTTATGCTTTCACAGTACAGGTTGAAGATGTGGGGTGGGTTGAACTGTACTCTTGGTGGGGTTGGATTCATGCCAAAACCTGCTAACTAAATTCATGTTTGTTCTGCGGATTGAAACAAAAGAAGTACTTTGAAATGTCACTTCCTGAAAATTCCATCTCCTGTTTTAAAAGCAAGCTGTGGCAGATGAGGATGGTATGGTAGTGACTCTCCTCTCTCATGTCCTGTTAGCATATGGTTAGAAGCACTCTGTGCCCCCTAAATGCTGCCCAGGGTGCCTCCCTCTGAGTAATGACTCTTGGTGGAGCGGGTGTGTGTGTTGTATCCAGCTCCTCCCTTTGCAGAGGCCACACAGGAGAGCCCCACTGAAGCTCATTTCAAGAGTAGCTTTGTAAAGCTTCTGAGGACAGGGCTTTGAAACAGATGTGTTGTTATGAATTGAATCTGAAAATACCTGGTTTTTAGAAGAGTGGTTCCCTGCTTTGAAAAACAGATGCTGACATGATGCAGTGGTGTTGCAACTGAGGTGGAAACGGGGCCTGAGATTCCTCACCATGGGCCTTGCCCTCCTCACGAAATGCTGCCTGGCAGTGAAACAGCATGTCTCAATGCATGGTTCCACTAATAAAGAGTAGAGAGTGGATGTGAGGATTTTCAGTGTCAGACTGGACTGGGAGTTTTGCATTCAGTAGCTCTGAAACCTTGGGGGAAGATGTGCTGGAGGGGAAGGGGAAGAGACGCTGCTGTGCTTGTAATCAAATCAAGGGACTTTTCACATTAAGTTACTCTTAATTGCACTGAGCTTGTTCTAATTTACAGACTGGCACAAATCTTTCTTTCTTCTGTCTGTCTCGTTTGCAGAGGAAGCTCATCAGTGTGGAAAAGGTCTCCTCATCCACTGCCAGGCCGGTGTCTCCCGATCTGCCACCATCGTTATCGCGTACTTAATGAAGCACACACGCATGACCATGACAGATGCCTATAAATTTGTCAAAGGCAAACGACCAATCATTTCCCCCAACCTTAACTTTATGGGGCAGTTACTGGAGTTTGAAGAAGACCTGAACAATGGAGTCACCCCTCGAATCCTCACACCAAAGCTGATCGGTGTCGAGACTGTCGTGTGACAGCCGAGCTGTGAGGGGGCAGAACCTGTTCTTCACCTGATTTGGGGCAGTGATGGGTGGGTTATGGAGTTTTCTTTTTAGCTTTCAGAGGGGAGTTTTGTGGCAAACTTTTTGTGAATAAAAACCTTTTTTTGTAAGGAAAGGTTTTTAAAAGATCCAAGAACTTTGCTGGGTTTGGGATGCTGTTATGATTTCCTTCTCAGACACTGACAGAGCAGGGAGGCTTCAGAGCAAAAGGAGTACTTTTTAGAAGAAGAAAGTTTGGGCTTTTTTTCTTTTCATTTTTATTTTTCCCTCCTCTCCAGCTACTTGTAGAGTTTATGGCTAAGTAGTCTGTGCAGGTTCATAGACTGAAGAAACCCAAGTTGAAGACGAAACGCAAATAGCCAAAACAAAGCAGAAAAAAACCTCTCTGAAACAGAAGGGCCTTGTTCTGCAAAGGCTTTGCTAAAGATAACCTAGCAAAATGCTCACCAATGCAAAGGAAATCAGAGCAGCTTAAAAGTCTGCAAGGCACTTTTCACACTCCTGACTCAAACTAAAGAAGAAAACAAAGTTTATTTGGCGTGTTTCATGTTCCAGTTCTATTTTTCTATTTTGGGGTGTAAGGTTTTAACAGTAAGGGACTTCGATCATTCTATGCCATATGCCTTCACTGGCTTCTTGTGCAATAATAATTTGGAGTTTGTTTTGAGTGTTCAAACCAGTTAAGAGTTGGCTGCCCACTAATAATAAGATAATAATTTTTAAAGTCTAATAGTGCAACAGCAGCCAGCTTGGTTCAGAAAGGATAAATGAAAGCAAGTATTTCGTTCCTTTATATGATTTTGATCCTGGTTACAGTGCCATAAACCTTGTTACATATGTATATCAGAATGTACAAAAATCTAGAACAAGTAAAGTTTATTTAAAAATATTTTTCGCACAAAATATTGGTGTGTTTCAGTTGTCTATGTAAAAGAAATTTGATTATAAAACAAAAAATCTTTTGGAAAGTGTGTGTCCTTTTTATTTCTTTATCCATTTTCCATTTTCTTTCTATGGGATGGGGTTTTTGTTTTGTTCCCTTTGGTTTGTTTTTTTGGGGCATTGTACCTCTCCCATTGACAAAATTGATCTCTCTTGTTTGGCATCTCCCCTTCAGTGTTGTGTTCCTGTCCTCTGCTGGTGGAACATGTTTTCTTTACTTTCTGCTGTACTCTTGCATCTCTCTGTAACCAGATTTTTCTCTCTGGTTTGACTGAATTAGCACTATTGGCGAGGGCTTTTTGGAACAGACCTGTAATTTTTACAGCTCAGTAGCCATTTGGAAAAATAAGAAATAAACAATCTCCACTGATTCGTTTCCATATTCCTGTAGTTAACTTATCTTATATGTTACAAAATTGTCCAGTTTTTAGGCATATGTTGGTCACGTGTGCTTTTCTCTGCCTCTCTATAGCCCCCTTTTTTAGCAGTTCCACAATTCCTGGCAATCATCCTCCTGGGATTTTCTCTTCCCTCTTGCCCTTCTTTCCTTCCTGCCCCTCCTTTTCCAGCTGTGTCAGTGTTGTGTGGTGTGTATTGTAGGGCTGATGTTTCTGCCTGACAGTGTCCCTTGGGCGGCTGCCTTTCGCTTTCCTTGTTTGTATTCACTTTTTTTTTTTGGATGATATGGTATAACCTGATCTATTCTGGACTGTTACCACCTCTAAAGTTCATTTGTATGAGCCTAAAATGAGTTAGAAAATGTTTCTCATATGATTCTGTTGTGGAAACTGATCTGTCCCAGGAAGGCTGATAGCAGTGAAGGCTTTTCCTAGATGAAAACCTACATGGACTGAACCAAGTGTAAAACAGGACCTGTTGGAAAACTTAATGTATAATCACATTAGACATGTATATTTTTGTGGACATTTTACTTAAAATGTTGTTACTATACAGATATTTTCTTGAAATTTATCCCTTTATTAAATTATTTTTCTACTGGAGTTGATTTTTTAAAATTTTTTTTCTTTTCTATGATTATCATTGGTCCTTTCATTGAAAACACCCTTGACAATGATTGCTGCCCAGGCAGCAAAACTTCTTGGACTGTGATTGCTCCTGGAGCTAAGGAGAGAGTGGCTGGACAGAGAAGGTGCCATTTGCTGGTTGGGAGCCTTTGTGCTTTGGAAAGGAGGTCCTTTAGTAAAGTCGCTCTGCTTCTCTCCCTCCTGTTTGGGCCCAACCTCTTCCAGCTGCTCTCCATGAACTGCAGGTGCCCCTTGTTAGGTAGGAGGGCGGAGGTTAGAAAACCTCTTACCAGAGAACCAAAAGCAGCAGCAGGACTGAGGGCTGGCTGGAAAGTTGGTCCTGGAAGCCTGTTTGTGGGAATGAATACTGTGTGACAGTGCTGGTGTTCTGCCAGGGAAACAGGTTATTCACCAAAGGGAGTATGCAGGCTGCGTACCTGGGGCCCAGTGTGAAGGGAAGGAGGACTTGATTCGAAGTTGATCTTCCATGTTACTGCTTTTCTTGTTCCTGTTTGAGCACCTCGAGAGGGAAGAAGGTTGTGCTGCACCAACATGACTCACAACATCCTCTCTAGTTCCGCCTCAGCCGCTGCACACTGAGTGCATTAGGATGAAGTTTGCAGCCATGTGAGTACTGGTGTTTAATTCTTACTTGAGCCAACGAGGAGCTCTTGCAGCCCTGAGTGAGTTACTGGCAGCAGAGGATTTGATGTGTTTGCCTCAGTCAGGCTCAGCAGTTTGGCTACTGCTGCTCCATGCATGGGAGTGGAGCAGGAGTTTCTACTGCAGGAACCCTGTCAGCCTGTGCTTGTCACTGTGAGGAGCAAAGCTTGATTTTATTCTCCAGTGTGATGGTCTTGGAAATGATGGAGCAGGGCGCAGTGCAAGGCTGAGTGAGTGGAGTTTGCTGAGAGTTTGTTGATAGTGGAGATGAGCTGATCAAACCCCTTCTTTGTGCAGACCATTCCTTGGAGGGGACCTCTGGAGGGTTGTGTCCCACTGAAGGCAACGCTGGGAAATGGCAGCCTGAGAATTGCTTCACCAGGGATCAGGCTGAAGGGTATGCTGATTTTTTTAAAGGCAGAATTTACTGAAGCTAGTAAATGATCACTTAGCATCTTTATGGTAAGGGTTTGAGGAGTCCTGCCTGTGTGCATCTTTTGCATCCTTTTCTGCTACCCAGCATGATGCACTGTGAATATGTGCCTGTGTGTCAGTAGAAAACCCCTGCCTCAGCAGTACATGCTCCTAGCCAGAAAAACATGAAAGATCTGCCCTCATTTCTGGGAGGGAGCAAGGCTGAAGGGATGGGGGCCAGAACTGTCATGGGGTTTAAATAGGTATTGTTATTACTGTGGCAGAGGAACACCAGAAAGGTTATTTATGACTTTAAGGACAGAACTGGGGTTTGATCAGCCATCCCCTGCTCTTACTGCTGGTTGTGACACCCCCCTCAGCCACTCCAAGATGAGGCACAGTTGAAAAAAAAAGGGAAAATCACTCAGTAGCCTTTTATTCACACATGAGTGTCAGTGAGACCAAGACCTGCTTTTCCCTGCTCGGTGTCAGCTTTGTGCTCTTGTGCGAGGTGCGCAAAAATAGGCATGGTCCTGGAAAATTGATTCCCTCATAACTCATTTTCCATTTCTCCCCTGAGTTCTTGTTTCTGAGGATATCATCCAGGTCCTGTGAGTGGCTCCTTAAGATCAAACTTGCAAAGCAAGGCAGGCAAGGTACTATGAGCAAGTGCTGCTTCTGGTTGGGAATTAACTTCCTCTTTACAAATGGTGACCCAGCCACGTGTGAGACCTGCTGTAAAGCTCTGTTAAAGCTAGAACTGATCAATTCATCCATCTTGCAAGCTGTCCCTGACTTCAGAGTTGTTCCAGAGCCAAGAGATTCCTTAACTTTTCCATACTAAGCAGCTCATATGCTTTGTTCTTCTTGGTCACACTGGGGATAACTGAATCCCCTTTCTTGTCTTGGCAGATGATTTTCTGAGGCTTCCTATGGCTTTACCTTTCACAGAGGTGCCAACATCCTTTGGAAAAACACAGATGAGAGGTCCCTACCCTCTTGACAGATACAGATCAGAGCGTTTTGAACTGGAGCAATCGTGTAGGGAGTGCATTGGTGTCTTATAGTCACAAGCTCTGCCAACGACTCCTTGCAGGGAAGCGTGCTCAAAAGCACAGGCAGGGGCTGACAAGACTGAGGAGCCACAAGGTGTGTGGGAAAAGGCAGATGGGGAGAGTGTTTTGGCCTCCAGTCCTGCTTAGCTATGATGAAGCTGGCTCCTGCCATGTGTACCACCAGCAGCAGGAAGGCCTCTGGGAGCTGAAGATGCTGATTCAGTAGGGAGAACAAAAAAGCCTCTGGGAACTGAAGATGCTGATTAAGCAGGGAGGACAGAAATAAAGCCTGCTATCACTTGACTGAGCTAAGGAGGGAATCAAAGAGAGATAATAAGTAGTTGAGGGCTGGCTCATTAGCAGGTATCTGCTTTCCTGTGGCCTGTTTGCTGTTCCTGTAGGTACCACAGAGGAGTTACTAATGAGCAGGTTTTAAATGGTTTGAGCCAGCCTGAGATCAGTAGCTGATAATCAGAACCATTTGTTTTCCCAGTGAGTGTGCAGCTGCTGCAAACAAAGTTCAGATCCTGCTGTGTTCCCAGGAGTGATCCTGGGTGCTGCCAGCCCCTGTCATCCTCCCACTGCTGGGTACAGTATTAATCTCACTGCTCAGTCGAGTGGTGCTTTTGCTGAGGGGTTTCTTGACTCTGCTGTCTCCATTCCTTCTGTTTGGCCCTTGTTCCAGTGGAGCATGAGCTGGAAGAGCAGGCTCCTTTCTTGTCTTGCTTAGTTGTCTTCTGCATCTTTTCCAGTCTTGTCATTCCTCAGACTGGAGGAAAGCAACTTAAAATCAGTCATTTTAAGGCATATTGAGGACAAATGTTTGCAATGATCTTGATGGGCTTCTGGTGTGATTTGGTTATTTCAGGCAGCAACTCTTCTTGGGGGCCCCAGAGCCCAAGATGTCCTGCAGCAATTCCAGCTTGCAACTGCCTCCTTACTAGAAACAAGGGGCACTGTTGGGATGGCAAAATTGCATATTTCAATCACCTGCTGAGCATCTCTAATTGGTGCTGCCCAGGTGGAGAGACCTCTTAGGTGAGCTGTGAGCCAGAGTAAGGAACAGTAGCAGAACTTACCCAAGATACAGCCAGAAATCCTACTGCTGACTCGGTGACTGAGCTACCCTGCTCTTTGCATCTTTATGGAGGCAGTATCCTGTATCCTGCAGTATGTAGAGACACAGTCCCTGGCCTTGGAAGCTGTCTGAGGTCCTGTTGAATTTGGCTGGATCCAGTCTGGCTTAAATCCTGCCCTGTGAGATGCCCATCTGTTCAGCGTCTTCCCAGGATGTGACGGGAGTTTGTCAGACTGAGCCAAGAGCCTGAGAGCTCCTGCTTCAGGGCTGGGTTCATTTCAGTGGCAAGGAAAAATAACCTAAAGGTTTATTCCTGAGGATAAGAATGGCTGTATCTTGGAGGGAAGGAGTTCAGCACAGTACAGAAACACTTGGAAAAACCTTTATGTGAACCAGAGAGTAAAATTAAAAATGTAACAAACTATTTCTGTTAGATAAATCACTAAACGACAGGTCAAATATAATATGACTCATATACTTTGTCTTCACACTTCTCTACCTTAGTTTCTTTGATTGTCTATATATAAGGACTGACATTGGAGAGCGTGGATTTATCCTGAAGATTTATTTGTCATGGAGAGATGAAGGAGCTGTCTGGCACTTGTGAGTTTCATATCAAGTTGCTCTTCTGGCAGACACCAGTGGAGCATTTAAAGAAGATCACATTGTAGAGCAGCATAGTAAGTTGCTATAAGGATGGGTAAAGGTTTGTGATACAGGGACTCTGCATAGGGGGCTGCTGGGTTGTAGAATCTCTCTCTGGTCCAGGTACAAAATGTCTAGTCAGAGGCACTGGCAGCAGCTTCAGTGAGAGCATGTTGGTTGTTAACATCCATTAGGGTGAAGGAAGAGGATACTGTTGTGAAAAACCGAGATACTAGCAGGTGGCTAAGGAGCTGTTCATATTTTCAGAGATTTGAACAAAGTCTGGCAGTCCTGAACCAAGCTTTGCCCTGCTAACATCTGTTTGGAAGACCTTTTCAAGGCATCCAGCTTTGATGTAGTGTTCTATATGTGTCTCAATGCTTTCCTCTGTCTTCTAACCCTTCAACACCTGGGACTGAACTTTTGCAGCTCCTGATAGCAGCTTGTAGGGACTCATTTCCAGTGTGAGGCAAACAGGTACCCAGGGGCACACTGATGGTTTGTGTCCCTCCTCAGTTTTCAGCTGTGCCCCTGGAGTGGTGAGGGCTGTGGTGACCATCAGGACATGGCCTGGAGTCCAGCTGTTGACCTGCTGGAGTGCAACCTGTTGGAGATACTCTTCTGGGCTGGGGTCTGTGGCAGTACCTGGAAGGGAAACTGCAGTGCCCTGGGTGAGCTGTTTCTTCAGCTGTCTTAGCTGAACTCTTCCGAGTGTAGCAACAGTAACAATCTCAGAAAGTTTGCAGAGTCCAGTTCCTACTCCAAATTTTGAAGCATATTCACCATTTGATGCAGGGTCACAAATAGGTAACCTTTGTCAGGGAATTGAGGCAGTTAAAATGTTTACCACTCCATAGAAGATGTAGAGGATGTTGGACATAATAGAGCATTTGGTTTATTTGGAAGTCTTCTCTGCCTTGAAGTATCACCCACGCTCGTAAATAATAACATGGAAGCAGGAAGCAAGACCTCATCCTTTGACGGGTGTTGTCTCTCCCATTTTCCAGCTGGGGCAGATGAGAGGGATCCTCCGTGGTCACAGGTCAGAGTGAGGAACAGAGCCCAGGAGCTAGAATTCCTCCTTCTTTACTAATGTCACAAGACCATTTCTTATGCTGATAAATGTGGTGATTAACTGCACCTTCAGACACTGAGGGCCTTCTCCTTGCAGCTGGAGCAAATTAGGTGCTCATTGTGTCCAGCTCTCCTATGAGCACTAAAAGTGCCAGACAAAGTGACACTGAAGGCTAGTTAGTGCCATTCTGCTGACACCTTTCTCTCTTTCTCTCTAATGCTGTATGAGCATTAGCAAGTGGACCTCCACACCTTAGCTCCAGGGGCAGTGCAGAGTGTACATATGGCTGTTACCCTCCTATATTTAACGAAGTCGTGATTACATGCAGATATAGAAGGGGCTGATAAGCTGTTTGAGTGCTCAGCAGAGAAATGGCACTAAAATAGTTGTAGTGTTGTTTCTAATTGCAACGGATGAGCAGCCTGGCTCATTAATCCTCCCTATCAGCAGCACATAGCCTGTCTGCACCAGAATAGCCCTGATCTCAGCAAACCTGCATCCAGCCCTGGCCTTCTGTTTTCGACGTATTTGGAAAGGATGAGTTTCCAGCAGAGGCCAGAAGGGACTTCCACTGGGCTGGGCTGACCATCCATGGCAGAGATGACCCAGGGGTGAGGGGTTTTGTGGCATTTCGGGAGCCTGCCCACATGTCTGTGCAACCCTGGCCTTAGGCTGAGCAAGGGCACTGCTTGGGCGGGTGCTGCAGTGCAGGCTCTCAGATAATCACAGAATTGTTAAGGTTGGAAAAGTCCTCTAAGATTGAGCCTGACTATTAAACAGCTCTGCTGAGGGGTGAACCATTGCACTGGCATCTCCCATGGCTGAGAGTGTGGTGTTCAGGTCACAAAATATTGTGCAGGCAGGGTTTGCTTTGGGGGGCACAGGCTAATATTGCCTGTTGAAAGATAGCTTTTTCCTCACCATTTCCCTTCATTTCAGTTGTGCATGTTGTATTGGCTTTGAGGGCTGCAGAGTTAGCAGCACCCTACAGCATGCTGCTGAGGTGGGGATGTGTCAGCTGTGTGCTGGCAGCTGGCTGGGGCCACCTGGTCAGTGCCAGCCCATCCCAAGGTGGGCACCTGCAGAGCTGAGCCTTATCCACTCACCACATTGCAAACAGCATCTTGCAAACCATCCAGTCTGGGCTATGCTCAACCTAATGGCCCTCCCACCTGAATTCCTGAGGTGGCTGGGCTGGATGTGGCTGGATAAACCTCTGGAACTAAGTAAATAAGCTCTTGCTACCTTTGCCCCGCTTTCTCTGAGGTGACTGCACATTGTACATGAGGAAGCAGAAGAACCGGGGCCTGGTGCAATCTGTCAGAGTAAGGGTCACGTATGGGGAAACTGGGTAAAAGGATTTTTGGATCATCCTAACATCCCAAGGAAGCTTACTATAGTATTTTTGCTTCTTCAACCTCTCCTATTCTACGTTTCTGTCTGCCAGGTGCCTCCAGTAGCATTCCAGGCACACGGTGTACGCGCCACAGAATAATGATGGTTTGCCTATTGAAATCCTTCTTTCTGTTTCAGCTGGAAATGGTGTTTCTCTTTGCTTCCTTTTTCACCCTTAAGGTGACAAAAAATCATGCTTTTAATGACTGAAGGGTAGAAAAGACATAACCACCTTGCTGAAAAATAAGGGAGATGTGAAGAAACAAGGGGTGACATGGACAGGGAAGATTTGGCACAGAAGTGGGAGTCTCACCTCACTGAGGGACAGTGACAGGTCTCTCCCAGGTGGTGGGGATTTGGGAACACCACCTCTGGCAGTTGATAACAGGACCTCTTGAAGTGAGCTGCTGAACAGGGATAGAAATGGGTCCTGGAAGCTGGGCTGGAGCAAACCCCACTACTTTTGCTTCACTTATTTGTTTATGATATTGGCCTGGTTCAGAGAGATAGAAACAGTGACCAGATAAGCAAGGAGATTCTGTGTGGCCAAAAGTCTGCCTTAGTCCCTACTCTGGGCTGTGGGGACAGCTAGGCTGGGATCAGACCCCTGCAGAAGGCAGTGGAGTAATTGTGTGCCCATCCAAGGGTTTGGGAACCTGATGGATCCCCACCTCCCAGGATGGGCCTGGGGCCAGCCGGCTGAGAGCTGGTTGGGTCCAACAGGCATCCTAAAGCTGGGAAATAAGGCTGGATGCCCAGCCATTGGCAGCTTTTCCCACCTGAGATCCATCTTGTCTTCCCTGCACTCCATTTGTGTAAAGGTTAAATTCTGTGTCCCCATGGAGGGGACTGGGGCACTTTGTCATCATCTGCTGGCTCTGTCTCACTATGGCTTCCTTCCACTTATCATGAGAAGGCTCAGGTTTCTGTTCCTCATAATTTGACTGAACCTGAGCTATTTGAGGCTAAAATTTTCCCTGCTGGGTAGGTGCCAAGGCTGAGCAGCCCTTTATGAACATGGAAGCTGATTTAATCTGTTTCCATTGTAGTCTTAGGCAATTCTCTTTTTACTTGAACTGATGAGAGTGCTTGGAATAAGATGTTTTGATTTTATTCATGAGGAAGATTAAAATAATTTAAATTCCATTAGGGAAACGATTAATTTCATTAACAGCAAGATATTGCATAGAATGCATAATTCTCCTAAGGGTTTTGTTTAGAAAACAACTGGAAAAAAACCTTTTGATAAGATCAGAGTGTGTCACTTTAACCTTTTTAGTGATCAGATTGTTCAGCTGGTCACCCCCCAAAAGGGCTTCCTCTTCTGAATGCACATCTAAAATGAGATAAAGTTGTTGGTTAATAGAAGTGCTTTGGCTTTCCTCAAAACCTTTTGGTCATCTGGGAAGGAGCCATTTTTTTAATGGCTCAGTGTAGGCAGTTTTTAAAAGATGGTGTTTCTTCCAATAAGGAATGTTAATATTTCCCAGTGGATAATAATCCCAAATAGTAAATGTGAGAGAGAGGGGATCTATGCCTGCCTGCTTTGGTTGTTTCACAGTCTTTGAAGCCCCCTGAGGGTGTGGAGGTGCCTGTCCAGAGCTGGTGTGGTTCCCTAGCAGGAGCACTGGTGCTCAGCCCCTGCCTCCACTGCCCATGTCACCAGTGTGACCCAGATCTGTAAATGATGTCAGAGTGGTCTGCTGAGATCCTGAAATGTGGCTGCTGCTCTTCCAGAGGAATCCAAGGTTTCACCTGCGGTTGGAACCAGACAGAAGTGTCCAGCCTGGCCATGGTGGGAGGGAAAACACAGAAAGGGGCTCCTGTGTTGGGTTCGTATTGTCTTCAGGTAATTCATCCCACAGCATGGCCTCTGCTGTTGTGCTGCTGCTAAACCAGATTTCATGGGGCTATGGTGGGAAAGGAAAATGGGAGAATGTCTGTGTCAGTGGTGGACAGTGCTTGCAAGGCTGCTGTGCCTTGCCTGTAGGATGCTGGCAATGTATTTGTTCTATCAAGATTGTCTGGCAGCACAGGGGGGTACAAATAGACGCATATCTCTGAATTGGGTCTTAATGTGAAGGCAAAATTCTCTTTACAGAAAATAATGATGTAGTCTCATGCTCATGAGAGATCTTAAAAACAATACTGACTTACAGAGGCTCTGCAGAGTTTCAGGCTTTCCCAAACAAAACTTCAGTCTCTTCAGCCTGTCAGAATTTGAGGAAAGGGAAGATTCCTTTCTAGATGATGGTTTCTAATAACAAACTCTAGGCAGGTATTTCTTTTCTTCCTTCCTAATGCTTGTCTGATCCCCTCTGGGAGAGCACTCAGACTAGAAACACTCAGCTATGTTTACCGGGAAAATCCTTCATTTGATACCCTGAAAGTGTAAGAGAAGGACTATGGGGAGTTTTGTGTTTGTAGTGTTGACAACTGAACTGCTCATTTTCTGTTGAGCTGAGAGTTGAGCTGGACATTCCCTGTTGGATACCCCTGTGAGGATCCAGCTGGAGGCCCTGGAAACTATCAACTCGAAGCCAATATCAAGAGTAAACCATGGAGCCAGCAGTGCTGCTGTGGCTGTAGCAATGCTGTGCCCACGCCCTGAGGGATGTGAGCTCCTGAAACACGCCCTGACCCAGGGCTGGCCACCAGCCAGGGCAGTGGTTACAGCTGGGGCTGATCTCCCTGCCCTGGGAATCTCACCTTGCACCTGTGTCAGGGGAGGTTTCCTTGTTTCTGCTCCTCTTTCTGGGCAGGCAGGCATTTATGTGCGAAAGTGTGGTCTTAATTCTCACTCTAAGCATTCCACCTGTACTATGAGGGAAGGGAATTATATCTCAGGGCTCAGTTCTGCTTGCAGAAAACATGTATGGAAAAAGATAGGCTGGAGGTCCTTCAAGAGAACCTGTGGCCTAAGGAGCAAATCAGGGAACCACAGAACAGTTTGGGTTGGCAGGGATATTGAAGACCATCTATTTCCACTCCTGCCTTGGTGTATCTCTCTGGATTCACCCTGGAAACACTTGGTGTGCTGCGTGGGGTATCAGGGTGGGAATGCTTGTTATTAAAGCAGAAACATTCAGAGATGAAGCAAAAGGGTTTAAGTATCCATTGGGGGGGATTGGAATTAAAGGAAGCTTGATGTTTAACATGGTCAAGAAGGGAAGAAAGCAACATGTAGAATTTGGTTTCTCTGTAATAAAGGAGAACAAGCAGTAAAAGCTGATAGAAAGACCCACAATACACTGTTAGAAAAACAGCCCAAAATGTGCTGGAAAGAGCAAACTGGCTCATAATAATGATAAGACCATTAGCCTGTGAGAACCTGCCATCTAAGGTCGAGTCAGAAGCAAGCAAATTTTGCCTCAGAGGGATTTTAATATTTTGGTAATTCAGAGATACATATTATTTAGTTGGTAATTTTCCTCTTATTTCTTATAAAAGCATCAGCACCTTTTTTGCAGGACAGGTATTAAGGACATTGGTTACATTTCATTCAGATAATTCCACTGATGAGGTAAAAGGTATTATTTTAAACAACTTTTCAGCAACTTTTCTTTATTAAAATGAGCAATTCAGAATTTTGTGTCTTGTAGGACAGTTTTAGTTCTGCATGGATGGTACTAGGGGTTAGCTCCTCAGAATTATTTTGCAGAAGTTTGTAGCATTTTCTGAAATATGCTAGCAAAATTTTTACAGACCTGTGATCACAGCATTTAAACAACCCATTTTACTCAAAAGCATCCTTGCAATTAGCACTTTGAGTAGATTTTTAAGAATAAATCTACTTTGAAATGTCTTATTTTCCTTTTTACTGCCTTGGGGCTGAAGTCCCCAAAGTTTCCAAGCTTCTGCAAAGTGAAACCCTCCCAAATGTCTGATCTCAAAAGCCTGCAAGTGCTGCCTGAAGTTGAAGCTCTCAAGGACCTGGAAGTTTTGATTTGCTTTCCACACACCTGGTTCCTCTTGCTTCTCTCCCCAGGTTCTGTGTTCTATAAATAGAAATTCTGAGACAAGAATCTTTCCCCTTTCCCCTCCTTATTGTGTTTTGACCACTTGATTATCCTGTTCCAGGCAGGATGCAATATTTCTCAGAAAAGGTGGTCCTTTTTTCTTCCTTATCAGCCCCACTGTAACCCAGAAAATAAATCAGTGAAAGTTCAAATTCCAATCTAGTTATCAAAATCACAGTGTTGGAGTTATTACAAAATATATCTGTCTCTCTGTACCCATGCTTTCAAAATTACTCACTAATGTTGGCAGTTCGAGCAAAAATCTGTGTCTATTTGAAAGTGGCTAATAATAAATCCAGATTTTAAACCTTGCCATGTTTAGCACCATCCCTGACTCCATGGATGGTGGTGAGCATCAGTCATACTCATAATTTGACCCACCTCAATCCACTGACAATGTACTTTTCCCACAAATGGAAGTTCATCCTCTTTATTTTGCACTTGCTCAGCTTTCTTCCTTCATCATCTTCTCCTTACCTGACCCTGAGGTTGAATGCCACAGAAATGATCCTCCACAAATACTTAGCCAGCCTGTTTTCTGTCCTCTTTATCTCAGAATAGTTGGCTGATTGACTAATTTTATTATTTAATTTTATTCAGTAAGCCTTTAAAGGATTTCTTTTTGAATGCAAATAAGGCGGTAATTATTTAATGTAATTATTTTATTGACGTACTTTACAGCTTTTGTTATGTTAATTGTGTTGAGGTTTTTATATACTTACTACATTACAATCCTGATGGCAACGCTGGGTTCTGAAATTCCAATGAATAACTTAAATTAACTTCTAATCAGAAAAAAGTAAACCTTATGCCTGACTTCTAAGCTACTCTGACCTGACAAATTCAATTTGTGAAGCACCTTGTTCCTGTGATCTCCACTCTCCCTGGCGGACAGCATGGTCTTAAAATTTCTCCTTGAGAAAGTAATTTGGTGTTGAGTTTGAGTGGTAACTCTGATCTCCTGCTGACAGTGTGGCCCAGCAGAAGGGTGACAGAGTAAGTCCATCTTATTGTCAGATCACTTCTCAAATCCAGTCCAGCCAGGTGGGTTCCCAAAAGCTGAGAGATACCTGTGAATAATGAAAAATGTGCCAGCAGTGAATGGATTTCAGCATCATGAAATCCCAGCTGGAGGCTGGAACTTGCAGTCCTCTATTCAAGTACGCCTTTTTTTTTTTTTTTTTTTTTTTAACATGTAAGGAATTTAATCATTGGCAGCTCAGTCTTCACAGTTTCAATTTAAAGGCATTGCTGTTCTTCGTCTGTGTGTATGGGCAGGGAAACTGAGCTACTGCCAGCCTGAAGGAAGTTGTTTAGCAGTAACACTCTTGCAAGTGATCACTTGCAGTCTATGAGTATTCCATAAGAACAACAAACAAATCTGCTGCCAGAATCTATAGAAGCCTTTTCATAAATGCTGAAGCAAACTGGGGCCATAGTAATTGCTGCCAGGCAAGACTGAATAGTGTTTCTTTATAGCATAAAATTTGGGCTGAGAAAAGTTGAATTAAATACCTCAAAAGAAGCAAATTTAAGACAATTAAAGAATAATTAGCTTTCTGGATATTAAGCAGAACCACGATCCTCTCTCCACAGCTGTCCCTTGTTGATAAGGAGGGACTTAGTTAGGAGGACATAGGTTATAGCTGAGATTGCTCAAGAAACATTTTCTAACTGATTGGAAAGAGTGGAAGTGGGCAGTTGTGAATGAAAATTTCCACCAGAGGAAATGATGGTTGATAGAATTGCTATGCAGAGCTTAAAAAGTGACTTGGAAACAGCCTTGGGTCTGGGACATCCATACCTGTCCCGAAAATGTCTGCACCAGATACTGTGATAAATGTTCTAGTTGTTCCTAATGTAATGGTGAGTTTTCCCAAGAGATCCTGACATTCCTGATGCTTTCCCTTGCGAAGGGGGTGCTCAGTGAGGATGAGACGCTGTTTTATGCACATGTGAAGTGCCAGTACTGAGTTACTGAAGTCTGTGTCACCATATCCTCAGCCCGCTGTCCCCTGCCGAGTCTGAAGACACTCCTGACTTGAACCTGGGTGACAAAGAATGGTGAGATGTGGCTCCTGTTCTGCCTCTGCCCTCTGGGAGCTGTGTTCCCCAGGCTTACAGACAGGAATCCAGCCTTTTCTTAGAAATGTGATATGAACTTGAAATAAAGCTGAAATTAAATGGGCATTAAAATGCTGGATGTCATGTCAAACCAAACAGTCGATGACTGGTGTGAAGTACAGTCTCATCATAAGCCCCAGTCTTATCTAATTAGATGTAATAAGATTATAATATAACAATGTCATTAAATTACAATAATTGCAGGAAAGTGTGAATCATAGCATGGCTAAAGCTCATGAAACTTTCATGGTGTCAGTTTTCATGCATTCATTGCTGGAAGGGTCTAAAGCAGCAGCTGTGGTGAAACACTCCTGACAGAGTTTGGGGTTGGGTGAACTCTGGGTTTGGGGTTCTGATTATATACCAGAAAACAAGGAGCTGGCTTCCTCCAGAGGAGCTCCAAACTGACTTTTTCTCTTGTTCTTTTTGTGGCTGTGGCTGGGCAGAGCTGGAAGCATTTGTTACCATCCAAGTTCTCATGATCCCAAATCCACATTTTCTCCTGCTTGGTGGAGACCAAACAGGTTAACATGCAGGGTAAAGCTCCCCTGAGCTTATACTGGATTTTCCTGGAGGGTTACATCAGGGTATCACCAGAGAGTGAGGAATCCTCTCCTTCCTCTTCCCCTTTCCCTGGAGGGAGGAGATTCTGCTGTTTCCAGCTGGAAAGCTGAGGGTGCTGTGTGAAAGTGCTGCTGTGAACAGGACATGTCAGGACTGATGGTACAGGTATTTCCCACCCCTGGGTGGGTGAGGCAGATGCTGGTTGAAGGGAACTCTGTGTGGAAGTCACTAAAGCCAATTTTGGGTGGTGTCTACTGCCTCCTGAAGAGGCAGGGGGAGACCTTCTGACCAAACACCAAGCGATGGGCCAGAAAGGTCAGGACATTATCTTTCCACTTCCACAACTGGCAGCAAATTGTCCACCTTGGTACCAAGGTTTCCAAAGGTGAGAACATTTAGAAACTTTTTGGTGAGTATTTCTGTTTTGGCTTGCATGGTGGATGTGTTTGTTCAGTTCCTTCCTGCTGTCTGTGGTCCTAAAGTCTTGTAGGGCCTGACTAAGGAGGAATGAGACAGATTTGTGGTGCTGGGACTTTTTTATGGTGGTGTGCTTGTGGAGCAATAACTTTGGACAGAGTGAATGTCAGCATTTGGCCTTGGCAATTACGTGCCTGTGTGTGAAAACTGCAGCATTCCTGGGGAAAGAGGAGTGAGAGAACCAGGAGTTGTTAAGGAGAACCACAAAGCCAGCAACCAGTATGATGAGATCATTGTGTCTGAGGGCAATGTGGTTCCTGGGAAAGGTTTTAGCAACTGGTTACTTTTCTGCTTATGCAGAGATGGGGTTTGGGTCCTGCCAGTGGTTGATAAAAATACATCCATTGCTTCACAAAGCCAGAGCTTACCAAATCCCTGAGTGGAACCCTGACGTGTGCTGGGGCTCGGTCCATGTGTGCTCCTGCTGATCAAAAGACCCTACATTTCGTGCACTCAGGCTGTCTGACTTCCTCAAAGACACTCTGCAGTTGTTTGCTCTTCTTCAGAAGGACACTCTCACAGCGGGTAAGGAGGCAGCTCTGAGAATCTGAGTGACTGAATTACTCAATGCCTCTGAAGTGTTTGTGGGCAGAGGGAAGGATGGAAAAGCGGAGGAGATAATGACTGTGCTGTGTTGGCAAAAGCAGGGAAGGCACAAGGATGCAGAGGAAGATTGACTTGTCTCTAGGATACATTAAGACACTCCATCCTGATCTGTAAAATGTTTGAGCTTCAACAACACAGAAATTAGAGGGATGATGTCCCTAATAGCAGCCACTGGCATGCTTTCACTTCATTATGACCATTAAAACGTGGCGTGTCAAGAGAGCTGTGCCTCTCCATCTGCCTGTGCACAGACGTCCAGTTAGACACAGAGTTATTGATGAGCAAAGGCAATAAATGCCTGCAGGGGGATGTGTGAGGCTTCCTGTGTATTGGTAAATACTCTCTGCTGTTGTCTTACAGAAAATTAATGAAATCCGAGCAGTGGGAAATCAGAGCTGTGTTTTGGCTGGCAAGCAGCACTGTGTTGATTTTCCTCTCCTCCCCCCACCCTTTGCAAATTATGAGGTGCCTGGATTAGTGACATAAGAATGAGTAAGGTTTTTCTGAGTTTGCTTACATAAAATCTAGTCCAAGTACATTTACTGAGGGGATGCAGTTTTTCCTAGCATTAAATCACAGCCTGCTCTGGCAGTGATTTGCAAGCCTTTCCAGTAGGCAAAAGCTCCCTTTCCCACCTGCCACCAAGAAGGGCATGCTCAGCCCCATCTACCCCCAGCCCTCTTAATGAATCCCAGGGGAGAAACATATGCATTTCATGGATGATTAGTAAATTCTGTGGAGACACAATCCTAGTATAACTGCTCCAGGCAGTTTTTACGAAAGTGCTGCTGCAAATAAATACACATGCCCTTTATATTGTTTTGTCTTAATATAAGAGCTATTCATCTGTGAGGTGTGAACAGGCCCCATCACCACCATCCAGCAAGAAAGTGACATAGGCCTACTCCCCAGACTTTGTTAGTCCACTAGCTGCATCTGAAAATCCTCTTTTCAAATAGTTAAAATTTTGACCTCCTTAGGTCCAAACAGACAGCATTATCTCAGATGCCATCTGCATAAAGGATCCTCATGTGTTTCAGGCCAGTGAAGCTGTCAGCCAGGTCTCTGAGCCATCTGAGACCCCCCTCTGGGGCAAGGCACAAAAAATCTAAAGAAAGGTTTTCCTCTGACACAGAGGAAAGCTATTGCTTGTGGTCATCTAGATGAATAGGAAATAGCTAAGGAAAGGGACTGGATTTTAGGGATAGACGTAACAGCACCCTAGAGAAACAGATCGCTGGAGACATAGGGGGACTGTAGCAGTAGCTTGGCCCTATGCTATATGTCCTATAACATGGAAGGATATGCTGCTGTTTTGGTATTGCATGGCAGTGCCCAGTGTCCCCCGGCAGAACCTGGGCCCTGGCAGAGCAGCAGGAGAAAATAGCAGGAGGGCTCGGGATGCTGCCTCTACCCCCCGCGAGGGAGGTTACAGAAGGGTACAACTGCCCACCAAACAAGAAAAGAGAGATATTAGTTAACCTAGGAGGTTAATTTCCTTAGGAGCTGGAAACCCCCATGCTCAGCCTGGCCTGGGGTGCAGCTCACTGCGGTGAGGCCGCAGCTCTGCCCCCAGGCCCGGGAGAGGGGGGAAGGACAGGAGCCGTGCTGCTGCAGGGGGAGGACAAAGGTAATACCCAGCAGTTGAGCCTAACCGGACCTGCCAGGGGATGTCACACCGATGTGCAGGGACACATCCGAGGGAACATTCATCTGGCAGCTTCGGATTCGACTTGTGGAGGCGCCTCTGAGTGCCGAGTTCAGGTAGTTCAGCGCACGGCATTTCCCACTCGTCTTGGAGAGGAGCTGGAGGATGTGCGTGTCCCTGGCACCACAGCATTCCCTGCCTGTTTACAAACTGTGTGCTCTGTGATTTTGCGTACACTAATGCCTGGCAGCTTACATAAACAGGCTTGCTGCAGATGCACGAGCAGCAGCGGGCTGCAGCTCTCCTGACTGTGACTGCTCTGCTCGCAGAAATAGAAGGTGTTTTTTAAGTCCTTCTGACTTTGAACACTGCACCGTGAGCCAATCTTTTATATTAAAAATAACACTTCCTTACAGAGTCGCTTTTGGAGTGCCTGTGTATCTCCACTTTCCTTCCCTCTTCTGTGCTTAAATAAAGACTGATTAATTAATCGGGCTTTTCTCTGCATAAATGATAAGGATCTCTGGCAAGCAATATGACACTGCTTTCTTCATGCTGTCCATTGAAATCTAGGGAAGGCAAACTACTTGCAAATCACTGTCAGTGCAAGATAGTGCTGTAAGTTTTGAGCAGGGGAAATCATGCATAAAATATTAGATAAGGACTTTATTTGAATGAATCTGATTTTTTTTTAAAGGACTGGATAATTATGTGTTTGCTTCACCTAACACAAATGGATCAAAATTTAGTCCTCTTTACACCTGTGCACTGTGTAAGGCCAGCACAAAATGTTAAACCTGGCCAAAGCAACATGGAAATTTTCAACTTCAAAACTGATTTTTTCATTTTTATTTTACGAGAACTGTGCACAATTTCATTTTTGTCTATGACTTGGGGAGGGTCCCTTTTTCTTGGTTCATTTTGCTTGGTTGTGGGGTTTTTAACCTCTGTATCAATTGGAATTTGTGTTAGAAGCTTTTGGAGCTCGTTCCTGCAGAAAGCACTGCCTAGGAAGATAAAGAGGAAGGATTGTTTGATATATCAGTAATAAATTAGAACCCCTTATCAGTGTGACTTATCTAATAAGAGCCCAGTTTAGTGTCAGGAAGCGTGTGCTATATTCTCCTTTCTGTACTGACGTAGTAGCCAGCCTTGCTAATCATTTTGTCTCCTCCTTCATCTTCTTTCTCACTTGTAAATTGAGGCTGATGATGCTTCCTCCCTTCATAACACGCTTTAAAACCCACAGAAGGAGATTGCTGTGGATGATCAAAGAGGAGCCTGATTGCACTGTTGAGTGCATCAAAAATGGGGTTTATTACATCAGTTCTACTACTGGAAAGCTTGAATTTACATTTACAGTGGTATGAGTCTGACTGAAAGCTCACTGACGTCAATGCAGGGCTTTGCATTGGTTTCAAAGGACATTAAATGAAGCTTTATATAAAAATGCATGCTTCATCCTTTTTGCTGACTGCTGTATTTTCCATTTGTAAAACGGGATTTAATTCACTTGAACTATTAGAGGATATACAATGGATATTTTGCAGCCAGAACAGTGAGAAGGACTCCACAAAAATTTGGAGCAGAGTTCTGTTTGTGGTGATCTTGGAAAATCATGCAGCTCTTTCTCGTCTCTGAAAATAGCAGAAGTACCACTAAAAAATGAGAATTGGAATCCTGATCTTCTCCCTCTTCAGACTACAGAAATGTCTGCTGGGTCTATCCTGGCAAATCCCTCCCAGTGATTGAATGGCAGGCATTCAACCTGCTAAAAGAAGAAACAACATATGCAGGCACAGAAAATAGATAGAGGCACTTCATTAAGAAAAACCAACATAATGTGTGCTCTTGAATTAGTAGTGCGAGAAGAGATCAGTGATTACTTATCCACTGTCCCTTCCCCTTTGTTTGCAGTGTCCAAGGAGACTTTCGTGCAGGAGTGTGAGTGTGCACATGAAATCTCTGCCTTTGACATTCACACTGCCCATACCTGACCCATGGTAGCAGTGAGTTGTACATATCAGTGAACACACCCCTGTTAAAATGGCAGCCTTTAAAGACACTGCTCTTCCTTCCACACATGGAAATAAAGCAGATAGAGTCTTCTTTTCTACATTGTTCCTTCTGCCAGCCAAGCCTTGATTTTTAAGATCTCCAATTATCCCTTTAGAAGCAAGTAATAATCCCGAAATTTTTTATTCTTTTTACTGATTACAATTATATGGTAGCTTTAGCCTCCTATTTTCTGCAGCTGAGTTATTTCAGCAGAGAATCAGACCCAAAGAAGGGTAAACTGTGGCTGAGACTTGGTTTGCCATGGACAGAGGTATGGGCAAATTTGCCATGGACAATTCCATAACTGTGAAACAGCACTATCCTGTCAGCGCTCTTGTGGCACTTTCGGAGATAGACGCTCACCTACTTGGTTTCTTCTGGTGTGTTTTTAGGTTCTTGATCTAACCTGAATCTGGGCTCTGCCTGTCTGGAATTGCAAAATGGTCCTCATTTCCCTGTACCTTTCTCAAAGTCAGTCCACCTGCAGCAGGCTGGTGGTGAGCCCTTTTCCTCCTGAAAGGTATTTTATCCACAAAATCCTCAGGATGCCCGCACTTAAGGACAGTGGCGATTATGGATAAGGTTTGATAAACATCTGAGGCATTTTCTCAGTCTCTAAAACCAAATTTCTCTTTTCATCATCCCACTGAGGAATATCATAGGTTAGAGACAGGTTAATATATAGGCTGGCTTTCAGGTGTGCACCTTTTACTTCCAGGGAACTAATCATTCAGCAATCAGCATAATAGATATACAAACATATATCCATATGGAGCTATTGTGAGGTCATGGGATAACACAGAAGCCTTAAAATGAATGGAAAATATGTATTTGGGGCAACAATACCAATTTCCATTTTAAGAGTTTAGGTTCACAAGCAGAATTGTTTGGAGAAAAACAGGGATATAAGAAGTGATTAGCTCTGATATTGCAAAGGTCAGAAAAAGTCCCCAGATTTAACTATATCACAAAGTCTGCTTCAGAACGGGTCTAGAGCATGGCTTTCAGATGATGAGGATTTTTTCCTCAGCTGGAGATCCATCACAAGGTATGGGATACATGATCCTAATGCCAGTCATTCCACCCTTGCTATGTGTTTTATTTCTAGGCTGAATTGGCCTAGATTCATCTTCCATCAGTCGATTCCCACTATATTTTTGTTTGCTGAATGTCAGAACCATTAGTTATGGCTAATGGTTACTATTAGTTATTAGTAGTGGGAATTGGTGATTAATTTGTGAAGAAAACTCTTGTAATGTTTTTTCCCGTAAATACTCCAGACTGAGCTGTGTCCATCCCTCCATCTTTAACTGTTTTCATTATCCATTTCATTATCCACTGAACCCGTCAGTTTCCCGACTGCTTTCTAGGCATGTGGGTACCAGAATGCAGCACAGCAGTAGCTGCAACAGAGCCAAATGAGAGGTTATTTGGCTTCTTGATATTCCCCTGTTTGCATGCTTTGATTATGCTGATCACAGTAAGTCACAGTGGATTGATAATTGCCATCAACATAAGCGTTTTTTAACAGTGGCTGGTTCCCTGTGAGCATGGCCTGGGTCCCTCCCTCAGGGGTACAGAGCCACTCAGTCACCTCTCCCAGAGCAGGAGATTGTTCTTGGCTCACCAGCAATTCAGGCTAGCAACCATCACTGCCCATCCTCTTTCCTTCCTGATCCTCAGTCATTTGTAACCCTGGATCAGGAGTGATTTAACTTGTGCTGCAGCTACAAAAAGTGACAAATAATACTGGGTGAGGACCATTTGTTCAGAATGCCACAAGAACCCACCTGTGTTTGAAAGTGATCCTTTATTGCCTGCTGGAGGTCTGGTGTCTGCCCAGGTTCAGAGCCCCTTGGTGAGTGCCACATGCGTCAGTACTGTCATCATTCTTTGGTCCAGCAGGGAAGTTATGGCAGAAGGGTGAGAACTGTGACCTCTGTTCCAGTCCCACACAGGCATCCTCTTGTCCTGGTCAAAACTGTGCCTGTCTGGTACAATATATCTGTTCTTGCCCTCTCCTGGAGCTTCAGAGGTTTCAAGGTTCAGCTTCAGTCATCTAAACAACTCTTTGGACAACTATTTTTAAAACTTGAATCCACATTAGCTTTCGTTAACCTTCGCCTGTTATTTTTATAACACAGGGTATTTCATCACCATATGATACCATATTTCATCAACATATGATAGGACCTGGTGCTCTCTTACCTACTTCTGTAGCAGAGAAGTATCTATCAACTACTACTGTATTTTTTTTTTTTTAATTTTACAGATAGCTCCATTCTTTCTATATTGTTTTCCTTTCTTAGCATCCTCAGAAAAACCCAACCCTCTTTATTTAATGTTAAATTTAATTTTTTTATATTTATGTTACTTTAGATTTAAATTCATATTATTAGCTAACATCTTCTGCACTTGGCAGTGTGTTAGAGCTTGGGGTTTTGATGTTGTTTCAAGTGTACAGTTGCTCACTTTTCTTGAAGTCAAGGGCTTTTGGAATTTTTCTTTTTTTTTATGTGGACTCTTCATTACTAGGTTATTTAGTAAAATGCTATTAAATAATGATAGCTCATAATTTTATGTGCCTTTTTTTGTGTCACTGTCAAATATTTTTAGCTGTATGAAATGGCAGGAAGTAGATTGAGATCAGCAGTTTGGGCTGTCCATTTGTGGTGTTCAAACTGAAGAGTCAAAGCACTCGCATGTACTAAAGTGTCACTGCTTGTTTTCTGGTTTGATTTTCTTTCTCCTTGCTATCTGCTAGACTGAGCCAAGATACAGCCTCCTTGAGTCAGGAAATGGTTGAAAGTGTTGCTGATAATGTAAAAAATATGGGCATGTTTTAGTTGTGGCAGTTTGACACCTCTGAAGCAAGATCCTAGTGCTGAAATGATGGTCATGATGGTGAAGGAGAGAGCTGTGCTAGAGAGGGAGGCTTCAAGATCTCATCCCTCCAATCACTTGCATGATTTTGGAGGTCTGTAGGAGATAATGACACATTAATCTGCCCTGTGTTTTTTCAGAGCATTGACTCATGCATTTGTATTTGTTGGTGAGATGTCAATGACAACACAGCACTGTATTTGACAGAAAAAGCTACTTCTTCCAATTAAAACCTCTCTGTATATACAGTTGTAGCCAAGAACAGATTTTACTGGTTTCCCCCTGCTGTCTCAATTTTTTTTCCATCTTTCTTTATTCCTTGCTTTCTCTCTAATAGCCTGTTTCTGTCTTGTGGTATTTACATGCTGCTCCCAATAACATCTATAATTTATGAGCCTTACTTTTGGTGCACTGAAAGATCAAAATAGTGTCCAAAGAGCATGATGCAGTAGTTTCAGCTTTGATATTACTTTATTTTTAGTTGTTCTCCCTACACAGAGCAGCATGAGCAACATTTTCTGTCAACTCCTGCTACAAATTTTCTAGACTGCATTGCCTGAGGCTCAAATGATTATAAATTTGTATTTTTGAGGTGGACTGTTTTAGATTTCACTGAGATGTTAGCAGCAATTCCTCCTGAAACAGCTGGGGGTTTTTCCCACTAAATATTTTAGCTGCAGATTAAGGCAACAATTTTGCTTCAGCCTTTTTGCATCTTTTTCAAGATGCACGAGATGAGGTTGCCTTAAAAGAAACAGGGCAAAATAGTAATGAAAGAAATATTTTCTTCTTTCTTTCTTTCTGGTACTTGTTCCAGTGAGCACCACACTACCTCTCACTGTATGCTCTTATCAGTGCTCTAGGGCTTTCCAGGGAGAAGAGAAATGTCACCAGTGGGAAAGCAAGTCACAGCTTTAGACAGCAGATGAGTGGCAGGACTGGAAACAGGGCCAGGTTTTTGAATCCCAATGTCTAAAATACTGCTTAATTGAACAAGCTAAAAGGTATTCTTCTAACCTAACATGGGCTCAATGTTTTCAGTATCTTCAGCTCCTCATTATGCTCTCCAGTGAGCTACAGGGAGGGAAAGGTCCACTGAGGAATCTGCTTGGCTGCCTCCAGACAATGTTACCAGCTGTGGGGAAAGCTGGGCTGCAAAACTCTACCTGCCCTATCCTAACCTCACCAAAATTTGCTTTGTGTTATATTTCCACAGTCCCCAGTCCCAGCTTGTATTGTATGTTCAGGCACTGAATGAGGAGCTCAGGCTGCTGAAGGGCAGCATTTATCACAGGATGCTGCAGATGCTATTTCCATGGGAAGGGCTGGGGCTTGTTTGTGTATTTCTACACTTACATTCTGTATGAAACCTAATCTGAAGCACTTTAGTAGCAGTTGGGACTGCCAGAAGATTTCTTTGAAAACTTTCATGAGAACAGGTGTTTTTTATAGATAAAACACCTTATGACTCCACTGGAAATGAGAAGTCCTAAAGACAGTGCCATGCACTCTGGATTCCCAGGGGGAAGTATTTTTAGGCCTGCCATTAGCACTGTCAGCTCTCCAGCAGGCATTTAAGCTTTTCTGGAAGCCAGTGGTGTGTTGGCTTCACAAACCCAACGATGTGCTTGGCTTTGTGTGCCCAGCTCCCAGGCTGGTCAGCCAAGCATTCTCACTGCACAGCTCCTTCGGGCATCCTCATGGCATCCAATGCCAATCTGTGCTCCATCTCCTCCAATACAGCCTGCTGGACACTGCCCAGACTGGCTGGCAACTCAAAATGCTCAATAAAAGTGTTGTGGCCTTCAATAAGCAAGGGCAGGTGGGTTGGAGTGGACAGGAGAAGAGAAGACTCTGGGGAAACCTTACAGCACCTTCCAGTACCTGAAAGGGTCTTCAAGAGAGCTGGAGAGGGACCTTTTACAAGGAAAAGTACTGATAGGATGTGGGGGAATGGGTTTACACTGAAAAAGAGTAGGTTTGGATTGGATATTAGGAAGGAATTCTGAACTGTGAGGGTGATGAGGCAGTGGCAAAGGTTGCCCAGAGAAGCTGGGGATGTCCCATCCTTGGAAGTGTTCATGGTCAGAGTGGGCTTTGAGCAGCCTGGGCTAGGTCCCTGCCCATGGCAATGGGTTGGAACTGGATGGTCTTTCCAACCCCTTTCAATCCAGACCACTTTGAGATTCTAGATTCCATGTGTGGCAGGGACTTTGGGAAGCTAAAAGCAGTAGATCCATTGAGAGGAAAAACATTTTAAGGACTGCCAGGAAGGAGAAAGAAAAGAAAGAGTGGGGATCATGTGTTTGGTCCTGAATTTGAAGTAGAAAGAGAAATAGGATAGGGTAGTGCTGGGAGGATCAAAAGAATGTTAAAAGGATTAACTGTGAGCAAGGAGGGTTATGGAGAAGAAGAGATTTTACACTGAAATAGGGCTAAAAGGCAAAAAGAACCCCAAACCAACAAAAAACTCAACAAACCAACCAAAAACCCCCAGAAAAGCTGGGGTTTGGGGAAGGAGCTATGAAAAGGAAAAGAAGCACAACATCTGTGTTAGCCTGGGAATGTGAGACTGACTTGTTTCTTAACCTCTTTAATATTTGACTCAATGTGAAGCCAAGAATTTGGTTTTAAGATACTGTCTGTTGTAGGGCACTTCCTGTTAGAAGAGGGACTTTCACTCAAGACTTTGGGGTAATAAAGAAAAGAGATCAGGCTGCATGTGCAGGATAGAAGACCCATGATTCCATAAAATGCAATACAAATATTTAAGGGGTGGGAAGGTCCTGAAATGGGTTGTTTGTGAGTCAGTAAGGCCCATAATCTTAGAGAAGCTCAAGTACTCTTATCCTCTATTTCCAGTGCTGGTATCCATGGCTTATGGGAAATCTCTGCAACCCAGCTATCTATAGTTCCTATGTAATATGTAAAATTTAAATGCCTAAGGAAGACTTTCTTAGAAACCAGAGTATACTTGCCGTGCTATTTAGACAACCAGTATTTCAGGGTAAGAATATAGAGATATGGACTGCAGCCAGGAGGATAAATATATATGGCCACAGCCCAATGTGACTGAATCCCATCTGAGAGTTCCCAGCGCTATGTCAGTACAAATGTCTGCTTCTCTCAGTCAGAGCTGTCTTCAAGGGATGTATCCCGTGAAGGGAAAATGCTACTGCAAGCTCTTGGAGCTAGGAAGGTGTTAAAACCTCAGCCAAAATATGAAGCTGTATTGCATAAGGTTTGGAAAAGTCCAGATTGCCTCTCCTCGTCTAATCTGTCATAGCCATCTGCTGGCTTGTTGTTGTCTCACTGCAAATACAAGCTGATTTAAGTTAGTTTAGTGGGGTTTTGGGTTGTGGATGGGTTTCTTTGAACTAGCTCAGTCACTGTGTGCTGTTTCAGGTGAGAACAGGCCTAAGGAAAGTTAGAGTGACACACTGCACTGTGTTGGAGCTCGCAAGCTGCTGGGAGCAGCTCATCAGGCATAAAATAATCCTTATTTTGACAGATTATAAACTCTGAAATGTGAAAATAATGGTATTTAAAAACTCTTTCCATTCTTGCTATTCTGTCAAAACCAACGCCCCAACTGATCCAGTGGATGCAATTGTTGCTCAGTCTCTAATGACTCTTCATGTGCAAACAAACCAGTGGATGGCAGTAGGTGGCTTGCTGTCCAACTACACCCCTCCAGGCACAGAGGATGGGTTTGCTCTCCCAGTCCAGCCACCACACAGTGGGTGACAAATGTGCTTCTCCCAGAAATGTCTGAAGTGAGGTACTGGGCTGTGGCTCAGAGCAGTGATTCAGAGAATATGCATCCTGAGCATGAGGCAAGGACTTTTATGGTGTAAACATGGTTAAAACTATGGGGAAATCACTTTCCCCCCGCTTTTTTAATTAAATTACTTATGAGGAGGTGTCAGAACCATTTGCACAGGCAGAAGAGACGAGGATTGGATTGAGCAAATAGATCAAATGCCTTCATTTTCTGTCCACATTGCTCTTGGATCTATTTCACCACTCGGCTTTCTGTGGATGAACAGTAGAAGCTGTGAGATTGCATACAGGTGTGCTGTGGATGTAACATTCTCTGAAAGTGGGCCATTTTGCATAAAATACCTTTCCCCTCTCCACATGCCTTCGATTTGGTGTGCACATGTTCCCCCAAGCTTCCTTGACTGGATGTGCCTGTTGCTGTCTCACTTTCACCACCGGTACTCGCAGGGAAGCTGCTGCTGCTGCCCATTCTGCAGAGCCAGTTATTTCCAGCCGTCAAACCAGCTGGAGCCAGAAACTTCATAAATGTCATTAATTTGGAGTCCTGCTCTGCAGCTACAAGTCACTCCAGCCATGTAGGTCCTGCACCTATTTATAACCTAGCAATCTGTCTCTGAGGGCTTTGTGCAGTTCTTTGCACCGTGCCATGTGGGTGGTAATGTAATAGCTGGGTATATTATAAGATTTCCTCTACCACTTTTTAGAAGCAGCAGGTGCAGTGTCAGCAGACTGCTCTGGTAATAAAGCACAGGTAAGGTGGGAGCTGCTTTGTGGAACTCTCCTTCCTGTCTCTGCTGCACCATCTGATGTTTAGACAGTGGTTTGTTTCCTGTTCCTCGGTGTCAGTGAGCTCCCAGCTGGAACAGACTACAAAATATGAAATATATTGATGGAAAGGTGTCACTTTTATAGCAGTGAGCAGCTGCAATGTTCCCTGAGAGTTTTTCTATGCAAAACCTTGGGGGGAAGATGCAACATCACTGTCTGCTTCCTACCCAGAGCATGGCAGTGCTGGGTGCTGTGGGGATGAACACCCGCCTCCAAGAAACTCCACAGTCTGAAACAAAGTGGTTCAAGACAGGCAGGAGACAACAAGGAAATGGCAAAATGACAGTCAGCACCACAGACAGAGGACGTGGAGCAATCAGCAACCTCCAAGCCATCAGGTTGTCTGTGGGTAAATTGACAAGAGCGCACTGCAATGGAGACACTTTATGGATGCTTATAGGAGTTCCTGAAAAGGAAAAAAGTTTTTCTCAAGACTCTACAGGGAGTGCACTAGGGGCTTTGGGAGTTAAATCCCCAAATAAAGTCTGTCTTGGGAAAAAAAACCCCAAACAAACATGGACTGTTTTCTCATGGATGTTTTTGCTTGTGTGTTTTATCCAGAAGCAGGTGAGACTGGAGCTTGGAGAAATGAGGTCTTTTATATCTCTGCCTTCACAGGGAAACCAAGTGGAGGGAGAGAGGAAAGTATGTAATCTGGCCACTTAAGGGAAATTCTCTTTTGTCTGCGGTAATATGCTCCTTCTACTCCCCAACTGCTTCTTTCATATAGTGTCTGTGGGTCTGAAGCTGAACAAACACCTGATGTGTGGGCTTGCTTAGTTCAGCCAGATGCCTTCACAGCTGCTTTGTGGCTCCTGAAAAGCTCCTTAAATGGTTAATTGGAAAGGCAATATTTCATATGTTTCTTGGGTGAGGTATGCAATACAGACAGGTTAGAAAACACTCCGGTTTTGTGTGTGGGGACAGGTTCCCCAAATGCCCAGCAGCATGTACCTTGTGTGGGTTGGGGTATGGGGTGCAGAGCATGTGCTCTGGGTAATGGTTTTTGTGCTCTGGAAGCCCCTCTGGTCTGGGAACAGCTGAACTCAGATCCACCTCTCCTGTTCTGGGTACAGCCCATGGAAAGGGAATACATTACACCTATTATTGGCAGTGACTTGAAGGGAAGCCAGGCTATCCCACATGTGAACCTTTGAGGATAAAGGGAAGGCTATTTCATGCAGTGCTGCCTGAGGGACAGCTGCAGCTGCCTGTGCCTGCTACATTACCTAAGAAAAGCTTCTCAGAAAAGAAGCACCCCAAACCAACACTTTTTGGTTTATCTTTTCATAAAACAAAACTTTAAAGTAAATGTCAATTCAAGGGAAGGCAAAGGAGAATGGTTGAGGTGGTCTGGGACAAGGACCTGGTGGGGTAAGCATTGAGACAGAGATGCTGTGGGGGAAGGAGGACAGTGGCAGAGGAATGGTGAACTTAGAGACAATGGAGGAGCTTGGGAGGGAGCCAAAGGCATTGGGAGAAAACTGAGACTGGAAAAATGCCAAAATAAGCAAAGACTCAGAAGTGAGGGACAGAGAGTAAAGAAACCTACTCTAGGATGGGTCTGGGAAAGAACAAGGCAGAAGGACCTGAGCGCAAAAGCATGTCCTGTGCAGGACCTAAAATAGGGCTGAGCCTTTGTCCTCCACTGCCTGAAAGCAGCTGCAGAGCCTGGAGTGAGGACCTGGGCCTCAGCATCCTCTGCTTGCTGAATGGCGCAGGAGAACCCACTGAGCCCCTCTGCAGCTGAAGGGCAGAGATCTCCTTTTTGGGTCCCTGCTTCCTGCCAGATCTCACTTGAAGGGACTTGGGACAGGGGCCCACAGGCAAACAGTCACAGCATTTTGGACCTGGGACATCTAGCATGTGAGAAAAAAGGAAGATTTTGCCTCAAAATTTCCTTATTGAATAAAATGAAGACTTGGAGAAAAAAAGTAGTGTGGCATCACGTAATTAAAGAATTCTTGTAATAGACAAGATCGCTTTAATTTCTTCCTCTGACCAATTTTTTGAGTGCTTTTAGCCTCAATGTCTTTTGGTGGGTATTTGGGTGTGTAAGGTAGCTATGGAATTCCATGCAACAGAAGAGGACAAAAACTTTTTCACAATTTGTAAAGTGTTCATGGGATTCACAAAAGGGTCTCCAGTGGATAACTCTGTGTCTTGGCCTTTGAATCCCCTGGTGATTATTCTCTAGCATGACGTAATTCCATTTCAAAAAGAAAAATCCAGGCTTTGAACCAGACAGACAGATTTTGCCTTTTTCTCTAATGATGTCTTTTCCAGGTGGATATTCTTATAGTGTTTGGCCTTTCAAATTAGACAAAGGAATCACTGAAAATGTAATGCTTCTCAAGGGTGTGATGTCATTCACACTGTGCCATAGCATGTCATAAAAGGGCAGTAATTCATGGGGCCCTGCCTGGTGCTACAATGATGTGAACTCCTCTTGCCTGCAAAATGTTGCGTCCTGGGTATGATGAAGCCATTGCAGGCTGGATGCTGTAGGAAAGGGGAACAAGCAAAAATTTTGATGAGCTTTAACACACTCCTTATGCTCAGCTTGGGCATTCTCATTGTTTTTCCTGGTCTGCTGGCACCTAAACATTTTGTCCTTTAGAAAATGATCAAAAGCTGTTCCTGGGGCTGAACACTGAGGAATGAGTGTGCAGGCAGGACATGGATTGCTGTGTACAGGGTCTTGCCTGTAAATTTTGAGGGAATGGATTTGGATGAAGAAGTAGCTGATTGGAACAGAGGAGAGATGGTTTGATCCAGTACAAGTGCCTGCTGTGTTTAATCAGCATCACAGAGAGATTGAACCAAGATCCCCATGGGATGCTGCTCAGCCAGGCTTTCACACACGGGGGGATATCCACGGTGAGGTTATGTGCCAGGCAGGAAGAGTGGAAAAAATGCCCTGTAATTCCACCTCTGCCTACACTTCCACCCACAAGCCTGGCACAAGAAACCTCCCAGCCATCCGAACAATTGCAATGCCTGAAATGGGCTGCATTGTTTCCAAAAAGTGGCTGAAACATCCTTATTTTTACACAGGATGATTTACATGAAGATTGTAGTGTAATCCTGCAGCTGTTAAATTCCCTACCAGGAGGGCAGCAACCCATACTAACTCTCAGGCTACAGGGTCCTACATGTGATAGTTTCCATATCCCATCATCCAGAGGGGAGGTAAGGATTCAACAACAATACCCAGGAAAAGGGCTAAGGGCTCAGAGGCACATCTTGCTGCCTTCCTCCAGCCAGATCCACTGCTCACCAGCCAGCAGCAGCACCAGGCTCATGGTACAGTGATATGCTGTGGGTTAGAATTGTGCTGTCTGGCTGTTTCCATGCACAGGACAGAGCAAAATTAAAGAACTGCATAAAATGAACAGGCATTAAGTCTTCATGTTTTTACAGAACTGATTCTGAAACCCTGGGCAATGCAACAAAACTGGGCTTTCACAGGCAGTTCCTGGTGTCCTTTCCATACTGATCCCTAAGCCTGCTAATTTGAATTGAAGTTATCAGCATGGTTAATGATCCTATGGATTTATTGCTGCCCTATAATTTCCAAAAACAGAAATGAAGGGAGTAACAAAGAAAACTAGATAGGTGTTTGGTCTGACCCAGAATGGTTGCTTTTACTACCATTCTGTCTCCTCCCCTGGAATATGGGGCTACTGGCTGTGTCTGCTCTGCAGCTCAAGCCATCCCTCATGTCACAGGAGGCTTCTGGGACTAGGTCACCCATGCCTGCTCTCCTTGTCCCAGGTCCAGGCTTGTCCCAGGACCTGCTTGCTCATGACCTGTTGGCCCATTTCTGGCCTTACAGACCAATCTCAAGGCAAAATATAAAAGATGGAGTAGTACAGATCCTCTCTGAATTATACAAATAACAACAGATAGCCACATTGCACCAACCCTACCTGAAGGAAAGTCAGATTTGTATTTCTCAGCTGTGATGAGTGAGGCCCTTCTGCCTCTTGTGAGTTTTTGTGAAAGACTGCACTTTCTATAGAAAGGAAAAAGGTTCTACTTAAAACTGACATTTTGTGTAACCTTCCCATAGGCTTGCTCTTTGTGTTCCAGGCTTTTAAAAATATGCCCTTAGTTACAAACAAAAAGCTTTATGTCTGGTCATTCCTCATCAGCTGTTCAAAGGCTATCCAAGGTGAGCTCTAGCTCTCCTAACCATCCTGCTCTAGCCCTTCCCATCACATTTCACTGTTTCAAAGAGAGCACTTGATCTTTTCCTCCACCTGTCCTGGTACTGAGAGGGTGGCAAAGTAGTGGTGACCCCTTCCCTGGCCAGTACACTTGGAGCTGGCTGTTTAGAGCCTGTATTAAAAGACTGCCTGTCCAAATGCTACCACAGACATGACCTCCAGCACTGCATCAAACTTCAGCTGAAGTGCAGGTCTGACAATGTGTGAAAGTACAGTAACATAAATAAGATGTTGGCCATAGATCTCCTGATGACAGATATAAGTATGAAGTGTGCTTTCTAAAAATAGCCTACATGGAGAAGGTGCTGGAAGTGCTGGCCATTGGAGAGGCTTAAAAATAGGTCATATATGACCAAAAGAGTAAAACAGCAACATCAGCAACATTCATTGTGCAAGTCCAACATTTCAGGGCATCTGGACACTTGGGATCGGCTGGGGGTGAAGTGGCACCTGTGTGTGATAGATCTTTCTGCAAAGACAAGATATGAGATGGAAAGTCAAACAGGATTTATATCTGAAATGCACATCAGTTGTCCATTTAATGAAGTCCCCCTTTAATTCCATATAAAAGAGGAAGAGTTTCCCCAAGATTTCCTGCTTTCCTTCCTCTACACTCTTTTATGACAGTCCTTCACTTGCTACTGGTCTGTTCCTGCTCTGAGTGGTGCTGTGGATGTGTTTGTCCAGTGATTACTCTGGGGGAAGATGTAACAAGTTATTTGTCTCAACGGCCTCCTCCTTACAGCTAAATCCTGCTCTTTGCTGCTACATCCAGGGCAATTCTGTAGGTTTTGGTGGCAGGACTGGCCAAGTACAGGCTGAGCAGAAGTGATGATGCCCTGTGTCAGGGAGTGCTGTGTCTGTGCCAGCTCTGCCCTCACTTGCAGAGGTCCTAATAGGGCAAACACAGACAAGAAAGACTGCACGGGTGTGCCTGGAATAGCCTGAGAGTTTGAAGGACCTGGGCTTGCCCAAATCCCTCAGTTAAAATTGGCACAGAGTGAAAATAAAAGCTGAAGCAGACTAAAAACTGAACAGAACCTGACAGTATTTGCTATATAATTTCACCTTACAGTGGAAGATATGAGGTAGGAGTTCAACCTTCAAAATGAACCCCAGTGACCCCTTTGTGCTCCCCAGTGACCTTTACATAATGAATACTTGAAAATAGACATGACTATGGTCTGTACCTTGCACTGCTCTGTGGTACTTACTGAATTGATGTGTAACACAGAGACCTGCCATTGGAACGAGAGAGCACATTCCAGTGCTGCCCTCTGTTATTTCAACTATAAGAAATTAGATCTTTACACAATTTTTCATTGTCTATTTTACTTTGCACCTCTATTGGGATGTTGTCTGTAGCCAGAGGAAGGATTCCTCCATTACCCCTCACACCTCCAGTGAGACCTTCAATCCATGAGAAACTCCAACCAAACCATTTTCTACCTGCTCATATCTCCTGTTTCACTGAGCAAGAGCTGCAGCATTTCTCCCAGAAAGAAGGAGCTAAAATCTTTATTAAAATAGGAAGTTCTTAATTATTTAAAATCATAAAAGGAGAAAATAGGAGCTATCTTTTTGGACCTGGACGTGCTCTGAGATCATTCTTCCAATATGGGTGGGGTATACAAAGAAAGCATGAATGGAAGTTTCTTTTGTGGTCTTTTAGGGATTTCTAGATCAAATAGTGCTGCTTGACAAGTAGACAAATAGGGTTTTTTTGTAATCAGTAGGTCTTAAAGCACTGTGATCAACAGCCCTACAGCCACTGAGGGCTAAGTAAGAATAGACATTGGGTTGCTTTTTTTAGGGCACAGCAGCACTGTGATTAGCTCTTTCAGCACCCTTCTGCCACACATTAGCTCAAAGTAAATGATTGCAATGGAGCAAAGAATTTCTGGGCTGACACGTGGTGATTGTGTGCTAGCTGGAGATCACAGACTGTCAGGTGTTTTCTCCCAGTCCTCCACATCTTAGCCTGTCAGGGCAGAACACGTGGGTCCCTCTACAGAGGCTCAATGACTCTGCAGTCACTGTGCTTGTGCTTACAGAGGTGATGAGCTTGGGAGCATTCATTTTTCAAATGGTAAACCCTGCCTGGCTCTGCGATTCTTCCTGTGTATGAAAGAATACAGCTGTGTTGAGTATATTTGTGGAGATGTCTGTCTGTATGTGTAAATTACTCATGTAAAATGGGAATATTTTGATGTTCCTCCACAGAACAGCCAAACTGCTGTAAAACAAGTCTTGTTTTCTCTACAACACCCTTTGCAGTCCTCTGCAGGTTTAAATACTGTTCCAGGGCATGACTCGGCTGCCTTGGCAGCAATGCACTGTTGGGGTTACTGGGAAAAAATAATACAAGGAAGTGTAAGCAACTGCTGAAATGAGGAGAAAATTTTGTGACCTTTTTCACTAACATGTTTAGAACAGTGTTGTTAGGGAAGATCCTGCTAGTGGAAGGGTTTTTTTCTTGGCAGTCATGAGACATCAAATTCATTCACAGTTACTTTAACCACTACTATAGTAAGTCTTGAAACAATGAAGAAGTGTTGCTTAGTGATTCAGCTGTGGGTAATGGTGGTTTTCATACACAACATGGCCCACATTTCCCTAGATGGGTGTTTAAGCACATCTCATAGTGCTGCTGCACTACACTGGAACTTCTGGAGAGTTCCATCCTGCCACATGGGATGGAAGGCAGCAGCCTGTAGTTTGAATAGCACTGGCCAAATCCAGGGCCTCTTATTTCCCCTGCAGCAGATGTTGGAACACTGGGCCACATGGCTGCTCTGTGTGGGTGAAGAGTTGCAGTTAAACTTTCCTCTCTACAGAATTCAGATGCAGAGAAACAAGGAGAAGTACTTCTTCATGCAACAGTGGCACGAACCTATCAGATTCCTACAGCAGTAGGTTGACTGAGTCTTCCTGAGGCTCACTATCAATAAATGCCCATCATCTCTTAGTTTGAAGGAGAAGGAACAGCAAAAAACCTGCACAGTTTAGCACTGACCCCTGGCTTAGACTTTTTTTTTTAGTAAAGAGGATAGGGGGGGAGGACTGGGAGAGAAAGTTGAGATAAGGATCCCCCTTCAGGCTTTTGGAGAGCTGCAACTTTTGCATCTCTTTTTTGAGGTCAAAATCTTGTCCATCATTGGTGTTAGAGAGAGACCAAGCTGCAAACACAGCTGGGAGTGCCTCTGCTGCAGGGCTTTGCAGTCTAAAGGAACAATCACCTCTACATTTCTCTAGTACTCAGCTTTCAGGAGATTGCTTTAAACAGTTTTGAAACATCAGATGGTACAGCAGTGCTGAAGCTGATACTTTGATCTACAGGGAAGTGATGCTGAGCCATCACTGGAGTATTTTTTTCTGTGGGAAAACTCCAGTTTAGGAAAATGTCATAGCAGGCTATCAGTTCTGGCATAAAACTGCTAGCAGGTGGATATCGTGATGGGAAGTGTAAAGTGGGTTTTGCTGGCTCACTGGTGCAGCTGGCTTGTTCTCCTGCTTACACAAAAGAGAAAGGGGACCTGCCCTCAGGCTAGAGTGAGAATTTGGTTTTGGCATGAGGTGGAGAACATGTAACAGGGACAACAAAGCCTGAAGTCAGGCCTTAGGCTGAGGTTTTGCACAGGGTATCAAGAGACATTAGGGCAATGTTATTTTAGCTTTCCAGGCCTGATCCTTAGCCTGTGTGACTGATTTCAGTGCAGCTGATACAGAAAGAGTAAGAAAGGAGGTGGAAGGAGTTCCGAAGTGTCACATGCTGCCACAACCTGGAACCGGCTTTTTAAGACCATCTTTGAAAAATAATTATATTGTCTGCTTTTGAATTCTGATGCAGCCAGCTGCTGCCATCCTTGTAATTCTGCATTTGGGCTTGACCTTTGTAATGGTTTGAAAGCAAAACAAGTGAGAGGCTCCAAGTCAGAAATACAATTTAATAAGAAAAAGAAAAAAGGTAAAATAAAATAAATGCAATAATACAAA
>JBBMKD010000145.1:17586364-17630776 GCA_037834095.1 Argya squamiceps
AAACACCTTAACAGGAAAGGGAGGGGGAACCTGGAAGAACACTGCCCCAACAATTGGTTTCAACAGTTGATGAAGAGCGTGATAGAATACTTTGTGCATATCTTATTCTACAACCCAGGACAACCTTAGAGGTCTTTTTCTCTTTCCCTGCAGTTTTAGACTGCCAGTTCTTGGCCTGACCTGGTCTGGGGAAATGGCTTTCCTCTCCCCCTTTGCAGTGATTCTTTACATTCAAATGGCTTTCATCCTGAATTCTCCCATTTTTCTTGGTGGAAGAGGGGTTAGTGTGGAATTTTGAGGGTTTTCTCTTTGCTTTCCCCAACCAAGTCAATACTCCCACATATGTGGGATTGAGAGAGACATATGTGGAATTAAGGGAGTTTGTGTGCAGAGTGTAGCTGCCTTTTACTGAAGTATTTTGCAAAAGTGGCAAGATTTATGGTGGGGAAAGAATGAACAACAGCTTTGGCTTGAGAAGAAAAACAGTACAGCTTTGGATCCATCATGGAGAAACTCTTGGCTATGCTGCAATAGAGATCTACAGTAGGAAGATTCCAGTCTGCTCAGAGCAAAGGAGATAAAATGATGTTCAGAGCCATAGATTTTATCTAAACCATGCCCTCACTATAAGCAAACAAAAAGGAAATGTTAGAATATTGTGTCTAATTGGGTATAAATGCTTTACTATTTATCTATTTCTGTTTCTTTCATTCCTCTGGGCATCCCTGTAAATTAAAACACAGGGATTTCCCCACAGCTATAATTTAATTTGACCTTCTTGTGAAGGAATTTTAAAGTGACATTGCACTTCAAATGTGAACATATTCCCTTCAGCACTGCCCCTGTACTGACTGGAGTGGGAGTACTCTCAAATCCTCGCTGCCCAACATCCACCAGCCACGTGTGCCTGTCCTGTTCCTAACCCAGCTGCAGGGTCAGTTCCTTTGGAATGATCACTGCTCTGCCTTTTTCCCTACTGTTTCCATCCTCACTGTTTCCCACTGCAGCTTTAGTGAAGCACTGGCAGAGCTTTCACTGCAGATTTGGGTATGGTAGTACAAAAGCTGAACCAGGCCAGGGTGGGGGCTCCTGACACCCTGCCCTGCTTCTTCCACAGACTTTGGGCATTCCTTTGGACTGTTCCATAAAGACTTGATCACTTCAGACATAAGGACCAAGTGTTTTTGGCAATATATTAAAATGATCATGCCTGATCTTGGACCTGACACATAATAGCTCTTCACACATTTAAAAGCAAGGCTATTAATTAGTTCTCAGCTCTAGCTGTGAAAGATGATCACTTTGCTGTTGAAAAGAGCATACTGAATTAAATGAACCATCAGACAAAGCAAGGGCACTTTTCCTACAGCCTTTTGAAAACATAAATAAGTTCTGACATTTCTGTTTTATGGGGAACTTGACGTCTAGAGAGGTCAAAAAAGCCCGTAGGTACTGAAGTCCCATTCACCTTCTATTGTAGGTACCAAGTCCACATTGGAAGCCTCTGCAGAACTGTGCACTACCAGGCAACAATCTTGCTTTCACACCACTTTATTTTTGAAAATATCTCTAGCAGAATAATCTGCTGTATAATTAGACAACAAACCCAGTTTATAATAAAAATTAGTCACGAGTCTTTGTATATTGTATACATAATTCCCTCTTTGGGATTGTTTTTTTCAATTTGCTTCCTTTTTTATCACAATTCAGTGAGGGAAAAACAGGAATGAAGTTGCTAGTCCTAAAACAAGTTGTTAGGCAAGGCTGAATATTGGAAGCAAGTTGTAGGGACAGAGTGCAGCTCAGCCTTCCTGAAGGAATGAAAGGATGGTTGAGGAAGATATGACAGTCATCCACTGCCTTGTTCCTCTGTGCAAGGTGTCAGTCACTGCACCAACCCCTGGTGGTCTCTGCCTATGTGGGCTCTCCATAGTGTACAGAAAGAGCTTTGAATTCATCTGTGTTTGCAAGGACAATGGAGTCTTACACCCCTGGTGTATGAGTGAGGAAAGTAAGACCTGCTGCTGTAATTTTAAGGTTCTGGCCTGTGTTTCCATAGCAGGCATGAAAGCATGGGGTGAAGCTTGGGCCACACTCAGGATGGCAATTCCAGCCCCCTGGAAAATTCTGTACCCAGGCAGAGCATCTTATGCCCCTTTGCTCCCTCACTGTAGCTTCAGCACTGTGAATTTATTGAGGCCATTTGAATTAATCTTGGTTTATGCCAGTGCTCTGGGAGAGAGGCACACAGAGGCTAAATTCTGGTCTGCTCTTGAGTGTTGAGGTGCTGCTATACACAGCATTTAGATGTAAAACAAGAACAGAGGTGCTGACAGGTTTCCCTCAGGCTGTGGATTGTGGTGGTGGTCATTGAGCTGCTGTGTCCCCCTGCAGTGGAGCAATTGCACTGAAAAGGGGAGTTCAGACAGAATAACTCTTACAATTTTTGTGCAGCAAGTGGAGGGTACCTCAGACCCATGTCTTCCACAAGGATACAGAATCTTAACTAGGTTCCTCTGCTACAGCTGGAGAGGTGTCACCAATGTCCTGCTGGGAGGCTTCCTGACACCTGGGTCCCACCAGCAGCAGCATGGCAGGGCTTGAGGAAGTTGGTGGTAGCACCGTAAGCAAAGGAAAACTGAGTTGCATTTTTATTCAAATGAGTGCAATGTGATTGATGTGTTTGGCCTGACAGTTGTTTATGTCTCATGGGATGGATTTCAAAAGTAGGTTATATTTTCTCTCCATTAAAGCAATACACAGTGTTTATTCTGCTTGATCAAGTGGCAGAAGGAGAACATAAGTTCCATTCACTCACCTTTAAAAAGGTGTGAATGGTGTGTGGCTGAAGAAATGGGTGATGTCTCTTGCCCTGTCTGTGCTGCATTAACTCAGTTGTTTATGGTTTTTGGCTGGGACTGGGCTGACCAAACTGGGTGAACCAGGAGAAATGACAGGGAGAGCCCTGTCAAAATATTTTGCCTTTCCTACAGAACTGTGACCTCACTGCAAAGCAGACTTCAGTGTGAATACAGCTTTTTTCCCCCAGCGCCTCCATGAGTGTGGGTTGACAGGTTAATCCTTCCGTGTCCCCACGTAGGTTATGCAGCTAAGGAGTGGGAGTAAGCAGAGGATTGCTTCCAGGTTAGAGCAGAAACATTTCCTGCCTTTCTGGAGCCATGACTATGCTAAAAAATGTACTGATTGGAAAATGGAGGCTAATATTTTGAAGATGGTGGCTTCTACGTCCTATAGAAGGAATACTTGCATTGGAGGGACATGTGCTCAAACTTATTTTGCTGCTTCCTGATTTAAAACAAGAATTTTCTAATAGCCTATACTCTAAATAAGTCAGGTTCCCAGAGAAATAGAATTCCTTTAGAACTTATACCTTTGGGCTTAATTACAATTTTCTCCTTGAGAAGCACATGGCTGGCATAGTGCATTTCCCAGCGTAGTGATTCCAATTGCTGCTTGAAAAAGTCACAATGCCAAAATGACCAAAGCATTCACTGTTTGGAACAAATTAGCAAAAATATCTCTCTGTCTTTCAGTTGATGTTGCCATTCCACATATGAAGGTGACTCTCTCCAATCCTTTTCCCAAGTATTACAATGGAGCAGGAAAAGACACAAGTGTTTTGTTCCAGGAGATGGGTTTTGAGGCATCTTTAGCCCCTGGTGAGTTACCTGTTCCCAGAACTGCTGGCACTGCCCCTCCCACCCGGGAGCACCACCCTCATCTGCTGTCAGTGAACCTCCAACCTGTCTGAGACCTAGAAAGATAAAAATACCCTGTTAACAATAACACGGCTTTTGTGAGATAATAGGCTGTGCCACTACCAAGAGACAGTTTTGGTGGGGTCCTGAATGAGGAGCCTTGTAGAGTCTATAGCACCACTGAAATGAGAAGCAGCAGTCATGGGATGGTTCTATACCTGGAATTGTTCCTTAAATCCACCCAATCTCTTATCTTTGCCTGCGGTCCTGTTCACTCCCCTCTCCCAAAATTGTTGCAGGTATCAAGGCAAAAATAGTGGTTGTGCAAGATCTAGCCGAGACCAAATGCCTCTTTGTGAAGATCCCTGTTCACTACTGAGAAATGTCCTGTAAAATATCACAGTAATCCAAATGGTCTTTCTGGTAGATCTTCTCATCTGGCTCAAGCTACTAGTTATCCAGAAAAAGTTGGAAGGAGATAATGCTGAGCCCAGAAAACCAAATCTGATTTCTCATCAATCTCAATCAATTAATCAATCAATAAGTATTAATCAAGAGAAGGATGGAGAATACCTACAGCCCAGCTTTACAAGGCATTTTGCTCTCAGGAGGTTGCTTTAAGGGGCAGTATTTCCTCCAAGACTTATTTTTAAAGTTAAAATAGTATCTCTGCTGCTTTCAGTAGAGAAAAAAATGGTGCCGCCTTCTTCAGATACTTAAAAAAAATCTCATAGGAAAAAGTCTCCTACATGGGTACAACACTAATGCTCCTAAAGAGTTTTTTTAGGGACTGTATGGAGGTACAACCAAAACAGAGAATCAGTTCTCTGTCAATGCACTCTGATAAGATACAGGCACAGGTGGGGAGGAGATCTACCCTGAAGAGAGGATCTTGGATCTTTAGAACGGGTTTTCATAATTGTGTATACAAAGCTAAGCAAAAAAAAAAAAAAACTGTTAAGATCAGAAGCATCTTAACGTCATAATGTGCAAGAGGAGCAGGAAATGATTCTCATATGCAAAGAACAAACAGGTCCTCTATCTGAAAGGTGTGTTTCAGGAGAGGGGGAACAGCAAGTCAGGGGATAACCAAAGTAAGTTTTCATTCTCCCAAGGCTGTGGTCAGCTTGGATTTGGATCAAGTAGAGAAATTGCAAGGGTGTTTCACCTGTTGTACACATCAGCTTCTAGAATAATTTTCTAGCCATCTACCCTTGCAAAACCTGGAAAAAGCATCTTCCTCTGTGTAAAGCCATCACCAATAAACTAACTTTTCCCAGAGAAACTCCTCTCCATGAGAAGAAGGAAAGTCACCAGCTTTCATTCCACATTTCTTACCACTCTATTTTGATCTGGTTTCCCTTTTGCTCCTTTCAGCCTCAAATTCACTTGTCATTACTCTTCCATGAGCTTTTAAAATAATATCTTGATATAGGAAATGAGGCTTGAGAGTGCTGCCTGCCAGTTCTTCTCTTCCTTATCTTTTCAATGTTGTTTCTGAAGCTATGCTCATTATCAATTACATTTAATAGAGAAGATAGCTGTCACAAATGTTATTGCCCAAATAAATTAAGTTTTATGACAAGTGGAATCTGGAGAAGTACTAAGGAAGATAAATCAGCTCTTGTACGTTTTATCATTTTGTTTGCAGAAACAGTAAATGGGTGTTCTTTGAAGCCATTGCCAGTATTGTATTTTTTTATTAAGGAATAAGGAATATACACCTTTTTTTTTTTTCTTTCCCCAGGGAGAGCTATATGACAAAGAACAAACAATAGGGAACTAGACTTTTGCCCTAGCCCCTCTTCTTTTTCTTTTGTTCTCCTTAACTTCTCAAAATGTAGTTTTCACATGCTTTGAGCTCTCTTTTGCCAGAAAGGTTGCCAGAAACTTTGGTAGTGATAGAGGAGAAGCAACTGGAATTTGACTGAGCTGTCCACTCTCTTCTCTTGGAATTTTGGATCTAAACCGTTCCTTGGTGGTGTTAGGAGAGCAAAGACTGGAGAGTCCTCATGAAATGCATTTTGGAAAGGTCACACATCCTTTACAGGTCTTTTAATTTTTTTTTTCTTGTTTTAACTAAAAGGAAAGGGAACTTTTGAAAAAAATGTATTTCAGATTAAAAATTCCAAACATTTCACTAAGGAGAGCTACATGCTTCATGGGAAACATGTGAAGATATTTTCCAGTAAATAATTCAGTAAAATGATTTCAAGTTGATGCAGAATTGCTAAACTTGCTCCCAAATTTGCGAAAGGAAAGATTTCGTCAAAGGTCTTGCCTCAAAAAATGTCTCTGGTCACATATGAACCTGATGATGTTCATTTCCCTAATAGTTCCATGTTTTCTAGATGGTGAATTAATCCTAAGACGAGCAGCCAAGAGTTCACAACTCTGTTTCTGGCCTTAATCTTTGTGGGGAACAAGGCTGACCACTTGGATGTAGTCACAATCCCACTGAGGGTCTGTCTAGATTTAATCAGCCAGATAAAGATGTCCATTGGAGGGTGTGGGACTTGTGTTTGTGCTCTTAGATTATGATTTTAACTGATTTTGAGTAATACCTGTGATTTTTTGGAAATATTGTTTTTGCAATCAGGACATTTTGGGCTTTGGTACTGACTGGAGATACACTTCATTTCCGACTCTGCTGAGGCATCTTCTCTAGTTTTAACAGGGTACTCAAACTTTGAGTATTTCAAGCACATCACATATGCTTCTTTGCATTGTCTTTTGAGGATGAAAGCATTTATTGTATGGTGGTGACAGCACACGGCCAGTTTTTCCATGCCGTTCTCAGAATTCCAAAGATGTGTTTGAGCTGTGCCAAAAAGCTGGTAGCACAAGAGCTGTCGTTTGTACCGACTGCAGAGCTGTGACTCCCAATTCCTCATTCAAACAGATACTGGGTGGTGCAGGTGGCTCCTTCTGCTCTTTCAGCTTTTGCTCTGAGTTGCCAGGAGAGAAGACCATACCTGAGGCAGAGGCCTGCAAGTGGGAGGTTGAGGCACGTAGTTCCAAAGATGTGTTGGAAGCAGCACAGCACAAGTTCACAACAAACAATGTGTTTGCAGCTGGTGAGGCTTGCTGAAGCACATCATGAGATCAGAGATTTCATCCTCCTTTACGATAAACTTTCCGCAGTCACTCCTAAACTAGTCAGTTGTGTGAGTCCTGAACTCAGAGTCTCATTGTGGCTTTGAAACCAGAGCATGTGATGCAGATTTACATCAGATGTTGTTGAGAGCGCTGGGTCACACACAGCTCATAGTCTGAGTATTTTTCATCAGAATTTGTTGGTGAAATGTTGCGACTAATGGAAGAAGAATTCTGGTGTAAAGCAGAGACAGGGAAAATGCGACTTTCCAGGTGTAGGTGGTTGGAAACGGGGATGTTGAAAGGATCAGTAGGACTCCTCAGCTCAGTAAAGGAAAAAATGGCTATTCACAAGCAGCTGTGGAGGCCCAGGGACTTTGTTACCATGTAGGAGGACATGCTGGAAACCTTCCCTAAAAGCTGAGGCACTTTGGAAGAAACACTTGTATCAAAAGAGGTGAGATCAAGTCACAGTTGGAAATGCTGTGTAGTCAAGGTGTCTGCACTTAATTGGAGGGATTTCAGAAAGACCTGTAAAATAGTATAAAGCTCTGGGGATGTTTCTCACAGCAAGGAAGCAGTTTTTACTCTACTAGACTTTTCTAAGAAAAGAGTGAAAGGCAAGTCATTGCTAGTCTTTTTTCTTTTTTTTTCTAGTCAACACCTTATATAATTTAACAGGGAAAAAAAAGAAAGAAAAAAAAAAAGGAGGCCAACTAGTCAGGGAATATTGAAATTAAAAGTGAACAAGAAGAGAAATTCAGCCTTTAATGCCAGAAAGATCTGGAATACTTTCTGAAGAGAAATCGGCTGGATGGATACTCTGGATACTCTTGGAGCAGAAACTCAAGTCCTGAAAGACAAATGGCTCTTAATGGGCTTAATGTTGTTCATTCATGTAGTTAGGAAGGAGGATAGTTGTGTGGTGAAGTCATATGGCCTGCTAAAACAATCAGAGTGGACAGCTATAGCCATATTTCTCAATATTCTTCACCAGTGTATTAAATTCTCTGTTGACCGAACTCTCTACAGCTCTGCAGGCACACTGCTGTTGTGTGTATTGATCTGTGGTGTTCAGCTGGAGTTTATTTCAGGAGTTATTTCTCTTGCACAGTTGTGAAGTGTTGATTCATCTTTTTGCTGCAAAAATGACTAATAACAAATGCTTTCCAGGAACCAGCCCCAGTAAATCAGCCACAAACGTGTAGCTGAGATTCAATTAAATTGATAGGGCACACAGTTCAGCTCCAATTTAATTATTTCTCATTTTATGTAAATGAGATTTCTTATTACAGTGAAACAATTTATTATTTTCTCATGACAGTGCCTCATTTGCATGCTTTACTCCTTATTCTGCCCTTAGTTTAACCTGAGAATAAAACAAAAGATTCCTCAAAATTCAGAGGCTGAATTGAAGAGCTAATTTTTCATTAGCATTCTGGAGACGGTAATTCCTTTGTGAACTGGTTGTGCTTAGCCTTCCTATTACACTGCCTGATTAAAGGTGTGTTTGACAAAATAGATTAGGCATGACATCTGCCAGGTATATAATCCCAGAGGTAAACACCCCAGCCTTTGCAAATTTTCATCCAAAACTCTGCATTTGGCTACATTTGCAGTTAAATTAGGATCTTGTTGCTTTAATAATATCTGATTTATATTTCAGGGATGAAAACATAAATTTTTTTCAATCTGCTGCCTACCTACCTTCTATCATGATTAATATGGTATATTATAATATCTATATCTATCATTATAATACTCCATTTGGTAGTAAGCACAAAAACAAGTGGAAGCTGCAGAAGTGTTTCACGCCACTATTTTTCTGTGGAACTCAATCAAGATGAATTTGTCTCTGCAGAGCGCCTGTGACTGGTGCCAGGGCAGACAGGGAGCTGGAGCACACCAAGAGTAAAGGAATTGCTGCAAGGCACAGGTGATGCCAATGGTCAGGAGTGAAATTCAACCCTCTTGCATCTTAACCCCTTAGCCACAAATCTGTTCTGTTCTTCACATAGGTTGCACAGCAGGATGCACAGCTGTTTGCCTGATATCTCCTGTGCTGACTGTCAGAACAGGAATGACTTTTTTCTAACAGCCATGTATGTGAAGTCCTGTGAGTTGGCCCTAGCCTGTTTTACTTTGAGAAAAAGATAATGGGAGAAACTGTGTGCAGCCAGTGAAAAAAATCCTGTCCTTCCCACATATCTGAGTGAGATTTCCACTGGGAAAGACAAAACCATTCTGGGGTTATCTGCCTATCCAGCCCTTGTAATGTAAAGTTTTTACTGATGTTAAATTCAGCAAAGCAAGCAAAATGCCGTATTTATCATCAGTAACACCCTTGTTCCTCTTTTGTTGGGAAGCGGAGACAAATAAATTGTCAGATGTCTCTTCAGACCATGCTGACCGCTGTAATAGCTGTGAAAAATAGAATGCTTCTAAAATACCCCCATGGAGTGTGTGTTTTCATATAGAGAGAATAAATCAGCCTTTCTTTTCCTGGGCTTTCATTCTGCAGTAATTTTTCACACTTCCTCACACCAAGCCATGACTGCTAAAGTTCATCCTGGAGTAGTTTTGCAACCAATGGGAATGCTTAATGAAGCACTATCAGTCTAAATACCAGTCCCCACTGCTTAGGTCTGCTGTTGGATTCCTTGCTGGTTTAGCAGCTTGGACACAAGTGTTCTCAGGAGCTAAAGCTGCCAGTGTCCTGGAGGCTGCTGGGAGCAAAAACCTTAATTTTGTCCAGGTAGTCCCAACATTTCAGGCAATCTTCCACAATTGTGGCAGCATATATATACACTCAGAGACACAAACAAACCACTGTGAAGTGCAGGGTCTGTGCTGGTCCCTGTTGAAGCCTGGCAGCAGCAGCCAGGCATGGGCCCAGGTCTACCTGAGCCAGCAGGGATGGGACAGGGCTGCCAGCTGAAGGGGAGCAGAGGATGGCCCTGCCTCTTGTCTCTGATGTTTTGCTGGGGGCCATTCACTAGAGTATTTGCCCACTTCTTACACAAAGACAACAGCCACATCTTATAGAGGTTTCATGGAGTTTGTGCCGTTCTCTTTTTTTTTTCCTTGCTCAAGGATCTGCTAGGGTTAGTTACTATTCTTTTGTGGTTGGAAGGAAGACCAGGTTGGATTAGATTTCGTTTCTCTCTTCTGCTGTCAATGGCGTGAGGGCTTTCAGTTTCAATTCAGCAGGGTTCCTGGACTGGGGATAGCTCATGGAAAGAGGAGGGTGCTGCAAAGGCTCTTCAAGCTGGGCTGTGACTCCATTCACCCACGCTCCTTGTGAGGAATGCCTCCCCCTTTCCCAGCCATGGCCACTGCAGCAGGCTGTGGCTCGTGGGCACACTGACCCCAAAGGCAAGAGCTCTTCTCTTGGATTATTGAGCCAAATGACAACTCTCCCTTGGTCTTGTCATAAGAACTGGTGTCATTCACAGTGCAGGGAAGGTGTTCTGGAGCCACAGGAGAAACAATCTGTGTGAGGTGAGTGTGTGTGAGAGGACAAGATATGGGTGCCCCGCAGGGACAGGCTGCTTGCCAGAGGTCCCTGCTCTTCCCACAGGAGCAGTGAGTTCAAACACGAGGCCTGGAGAAGGGGACTGGAGATGGCAGTGCTGGTGTCTCCTCATGTCCCTGTCTTCTGTGGGAACTGTGTGAGAAAGTGGGGAGCTGCTGCTGGGTTTTGGGGTGGGGAGCCCCTGCAGACTGTGACCAGAGCAGAGAGAGACTTTGTTCTGACGGGAGGAAAAGGAAAATGTGGAGCTGCATTTACACCAGCTGCTACTCTTGCTGTTGAAGCTAATTTTTTTCTTTTTTTGAGATGCTTGATGAAAATGCTTCTGCGTAATTTACATTTGTATCCTTTGTGCTCTATAATAAGTAACTCATCTGCATGTAGAGAAGAGACAATTCTTATGCACAATTGTCTGCTCGGCATATGATCTGCAAAGTGAATGTAATGGTTTTCTGCTTCTGTGAGCTTTTATTAACAAATACAGGAGGAAGAGCAGAAAAAAAGAAATTTGGGGAAAATTGCGTAGCTATTATGAATGTTAAGTTTTTGATTGTTGTTGGGATTTGGACATAGTTTAGGCCAAAGCTTACTGTTTCAAAAGCTGTAACAATAGTTACTACTCTTGTTTCGAGCAGTTTGAGTTTATTATCTTTCATTATTTTTTTGGAAGCAAAATTAAACAGTTTATTTTTACTTCCACAGAACCACAATTTTGGCAAAGTGTAGGCAACTTGCTATCTAAACTTCGTTCAAATAAACACTGTCTTTTTTTTTACCTCCTAAAACTCACTTGCTGATATGCCCCAGAATAATTTTGTAAGCTCTAAATGACAAAATGAGGAAAATGATGTACATGTTTCCTCAATTGTATCCCAGTGCTGTCTTTATCTGTAGGATTTGCAAGCAAATTGACTTTCAGTCCTATCCTTTTCTGGTATCTTCTCTGCAGCTGAACAAGAGATTTGCAAGCAAATAGACCTTTTTGAAAATTTAAAGCAGATTTGCTGTTTCGCAGTTTGTATCTCTTGCATAAATACATTTTTTCCAGAAGGCTTATAGGAAGTATTATCTGACAATCCCACTGGCCAACTTCCTAAAGATTTTGTTTGTTTCCCAGTGTTTAAAAGCATCTATAGTCTTCCCACCTTGCCTCATCATCTTCCCCCTCCCCAAAAGCCTCACTTGTCTCACTTCACATGTGTTTATGGTGTCTCTATCATGTAAACAGAGTGTTTAAAGGGGAATGAAGTGCATTTTAAATCAAGTTGTTTTTCCCATGACAGTCATGCACTATTATCATTAGGGCTGTTGTCGCAGCTAAATTTACCAGATACTTTGCAGTGGGAAAGCCAAATTGAGTTTTGTTATTAAAGTCTGGCAGGCTTCAACCATTTGGGATAAACTCTTCACTGCCAGGAATCTTTGTTTTAACTCCATGTCGCTCCTTTGTTACATCTAATATGTTCAAGGAAAGAGATGTAAGTTCCTTGCAAAGTCTAGGATGTAATTAAAGGCTTTATAATAATGAATGTGCAGAAAGGAGCAAAATAAAGTTTTAAATGGGCCATTTCATACCAGCATCTTCTAGCATTAGAGAATTTGCCTTTGAAAGTGAGCATCAGTCTCCTCTCCCAGCTAACAAGTGACAGATGAGAGGAAATGGCCACAAGTTGTGTCAGGGGAGGTTTAGATTGGACATTAGGAAATTTCTTTTCCCAGATGGGGTTATCAAGTATTGGAACAAGTTGCCCAGGGAAGTGCTGAAGTCACCATGCCTGGGAGTGGTCAAAAAACACATGGATGATATAGCACTTAAGGACATGGTTTAGTAGTGAACATGGTAGTGGTAATAGGTTGACAGCTGAATTTGGTGATCTTAGAGGTCTTTTGCACCCTCAATAATTCTATGATTCTGTTAGATTGACTTAAGACAAATTGTAGGGAAATGGAAATTTTCCAGGATTGTTTTTATTAGTACCTAGGCCTAGATATTTAGCTTATTGTATACCCAACACTGAACAACTGTGCTTACAGGCAGCTCCTGTAGGTAAGGGGAGAAGTTTTCTTGTTGCCTACAGTCTCCAGCAGTGAAATTTGCAGAGTAGTAACCTGAGGCCTACAGAATAAACTCACCTGGAGGCAAGGTGTAAAGTATTGCTCCTGCCAGGGGGCCATCTCACCTTGTCCTTGCCTTGGAGAGCCTGGCCCTGACAATTCCATCCATCCTACAGCAGATCCTTATGGCATGGGACAGCACTGGGAGATGTGCAGGTAACACAGAGTGTGATCGTACACACTGAGTCTCAGTGGGGACACCAGTCTCACACCACTCACCACAGACCTGTCAGGGGGAAAATCATGAGATTTATGAGCCAAAGGAAGTGCATCAGCATGCTGAGATTGTGCTGTTGTAGCTGAAGTGGGAAAATGAAGCATTCCCAATGAAAAGCTTCAAAGGCAATAGGGAAGGCTAGGGAAAATATTACTGTTTGAAAGTTTTCATGGTGTGTCTCATTTTGGGACAAAACACAGTTCCTTGTTCTTTTCTTATGTCTTCATGTTTTTGGAAAGCTCCTGTCTCTGCCTCAGTGCTGTGGCCCCACACTGGACAACTCTGGGGTTTTTTTTCTTGTAAAAAAGTAGGCAGAGGTTTCCAGACTGGCCAGATTTTCCATGTTGTGTGCAGGTGGATCTTGCCTGCCCCTGTCCTAGTATTGTCTCACTATCCCAGCACAGTGCTTGAGGATCAGCCATTGCTACTCAGCCCTCCATTTCCCATCTCAGGCAGCTTGGAGGAAGAGATCACAGCTTCTCAGAGAAGCAGAGAAGTAAAAGATGAATGAACAAACTGGTTTTATGCAAAGTTCATTGATTGCCTCAATAGTTCTGCCAAGGAAAAAATATCAGAAACTTATACCAGATCAGTCTTGAAAATTCAAACTGAAATATATGAAGTGAGAGAAATGAGTTTGACCTGATACTCTGACCTGAACACAGAGCAAGTCTTCTTCTTCTGGGTTGTTTTTGTGGACTACAGCAGCAGATATGGAAAGATGACACTGCAAACCCATTGCTTTTATTGATAAACTGCAAGAAATGTTTTTGAGCAACAGAAGAAGTGGTCATGCACCAGCCATGGGTAATTGATACACAAATCTACCTGTTGGCTTGATTTTAGCCAGACCAAACCCGAATGCCTCCTTTCCCCAGCTGGTAAAATTAAACTTCAGAGCTACACAGATGTATTTAGGGAATATTATCCATTGTCTTAGAGACTGAGCAATCTTTTTGCTTTCAAGAGTGTTTTCTCACTGAACACTAGAAAAGAGAACTGGAGGAATTAATGCTCTTTTTTTCCTGTATTGTTGTTGCTTACTGCTGATATGCTTTCTCTAGGCAAGTGGAACCTGTTTCCCAATGAGCACGTGTTGGGCACTGAACATCCCCACCATCAGCAGAGGCTGGGGCTGTTCAGACTGGTGCACTGTTTCCAGTGTAGCATAGGGTTCATCCTCTGTCTCACTGGAAGGATCCTCCTTGGGATATGCCAAACTCAGCCCAGCTGGAGCTTGTAAAGACACCGAAGAAGAAATACCTAGGAAGGCTCTGTGCTAATTCCAGCTGAGTTATAACTGGGGGAGTAAATTGCATATTGGGAACCTGTTTGTAATGAAATGGGTGTGAGTGGCAAATTAACACTACCTCTCCTGGTGAGTGATGAGCCTTGCAGACTAATTCAACAAATGCAGTAGGAATAACAGATTACAGAAAGATGAATGATAGTTCTGGAGCTCTCTTCCTTTAATTTCTGGTCCCTCATATCTGCAGAACAGCTATAATGGAAACAACAGCCATGTATGAGTTATGTGTTCAGGAAGGTGCCAGACTGCTCTCCACACTGGCTTTGCCCTGTGCAACAACAGCAGTACATGGCTGGCAGTGCCCATATCAGCGTGAGAACTCTGCTAGAGGAGGGGGGAAATGGGTTTAAAGTAATTTGTTTGAAGAGAGATGTTTAATGTGCTGCTCACTTTATTCACTTCCTACTCAGCAAGATCTGTCAGACAAGGCTTTCCACCAGCGTGGTTTGGTAGGCTTTCAAAAAGTGTCTCATTCTTTGAGAAACACATCTGAGGTTGGTGAAAAACAGCTGCAATTGGGAAGTGTTGTAATTGTTGAGAGATGAAACATGTGAAAGGATGGCTTTGTGCGGAATATGTGATTTGCTGAAAATAGTCAAGTCTGTTCTGGTTGCCAGCACATCATCCTCTCTAGGTCACTGTATCTGCACAGAGTACCTTTGGGGGGGCCGGAGCTGAAACAGAGTCTAAGGGCTTGTCTGTGCTGGACCTTTGCTAGGGGATGAAATCAGGAAAACTTTGAACTGTGCCAGTAATCACACACTCTGTTATGTGACCTACAAGTTGTCCTCCTCAGTCCTGCCAAGTTAAAGCCTTGTCCCTTTAACAGTCCATTTTGGAAAAATCATCCTATGACAATAATCATGTTTCTGGATGGGGATCATTTAAATACAAATATTTTTGCTTTCCAAGTGCTCTGTTTAACTGTGGTGCCTCCTTGGCAGTGCAGAGCTCGGCAAAGTCACTTTCCTTACTGCTTTCCTAAGACAATTGCTGACAACATGGTCACTGGTCCTTCAGTTGTGACTGTACCTGCAGAAGACAGAATGCATCTAACGCAAATAGTCCTAGCACATAAGGGAACTTCCTAATATTTTGGGGACTAGCATATCAGGCTTTTAGGGAGAGATGCAACTGGAGAGCAAAAAAGAGCATATAAGAAAATGTTCTGATTTTACCCTTACAAGGGGCAAACAGAACAGATGTTTACATCTGGAGGTCAAGCTACAAGCACAGCAATTCTCCAGCTGAGAAATACCTAACACTCTTGTGGAGAGCAGGAGAATGGCTTATAAATCGTGTCTTCAGAGTGACTTCACTCATCAACACAAAGCAGAAAGGCAAAGACTGACAAAAGTGAGCATTCAAAACATGCTATTTTTCTCAAGGATGTTCCTCTGAGTGAGATGCACTAATATGGCCAACTGAGCAACCCAACTTAATTAGGCAATTTCCCTTCTCTTCAGTGAGAGGAGGAAAGGGAGGAGGAAGAACAGAAGCCCTAAAAATAAGATCCCACTGTAAACAACATTCAAAATGAATGTTACAGGTTTTATTATTATTTTAACTGCCTAATTCCTTCCCTTTGCAAACAAGTGCAAAGAAAATACTTAACATGGGCAGAATTCCCTTTCCCTCCATTTCACTTTCTGCACATAAAAGGAAACCAGTTCTCTGAAATAGTTGTATTTTTGACATTTGACTAAGCACCCAGAGATGCTAAGAAAAATACATTTAGCATTTTATGACTAGCCTTTCCATAACGCAGTGAGGAACAAGTGATGGGGCAAGCCAGCAAACAAGCAGAAAAAAAAAAAGAAAGGCCCAAACCTGCGTGCTGCTGTGAATACACTATCACAGCACACTACTGGCCTCTGTGCTCACAGCCCTGTGTCTGACCCGGGTCAAGTCACTGCAGCTGCCCAAAAAAGGACCAAAGAAGCACCAGGAAACACACAGACTTGGCTGGGGGGAACTGGGAAAAAGGCATTAAATGATTCAGATGGGAGAACCGCCCCTTTGGGAATCACTGGAGGTGACAGTGGGCAGCAGCCGCGCCTGGGGAGGGGAAGGCGGGAGCTGCAGAGAGAAAGGGCTGATCAAAACATCCCTGGGGGAGACGAGTGAGCAGCTGCCACATCCCGCTGCTGAATGTCACCTAAGGAAAGCAGGGCACGCTGTCCCCGCCGGGCAGCCGGGCACTGGCACAGCCATCTGCGCTCGGTGACCGCTCTGGGCACCGCCCGTGCCCTGCCCGCTCCCCAGCCAGCCCGTCTGTGCCACCTGCCCGGTCCCTATCCCTCGCCTCTGCCGCCTGACCCTAAGGACAGCGTGGGAAAGGGGCTTGTCCGTGACTGTGTGGGGCCTTGGTTCTGCCCACTAATGTTTCATTACCGTTCTCTGGTTCTGGAGGGTTGATGGAGCTCCTGTCCGTCACTGAGTAGCACTGGGAGGTAACGCTGTGGCTCAGAGGTCATTTGGGGAGTGCTGTGCAACCTAATGTGCTTCAGCCCCTCAACAGCACCTTCCCAGCTCTGCAAAGTGAGACAGAGCAGCCCCTGGGTTCACTAACAGGCAGGCATTTGGCAAATGTAAAGAATCTCATTGGTCCTCTTTGACACAACAACTGAACTCCTTCCTTGGTGGTAAAATGCTTTCCCATGAACTTTCTTTCAAGTGTAGAGGAAGGTCCCTTTAAAATTATTTAATAAAGGACAGAAAGTGTTCCTTGTGCAAAATTGAACAAGGAAATTTACTAGAATCAAAAAAAAAAAATTCCTCTTTGCTGTTTGTGTGAGTTATAAAGTCTCTTTTCTGGCTTTTGATAATCCATTTTCTTTTCACTGGTGTTTTTCATGTGGACTTAGAGAAATATTGCAGTTATCTATGCATCCCACAAAGTCAGTTTATATTTATTCACTTTGCCTCCTTCCACATCCTTTCTAGCAGAAACAGCACAGTAGCCACAGGGGAGAAAATTACCCAGGCAGATTCTCCATCTGTTTCTTTTTCTATTTCCCAGGGTAATTTGACTGTGCATATTTTTGTGAGTCTTGGTGGATCATATTTGAATGATGCAATTTGAAACAAAAGAACCCAAACCCACATCTTCATTTAGACAGCAAACCAGATGGTCTTAACAAGGCTAACCTTGACTGTGGCTCTGTTGGGTTGCGTGCCATGGTTTGCTGTGTCTGAGAGAAGACACTGCAGGCTCTGACATTTTTTCCTCGTGGTGTTTGAATTCCTGAGTCTGTTCCTTAGAGGTAAAATGGTAGAGTAACCTGAGTCGAAAGGGACCTACAGCGATCAGAGTTGGCTCTGCACAGGACAACCCCAAAACCCAAACCTTGTGCCTGAGAGCAATGTCCAAACACTTCTTGAACTCTGGTAGACTTAATGCCGTGACCAGAGCTCCCAGGTGATCACATCACAGAAAAAATAGCATTGTGGGGAGCCTGAGTAAATACTGGCCATAAATAAAGCAGGAAAATGTAAGATCATCTAGATAGTGGAAGACAGAAGTTGGTGATACAAAAGCCACAGAGTTTGCAGAAATTTGGAACAGAAAAATCTGGGTCAGGAAGATGGTATGTGAGGAGAAGGCAGAGATCTGAGAGATCATGTGTGTGAAAAAAATAAGGGACAGGAGTGCAAAGAAAACCCCAAGTTGCAGTGTCTGCAGGCCCCTTGCTTTTGGTGGCATTTTTTTTGTGATGACTCTTACTTGCTTCATTATGAATTAGTTAGATGTATGTTCTCTCTACAAATACTTCTGTGAAGTTTTGGCTTGGAAACAGTTTGCACAAAGTTCTACTTATGATGTTACAAGGACTCTGATTGGGCTGCTATTTCCCTCTCCCTGTTCATCCATTTTACCTCTCTTCCTGGGCTGTCACTGCCAAGGTCACAACAAGTTTGCCAAGCCCAACCCCAAACATCTAGTGTCTTTTCCAACTCAAAGCTCTTAGCTCCTCTGAGTCAGTGTGCGCCTGTAAAGAACAACCTGAAAGAGATATGGAAGTGCCAAAGGCATTGCCATAAATCATGGGTGTCCTAATGCCATTTTCATCTCTGAGAGTGGTCAGCCCTTTGTGTCACATCCTGCCAACTTTCCCAAGTGCTGGCTATTAGTTTGTAAAGTACACTCTCTCAAGAGCCCACCCAACACCAGAGGTATTGTGTGTTCATACTGACAACCTGGCACAACTCATCTCCATCCCCGGGAAAGAAAATGAGCCTGAAACTGAATCAAAGGGGTTGCAGTTTGCTGCTGGGGAATGCCACTTGAAATTTTACTCATGCTTGATGCTAGATATTTTCTATGGTCGCAGTTGCAGCATATTGCAGAGCTGATTAATTTGGCCACTGTGAGTGATACTCATAAATTTAGCCTGTTTTTCTCTGGTTGAGCTGTGCATGAAATAATCTGGGTTTCTTCAAACGTATTTGTTATTCATAAGGATTCTCAGAATAGTTTGGACCAACACTTTTCAGCTTGCAACAAGCTCAGGCTGATGATTTGCAATCCACTTTCCACTTTCCATGGTTTGTGATTTGTCTTCCAAGTCAAACGCCATTACCTCTGTTTGCCAGGGAGTGACAGAAGCTTTATAAATACAATAGTAATAAGTATTGAATAATGATTTTGTTTAGTATGAGTTTTTGGCACAACTCCATATAGATCTGGCCATTCTAGAATACTTTTATGAATATCTTATTTTCCTCATAGTACCAAGACAAGATCTGGTGTAAATTTGCAAAGCCAGCTGTCTCCAATCCACTTGTCCCTGGAGAATATCTTAATAGCGATGTACTGAATTATGACAAGTTGCCTTGGCCTGTGCCAGCTGCACGTTAATCACTGTTAATGTTTTATGTTCCAAAAGCTGAAAATATGTCAAAGGACAGAGCAAACTAAGACTTTCTGTATAGTTTGCCAACTTGAGACATCAATTTTGCTTCCCTTCAATCTGATAGGAAATTTCCCAAATCATCCCAAGGCTGGGTTCTTAGTTGACTCGTCTGGAAGGTGTTGTGACACCTCAGGACTTGAAGGGTTGTTTTTCTAAGAGGTTAGCAAAGGAAATTTCCAATGCCATAACCCAGGCCAAATCCAGGCCATGCTTGGGGCTGCTGCATCATTCCTTTCTCCTGACCTACAGCAGTGTGTTTGCGAGTCATTTCACCCCAGCCTCTTTCAATCCTTGTGACTCTGCAGGCACCAGTAATATATACATTTTAAAATACCTCAAAGCTGACATGAGTGACTTTATTTAGATTGATATTGGGGTTTACCATTGGATTCCCTGGACTCCTCCCAGAGACATCTTAATTCTGTTCCCACTGACTGAAGGATGTGACACATTTCTATATTTGTGGTTCCCGCGTTCCTGGGAAAGTCCAGAAAGAGATGACCCCTGTTAAGAGTTTGAGAAAGAGAAAAAGGAGAACAAAAGAGGGATTTGGCTCATTTTCCATAACCATGGATTTCCCTAGTTCATTTCTTCATGCACTTTCATATGGAGCCAGTCCTTAGTCAGAAGCAATGTTTTCTCTGGTGTGGCTGTTATTCTGCTTATTAAGTTGTTTCACATACAGTGAAAACAATGGGAGAAATCTGTGCAGGGGTAACCAGGGCTCTACCGACACTTCAGTGGCATCAGATGTTGAATGAATTAATTGCTTAGGTTGAAAGATATTCTGTCTTTTGTTACTACTTTAATGGCATGAACTGGTCTAACAGTATAAAGTGTCTGTAATGATGTGGCAAGCCCTTTTTGCCAAAACTCAGTCAGCTTTACTGGGTTCAATGAAAACATCTCCCTCTGACAAGGAAACTGGAAACATCCTTCCTTTTGCAAAACCCCCTCTTTGTTTCAGCTGCCATGCTTTGAGTATTATTTGCATTCCTGTAGTATTTAAAGATCTCAGGTTTCTGTGTGGGTGCCCCATGCAAGGCATGTGGCTCACACAGTGCCACAGTGGAAATAGTAAAGCCCTCCTGAAAGGACATGAACTGGCACCTCTGGAAAGTGCTGCACTCCCTCAGAGGACAGAATCAGCTTAGATCTGGTCTAATTTGGGGTTCTCGCCGTCCTGGTTCTCTGTGGGGCATTAATATGCCTTCAGCATGACAAGGAATTTATGGATGTTATGGAACAGCATGGGACAGATGCAGAACAAGTTTTTCTCTTCCTGGTACCACCTAACTATGCTTAAGCAAAAATTTTCCTTGTGTTCCTTTCCTTAAAATGAAGGCTGAGATAACACAGTCATTTTGTGGAGTCCTTGGAGATCTGCTGGTGCTTGCTATCAATGCACTGGGTGGGGTTTTTTAACATGTGGATCTGGTAGCATCAGTGTTAATTTTGCTTCATTGCTCCTGACCACAGCAAGGTCCCTCACTGCACCTCTGTGTTTGTTCTTCTGCTGGAGTAATGCACAGTTTTGGGATGGTTCTCAGATCAGAGTTTGCTGGCTAGGTTGCCTTACCCAGTCACTAAAGGCATTAGCTTCAACTTTCTGAAGTCCTGTGAAATCACCACAGATTTTTCTTTGAACCTGCCGCAGTCAGAGAATGGGAGTCCTTTTCATCAAGAGCCTTTGGATATGCTCAGAGTACTTCCAGCCCCCCCACAATTCATTACTTTTTTTAAAATAGTTTCATTTTTCTGTTTAAAATTATTTTAAAGTGGAGGAACCTTCTACAAGATAAAATAGAGGCATTTCACTGTCCAGATTCTGCAATAAGGATAAATTATAATTAATAATAGGTAAGTACTGCAATATTACACAACATAGATTCACAAGATTTTTCCATATATTTTGAAACAACCATTTTCTCTCCATGTTTCAAGAACCAGCTATCTGAGAATATAATTGGGTTGTATTAGAGTTAGTGTCAGGTATTTGGGTGAGTAACATGTGTGTTCATTCTAGAGTTTGCTCATTCTATAGCTTAGACGGGCTGTTGTTGTGTTGGTACAATATCACGTGGTAACACAGGAAAGATGGCAACACCACTGAAAAGGAGTGAAGTAGCTTGGATAAAGCAGGAGACAGCTCACTCTGGGACTTTCATTCAACCTCAGCATTTTTCAAGGCTTAGGATCATCATCTAGCTTCTATTTCACGTTAGTATCAAAGACGTAGAGTCAAAAAAATCATAGTTGTATCAAAGCAGTTATAACCTAGAGTGATTCCACCTGGAGTCTGAAAATACAAGTTTTAGATTATTTTGAATAGCAGTGTCTCCCAAACCCTCTCTGGCATCTTGTATCCAACCACTCCTGGACTGGGATAAAGCTTAGAGTCACATATAATTTTTACTGATCGAAGGTATTTAATTTGCCTTGTCAAATTACCATTTTTCCTGAATAAGGGTGTATCTTTCTTTGCTCAGAAACCCCCAAAATTCAGAAATCTTGCAAAGCAGAGGATTTCCAAAACACTTTGGTTGTCTACTGAAACTTGACATGCAGTTGGTGAGTGACATGTGATATGCTCTTCCATGTATGCTGCTACTTCCTTATAAATTTCCTTTCGCTTCTAAGAATGAGCTCAGAGGGAGAGAACAACCATGGCATGTGCCTTTAAATGCAAAGCAAGATACTCTCCAATGTATTTTCACCTCAGCAAAGGTGATAAGACCTCTGTACCTTGCAAGGAAAACTTCACAGGGAGGGGAAGAATGAGTGAGGAAAAGAGAAACTTCCTCATCAGAACCTTTATCTTAGATTAACCCATTGCTAGAACTGGGAATAAATGTCAATTTTTCAAGGTGGCTAGCCAGGATTTAAAGCCTGGGTTTGGATATGCTGAGCTGATTATTCAGTTCTGGTCTGCTGTGCATGGCAAATGGTCCTCACCCTGCACTCCATCATGTTTTCCAAGGCAATCTGCTTGCTGGCACTCAGCCTCACAGAACCATTGTAAATGGCTCTGAGTTGTCATTGTGAATCAGGATAAAAGTGGTCCAGCCCCTGCACAGAAAATGGAGATGTGCATTTTGTCCTGATGTGTGTGTTAAGTTTTTCTTGGGCCCAGGCTCACAGTAGCTTTTATCTTTGGAACTGTTCATTATCAGCGTGCTGCAGCAAACCGAATGGGCAGGGATTATGCAACCACTGCTGCCCATTATCTTTTCCCATCTTCTTCTATCCCTTCAGAAGCAGTAGTGCAGAATTAATTATCACTCCTTTGAAAAGATATCTGAGAACATCATGTGGAACCTCCTTCTGCACAGCTTGCTTTCTAGTCAAAAGTGATTATGTAAAAACATAATTCCATTGTTTCAACTTTGATTGATTCAGACACACTAGGCTTACAGCAATTAAGCTAATATAATGAACAAATCATCAGCAGTTGTATGGCAAGTTAACAGGCTATAGCCAAATTTTTAAGCTGCAAATGCATAATGCTGAACTTTTTGCTTTTTGAGGACCTCCTGGTTTAAAATCATGCCTGAAACCAGATCACTTGTGCCCTTGCAACTGATTCAGTTCATGTCTCTTCATCCTGACCATCCTGTCCCTCAGCTTTGAATACCAAGACAGAAAACCAGCCTGACTGAGGATGCCTTTCCATCAGGCTTCGTTGGGGAGAACATGCTCCTGGTACCCCCTCCTGATGGGGAGTGCCCAGGTTGCAAACTGATCTCCTGCCTTCCCATCCTTGTCACTGCCTCATCTTGAACAGAAATTAAAACTCAGTCAAAGCACCCACAGGAGCACAATTCTTTGAGAACACTTGGGAACAGCTGAGCCTGAGGCTATGCTGAAGGCGTAGGCATGGAGTGGTAAGCCTATAAATTTTGGCCTTTTGCCTTCATACCATCAGGCAGGGCAGTCAAACACAGACACATTTATATGTAACAAAACTAGGTAGAAATGCAGGTTCCCAGATTATAACCTTTACTTTTCCCAGCAACCACTTGGAGACACTTCCTAAATATATACTCTAGTGATGTAACTTTAAATGCTGGTGGATACAGTTGTCAACATTGGATGCATCCATGGGAAGTTCTCTCTCCTCACCTGTGAACAAAGGTGTTTTGTTACACCCGCACATACATCAGCTGATCTTGACAAATGGATGACCTCAACAGAGATACTGTCAAGCTTGAGCTCTTAATTTCTTATTTCATACTTGTTGGATATTAGAAAAATACAGATGTCAGCTGTAGATCAGAGACTTTTAGTTACCCTCTCAGGTTTCTTCCCTGGCAACTATTGCTCTTTTGGGGTCTACCTGATTACTCACCAACACTCTCTAGATGTACTTTGGATTTTTGCTCAGATTTTGTCTACTCAGCTGTTCCATTCCACCAGCTTCCTATCATTTCTTGATAGTTCAAGCCATTTTACAGATGGGGGTGACAGTTATTTTGAGGATCGAGAAAGGACTTATGTTTTCATCTCCTCACTTCCAAAGGCACACTGGGGACACTCAGATGGAACCAAAATATGTGTGTTTCAACCTGTCTCCTTCCCAGAAAAAGCTATGCATTGTTTTTGAGAATTTGATAAAACTAACTTCTATCCCCAAACACTTTAATCTCTAATGTAGTTGGGGTAAAATAAAACAGCAATGGCAGATCATTTAAATAACACATTTAGAAAAAAAAGGAATCCTTACTGTCAAAGGCACTTTGACAAAGTTAGACATTTCCCTGGTGGCACTGGTTTGACCACAGTTTGTCTTGCAAGCAGAATCTCAAAGTGTAGTGGGGTTTCCATCCTGTCCCATCTCAGCTCTCAGCTCAGCTGGTGCCATGCCATATCTGGTTGTACTTGGGAGTCAGTGGATTTGTACTGCAAGATGAAGAGGACTCTAAAAGTGGTTGAATAATACCTTCATGCCTGATCAGTTTTCTTGTCTTTTTTTTTTTTTTTTTTTTTTTTTTTTTTTTTTTTTTTATGAAGCATAACATTTGGTGAATGATGAAATTATTGCCTGCAATTGCTGTGGAGTGCACACAAGAATCATTGTGAACTTCTTTCCTCACCCCATTACTCACTTTTGGAGAAAAATGTGAGTTTGATAAACAGCAGTGATGCTTCTGGGGTTGATGGCTTTGTGTCACTGCTCTGGATTCACAGGGCCACAGCACATGGAAGCTTAATGATGGCATAAATTCCAGGTGCTGTCTCACCCTTGCTACAGAACCCATCAAATAAATTCATCTCAATGCTCTACTGCCTCCATAGGCATGCTGCAGGCTTTTCCATGCTGCTTTTTTCCCCTTCTCTTTTACTTCTTCGTTTAAATCACTGCTCACCCACAGCTGAGAAAGGGAGGTCATGTGTCCAAGCACAAGTAACAAAAGGGGTTTGCTACCACAGGTCACCAAAGTTTACTCTTACTGGGTCAGTGTTGTGGCACTAAACTGCTCTGGTGTGGCACCCCATGCCAAGGTGCAGAAAGACTGCCTGGGAATGTGCTGCAGTGCACCCCCCCACCCGAGCAGGTGTTCCCATATTAGGAAAGGAGTTTAAGCCTCACCTCTGAACTTAAAAGGAAAATGAACCAGAAACTTCTATGCTCTTCTCACCATAATTGGCCCAGTGCCAAGACAAAAGCACCTGTTGGACCCTTGAGCTGTTCCTCAAGGAATGTAGCTCTTTTCTATTGGGCAGCATGCCAAAAAACACTCCTAGATCGTGGAATACTTAAGAGAGAGCATGGAGATTCTCGGGGCATTTTTGGGGTGTCTTAGCAGGTGCAAGGAGCCTCCCTGCACTGTGCTTTGTTCTTTTGTTTTGTATAGTTCATTATTTTTGCTTTAATTAAAACCTTTTTGCCTTTTCAAAACACCTCTGATCATGCTGTCTCACTAATTATTCTTAAGCCATTTCTGGGAGGTTGCTGGCAGCCCTCAGAGTGTGATGAACCTTTGTGGGGTAATAACATGCTGGCCTCACACAGATATTCATCAGGCACGGATGAGCAGGGTCTGTGATGTCCTTCCTTTCCTCTCCTTGCCTGGCTGCCACCATTCCGACTGCCTGCTTAAAAAACATCAGCTGAGAAGGTGACTGCTTAGTTACTTTAGGTGGAAAACATCCTAAAGCCTGATTTAAACAAAACCCAGAGGGCAAATTGACCTATTTCCTGGTCAGTCTTTGGGTCAGTGTGTGCAGTATCCATGCTGCTCATCAGGTAGCAATTCCCACCATATATACATGTTTTTCCCAAACCTTGCTTGATTGTTCTGCCACGCCTGACTGACCCCTCTTTCCCTGGGCTGAGCCTCAGCCCTAGTGCAGAGCATAGCAAGAGAGTCCCTGTTTCATCACTTTGATAGAAAACAGAGATGCTCTACACTTGCCTTAGGTTGCAAGACAAGACCTGACACCCATGAAAACATCAGTGGTTTGTCTGGCCTTCCTTATAGCAAAATCAAAGCACTTCACTGGCCCACCCTGCTCCTTGTCTTGCCATCTGTAGCCAGTGCCTGAGGAGAGCAACACTCTGAGGATATACCCACCTCAGAAGAGACCCTCTGGGTCCCCATTGGGATGTGGAGACAAATCAAATGGGGGAAATTAACATCTAAGACTGCATTTCAGCCCCCAGTGTGCAAGGAGGCTCTGAAGAACCCTGGCTGTAGTTGGAAGGGCAGAAGCAACACTGTAGTTGTGGTTAAAGGGCAACCTACCCTCACCTTCCATGGTCAGAGGACAGGTTCGCTTTACAAAGAAAATACTGCCTGCAAGTTCAGCAGCAGGAACTCAGTCACTGCAAAGCATCAGAAAGCAAAGGAAAGAGGCAAGTGCTGCAGCACAAGGGGATAAACAGCATAAAGGTACATGGGAGTGGTGAGCAGATTCAGGAAGCAGAATTCCTCCTTCCGAGGGTCAGGATGGGAGCGTGACAGGAGGGAGTTGGTGACAGAAGAACAAGGTCTGATCAGCTCTACCTTTAATGACTATTGCTTTCAGCCCTCATGGCCTTGAAGTAGTGAGGACGTGTGATCCCTCCTCTGCTCTGGGATCACAGCTCTTGTAAAAACTAGAATTGCCAGTAGTTTGTTTCTTAGGATCATCCAGGACCGTGTTGTTTGGGAATGTGGAACTGGGCAGTACAATGCCACCTCTTTCTCTTCAGGAGAGGGACATGTAAGAAAAAAATATCTTGAAATGGCACCTGAATGCCTGTGCTGGAGGGGAACTGCAGGGAACAGAGACAAAAGCCACAGAAACAGGGAGAGCAGATGAGAATTTGATGGACAAATCCTGTTTCTAGGACAGAAAAAAATGCATCGAAACTGACCATCTGTGCAGGAGTTTCTAACATTTGGTTTGCTGTGAAAGAAGGCAAAGTAACTGCCACCTTTAAAAAATAATAATAAAAAAAATTCCCACAGTGCCTCTTTCATTGCAAACATTTTTAATAGCTTTTATATAACCTCCAGACTTGGCCCATTCAAGCAGCCTTGGTTTCAGTGAGGGAAGGTAGTCAGGCACAAACTGTGCTCACCGAGTTGATGAACTGTGTAAAAGGCTCCTGAGACATTTTCACTCCTAATTGATCTCAGAAAACGTCTGTGACGTGTCACTATCCACCTTGAGGAGAGCTCAAGGGGGATGTGAAACATCAAACTGTGTCACCCCTTGAAAAATCGGTTTGCTTGGGGATAGCACAAAATCCTCAGCACTCCCCTAGAGCTGCTCTCCCTCCTCACCTTTCTGCCTCCCAAGCGCTTTGTAAGAGGAGACTGGAAGAAGAGCACAGCATCTCAAATGTAGCTGAATTATTCAGAGGTTAAGGAGCAAAAGGCTTTCTAGCTATATAACCATCCTAGAGGACTTTCACCAAATTCTTCCTGGTTGTTACAGGGCAGCTGCTCTGATCTCAGCATGCAGCCACTTCTTGAGCATCCCTCTTGGTCTGAGTGAATCTTGGGCATTCCTTGAGAAATACAGGGATACAGCCTTCATCAACAGTCCCTGTGAATTCCTCTGTGCCCAACCTGAGTCCTTTTTAATCCTGAATTTTCAGAACTTGTTTTAATGTTTCAGCTGGATAATTTTCCCATTGATTTACTGTGATGTAAAAGAGCACGTCGCCATTTTCCCATTGGTACTTGTAAAAGTCATGGTTATTTTCCTAGGAAGTCCTCAGCAGCTGTGACTGAGGAGCAGCAAGGGAAGAAGTAGATTTTTCTTTTCTTTTTCCCCTCAGCATTCTGTTTTTCTCTCCTCCCTAGCTTTGGATGGTATTGATGCCACATCACTGCCCAATGCTCCTGTGCACCTGCAAGCTGCACAAGCGCAGCTGCAGGTGCCAGACCTGCCTATTGCCATCTCAAAGAGTGGCAGGAGTTAGAAGAGATGGAGTGAGGGAATGTTTGTTCATTGTGCTCAGTCTCACAAGGCCTCAGATATAGGCACCTTTCTCTTTTAACTGGTGAGATCAGTCTTGACATCTGAAACAAAGACAGAAAAGCAGCAAATCTGAACTCTGCACTGCACTTGGCAAAGGCTTTGAAACAGAAGGGGGAAAAAAAGAAAAGTATGGGAAAGGATTTTTCTTTTCTATCTTCTTCTTTAATTTTTCTTTTATTTTGATTTTGTCCCTGTTTGCTATCTCAGTCATTGTTATCAAACCCACAGAAGTGGGTATTGGACAGGAGCCCTTCACAGCTCCTTCTTCACATCAAACTATCAGCATAAAAATATGACCAAAACCACCCAGCTTACTAAGGCATGGTCACAGCCCCATATGTATAATGCACTAAGGTTATGATGGACCCCATCAGGAAGTTTCTGATGGATCATGGCCCTACTCAGCCACAGAAGTAAGTTAGATGCAGTAATCCCAAACACTGGTGCTCATTGCCAGAGCTTCAAAGAGTCACAGAATTGTGATATCCAGGACCACCATGCCATCAGCCAGTCAGTTCAGGAGTTAGGTACAGAAAAACCTCTCTGCAGCCCCAAAAATTTCATGCAGGTCAAGTCTTATACTCCAAGTCTGAGAACTTTCCTCCATCACACCCTAGAACATGGACCCTGGGCTGAACAGGGTGAGAAGCTGTGTCACATGCACACATCTCAGAAGATACTTGAGGAATGAGGGGAGACTTCTGCTCACCTTGATATTAAAGGAAAATAATCTACATACTGATGTTTTTCCTGGTGTAGCAACCAAGTGGCATAGGAAGGGATCAGTTCTGCTAGATAAACTAGATTTCTTTTTAATGACTCTGGTGGTCAGGGAGACCAATGCAACATCACCAGTGCTCTGAGATTATGATGTTGGCTACAGCCTACTCCAGTGATAGGCGTTGTCCTTTTTCAGTGACAGAGTTTATCATCCTCAGCTTCCAAAGATTTCCTCTGTTCTCCTTGCTGGCTTCCCACCAGGCAGCTGTCCTCAAAATTGCCTCCAAAGTGCCAGTTCTTGGAGCTGGCTGCTTGAAAAAGATCAGGTTGTGCAAACAAGTATTTGCCAGGCAGTCTTAATATATTGTGAATAAGTATGGACAAGAGACCTCTCTGGAACTGATGTCTTTTATTTCACTCCTGAGGGTGTGTGGCCTTTTTGAAGCTACACCTTGCAAAAAACAGCTTTGAAAGCCTGTCTTTTGTTGCTGCTGGGTTGGAGCAGGATTTTGAAGCTTGGTCACAGGCATCAAGGGGCCAGAACTCACCTTTCACTGTAATGTAATTAAATACATAGTATCTGCCTTCCAGATTTTACATATAACTCTCTCTGCTGTCAGCTTGTGCTTGATGGGCTGCCTCTAGAAGACCATGTTTGAGGTGAATGCTGCCTTTCTGATAAAACACTGAGGTGCTCTGCATCTGCAGTGGTACTCAAGTCAACTCAGACTAGCACAAATGGGAGATGACTTCAAATGTCATCTCAGTAGCTGGTCAAGATGTACATGAAAATAGTTCTTGGAACCCTGTTCTGCATTGGTTTTATGGAAATACATACCCACTCCAAAATAACTTTGTTTTCGTTATGATCTGCTCCCCTATTCCCAAATGCTTGTAGCAGGTAGAGTACATCATTAAAGCTGGAAGCTGATAGAGCTTTCAAGTAATTACTAGTGACAAGTATAAATAGATAAAATAGAATTTGGTTTCCAATACTGAAAGCTTGCTTTCAAGAGGATTGCTAAGCAGCTCCTTTGTAGCTTTCTCGTCTGACTGCAGAAAACCTTTTACTTTAAAGCTGATTATTCAGTCAGAAAGCAAGCCCCAGTTAGTGTGTAGCTAATGTTTAACTCAAGATGTGCTTTATATTCAAAGGTATTAGCCTGGGAGGGATGTAGTGCCTGAGGAGAGTGATGTAACCACTGATGGATGCACGGGGGAGAAAGTCGATGAGCAGCACAAAGGAATGAATCACAAACATTCCTCGTTCCAGACTGCTCATTTCTCTGGTAATTGTAGTAGTAGAACTGCAAGGGAGTGTTGGGAGAGGGCAGGTAAGGCACACACTGGGGAACTGGAGCGTGATTCAGGGATTGAAGGGAATGGTGCTCCTGCTGAAGGCTCTCTCTCAGTAATGTACTGCTGGTAATATAAGAAATGCCTTCCTTAGAAATGTCCTTGTTGTAAACTCTGGGCTCTGTGAACAGGCTTGGGCAGCTTGGTTAATTTGTGTCTTTTACATGAAAAAGCTTTTAATTCCTTTTCCTTGAGGGAAAAAAAAAAGCACCATTTAGCAAACAACATGTACCACATATTGCAGCAGGCCTTAGCAGCTGTATACAGGGGAAAAATGTTTTGATAGGAAATTTTGAAGTTTAATTGTGTAGTCTGGATTGTGCTTTTGCTGTGAATTCTTTGGAACTTCTTTATATGATCTCTGGGACAAGTCAGTACATCCCAGACTGAATCAGCACTGGGAACTGCTGTGGGGTCTGAAGGGGAACTGATTTTGGCAGAGAGTTCAGCTGGGACCTGTGATGCCATGGACAAGCCTATTCATGAGGTCTTCCCAGGTATCCCCTTCCAGCTCACCATCATTTTTCCTCTAGCTTTCTCTCCATGACACTGCAGCTTGTTTGCAGCAGTGTGTGTGTTAGTGTGACACATGGAGCCCAAAACAGCTGTAAAAGTTCACACAGGGAAGAAAAGAAGGGGGAGTGCAAGGTCTTGTCTTCTTTCTTGGGGGAATCTGCTTGCAGATTGTGAAACAGAGAGAATCTAGCAAAAGAGCAATAAAAGGCAGAGAAATCAGAGTTGCTGACTGCACTGTTGGCATGGTACCTGTTTTATAATGCTTCCTCTGTCCATGGTATGTCCTTCCAGGATATTGTGAGACGGATGGGACCTACAAAATGTTTTATGTGTCTGTCTCAGGAGGCAACTCTAAAGTTTCCCAGCAGATGGTGACGGTTTCATGGATGTGACTTGTCAAATGGACTAGAGCATCAAATGAGAGGAAAGGGAAAGTGAGAGGAGTGATCTAGCTAACTTCTGCCTCTCCTGACCGTGTTGCACTCCTCATCTGCCCTTGTGTAAAATTGAAATGGGGATTACTGCAATCTAAATAACTCCAAGCAAGAAACACAGAGTATGTCCTTTCCTCACACTCATTAAACTTTCAAAATATATTGAAATACAAAATAACAAACTCCAAGAATCCTGGGCAGAGAAACTGGGTGTGTATTAATAAAGTAATGAAGCCAACCTGTAAATTTTGTTACACTTGTAGCTTTTAGAATCCAGTCTGGTTTATGTTCAGTATATGGGGAAGAAAGGAGAAAATAGACAGCTTTACTTATTTTATCAATAAATGAAATGGTTTTGGGTGGGACTTATTATTGCTTGGACTAGAGTAAGGAGGGAATATCTTTAGTCTTATAGAAGTGAAGGAGTAAAATTTTCTAATGATGTTCTTATAGCATACTGCAGAGACTTGTGGGAAGCAAGCCAGAATCAAATAGACTTCTTTAATATGTCTGTTTTTCTCTTTGCTCCAATCCCTCACTCCAGAATTAGCACCAGCATAGTAAGGATTTGCGAAGCTTTTTAATCTGTTAATGCTGCAAGAAAACAAATGCTTTCCTGACTATTGTACTTCAGCTAGGAAAATGTGAATAAGTCAGTTTGGTTTCTCTTATTCCTCTCTCCTCTTTTCTTACCCGTCTTTGTTCATATTTTCTCTGATTCCCATGCTGGGGCATGTGCATTTCTATACATGCAGCGTGTTCCATGATTTTTTGTCCAAAGGAAGGTGTTCCATGGTCCCCTCAGGTAATCTTTGAAAGAAGCCTGTGGGATAGCCTTGGGATAAGTGGTCATGAAGTCATGAAGTTCATGGGTCATGAAGTTCCTGGACCACTGGGGACCTGCACCCTTCTACTGCCGGAGACCAGGACTTGGGGACAGCCCAGACACTGATGCTGGCCATAGTAAGATTTTCCAAGCGGTGCTACAATGCCTGCTTGCCTGGTGGTAGAAACAAAGCTCTGAGGAAAGGAGAGGAGCTCTGTAAAACCTTCAGCTGTCAGTCCTCAGTCATGGCATCAATTGCTCCAGTCCTCTTCTGGCTCTCCTGAGGTGGTGCTCAGCTTCTCTCTTCTCTTTCTGATCTCTTCTAAACTTTCTTTTCCTTGCATAGTTTGTTTGAATCCCACTTGGAGAGAATATTGGGGGAAGCAGAATATATTGAAAATTAATATCTTGTGGCTGAGACTTCCTATTGCCTTGGAATTTTTTAAACATTCTCTGAGGTAATTGTCTCATTCAAATCCTGAAGGGCTGCTCCACCTCTAGGTAAGAAAATTTAGTGCAAGTATCTCCAGGCTCTGTCTCTCTGCTAAAGAGTAAACTTCAATCCATTCTGTCCAATGATTAGTTGTTATATAAGGGTGGAGAAATGGAAGGATGCACAGCAAGCTTGCACAAATGGTACAGAATCTTCTCAGGTTCTCTGTACATTGAGCAAGGAGCTACATGGTGTCAGGGTTTTCTCCTTTCCTCTCACAATACCCTGCCCATTTCACTCTGAGCAGTGGGGCAAAAGAGAGGGAAGGAGTGAGAAACTGCTTAGGTTTACTGTACCCAATGGAACCTCTTCCATGGTTCATTTCTTTAAGATGCAAAAGTTTGCAGAGTGCATTAGGACGATGTAGACATTGCCATCTGTGCATACTCAGCTAGAGATATCCTGCAGAAGTCAGTTTATTAAAGGTTCCCGATCTTTTCCATTCTGCCAGGTGATCTCCATAAGGATGTCTCTATGTGCACCCCAAAGTCACTGTGGGGAGCACAGACTGCCATTGCACATTCCATAGCCTGTGCATAACCAGGCCTTTCCCTTCAGAACACCTTTCCAACAGCATAAAAATCTTGGGTGTTTTTGCTTTGTAATCCAGAGGCTCCAGTCTGATGTTTAACACAGATGTGTTAAAATCTTGTGGAAATTGCCTGGGAGTTGTTGTTCCTTTTTATTAAAAAAGGTAAACAAACCCTGAGAGATGTAAGTGAGGTAGCACCATGCGTGACTATTTAATAACAAGGCTTGTGAGGTTGTGATTCCCATGGTACCACCCAGCTTCTGCCTGCTATTGGTGGGTAATTATAGCATCCACATGGCTCCCAGCAGTGGAGCGCAGGGACACAGTGTGGCCTCTTTCTGTTAGAGTTTTCCCCTGCCTCAGCCTCCACCTCCCCTTCTTCCTGGAAGATAAAGAAGCAAATCCCAACTTAGTCATCAAGGTCTGAGACATGCAGTGAATAATTCAATTCCTCATCTTCACACATGGACTCAGCTGAGTAAACAAACTCAGCTGTTTCTGCAAAGTGGACAAATTTCCCGGTGTTTTTTGGGAATGGGATATATTGCTGTCATTGAACGATGTGAGACTTACAGAGAGGAGGGTCAGGAAAGTTTTGCTGGTGAAGCAGCAGGGTGAAAAGCCAGTGAGCTCTGGCTGCCAGACCTGGACCTGGGGCAGCAGGAGACACCCAAGCTATCGATCATGTCATGCCAGCAGGAACTCTGAGCTATGTGGCTGAGAGGCGCATATGGGACCAAGGGAAATGCTGACATTTGCCTCCCACAGTTCTCCCTGACACTCTGTTCAACGTGTCTGCTTTGTAAAAGCCACCAGACCCCAAAAGGTATGAAATTAGTCAGGTCTGTGACACGAAGGTACAGCTCCAAGAGCCTCATGGCCACAACAGAGGTTTCAGTATGTGTGAGAATGTTGCCGGACCCCTGAGTCAGCACACCGACAGAGTGGGATCAGAATGACTTTTATTTCCAGTAAAGAAGATCAGACTCAGTGTGCAGAGGCTGGCTGATCAGGAAGGGCAGTCACAGTGTCACTTACAGGCTGTTGGTTTACTCATCTGTAACAATGGGTGAGTGCAGAAATGCCTTGGCACTTCCCTGTGCCTCAAGAAAGGGGTCTTTGGGTGAGGGTGCTCTTTAACTCTTTGTGGAGTTAATTCATTCCCGCCTGCAGTATTGCCCGGGATGTGTGCACACACATCAATTTGGCTCTAACACGGCCTCTGATGAACCTTTTCTCTATTATTGTCATTCATCTGTTACACACTAGTATGTATGTCTTGATGCTGCCTACATTTATCAGATACTAAGTGCTGTGAATCATCTTCCGCCTCCTGAAAGGAAAACTGCAATATTAATGGAGGGCAGAGTCCCATGTGAAATCATAAGTGAGCTGGAAGGAATGACCATCCCATAGGTATCAGTCAAACAGTGGAATTAAAATTTACACAGGCTAAGTACACATCTCCAGGCTCTGCTGGGGTTAACCTACCAGCTCTTGTGGATTTTAAATTTAATCATTATTCTGGACACTATGAGATTTCTTCTTGGCTTGAATTCTGGAGAACAATGAACCAGCAAGATGAGCCAAGGTTTTGATACAGAAGGGAGTCTGCTGTCTCCCTCATTTTATTTTAAGAAGTAGGACTTGGTTCTTAATATCAACACACCCTGTGGGTCTTGCTACAAGGGTTTGAAAAAAAATTATGCTCTGAATGCATAATAATCAAAATTGGGAACAGTTTGAGTTTCAGACTGGGTAGGTTGCCACCTTTCCTGGCTTGAGTTTCCTTCTGCTGCCTTCTATTGCTTGCTGCAAAACATGTCAACTCAGTGCCTGGCAGACACCAAGAGATGAGCTGTGTCAAAGCATTAGCCTACAAGGTCAGGAAGCCTCAACTAAAGGAGTTTATTTGCAGTGTACAAACATGCAAGAACTAATTCCTAAGCAGAGATAAATCAAAGGGACAATCAGTCACCCCCAGAAATGGATCTCAGGCATGGGGAGTGCAGTAGCAGAGAGGTTTGGTGTGGTGATGGAGGTGTGTCTGCAGGAGAGCTGTGTCACACCACTGAGGCAGTGAGCCCAGACAGGACAGTCATGACACCCAGTGGTCCTGAGCTCTCAGAGGGTCACAGCTCAGAGTGGCTCCTCTGTCTGTCATTCCATGGGGCAGGTGTGTCCCATGGCATCCTTGCAACATGCACAGCCTGGCTGTGCCAGGCAGTAGGCTCAGTGAGTTCCTTAGTGTGTCCTGCTGTAGGGGACAAGCTTCAACAACACCAACAGGGGATCTCTGGGAGTATCTCACACCTCCTTTCCTGCTTGTGCATTTCCACAGGAGCTGGAAAAATCCAAAACATACAGTCAGGCTGCAGCCAGCGTCTCAAGGCCCTTGTCACCAGTCCCACAGGTAGCACCTGTGAGTGTCTCAGGGTGTCTCCTGTATTTTCCACAGTATTTTCCTGTTCATGCACTTCTGTGGGGAATCCTTTGTGTCTGGCTGAAAATCACTCAGAGGACAAGTCCTCGGAAGGTGCAAAATAGGAGTCATCAGTGGATGCTGATAATCTCCTGGTTAATGTCCCAGGGGATAGTGGTCTGGGACAGGTACTTGAAATCTCCTGCGCTTGGTTAAATTGCTCTGAGCTTTAGGGGCTGAGAAACTGGGTTGGCTGTCCCCTGGGAAGTTTTTCACATTAGTGTCCTGTAATTGCTCTGGGAACAAAACTGGGTGTTTGCACAAGGCTAAGGCCAGGGGGCACGAATGGGTTAACACACAGGAGCTCAAAAGTCTTTCCAGTTTCCAAAAAGCTGTGAATACACAATTCAATTTCCAGGAGCCATTAAGCCCACCCAGCAACAACAGATTTACTTCTGGCTTCCTTGTGGGCCGTTCTCTCACATGATGAAACACCTACCCTTTTGATACGCAGCCTGCTCCTTTCTCACACCTCTCAGTGAAGGCTCCAGTTATTGGGCTGCTCCTGCTGCCCTGCACTTTGCTCCAAGGTTTTACCTCAAGCTCAGTGTCTCCCTGTGTGTGGCAAAAGCCTTTGCTGTGTATGGTGCACGTAAAGGTAAAAACCACCCACCCAGCTGAAAAGCAAATGTCATCTGGTGTTAGGTGTTCATTGCACAAAATAAGACAGAGTCCTTATGCCTGGAGTCTCCCTCTGAAATAAATGTGTCTTTCTTCTCCTCTCTCCTCAAACTGAAGGAAGGTGTATAGTTTGCTCTTTGTGTATGGGGAGAGACAATAGATGAAAGAGGGCTCTCGTATCAGTTCTGGGTCATGCTTGGGCAAGGTTTTCCTTCTCCTTATGAACTGGAAGAGCAGAGAAATAGAGCAACCTGATACCCCCTTGTACCCCCTTCATGTTCTGTGGGGCAAGTTTGTCCCTTCTTGCCCCAGTTTCTCCACTCCTCATGGGCATTACTGCCAGCATGGGAAGGGCGGGCTAAGCCACTGTATGCTGCATGCTGGTGGCAGCCTTTCCCACATCACCTAGCACAGGATCCCGCTGCTGGGTCTCCCAGCCTTGCTTCTTTATGGTGACTTGGAAGTATTTGCTTAACAGTGGTGACAAAATCCCTGGTCCAACCCCAAGCACTATTTCCCAAACAATTATTCAGCACCATATCAGCTCTTCACAGCCCTGATTTTCCTGACTGAAAGACAGCTAATTAAAGCAACAGGCACAGCATAGATTTGTTGCTGAACAGGTAAAACTTAATAAACAGCAATGACACTGATTCATTATTATCTCCCTCTGTTATGTTTCTCTTTTCTTCCCTGAAACTAGGGGAAACAGGCAAGAAAGACTGAAGAGGAGGGAATTAAGGAGACAAGGAAGCCATTCAAAGCAGGTAGGATACTCGCCCTGTAGAGGTAGTAGCTCAGTTGAACCAAGGAGCTGCAGCAGCAGCCCACTCACATGGCTCCTGATGATGCTCAGCCATGGCCCAGAAGCGGTGGGAGCTGGCAGATGCAGCCATTGCCTTCCCCACTTCTTGCTGCGTCTTCTGGCCACCCCTCCAAGGAAAGAGCTGCTGCCCTTTCATCCCTGGAGCTAGCCCTGAATGTAGGTAGATGGAAATTGCCCAGAGACAGAGGTGTGTGGGCTGTCTGGAGCCAGTGACCCGTTTGGTGGCTCCCAGTGCGAGCTGGCTGCGGCAGGCAGGGGAGCGACCTTTTCCCACACAGGGTGCTGCCCTGCATTTTTGTCTCCTTCCCTCATCCCAGCTGTCATCACCTTCCTCTGCAGAAAGGAACATCTTGTTGTAAGCAGGATTTTCCCCCCTCCTCCACCAGCAGGCAGGACTTTTCCAAAGGTCTTGTGCCACATCTGCTCCCTTGGAGGATGTTCGTTCATCCTTGTATCAGAGTCCTTCTCCTACCACATCACCCATGAAAGTCTGGGATTCCTGATCTCTTCAGGAGGCTGAAGGTTCCTTTCTGAAGGGCCATAATCTCCATGTGTGGGTAGCCCAGAGATGTTCTTGCCTGCTTAAACCCATTTGTAGGAATAATTATGAACAATGTCAAGAGACTGATCTCCAGAACCAGAGGAGGGGTGTCTGGCTAGGTCAGAGAGATCAAGATGAGCTCACAGACTCATTTGACTGGCAAATTTTTAGTGTGAGAAGGATGCAGGTTCATCTCCCACTCTCAGCTGATGAACTCCAAGAGAGCTGGGACAGTGGTGCTCAAGGGGGTATCTCAGAGACCTTTGACCAAGCTCCACTGCCAGTGGTCTATCCCAGGGATACCACACCCTCATTTTTGGGCAGGATAATGCTTTCAGGCTTTGTTCCCCATCTCATCATAAGGAAAATAACTATTGTTTCAGGAAGGAAAAGAGAAGCATATGGAGTCCTAGCACCCCAGAGGAGAAAAGTCTGCCAATACCAATGGAGGCACAGTGTGTTTGTAGGGACAGGCATGTACAGAGGGAGACCACCCAATGCCTTTCACACAAGTCCCACAGCTTAACTGTTACCAACACACAGTAGCACAGGGAAAATGTGTTTTTTCCAAATAGCTTTAGTGGGAGGGGAGTTAAGAGATCATTGTGTTCCTAAGAAAGTCATCCAACACCTGCAGTGCTATCAGAGACATGCCATGAGGATGTGCTTCTCATGGAGAGGGAAGAATTCCATAGGTACAACCAGGAAAAAGTTCAAGGTAGTGAAGTACAGCTGTCTGGAGAGGGAAGCCAGCTGGAGGTTATCATATACGTCACAATACAGAGGTAGGTGTGTCCTAAACAAAGCACCTGAGAGAAAATTGATGCTATAAGAGGATGACTGGTTGCTGCTGTTTCTTTTTCACTGCTATTCAGGAGGTTTTTCAGGATCCTGAGATTCGAAGTGTTGGTCTTCTGTGTCTTTCTTGGGAGAAGCTGTTCCTGATTGTAGAGTTTGGAGAAGGAGTACTATTTATCAGGTTTGTCTCTTAGTGGAGAAGTTGTACTTTAGGGTAGAGTACAATGTAATAATCTGCCCCATTTTATAGACTATGATTAATGTCATCTTATTTTTTCTGCTATTATAAAGGAAAATTATTAAGTTACTTCCAATACAAAAGAGTGTTAACCTGACATTTATACCCAAAAGGTGCTTATGAAGGTGGCAGGCAGGAAGTGGTTGCTATCAAATCAAGCTGTTCAGGATAATTTTGGGATCTATGTGTATGGGCTAGAAGTGTACCCTTGTGGCTCTTTCTGGCTGGTTAACAGTAACCAGAGCTCAGTCAGAGTTTAAGGCAACTTAGAAGTGGGAACTTTTTAACTTGTATTATGCAGGGGGTCAGGGTAGGCTGTGACAGTTCATACTGGCACAATGCTCCTCTCTAGTCTTGAAATATGGTCTCAAAGTTGTTAATGACAAGATGATCTTGGTAAAAATTAAAAAAAAAGGCTGAGTTGTTTTCAAGCTCCCCAAGAATGTGAGTAAAAGAATATAAAACTTACAAAAAATTAAGCAAAACTATTGAGATGAGACCTCTAATGTGCTTGTACTCTCCTTTATTGGTGTAGACAAATATAAGACAGTCTGAAAACACAGATATGTTTACTGGAATTAGTCTTCTTTTGGATATTTTTTTAAGCATACCAGATTCCTAGAAAAGAGATAGACACCTTCAAGGAAACTGTTTTGACCGCCACTAATGATAATAATATTAAACAAAATCATCAAAATCCATAGTTATTGCCAAGAAAAGTGAATGAGTTAAAACACAATATCAGCATTTAATGTGCAAAACATGATGAGTCTGAGGATACTGGAGCACTTTTACTCACTAATTGTCCTTCACTGGACCATCATTTGCTCCTTGAGTTATTCTGTCCAATGCAGTAATATGTTTCTGAGGGGTGAGACAGGTTTGTGACCTCCAGCTCTTTAAAAATTGCAGGGAGGGCCTATCCAGGAGAGAACAAAGTGATCTTTCTCTGTGGGGGATCGTCATGAGTTTGAGGAATCTGTAAACCTTCTGAGGTAAGAACTCGTGTTTGGGCTGGTTCCTGGTTGTTTGGTGTTTCAGGTGGTGACTTGTTTCAGAGCAAAACCTGCAAACCAGCGAATTCTGATGAAGATGCTGCTGCTACCACTGCACTGAGCAGTGTTACATGGCTGCATGAGCAATGTCCTTGCTCTAATTATAGTTTAGGTACCAGAAAGAGATGTTCCCATGTGTATTCACACAGTCGTTGTCTAACACAGCAGCTCTTTGGGGAAGATCGTTTCAGTGGTTGTTTTTTGCCAGCTCAGAAATTCTTGAGTTATTAAATAATTTCAATGAATAATGACACAAATGAGAGAAATCTAAAGATAAGAAAAGAAAAAAGCCATGAATTTGTACCATCTGTCCCTGGAAACAGAATGGTGGAGACAGATACAAAGCCATGTACAGAGATCCTAATTTACTCCAAGGAAAATTTTATATCTTTTGTGGTCTTAAGCATGTATGAAAAAAAAGATAAAAATGAGTTTTGCTTCAGTGCACAGCATTTTCTGCTTGGTTCAGAGACAGGTTCTTCAAAAAGTGAGCAGAAGACTAACCATACCGACATGGTTATTTCTCAGTAGCTTTTTTTTTCCCCTTTAATAAAGCTCTTTTGAAATACTGGAATCGCTGGGTCCCGCTGAGGTGCGAATCGCGGCTGTCCAGGGGCTGTAGTGACAAAATTTTAACAAACACTGTCACCTTCTGGGCACACCGCAGCAGTGCAGCTTCCAAACAGCAGTCGTGCGAGTAAGGCTATTTCTCCCTGCCCGAGAGAGCCACTGGTTCTCCTGACTTGGAAACTTTTCTAGTATTCTACCAAGCCTAGATCCATTGTCTTGATCACTCTAGAAAAATGGAGCTTTGTGTCTTCGGGTGAACTTAGTACTGAGGGACTTTGGTTTCTGTTCGTTTGTAGTTTCATGCTTAGAAACACTTTACGAGTGGGAATTGCACACTTTTTTTTTTTTTTTTTTCTTCCCACTTCTTGGTACATTTTGCTACTTAAAAATGTAAGCCATATGTGGTGCCCAGGGTGTAGAGCTCACAGCTAATCCTACAGCCTACCTTGATTGTGCTCCCTGAGCAGGAAGATCTACTCTTTCAGCCCCACTGGACCTACTGGAGGGTACCCTTCTGCTATGGGATGATATCTCCCATCAGTTCAGCCAGTGCCATACATGGTCAAGCTTGGCTATGGGTCAGAGCTGGTTAAAAAACCCACTAGAATTCAGTTTTCATTCTCCTCCCTCACTAGGGTAGAATTTGGAGGTTTAGCAGAGGCTAGGTATTAATTTATATGTCTCTCTTGTGGACATTGGATTTCTCGGTGGCTGGTTGGGGAACAAGCAAGATATTGGCATGCTGAGCGTTCCCTCTGTGGAGCAGAGTTCTTTGGTATCTGTAGCTCTGCAGGCATTACTAGTTTATAAATAATTCTTTATATTGTGGTTGACTTCCCCAGCTTTGTGTTGTCTAAAGCCAAGCAGAAAAGGCAGTGGGAGGAACAGCTGTCCTCCTCCTTGGGCTAAAGGGAGTTGCTGAATGCTCTTTTGTTTAGTAATATTCACAGTAACTGAGCTTGGTTCTCAAAAGATGGACCTTCAAGACCTGGCTGACCAAGAAAGGCCTTGCTGGGACTCCTGGGGTGAGTGAATGGCAGGGTACTCTCCGAGGTATCTGTTCTGAGGAAATAGCAGCAGCAGCCAACAACTAAGAGAGGATAAGGAGGGGAAATGGTGTGGCAATGTGTGTGGGTTTCTCTTTCATTCTTTTGATTCTTGGTTTGTCAAACATCAGACCTTCATACTTACTTGGATGCAATAGTGTCTTCCAAAGACGCAGCATTTGCAAATCTGACTTTATCCTCCTGATTTGAAGAGCCCCCCATCCAGTGTTTTGAGTTTAGGCTGACTGCTGACTCTAGCAGGGATAGGAGAGGGCAGCAAGAAACTGGTCAGGGAGACTGGTCTTGCCTCTGTGCTGCTCCAGGTACTTGGTTTGTGTCTTTACTCAGCATGCTCTTCCTTGTGCAGGGATTTTTTGCCTGCGCTCCTGTGGTGGCTGGTGTTTGTCACCAGCTGCTCTGCAGTGGTACTGGGGGAAAGGTTTGGATCTTCTGCATGAGCACCTATTTCCGTGGAACAGTGCCTCTGGCAAGAATGTTGAGCCTACTCCAGCAATGTTATGTTTTTCCTCTCTCTTCTCAACAATGCTTTATTTAAATCATGGCTACTTTTGAAAGATATGTAGAAGACATTCTTGGTTTTATAAGGATTCTAGTTGAAAGCCAGTTTACAGCACTTAAGAGCCTCATTTTCCACGACTGTATGAAGCCTCAAAGGACTACCCAAACTCATAGGCTCCTCCTATTTAGAAACACTAGAAACAGCTCTTGGCCCCAAGCAGTGCTTCACAGAGCACTTGCATGTATTTTTTTTCCTCCTTATCCCCACAAAGATTGTTTTACATGCTCTAAGAGCCCAGATCAAGCAGCCACTCCTCCATGTGGGGCTACCTCCCCATGTGACCAGCCAGCACCAGGCTGATTGTGTTTGGCAACTTAAATGGCTATAAACCTCCCTCCAGGAGTAGAAGAGGTGTGATGGGCAGCAAAGCTGCCAGATTTGGGGGTTGACATCTGGGAGCCTTGAGGAGCTATTTTATGGATGCAGTTTGGATCTGAGTAAGTGAATTTTGGCCATCTCCACTGTACTAGGGGCACTGCAATGGAACCAGGTAGTGTGACCCCACACCTGCCTGTCCCCCCCCTGCCCAGGAGTGGTCCTTCATCCTTGTCCTTTGCCATTCAGGAGCAGTCCATCCTGGTCTTGTGGAGCAATCCTGCTATCCAGCGCTCACTCTGTGACCAAATTATAAGGTATTTTTCCACCTCTAGAGGACACTGTGTCCTTCCATATGCTCACTTCTCTGCTGTGCTCTGGAGGCATCAGACCTGATCAGTGGCAGCCTGCCAGGGGTTGCACAAGTTTGTGGTGGGCTGGGACCATCATACCCAGGTTGGGAAGGGTGGTTGTGAAGGCTTGAGTGGCTCTGTCACCAGCTGCTGTGCATCATGGGCACCTATCCCTCTTCACCTTCCCTGTCCATAGTTCTACAAACCCAGCAGGCCCTGCTGGCTTCTGGGCTTGGACAGGGTGAGGCAGGGACTCAGAAGGGCTTTGTTGGTGTGGGAAAACACCTTCTTGCTCTGAGCACACATCTGTCCAGAGGTCACCTGGATTTTGCCTTTTTGGTGCACTGTGGGGACCTCCTTCCTTATGGGACTTCCTTCATTATGGGTTTGTGATTTTGATACACTGCTGTTCCCCACACCCATGAAAGCTGGCAAAGGGGAGTTGTCAGGCTGAACATAAGCCTAGGGAGCTCATCTCTTACTGGAAGACTGCACAGGTTTTCATCTGCTTTCTTGTCTGTTTCTGAGCCTTGCTGGCTTAGACTTGACTTTTTCTTTTTTTCCACTCTTTGCTCATTCTGGTATTTTGCATTACAGTAGGGAAAACTCATTGTAAAGATGCCTTGTGCTAGTCAAAAAACTTACAGAGTACATTAGCAGAATGACTTTTAAAATGTATTGGTGGTTGATCAGGAGGTGATAGTTTACTTGGAAGTAGCCAGTGAAGTGTCATGATACAGCTGCAGTGCTGCTGAGGGAGGTGCTAAACAGCTTCAAGTTTTTGATGCCATAGGTCTCATGGAGACACATTGCTCCTGCTTGCAAGTGTCTTCCAGGTGGTTTGTTCTGTCAGATTCTTCTGAAGGACTTGCCAGCAGAGTCAGACTGTGATGTTCTGGGCTGGGCACATTGGGATGCCCCTGGGAGGTCCCTCTGGCAGGATGATAAGCTCCAGAAGCAGTTTTGGACATAACAGTGGTCCACTCTCAGGTGTATAAGCAACATTAGATGTCAAAATGCAGGGTTCATGTCTTTGAGTCTTGTGGAGCGTCTTGCAGCTGCAGACCTGTCCTGGCATTGTGTCTGAAGACATAACATTGCTGACAGTACAGCAAGGTTGTTTCATTTTAATTGAACCAGAAATTAGGCTATTTTGGAGAAGGAAGATTCCCCTTCCAATCCAAAGTTTGGGCATGGTTTGTGTATCCATGGATAAAAAAGGGTTAGGTTCTTCCCATCCTTCCTATGAAGTGCATTTCCAGTTTTAAGTCAAATCGGAACTGTTTTGGGTCTTTTCCAGATATCTGTTGAAGCCTGCCACTGAAAGAAAAATCAGACAAGATTCAAAGGTTGAATACTGATAGGCCCCCAGGTTGCTACTGAATTTTGTGTTTGGTGTGTTGCTGATGTCAATCCATGGGTTGCAGAGCTGGAAAGTAGATGGGGGATTGGGGGCAAGAGGTCATACAAGAAAGTGGGGAGAAAGTGGAAAGAAGTGAATGTGGAAAGCAATGGATTGTTGTGCAAAACTGTTTTTTGTAGTTACCAAAGTTGGGCAAATTTTTATTTTCCAAGAATTTTATGAGGAGTAGGAGTGTAAAAACTCTGGAAGTGGTATACCTGTTCAAGACAGCAGTGGTGAAGACAGAAACTGATTGTGTTGCTCTGACTTTGGAACCACAAAAGCCATCTGCAGAAGTCCTTATGGAGCAGGAAGAGATGGGGGTCACTGTTTCCTACTAAATGCAGACACTCACATGTATTAGTGTGTTGTTGCAGACATATCCACTTTTCCAGTGCTACTTTGCTATCCTGTGCCCCTGGTCCAGCTCCCTTCTGCCTCCCAGGGAGGTGGACGTGGTGTGGAGGCAGCAGCCCTGGTGTGTAATGCAGGCATTGACCTTTCCCACAAACGTTTTTCTCTGCAGCCCTTGGGACATCTGCTGGCCCTGGAGAGCCCTGAAACAATGCGGGTTTCCTGGCCCTCGGTGTGGTTTTTCCTCTTATAGGAAAATATAGGCTAGAATATTTGTTTTGCAGTGGGTTTTTTTCCCCCAGTGTTAGCATGTGTGTGTCATCTGCAAGGGTGCCTGCCAGGCTGGAAAGTCATGGTGAAAATAAGACCATTCCAACAGGGATTTGTAGGGACAAGCTCTCTTGTTTCAAGGGCAATGCCCTGCATGGAGGGAGTCCCTGCACGGCAGGAGTTTGCCCAGCTGTGCTTTTCACATGAGTTGAGCAGGTTTGTCTCACCAGTGAGATTCCTCAGAGTGGTTTTTTTCCTTCTCTTGCTGTTCTCTGCCCTTGTACTGCCTTGTACTCTGCCCCATCCCACAGCACTCGTAGTCTGACTTGCTGCAGACCCATTGCCTTCCATGAACATCTTTCCCTGACCTCAGTAACTTATTTGATGAAACCATATCTCTGAGACAGACATCTGTTTTGAAAATGATACTGGCAGAGCTATTGCTTTGCTTGTTAGCCTGTGCCCATCATGGTATACCCTGAGTCAGCCTGACTTGAGTGTCATGGGTAATTTTTTTATTGCTGTTCATCACATTTTTTAGACCACTTTCGTCCTGTGAAGACATACATATTCTGTGATCTTGTTGCTTCTTCCTGAACTAAGCAAATAAAACGCTTTAAATTCCACTATAAGGCAGCTGCTGAAACACATTTGTGGGTTGTGGGTTGTTTTTTACACACACCCTCTCAATTTTTTTTCAGTAGC